>CM053786.1:531540837-532740837 GCA_028749045.1 Cupressus sempervirens | reverse complement strand
AACACTAGTTCTTAACCTCCAAACAAATGGCTACCAAAAATAGAAGTAGAAACGGAGCCGAAACAATAAAATGGGAAACCCCTACCTCACAGCCAAAAGGGCAAAACGGAAATCTAAACCATAAAATAAATATCCCATAGAAGTAGCTAAAAATTGTTACAATCCAAGGCTTCCCCGAGCTGGATCCAATGAGCTCAACCTCTCGACGATTCCACGCCCGTAGCTCCCACAAAAATAAAAACAATAAATCCTCATGAAGAGGATTTTGAGTTTTACTCTCCAACCTTCCAATTCAAAAGTGAGAAGTGAGGAATTAAATTCCTCTTTGGATACTTATTCACTTTTCGGGTGAATAATTGATTAGGGCATTTAACTAGCACTAGTTAAACTTCGAATCGACCCAAACAAAAATAGGCTATTCCTATAAATAGGAATTCATCTATGGCAAAGCTGCCAGAAATTAAACTAAATATTTTTAAAAGCCTAAAAACCCAAAAAAACACATAAATCTCCTTAATGACTTTCGCGACAATGCGAACCTCTAAATGCATAGACACACTTATTGGTCTAATCACATAATGCAAATGAGTTCGGATTTAATAATCACCGAAAGGTTTAATTTAAACATTTTATTAAGGATACGTCGACCATATAAGAACGACATTGGTAAAATATGAATGGTTGAATCACCACCTCCATGTGCCACTACCAGGGATATAAATCCTACACACTAAACAACATGATCAAGTGCAATTGCATATAATAACATAGCCGAAGCAATAAATGCATTAAATCACCTAATTTAACCATTTAATTAATTATATTAAAATATTCTATTTACATCACTCACGTTCGCATCAAGCATAACAATGTAAGAATGAAGTAAATAACCATAGCATTAAATCCATCACATAACATAACCAGAGGTATGTCCAAATACCAGATAACTAGATATCATCATAAAACACACTGTCATCTCAAAATGGCATCGTCATGCAATATGATTAACTAAACAACATAGTAGTCTAAAATCTATGATATTGGAATCAAGGTGCAACATCTAACCCTCGGGTCCTCTCAGATATAAAGCATCACATAAGAACAAATATCTATCAGATCAAAATATAACAAGGTAAAAGTCCGCAACACAACCAAATAATCCAACATGAACAACCCATTTCTAATTACTTAAGCATTTAATAATGATTGATTACTCTGCAATAAAAAGGCATTTAAAAAACATAAACAACCATAGTCATAAACATGACTAACCATTGCTACAGGAACCTAGTCCAATGTAGCATGGTAATAGAACATAGTGCAATCTCTTCACACATCTCAGGGTAATCACGAAACAACCTCATGGTACCACATCGATCTTGGTAACCACTGGCACAAACCTCAGTGAAACAAAAATCACAACATAATCTCATAGATCAGTTAAAGGCATAACCAAAGCAATTGATACAAAAACATAAATCCAAACACCTCAATGGTGTAGACCACTCAAGGTCACAATCATGATCCCATCGCAACAAACGATCAACAAGGTTGCATCCATTAGGATGACTTATAGAAGTCAAATGGGAGAGGCACTACATGACTATATCGAGTATTAGAGTAACAACTTAGCTTATAATGAGTTTTAATATGAAGCGTAAAACATGAAATAAACTTTACAACACATAAAAAATCACACAATTGAATACATAATTTTAATGTGGAAATCTTTTAAAGGGAAAACCCACATGGAACCAACAACCCAAACAATTCACTCTTCTGAAGTGAGCTCTATTAGGAGCCAACCTTGTAAAAGGTTTACATGCACATTTTTAGTGTGTCCTAGTTAGAAGATTTTAACCAAAGATCCTATAGACCTTATTCACTCCTTGAGATTTCTAAGGAGTGGCTTTCTTTAAAGGACTTACAAACATCACTAATCAATTTTCCATATAGGATTTCATACACTTTTTGGATCCACTTGGTTAAAAGATTCTCTTCTACAATGGAAACAAATTAATAGTCAAATAATCAATTTAGGTTTAGCACTACCTTTGTTTGTTTAGGTCTCTGCTTCGTTCAATCTTCTTCCCTCTAATCTCTATCTAGATGATTCACACTTTTTAACTTTCACCTAGCACTTCCTCTACTTGATTTATCTTCCTTTGTTATGCTTGAATCACCTTGTTCTTCTTTCTCTTTGAATAGTTCACACTTTATCACCAATATCAACAAACAATCAACAACGATCAACAACAAAAAATGGTCTCAATTATCTCCTTAAATAGCTTACTTTTTCCTTCCAAATCCTTCCAGATTTTTCCTCTTAATCATGATTGTAGATCTCATATTCATTGTATGTAGTCATTAAATCAATACTAGTTCACCTCAAAGTCTCTGCACATCATGAAAATAGAAAGTCTTCTCCATAAGATCATCTTTGAATTATTCCAGCCATAGATCTCATAAAAAAATTTATCCTTATCCTTCATGCTTCTCAAACATTCTTAATTCTCATCATTTGTTGACCTTAGATCTCATCTTTCTATTTTCTCTCCACTTGGTGAACATTGCCACTTTACTCAAACAACACTGTGCTCGATTAACACTAAGATTAATCGATCAACACTAACCTCCATCTCTACTTTGTTAGGCACTCGATTATTACTCTAGTAGCTCAAGCAATGTTGTATTCCTTCTTTCACTCAGTGCAATTGGTGTAGCTTGGTGAATACATGAACTTCATTACAACTTTACATGACACTAGAACAACCAAACCAACATTATATTGTCCGAGACTATCTCATTCTAGTGCCCATTGAATACCAATACTTATCAACTCTATCATCATCATACTTTCTTCAAATCCCCTTCATCAATTAAATGATATCACACTCTACTAAATTAGCATGTCTAACCAACTAATGCTTGACATCAATGAGAACATAATAACTGATATGACTCTTTCACATACCATAATAGCATTCTCAATAACATTAGTAGTTAGGACTAACATCCATCTTTTGAAATTAATATGCAAACTTCCTTATTTCATTTATATGCATGACTAGATACACCAAATTCATATTGTTATACATGTATACTTTCACTACTTGTACATTTTGACCCTAGACTGTACATATTCTCCTCTTTTTGCATATAGTCTTTGCAACTAAGACTTGAAGGACTTCCATTACTAATTCCAGGTACTTGTATCACTATCAATTTTTTTTATGATTAACCCTTAATTGTAAAATTCTTTTCTAGTATATTTGTCATAGATATTGAAGATAGGTCTTGATGTTGATTTCTTTAAGATTTTCATTATTGGCAATTGTGTATTAAAAATATTCATATTTGATTGGATTCTTGGATGTTGCAAGTTGGGAAATTGAAGGTTGCTTCAAATAAGCTGATGAAAGCCCTACGTAATAGTTACATTGCTTAATTGCAAGTATGTGTTATATCCAATTTTATGGGATTCATTACTAGTAGTTACTCAAATAAGTAATTTTAAATTTTGGTAGGAGTACAAGGATTTAGCTTAATTTCATTGCTATCGCATTTTGACTTATGCTTACTTTCCAAACACTATTGGAATATAGTTTTATTAAATGATTACATAATATAATACCAAGAGCATTGTGTCTCACTTTATTAGTACTTGTCGGTAGGCTAAGCACTATTGTGACACATTTTGGATTTTAGGCTTTAACTAGTGATTAAATTTCTTGGTTTGTATGACTTAGAATAAATTGTTTTTAATTTTGTTATCAAACTAATATGTTGCATAGAACAGATGCAAGAATTTTAACTTTACAATTTTTAGAAAATATTTTACTAAGATTTGATTGGGTGAATTCATTTAGCTCTCATATTGGCAAGTTTGATGGATTGGATAGTTGATTTTTATAAAGGTGAATGTCATTATTTTTAATATTTTTTAATGTAAATGGTTTGGTTTATATTTTTATATTTTAATATTACAAATTTTTTTATAATATAATTTTTGTCCTTCAATTAAAAATACCAAATCAAATATTTCTTATATTATAGCATCATTTAAGGAAATATTATTATTATAAAGATATTATTATTTATTTATAATATAATAGTATCACATGATATGATATATATGCAATAAAACATATATATCAATAATTATATTAATAAATAAATTTCAAATTATAATTATAATTAATATCATTATAGAAAATATATAAATATTTAATATTTCTATTAATTAAAATATTTAATAAACTATGATAAATTTATTAAATTTAAACTATATTTATATAAAAACTAAAAGCAAGTACTAAGCCACTATGTGGCACTTGTTTACAGATGAGTTTTATCCATTTGTCTAAATTTCTTGATTTTATTATAATCATTATTCCAGATTAAAGTCTATACAAAAATTAAATTATAATGATTATTTGCTTCTTTATTATCATATTAAATCTTTTAAAATTTTAAAATATTTTGTTTATATTTTCATTTATGATAGCACAAGGAGATGTTGGTTATGCTAGTTTGTTTTGTTTTAATATAAAGATAGTTGTTTTTTATAATTATGATCAAGAATTCAATACTTTTAATATTTCTATATTTGTATTTATCAAATTGAAGAAAAATGGAAATAAATATGAAAAACGTACATTTTTTTTTTGACATGTAAATTCTTTCAAATTCTAAAATTAAACAAAGTTCAATTTTCATTTTTTTTTAAAAGGAATCAACAATTTAAAACTGAAATCAAGACATAAATATAAACTTTCTAGATTTTTCTTTTTAATATTCAAACAATATTTCTATTTTATTTATTTTTTATTTTTTATGTATATCATTAAATCTAAAATCTAAATTCACATACAAATTGATTATGATTATTTTTTCAATACGAATCATTCTATAATTCAAGAATAAATTCATTTTAACATAATATTTTATTATATTATTAAACATTATAATAAGATTAATATAAGTCTGTATTTTAAGATATATTTTAGCCTACATTGTTACGATTAAAAAACACCTCCTTTTCGAGACAAAACTGTGATTTATCTTTACTTCTCAAAATAGGCTTTCAGTTTAATGAAGGGTCTCATTAAATCAACAATAATGTTCAAGCTTTTCAAATAAATAACAACAATAATGCTCAATACTTTTTTACAATTTAAAAAAAAAAACCCGTGGTAGAGTTGTACCATTGCATGCACATTAATGTGATGCTCTCAAAAGTGAATACCTAATTCTTGAGGCATGGCATAATATGTTGCGTTTATTTTATTTGATTATGATGTTTCAAAAATATTTCTAAAAAGTGTATAACCACTAAGCATGCAAATCAAGTATATAACAAGAGCTTGAGTCCCTGTCTTATGGTAGGGTTCGAAGTTGAATTTAGCATTTTGGGAAGTGATCAAAATGACGGAGAGGTAAGAACTTAGATGCACTAAAAAGAGCATTTTCAGTATAAAGTTGGATATAGTTCAAATGTGAGAAAATGTTTGAAATTTTAGACCAATAAATAAGTGAAGTTAGCAATGACATGAAACATTACATAAAAAAAAAATCATGTGTTGAAGGAAAAAAAATTTAAACGAATACAGATATAGCCAAATAAATAAAATTTGTATTTATAGATTATATTAAATTAACCCATAAAAAAAATTATTTCAATTGTAATTTTAGTTCATACCTTAAAATTGAGATTTTGTAAGAGTGAATATTTATTTGCAATTTAAAGCACTAATTAAAATTGATTTCAGTAAACAATTTTAAGAAAAAAATATTAATAATAAAAATGAAATTTCTTTTATGGATAAATATAAATCAATCAACATATTAAAAGAAACCTACCCTACAATGGACACTGCACTTTTTTTTATTGATAAAATGAAGTGCACTTTTTTTTTATTGATAAAATGAAGTGCACACTGTACTTGTTTTCAAAAACTAATAAAATTGAATCAATCAAAGAGAATCTAAATTTATGGGCTATTTTAGTTTCAGGAAAAATAAAACATTTGAATTTTCTAATAATTTTGATTATAAATTATATTGAAGTATGAATTTATATCATTCTAATAATCAAAAACTATTTATGTGATTCAAAATATTAGTAAAAAAATAAGACACCAATTAGCCTAAGTTAGAAACAACAACATAAGCATTTCTGAATCATAATAGTAAACATAAAGGAACATGATATGTAATGATAATAATATTTAAGAGAAAAAAATGAAAATTAAGAAGAAATTTACTATTTTAAGGGATGGGTAATTAGAAAAATAAAACAAGGACAACCTTGGAAATGTGGAAGTTAGATTGGCATTAAATGTTGATGATTTTGAATATTTTTCGTTTAATCAACAAACACACCGCCCAATGTGAAGTGCAAAATGATGAAACTAGATTTGTCAAAGGCTAATATCAGACTTTTGGAGTCTTATCAAGTAAATGCCCTCCTCTGATATTAGACGCTTGGAGGCTTTTCTGGCAGATGATCCTATTCTATCTTTTCAATCACTCGAGTGTAGGCTGTGGCTTAGGGGAGAGGACCCAGTACTTGAACATCCTCACTTTGCGCTTATCAAAACCTTACATAAAAATTTCAAATCGCTCCCAATTTTTTACAATAGCTTACTTGGCGAGTCGTCTACTTATAATTAGAGAGTCTTCCTTCCAATGAAAAATGAATAGTCATGATTTGTAATGGTGATGATGGCTACGATTTGAAGGGGGCAAAAATGCCACTGTGCTTAGGTGGTCCCACATATGCTGGTAATAGCGGTGGCGGTGGCTTGCAGAAACCCTTGCAACAAACATCTCAAACACTGACTTGGAAACGGACTTGCAGCCTGCATGCTGAACAACATGGGTTTTGTGGGTCACGGGTGATATGTCTCAGAAAGTGCACCAGAGAACCAACATTCTAGAGATTTCAAAGAAGGTTCTCAATTTAATTTCTAACAATTTTGGGTCTAAAAAAATCAATTTTACCCCTAGAAAAATAAGGGTCAGCCAGTCAAAATTAAAAAATTATTGTATAAAAATTAATTTGTAAATAAATGATTTTTAAACTTTAGGAGAAGATGATTTAAGTTATAAAAATTAATTAGAGGATCAATCTTGGGAACATTAGTTCCCTACCTTATTTATAAGGCAGGGACTAATAAAGGTATTGTATTAAATCGGTATATAGTAAATTTGTCATAAAGTTTGTTACAAACTTGTAGAAGTAAATATTTTACAAGGAAAACTAGGAGCCTATCTTAACATATTAAAACAAATACAAGACTGAAAAAATAGGAGCCTATCTTCCATGCCTTCCCATCTCACATGGCCCTATGAACTTTCTCCCCTGCCCATCAGATCTTCCACGCCTACTCTCAAAACTTCCTTATTTCTTGTCAATTTTTTACAAGGGTTGTCATTTTCTACAAGGGAGTTTGCTTGTTTTTCAAGACTTCTAATGCTAAAATTAGGGCTATGCTTAAATATCACACACAAACACCATGTTTTCATGAAAAAATGATAATAGACAATCTTCTCATTTTAAGCTTTTTTAGTCAATGAAATAAGTTGAGGAAAATGTACGAGGCTGATGGGGACACAACCCAAGAACAGAATGGACACAACAGAAAAAGAGAAATTGTATTAACTGAAAAATAAGCTAGTACATTCAGTATAGAGAAAATAAACTTCAAAACATGCCCTAAGGGCTTACAATAGCATAAATGTGGAGATAATTACTCCTTTCAGTACCTCCTCTCAAACTCCACTCCAAACTGCCTTTCACAATGCTAGAAATCTCCTTAAATAGACCTTGGAGGGTTAAGGACTAGGAGTACATTCTAGAAAGTGCTAGTAGGCATCCACCGACCAAATAGAAGGTTCCAGAAGCTGCGTTAGAAGTCGATGCAAATCTAGAAGAATCCAGAAACGGTAACCGAACTTTCGGGAGGCATAACTTTTGAATCGCAGCTCTGATTGACGAACTGTTTACATTTTCGGAAAGCTCTTGAAGCACTCTATAGCCCTATGGATAGCTTCGCTTGTCCCCCATTTTTGGCCCTTTTCGAGGTCATTTAATGCCCCTAACCTGACTTTGAAGCATTCTTAGGAGGTCTCCACAACCCAAAAAATTGCAATAACTTTCAAACCATGGGGCCTTTTGACCTGATTCTTTTTTTGGAATGCTCTAAATTACAATTACATTCATCTAGCCAATTTACACCTCCTAGTTCACCAAAATGATGGCTCATTTACATACTCCTATTTTTTGGGATTTACACGAACGTTGATAGTGGAACTGTGGGAGTTGTAACCTTTATTTGACCCAAATGGGTATCGAAAAATGAAAACACATGAAACAGAAACTAAGTCTAAGTAAATTTTTTTTGGGTGACACAGGATTACCCTTATACCTCTGGATGCTCCTGCATCAGACACCCAGGGTAGATTGAAAAGTGACCCTGTCACTTTATGTATGGTAGAGGAAATCCCAAATGGGAAACCTCAGCTGCTGAAATCCAAGTTGAGTCCTCGATTGGTCATCCTTTCCATTTGACCAAATACTCTCCATACTGTTGTTTCTGGTACTCCTACCCACACGATGATCTAGAATGTCTTCTATCTCCTCCTTCTTAGAAGCAGGAATTGGACATGGCTCTAACACCAGCTCCTCATCTGCACCATCATCATGATACTCTGTTAAATCTGCAATGTTGAAAATGGGAGAAATGTGAATACCATCTGGCAACTCCACTTCATATGCATTTCCTAAGTCATGTTTCTTCAAAATTTTGCAGGGGCCAAATTTCTTCATTTTCAGCTTGTTGTAAGTATCGGCTGGAAATATTTCTTTTCGTAAGTGCACCATGACTAGATCCCCTACTTGGAATTCCTTATGTCTTCTCCTTTGATCAGACCTAGCTTTATACTCTTGATTCATCTCGATAATGTGTGCTTGAACCTCCTCATGTAGATGCTTGATATGTTCAGCAAATTCCTCAGCTTCAGCACTTGTCCTCTCCCCTTGTTCTATCTTCCTCAATTCTGGTGCAGTCCTTGGGCTATTCCCATATACAATTTGGAATGGTGATTTCTAGTACTCCTATTTATAGAGTTATTGTAAGCAAACTCTTCTTGTGGTAGAATCAAATCCCATCCCTTGGGCTTATCCCCAACTAAACATCTCAGCAAACTGCCCAGACTTCTATTTACCACTTCTGTTTGGCCGTCAATCTGCGGGTGATGCGTGGAACTGAATTTTAGGTCTGTTCTCAACTTCTTCCACAATGTCCTCTAGAAATACCCCACAAATTTAGTATCTCTGTCAGAAACTATACTCCTTGGAAGACCATGTAGTCTTACCAACTCTTTGAAAAACAAGTCTGCAATATGGACAACATCATGAGTTTTGTGGCATGGAATGAAATGTGCCATTTTGGAGAACCTGTCAACTACCACGAATACTGAGTCATTACCCCTTTGTGTCCTTGGCAATCCAAGAACAAAATCCATACTTTTCTCCTCCCATGGCCTTGATGGAACAGGCAATGGCTGATATAGGCCAGTATTGTGACTAAACCCCTTGGCAACTTGACAAACCTGGCAACTCTATACAAACTTCTTCACATCCTGTGAAATTTGAGGCCAAAAATAATGTTCTCTAAGAATAGAAATGGTCTTATCTCGACCAAAATGTCCTGCCATCCCTCCACTGTGTTTCTCCTTAATCAAATTTTCCCTCATGGAACTCCTTGGAATGCACAATTGACTACCCTTGAACAACATGCCGTCCTGAATCAAATAGTCTAACCACTTGGTTCTATCTACAACAACAGGTTCTTTACAAGCTTTCCATGCTTCAGCAAAATCAAGATCCTCAGGGTACAAATTCTTGAGTTCATCAAACCCAACTACTTTAACCTGCATTACTGTAAGCAACAACTGTCTCCTACTTAGTGCAGCTGCAACCCTGTTAGATTTTCCACTTCTATGCTTCAACACAGATGTATAGCTCTGCAAGAACTCTACCCACTTCATATGCCTCTGATTCAATTTACCTTGGCTATTTAGGTACTGTAATGCCTGATGATTAGTATACAAAAAAAATTCCTTTGGAAATAAATAATGCCTCCATTTCTTTAAGGCTTGAACTATTGCATAGAACTCTTGATCATAAACAGAATACTTCTTCTTTGCATCATTCAATTTTTTACTAAAATATGCAATAGGCTTACCTTCTTGGCTTAATACAACCCCAATAGCGCTGCCACTGGCATCACAATCCACCTGGAAAACCTTTCTAAAATCTGGAAGTGCCAACATAGGCTGTTATGTCACCTTCTTCTTCAGCAATTCAAAACTTCTCGCAGCTGCTGCAGTCCATTTGAACTCTTTTCTATCCCCTCTTATTGTATCAGTTAGGGGTGTACATCTACCACTGAAATTCTTAATAAACTTCCCGTAAAAACTAACCAGATCATGAAATGATCTTACCTCAGTAGTAAACCTTGGAGTAGGCCATTCCAAGATGGCTTTTACCTTCTCTGGATCCATTTTGAGACCTTTGGGTGATATAACAAACCCCAAATAGACTAACTCCCTTTTTGCAAAGATACACTTCTTCAGATTAATTAACAGTTTCTCTTCCCTTAGCCTTTCTAGGACACTATGAATATGCAGTAAATGTTCTTCCAAAGTCTTGCTGAAAATTAAAATATCATCCAAATAGACAGTAACAAATTTTCCCAAGAACTTCTTAAGTACTTCATTCATGAGCCGCATGAAGGTGCTTGGAGCGTTCATCAATCCAAAGGGCATGACTAACCACTCATAAAGACCCTCCTTGGTCTTGAAGACTATTTTCCACTCATCTCCTTCTCAAATCCGTATCTGATGATAGCCACTCTTGAGATCTATCTTTGTGAAGTACTGAGCTCCACTCAAACAGTCCATAAGATCATCCATCCTTGGCAAAGGAAATCGGTACATGATGGTTATCCTATTTATAGCTCAAGAATCTGTACACATCCTCCACTCTCCATCCTTCTTTGGTGCGAGTACTGCAGGTACTACACATGGACTCAGGCTCTCTCGAATCAAGCCCTTCCTCAACAGCTCTTGAACCTATCTATTTAGCTCCTCTGTTTCAGTAGGAGTCATCTTGTGTGCAACCTTGTTAGGCAAACTAGCTCCTGGAATCAGATCTATCTGATGACTGATTTTCCTTACTGGTGGCAATCCATCTAGAACATTATCAGAAATAATATCTCCAAATTCCCCTAGTAAATCTAAAACTTCAAGTGGCATTTCACTACTACCTTCTTTATCTTTCCTAGGAATCAAAGCATAGCACATATGCTGATGTTTCACGCCATCTAAAAACTTCCTTCCATCAACAAGATAAATCCTAGCACTGCTACATACCTTTTCACCTTCCTTTTTCATGGGCTTCAATTTGTGGTGAACTCCATCCTTTGTCAGAGAGTACGTGTTTGCATGTCCATCATGTACTGCATGTCTATCAAACTGCCATGGTCTACCCAACAATAGATGGCAAACATCCATCGGAATAACATCACAGAGAACTTCATCATGGTAACTCCCAATTTTGAATTTCACTAAACATTGTTCACTTACCAGGACCTTATGATCATCTTTTACCCAAGCAATCTGATAGGGCTGGGGATGTTTCTCCCTCTTGAGCTTCAACTTAGAGACCATCTCTTCTGATACCAAGTTATCAGTGCTACCACCATCAATGATCACGTCACAACATTTATTCTCACACTTGCATCTGGTATGAAACAAACTCCTCCGTTGTCCTGGTTCAATCTCACCACTTAGTAGGACTCTTTCATTTACCAAGGTCTCTCCTCTTTCTACATCCTCTGAATGTGATGATTGTGCATCCTCATCCACATGAGCAACCCTAGCTTGGCCCTCAGCTCTCCTATCTGTCTTTCCTTATCATTGAGGGCATTCAAAGGCACGATGACCTTCTTCATTGCAATGGAAATAGGTACCACGGAAGCCTCCTCTTCCTTCTCCATTTCCTCTACCTCTTCCTCTCTAATTTCCAAAGTCTTGATCATGGGAGCAGTTGAAACCCTCATTCCTCTGGTTCCTGCTAGTACCCACATCTTCATTTTTCTTTTGGGTTTCATTGCGGCCTCTAGATGATCTACCGCTTCCCCTTCCTCCTTGACTGCGCCCTCTTTGTCTTCCTTCAAACCTTTTATTCAGCTTCTCTTCAACTCATAGGGAAAACTGGTATGCCTCTTCAACGCTGGTCATTCTTACCAGACTTAATTCCTCCTGGATGTTAGGTCGCAACCCACTAATATAACGAGCAACCTTATCCTTATTTGCTTCTGCATGCCCCACTCTAATAAAGAGTTGGTAAAATTCCTCTGTATATTCTTGAACTAATCTTCCTACTTGCTTTAACCCATGCATCTTCTTAAACAAATCAAGCTCGTAGTCCACAAGAATGAACTGCTTCTTCAATTTGTCCACCATGCGATCCCATCTTGTGATATTCTCCTTTCCTCTTCTGTTTCTTTCCAATTGAACCTCTTGCCACCAAATTTTGGCATGGCCTTTCAGTTTGGCCTTTGCAAAATTAACCCTATCTGGGTCCCTGATATCCTCATACTCAAAGTATTCTTCTAGTTCATTGATCCAATCGATCAACTCATCTAGTTTCAGATTTCCTGAAAATACACCCACTTCAATTGTAGGTCTTTTCCTAAACTTAGTAATGGCCCTAAAAAGCCTTTCCTGTGCATGATTCAGAACTTCCCTGTCAAATTCCCCTTCTGGTCCCATTTCTTCTTCTTCATTGTCATCCTCACTGTCGTCACCTGCGGCAACATTTGCTCCTCTACGGAGCTCCTCTTGCAATGCCTGTACCTGCCTTTGGAGGGCTCTAACCTCCTCAGGATTAATAGCTCTAGCCCTTCCACCACGCTCTCTTCGTGGAGGCATCTTCTAACTCGAACCCACAACCACACAGTCCTGGTGCAAACTGCCTCACAGTCGGCGCTCTGTCTACACACTCAGGAAAACCAGCTCTGATACCACTTGATGGGGACACAACCCAAGAACAGAATGGACACAACAGAAAAAGGGAAATTGTATTAACTGAAAAATAAGATAGTACATTTAGTATAGAGAAAATAAACTTCAAAACATGCCCTAAGGGCTTACAATAGCATAAATGTGGAGATAATTACTCCTTTCAGTACCTCCTCTCAAACTCCACTCCGAACTGCCTTTTACAATGCCAAAAATCTCCTTAAATAGACCCCGGAGGGTTAAGGACTAGGAGTACATTCTAGAAAGTGCTAGTAGGCATCCACCGACCAAATAGAAGGTTCCAGAAGCTGCGTTAGAAGTCGACACAAATCTAGAAGAATCCAGAAACGGTAATCGAACTTTCAAGAGGCATAACTTTTGAACCGTAGCTCGGATTGACAAACTGTTTACATTTTCTAAAAGCTCTCGAAGTGCTCTATAGCCCTATGGACAGCTTCGCTCATCCCCCATTTTTTGGCCCTTTTTGAGGTCATTTAATGCCCCTAACCTGACTTTGAAGCATTCTTAGGAGGTCTCCACAACCCGAAAATTTGCAATAACTTTCAAACCGTGGGGCCTTTTGACCTGATTCTTTTTTTGGAATGATCTAAATTACAATTACATTCATCTAGCCAATTTACACCTCCTAGTTCACCAAAATGATGGCTCATTTACATACTCCTATTTTTTTTGGGATTTACTCGAACACTGATAGTGGAACTGTGAGAGTTGGAACCTTTATTTGACCCAAATGGGTATCCAAAAATGAAAACACATGAAATAGAAACTAAGTCTAAGTATATTTTTTTTGGGTGACACAGGATTCCCCTTATACCTCTGGATGCTCCTGCATCAGAGGCTAAAAGAGGTTGGCTTATATATAACACACAAACACTGTGTTCTCATGAAAAAATGATAATAGATAATCTTCTCATTTTAAGTGGAGGAGCTATTTTTTAGCCAATGAAATAAGCTAGGAAAATGTAGAGGGCTAAAAGAGTTTGGCTTATTAGAAAAATTGTCATGTGTCTCCATAAAATTATTTCCCTCTTTTTCAACCATAAAAATAATTAGCTTAAAGTTTAATATTTTAAAAACAATTAAAATCCCTAAAGTTGCCTATAAAAATTGAGCACTGTAAGCAAGAAATTAAGCTTGGAAAAATAAATTGACTTCTCACAAACATTAGAATAAATTTTAAATTTTAAAAATCAATAAAAACTAAATTAATTCAAAAATAATTTTAAATAATAAATAAATAAGGGACATGTCATAAAAGAAAGACATGTGTTAAGGGTAGAATCTACATTTTTATGTAGAAGGAGAACAATATATTATTACCTTGGAAAAAAGGAATACAAGGAGCTAGATGATAATAATAATATCTAGTTGGACATTAGAAAGTTTGCATTCTGTTAAGATTTAGATGATCTTTGTTTACATACAGTTTGTGTGTCTAGACTATAAATTTCATCTTGGTGTGCAATGGGTACGTCGAAGAAAAGTGGAAGGTCAATAAAGTAATTTTTTAATCTTTTTTCATATGCATTTATGTAGTAGATAAGATTAATTAGTAGATTGTTGCAAAAATGATGTCCATTGTGCATAAATGAAATGTGCATCAACTTGTAAGGATGCTTGGAATAGAGACTTTCAATCATTAGAAACTTTTAATCGTGACCAATAAACTTGCTTTATGTTTGTAATAGAAGATAGGGATAAATAAGGAGAGAGGGAGAGAAGAGTGAGAGTGGATGAGGGGGAGGGTTGAAGAAGAGATGGACATGGATACAAAAAGAGGATAGAGAGAGAGGTAGGGATACATGTTTAGAGACAAAGGATGAGAGGATATTGGAAGTAGAAAGGAAGATAGTAGAAGATTGATTAAGAGCAAGAGTTAAAGAAATATTAAAAATATTAAATGTTTAGCAATATTCATATTAGAATGAAAAGTCTAATTGAGAAATGTAAATATGTTAAAGATTATTAATTTTTAAGTAATACCAATTAATTTTAACCATAATGTATATTTTTAAAAAATTGTTATGTTATTAAAATTATATAATATATATTATAACTATAACAATAATATTATTTTAAAAATAAATCTAAGAATTTACACTATATAAATATACTATAGCATAATAGTCTAATTTATTTATTTTAATATTCTATATAATACTATATTTGTTTTAGTATTTATATAAAATATTAGAATAATGATAATAAATTTGAATAATATAAATATACTCTCAAGTCAAAATGCAAATCTTGTCAATGGGCCCTTGGTCTACTGGTGAAGTTGAATGGCTCACAAAGAGTCCACCAAGAACCAAGTTTTGCTTAGTGCAAGGCTCAAAAACATCATAAGAGATGAGGTCAGGATCATGCCTGGGCTCTTAGCTGAAGAGGTTTCAGGAACGTGGGTCCATATAAAGTACTTAAAACTTGTTACCGATGACCTCCATCCAAAAAAAAGAAAATGCAAATCTCAAAAGAGGGTGCATGTCATCCACATCTTTATATGGTAGCTGCACGCATTGATTATAGGTGTACAAGTCCTTTTCACAATTTCCAACATCATTAGAAGGCACGAACCAAAATGAGAGCTCTTGTAAAGACTACCCCTGCAAAACCAATGCCACATCAGCAATCTCCATAAAATGTGGAAAATTTCAACGAGATTCAAAGTCGTTTGAATATTGACCAATCAACATTAGTTGATTAATTATAATTAATTTTAACTAAAATGATACATATACATATATGCTCAAGTTTAATAGAAACCATAATTTTGTTACTAGATTAACAATACTAGATACTAGATACCAGATAGTCTAACCATGACAACCAAGTTGAAATGAGCTCTAGAATCTATCTAAGAACATAAGGGCGAGAATATTGTAGGAGTGCTTTACCACCCTACCACAAAGCTGTTAAGCTTCCCCATAATCTTTCCTGACATGAAAGATACCCAGCCCTGCATCAAGGAAGACTAAACAAGAAAAACTATGAGTAGTAATGGAATTGTGTAGCAAAATAGTCTTATAAATATTCAAGCGTCATATAACATAGTTCAGCAAGATGGAAAAACAACCTTGAAGTACATAGTATCCCTTATGCATGTCCCATCATTATACATGGATATCAATTAAAAAATCATACATCAATAGTTATATCCTCCAAAGGTATTCTACACTTAACACCTCTCAAGACAATGCAAAAGATGCATAAAGAAGAAAGTCATCAACATTCCTTAATCTACATATACATATCTATTTCCCGTCACATTGAATTTCCACTATGCACTACCAATATATATATATACATATATATATATATATATGTATATATATATATATATACATATATATATATATATACATATATATATATACATATATACATATATATATATATATATACATATATATATATATACATACATATATATATATATACATATATATGTATATACATGTATATGTATATACATACATATGTATATATGTATATATGTATATACATATATATATACATATGTATATACATATATATATATAGATATATATGTATATACATATGTATAGAAATATATATATATGTATATACATCTATATATATACATATATATATGTATATGTATATACATACACACACACACACACACACATGTAGATAAGCGTACAATTTAACATGCATAAACTAAATGCACTTAGAGGATCAACATGTAAAGAATGATGCAGTACAACTCAAACAGTTCAACATAACAATAAAAATTTATGAATGTACTCAACAACATTCATTATAACAATATTCTTCATAAATATACTAATTTGAGAATGTATCCTAATGCACTATCTACACATAGACAAGCTTCAAACATAACTCAAATCTTTTAATAAATGTACTTATTACAGCCTATGTCATTAAGCTAGGTGTCCATTCCAAATGTGCCATTAATCTTTCTTGTCCCTCAAACTAGCAATACAACCAATTACTAATTTTTTGTTAGGTTATTTTCGATTGTAATCTATGATATTTGACACAATGTATATTCAACACACTGTATTCAGTTGATGATCAACATAATAAGTTTGACCACACCCTACAACATATGCTAATTCGACAATAACTCATAACACTTTCTATTGTTGTGGTTGGGGTATATCACCTTGGACATAATGGGGTTGTAGGTGATTCCATTGAATATACCTTAACCAAAAATTCATTAATATGGCTTATAAAGCCATTTTGAGTGCTCAAGGGTAAAGAAACATGAATTCATACTCACATCATCCCTTGTGGGGAGCTTACTAAGATTCAATAGATAAAGGCAATTGAACTTTAAGGAGGAATTGGTTAAATATCAGCAATGCACTCACAATTTGCAATAACAACCATCGACATTTAACATTTCCATGGAAAACATAGCATGACACAATCACATCATGTTAAATAGTGAGTACAAGAGAAGAAGTAGATGAACTACAAGTTTTTGAGGTAGGGTCACACACCCATAGAAATTTCCATCTCCAAAATAGAATGTGAGATGTTGAGTGATGATTTTTAAGGTTAAAATGCCTCTATTCAAATGCCTTAGCTGCATTCCACATAACTTCAAATAGTGTGCTAATTAAGGAAGATTTGTATTTGTTTCAATGAGCCACCCTACAATGAGGTATCCATTGTTGACTATTCTAGATTTATTTTCCTCTAGGTTCTCTATTGGAAAATGGCATGGCATGTATCTATGATCATTCACAAACTAAACCACAGATTCAAACCATCTTTGCTGGAGAGCTTTCTATGGTTAGTTAAAATTGAAGAACTCAAATGCATCACCATATCTTAAAATAATTTTCTTCCTAGCCAAATGGTTCGCGCTGCCATTGATGCACTGGAAAAGACAAAGTTGTGATAGCAGCTCACATTCTTTGTTATGACACATTCAAATTACCAATCACAAAATAATATAAGATAGGGATATTACATTTACATTAATTTCATCAACTTTATTCGACTATTCTAAATATGTGCCAAAAGTAGTTGGTTTATTAGTTTTGTTATTTCAATCCACGTCTTCAATATTTGTTCTTTCAAGCAAAGAATTCTCTTGAAGTTCCTTATGCTCCTCTATAATCTCTCTATCAATATTTGATGCATTCACCTCTTCATTGATTAAAAATGTTTTCAGCTTCACATATTGCTTGAAAATACTTGTGACCAGCTCATAGGTAGCTATAGAAACATCTTGTTCTTGTCTCATAACAAACAACAATATAGATATAAGAGGCTAAGAGATAATATCACATTCATTAGTGATTAGGATCATAATGGCTTGCATGTAAGAGAATACTTTTTATTCACAATTCTTACTGATTGTAGCTATGAAAATTTGAAACATTTTGAGAATGTGATCATCACAATCCAAATCAATCATAAACCACAAATCCCAAAACATAAAGCATGATACTCACCTTCAAGAATTTCAAATTGAAAGTATAGATTTGACCTGTTTGCACTCAACTATTAAAGCCTTTAGTTCAAAGCCTCTTTTAGTCCAATCTTCAAAGGACCGACCTCAGGGAAGCGCTTGAAGATGGATAGTACTTTTCAGTGACCTCATTCTTGCCAAAAATGTCTTGCTTGACATCCCATACATGGCATTGCCCATAGTATGCATTAGAGAGCTCTAATTGCAACAAAGCTAGTAGTGTTATCCCCCAACCCTCGTGTTGAATCATGAAAATTCTTAGAGCCATTGCCCTAACTACACAATAACTACCCCCATTCTTCGGTATATTTTTTGGTAAGATCCAACTGATGATTCTTGGTAACAGTTCTCATGCCCAAAACATAACTAATTTGTTAGGAATTACTTATCTTCTTCACGATTGTTACCTTAATGTTACTTTTTAATTTATACAAAAAAAAAATATTTAATGAAATCCCACATGGCACCTAAAGGCTAATAATTCTGGATTATGTGAATTGGGTTATGACATCCTCTCCCACTAGAAAGAAGGCATCGTCCTGATGCAACAATATATCATAAATTTCAATCGTATCTAAGAAAATATTAAAGAAAAACATATTAAAGAAATCAAATTCTAACTTTCATTGTTTAACATTTAAGATAATGCATGTACTTACATTTAGATGTTTTTGATAAGATAAACAGGTTTTGAAGGGAGCCTGAAACCCTGTACAAGTCTTAAGATTTTCAATAAGTTCAGATACAAAGATACTACTAGAAAAAGTAGAACTGGTCACCCCCCGAATAAAAGGTAACCAAGGTGACAAAAAGCCTATCAACAACCAAAAGTAAAGATCTAGCAAGGGGGCAGAGCTAGATATATCACGATTTTCCCTTTGATGTAGAACCACCCTTGCACGATCAGAGGTTCATTTCTAAAGGAGGAGCTGATGGTCTAGTGTTCTTTCTTTTTACTATAGTCCAACCATCCTCCACCTTAGCTGCCTCAACAATCCAATGCCCAGAAGAAATTGAACAATGAAGCCCAGTGGAATCCAAAAAACCAACAATCTTCCTAGAAGATCCCATTGCCAATTGGCCCCCCATAGAACTAGGAGGAAGGATAGGGGCAGGGGTAGGAGAGGGTAAAGGGTCTTGGCCCTCAACAAGACTAGGATTAATGTCCAATACTAGGGTAGGAGAAGGAATAGGAACCTCCTCTAACATTGGCACCAAAAGATAATCAGCTAAAGATACATCCACAGATACAACCGCTGAATCCAGAGGCACATCACTGGATTTAATCATCGTATAGTGTTTAGAAGAGGCCCATGACCACCAGGAAGGTGGTCACCTAGATTAGTCATCACAGTAGCACATCGAGCAGCACTATGACCAGTCTTATGACATTTTCTATAGCAAAAAGGGATACCTTCATAATCCAATGTTTGGGTCCAAGAGCCCCTTGAAGAATCCAAAAAAACCATCTCAGGAAAGCCCTTAGAAATATCCATCTCTACAAGAAATCTAGCATATGTCAAATGAAGGATATCCAAAGTATCTGGGTCCACATATAAAAAATCACCAATGGCATCCCAAATATGTTCATTAACTAAATCTAGCCAGAGATGCATCGGGAGATTCGATAATTAGACCTAGTTAGGAACCTTGTTAAAGGATTCAGTAAGTGGATCAAAATCCATGTGCCATGGTTTGGCCATAAGAGGAAATTTTTCCTCCCATGAAAAACTATGATTACACAAAATAGTCTTCCTGTCTTTAAAAGAATTGAACTTTACTATGAAAAATCCTTTAGCCATCGGAAAGATATGGACCTCACTATCTTAAATGGGCTCCCAGTGCTTAGAAATCCAAGCATGAAGGTTAGAAAGAGAGGGCCAAAAACCCCAAAATCTAAAGATAGCAGCAAAAGAAGAGAGCTCATCTGCCATACCTAAGATATTATCAACTGTTTCAAAATCCAAGAGTACGCTGAAAGGGTTTGAAACACATACAAGAAAAACTTCACAGGGACAAGAAGACCCAGATAGAACAACACAAGCACCATAATGACCCACCTCAAATGTAGCCACATCAGCATAAGAGGTAGATCTACCCCTAGAAGGCATAGTTGAAGCTGAAATAGAACCAACAACAATGGTAGGAGGCAAAGCACTCCCTCACCCTGACCTTGCAACCAACAACAGCTACCAATAGCTACCAGAGAGAGGCATGAAGCACAATGAAATAGGATCCTAAAAAAGCATAGACCAATGACCAGAATTCTCTAATTAGAGAGGAGACAAAGATGGGATAGAGGCCATGACTAGAGCTACAGGAGCCGTCTTGCAGCCACAGCCAGGGCTCAGCTGCAAAAATCACTGCTAGGGCAGCAAGTTCAATTCTAATAATGTTAACGTACAACTTTTTCAAGGATATTATCAGCATAGATTTAATACATAAATAAACACACTTGAAGTAAGCATGCATAATAATTAATCATTTCAAGACCTTTTCAATGTGAGTGTGTGAATTCCATTACCAGTCTATATTTTTACAAGGTTAGACTACCTCTCTTCGACAATATTCCCCTTTTCTTATGATATGTCATTCCCTCTGTTGATTCATAGGAACAACACTAAATATTAGTCCACCTAAATCATAAATCAAATCAATTATCAAATGAAATATCTAATCAATTACTTCCTTATCTCCATGATTTTTTTAAAATTTTAGTAACATATTACCTTACAATTTTATGATATCACACACATACCTATGCTTACTTATCATACCTTGGAACACATGGATTTGACCCACTAGTAGGCACTTCATATCAACTTCTTTCCATACTTATACACATACACTCATAGTGGTTGTAGCCCATTCACAATGTTAGTATTCAAATAATAGGAGTCAACATTGTTCCTTTCACTTTATGACTTCTTAACTCATCTTTTAATCAAATCTTAATCATGAATAATTTAAATAATCAACCATACACCATCTAACATGTGGTGCTCACTAAGTGAGTAATTGTCCACATCAATAGACCAGTGACCACGAACATAATCAAGTAATGCAATCCCATTACATCTAACTCATCCTCATTTGAATCATCATGAAATATAATCACATGCACATATAACATCATTAATGTAATCATTAACATTTAATCATCATTATGCATCTAAATGCTTGCAAAAGTTGACGTCCAAATGTATTTATATCATAATGTGTCATATAACTGAGAATTAATGACATACACCTAATCAATATGATAAGTAATTGGATGATATAAAGGCCACATAGTCATATGTATCAAAGAAACATTGATCCAAAATCTAAGTCAAATACAATATGACTACTCCTATGTCGAACAACATATCAACAAGGAGTCAAATAGATAACTCAAGATGACAATTGTGAATCGTCATTTATTGACCACGGTGACTAAATAAAATGAGTCAACAACTTTCTATAAATTAGAAGTCACATGCATGGTGGATCATCACATATACATAACACCAATGTAAAAACATTATCCAAGTAGATAAAAGAGGGATCTATACATACTCATTTGCATTCTCATAGGAAGACCATATTTCATATTCTTGCCACATAGACTAAAAGTCAAGTCAGGTTAGTCAAAATTTGTCTACAAATAGTTGAATCAACAAGTAGATACAAAATCTTCCAATTAATTTTTCAACTTCATTCTACTTTTCAACTTACATGTTGAAATGATAGGTATAATAATAATTTACATTTCATAAACCAACTATCAACCAAATTGTCGAGTACAACATATCATCACATGACTATGCCATTAATAAAAATATTAGAAGTTGACCTACATGTCCAACTTTATTCTATTGTATGTAAAAACCATGCCCTACTAAGAAATTGCTGCATTATTAATTGCAAGAACACATAAGTAAGAAAGCAAAACCCTAGTTGAATAGTCAACAACTATTTCAATTACCATAACAAGGGTTAACAAATAATTATCCATTTAAGAATGTAACACATGACATTATCCAAGGATATTGACCTACACGTCATCCATCCATCAAAATGCATGATTTAATAAATACATGAAGTATAATTTAAAGCATCATACCTCAATGGGCATCGTAGAAAATGCTGACCTACATGTCAGATATGGAACAACAAGCACATCATACAAGTGCAATGGCCTCTACCATATGATCAACACCATTAATTAAATCATCTAGGTATGCTCATCAATCACCTACAAGATCAGTAAATCCAATTTTTATCAATTTAGTGACCTTAGGTCCTCAAGCCCATCTTGTCACCATAGTCTACTTAACCAACATATAAGCACGTGTTGTGATGTATGACCTTCATGCCATTAAATCATCATATAATATGGTTTGAGGCACTTTAACTGTGCCAACCATAGAGTGAATACTCCACCAGGACTCTTCTTGACATGAAGAATTTCTTGACCCTAGCACGAGAAGCCTAGCTTCCTAGAACAAGATGGGTCAGATGGATTCAGAGCAACCCTGAAACACACTACATGCAGCCATGTGCCTAGTAGCCTAATCACAGAATTTAGCAGGGAATAAAAATAAAACTACACATCTACACATATGTAGTAAAACCAAATAAGCATAGCCACATACACACATATGCATTATCTAGGAAATCAAATGGCTTGGCCAAGCACTTATAAAGCTAGATTTACTGGTAGAAGAAACAAGAACAACATATATTCATTCTACAGAACTGATAGATAGAAGAAACTAAACATGAAGTATCCATCTATCTTTCCCATCATTTCTACATTACACCCAGCCATGAAGGAGAGTACACATCTCAACGTTGCTCCACAACAAGATGTTCAAAAATTTTTGATTTTATTAAAGAGAATACTTATGATTATTCCTTTTGTAGGGTACAGTCATCATATCAAGGTTGTTTTTTTACTTTTGAAACTAATTTATCACATATATGATTGTTCTTCACATATAAGAGTGGCATGTTCTTCACAATCTACTCCTTTATACATCCTATCACTGTGTAGGCATACTTCCAGTCCCCCAATTTTTCATTTTAAAAAGTCACCTCCCATAAAGAATTCCCCAAAATTGTTTCCAGTATGCTTAATAATGTTTCTATGAAGGATAAAGATCAAGGTTCTAATGCAGATGTAAAATTTCCTATGCCACAATTCAGAATTACAGAAGCTCATTCGGGACTTTCCACAAAGAAGAGGAGAAGCCATTTTGATATTTTCCATCAGAGAAGGAAAATATTTTCCATTTTGATAAATACATGAAGTATAATTTAAAGCATCATACCTCAATGGGCATCGTAGAAAATGTCGACCTACATGTCAGACATGGAACAACAAGCACATCATACAAGTGCAATGTCGTCTACCATATGATCAACACCATTAATTAAATCATCTAGGTATGCTCATTAATCACCTACACGATCAATAAATCCAATTTTTATCAATTTAGTGACCTTAGGCCCTCAAGCCCATCTTGTCACCATAGTCTACTTAACCAACATATAAGCATGTGTTGTGATGTATGACCTTCATGCCATTAAATCATCACATAGAATATGGTTTGAGGCACTTTAACTGCACCAACCATAGAGTGAATACTCCACCAGGATTCTTTTTGACATGAAGAATTCCTTGACCCTGGCATGAGAAGCCTAGCTTCCCAAAACAAGATGGATTAGATGGATCCAATGCGGCTGTGAAACACACTACATGCAGCCATGTGCCTAGTAGCCTAATCATAGAATGTAGCAGGGAATAAAAGTAAAACTACACATCTACACATATGTAGTAAAACCAAATAAGCATAGCCACATACACACATATGCATTATCTAGGAAATCAAATGGCTTGGCCAAGCACTTATAAAACAAGATTTACTAGTAGAAGAAACAAGAACAACATGTATTCAATCTCCATGGTAGCCATAATCAGAAGTTTTGACTAGGAATCTCGATTCATGGATTAGTAAAAGGTTTGAAGGCGAGCAGTGAAACAAGATGTATTTGATATAGTTTGCCTTCATATTTTGCAAGGCTAACATGATAACATATGAAATTGGGAAGGAGAACGTTATTCAACTATGTAAAAGATGTAACCTAACAGTAGAGATATCTATAATCATAAATCAGAATTGATGAATGAGTTGTTAATAAAACAATAACCATAATATTGCATGTCAATTTATGAGATGCTCCGGTATGAGATCATTTTGAACCTCTATCATCTTTGGTGAATCCTGATAGAAGTATTTACCATACCTTCCTTGAAAATGACAAAATTCCTTGTGACCATCATGATGAAGGATTCTACAAGAAATTTATTGTTCATCTCTCTCTGAATGACACTTGGCATACACATATCGATCCACTACTTTTTTAAATTCACCTTTTCTTCTCATATGATTATGAACTATTTGAAAGAATAAAAGAAACCTAAAAAGAGAAGAAGGAAAGGATTATTATCAAATAAATAAGATCTATTCAACTACCCTTCATGTTTTAAATCTCAGAAGCACAACTATACGAAAAGAGGGGGAAAGATAAAAGACAGAAAATGAAATAGCTTGCTAAAAGATTTAGTTTTAATAACCAAAGAGTTAGAGAAACCAAACAGTCAATTTTGGAATTGAAGAATAACTAAATGGTTATTGAAGAGCATTATTTATTACAAATTCTTCTATATAGCTAGTGGTTCTTCTTTTCTGCAAAAAGTAGGATTGTTGGAATAGAGGGGTGGGCATTTGATTTTTCTATACTTTTTTGTTTATGTATTGGAGATTTATAATCAATTTTTGTAACAGATTTGGCTGAGACTACGAGAAAATGTAGTCAGAGTGTTGTGTTTTTTGTGTTTAAAACAAGAAAGGTTTTTTATGAATCAGAGTATTTGAGCATCACTTTTTTTTATTGCTTTCAACTAGAGTATTATTATAATAAGTTTTGAGCACTTTCTTGCATTCTTAGCTAAAAGGTGAATGGGTGATAGATCAGAGTACTGTCATTTGTTCCTGTTGTAAGGATTAGTATGTTTAATCTTCATTTTCATTTCATGTTATTGCATTTGCATAATCAGCAACATCATTGCATTACCGATGTCAAGAATTCATAGGAATTGTGGGTTCTTGGTATTGGCTAGGTTTAGGAACTAAAATCTTCTTGAGTTAGTTTTTTCTAGTGCTGGCTTGGTTTTCCTCTTCCATTCTTAGGTTAAGAATGTACCCAATTAGTTTAGGAACTAGTAAATTCATTGAATATCATTTGATAAGGGAGCTATATCTTTCAATTCAGAGGAAATCTATCAACCTAAAGATAGATTACCCAATTGTTGGTATCTGGTTATTCTTTCAGATTTGGGCATTCGAGAGTTAAATTAAAAAGACAAATATGTTTACCAGCAGATTTTTGGCGACTCTATTGGGGAGGCAGAAAATAAGATTAGTGTGGAGTTTTACTTCCTCAGTTTATTATTATCTCTGCTACTTGGAGATTAGTGACTATATTTTTTAATTCTCAGAATTTGTGGTCAAGCAGTTTAATGCTTTCATTTTTTAGAATTTGAGGTACCTCCCCTAGGATGGAGGTCGGTGGCTCTATTGAAGAATATTTCTTGAAATATTTAGAAATTTTAAAAGATTGGATGCTAGCAAGAGAAGAAGATGTTTCAAACATCTTTATCTTTATCCCATGATTTAAAAACCTAATTGAAGAAGTTACAGAAGACATGGTGAGAAGTGTGAATTGATTGAAGGCTACCTATGGCTCTTTCCTCATTAAGGAGAAACCTTTCATGCCAAAACCCAAGGAACAAGAGCATGCATGTGAAGATCTTCAGCAAGCTGAAAATGAGGAGTCCAACATCATCTCATTACATATGTCGCATGAATAGGAAGAAGAACAACATATAGAAGATGACCTTCAAGTAAGTAATGATGGATGTTTTTGTAATTTACATTTTCAGCCTGATTGTTCGAATGAGGAAAAGGTCAACTATTTTGAGAATAAAGGAAATCTCAGTTTGAAGTTTGATCCTATGTTAATAGAAAGCAATATACAAGATGTATTGGTTCTAGTAGTATGCTATGATAAAATTCCATCATGTCAAATAGTTGAAGGATCATTGTTTTCTAATTCTTCCTTTGAGTTTCAAGATGAAAATATGGTTGAAATTGAAGAAGTTAAAAAGTTACCGCAGTTGATACCATCCATGATTTCAACAAACATGTTATCTTGCAAGGAAGAGGTTATCTCTCAGCTCTTACCAATTGTTGAAAAAAGGGATGCTCCTCCAATAGCTTCAGGTATTGATTCATCATCCTATGCCACTGTTTTGGATAGAATATTTTCAGATTTAATTTGTGATGAGGATAAGGAAATTATTTTAGTCAAGGTTTATCCAAAAATTGGAGAGGCATGTTCTAAATTTAAAGCTGTCAAGTATGTTGAAAGTCCTCCAAATTATGACAGCCCCAAGTGTTTAAATGATAAAGATGATGAACTGTTTTCTTTGGAGATATTTGAGAAATTTTTGTTCCAATTTGAGGTTGGGAATGGCCTTGAATCTTCCATGCAAAAGGATAAAGAAAAATTGGAATTCTATGATGAAGCATGGCTCTTTGGATATAATACTTTGCTTACAAGATTTCTTCATTTTATTGAGTTGACTTTTAGTATTGAGGGGGTCATTAAACTATAGCTAAGATGGATTACTTCTGTGGGATACCAGAAATTGTTTCAGAATGGCTCCTTCTTTTCACAACCAATTAATGGCCACATATGAGTTTCATTATGCTCCCTCTCCTTTTGGTGAGGTTCCCTCACTTGCTTGTAAATATCTTTTTATTTCCCAATTTTGGCTTGCCTAGTTTAATTTTTCCTCGGGCTATTTTTTTCTAATCACTTTCCCAGTTTTGGTTTTGCCTCACTCCCCTCCACCCTCTTGGCAAGAAAATCTATATTTTCCCTCTTTTTGGCTTGACTTTGTAGCACAATGGATAAGGCCTAGTCTACGAAACTTGAGATTTTGGATTCTTTATGTACTTTGCAACACATAATCCCCATTCAAATCCAACTGTAGGCGTACTTCTAGTCCCCCAATTTTTAATTTTAAGAAGTCACCTCCCATAAAGAATTCCCAAAAATTGTTTCAAGTTTTCTTAACAATGTTTCTATGAAGGGTAAAGATCAAGGTTCTAATGCAGTTATGAAAATTCCTATGCCATAATGTAGAATTCATTGCCTCGGTTCAAAATTATAGGATAAGCTCATTTGGGACATTCCACAAAGAAGAGGAGAAGCCATTTTTATATTTTCCATCAGAGAAGCTAAATTGTCATTTTTCACCAGAGTGAAGCAAATTAAATTTTGATAATTCCACAGATTTTCAACTTGAAATATGTATTACTGCCATATGAAAGCTTAGATTTTGAAACCATTATATGAGAAATAAAAGACTTAAGAAATTCATGTCTTAATGCATCTTTCTTTGTCCATTCACAAATTTCTACCTATAAAGAAGTAAAAGTCTCAATTTCCACCTGAAAAGAGAAAATGCAAGATCATAATTTTAAGCAGAGAAGCATGAGTTTATAACATTGAGATTGCATTTTCAATGTAATCCATGGACTAATTGGCACAAAATAGTGATCAAATTAAAGAAGTGGAGAATCCAATGTCGCAATCCATTTCCAATTTTCTGCAATGGGAGAAGCTAAAAATAAATTTTCCACTACAAGGCAATCACCAAGTGCATCGCAGGATGTGGATTGTTCCTGATTCAAGAAAAGAAACAGATTCTTATGCTGAAAATGAACATCAACTACAACATCTTGATCTTGTAAATGATTGTGAGCAAAAAAGTAAGGAAACTAATATTGGAGCAAAGGATATACTTAGTCAAGTATCAAAAACTCATGATGCAATCAAAACCCTTGATAAAACAATCTCAACATTAGAAATAGAGCTACACAAGAAAATAGCTTGAATGACCCTCCAGTATTTATCAAGCCAGTTGGTGAGAAATAATAAGAAAAACAAAAAGCTTTTATTGTTATTGGAATTAATACTGCATTCAGTAGTCATAAGCAACGCAACTCAGTTTGTGAAACATGGATGCCTCAAGGGGAAGAGCTTCAACAAATTGAACAAGAAAAATGCATTGTAATTAGATTTGTGATTGGGCACAGTGCAACACCAGGGGGTATTTTAGACCATGCCATTGATGTAGAGGATGCTCAACATCGAGACTTTATGAGGTTGAACCATGTTGAAGGTTATCATGAGCTATCAACCAAGACACATATATACTTTGCAACAACAATATCAAATTGGGATGCTGACTTCTATATTAAAGTTGATGATGATGTACATGTTAATTTAAGCATTCTCGGGACAAAGACAACTTGTGTGCTTTGGAAGGATTCTACTAAAGCAAAGCCGCATATTAGTATTGAATGAAGCAACTATGTCGGTAGACACAACAATAGATGCCCTTATTTGACAAACCATACAAAACCAATTCTGTGACTACACAATCATAACCATAGAACACCAAATTCCATTAGTCTGTAATAGTGATTTGGTCCTCGTGATGAGTGATGGAAATTTTGTTGAAAATGACTCTCCAATCAAGCTTCTAGAGAACAAATCTTCATCATTTATGAAACTTGTTTCAGAGTACGCTTTGAGATCAAGTAGTGTTGAAGAAAAATAGTTCTGGTTATATCAGCTCTCAAATATGATGACAAAAGAAACTCTACCTTGTGGAGCTATTCATACATTTCATAGCCCTATTAGGTGGCATGGAAACTCACAAAATGAGATCTATGACTAATTACTTAGTTGTTTTAATCATATTAATTAGCACTTGCTCTAGAAAGAGGTGCAAGAAGACCATCTACTAGTAATATAACTACAGTGAAAGATGTTAATTGTCAAAACCTCCAAAAGTAGGACAACAATGAAAAATCAAGAGAGGTAGAAGATCTTGAATCAAAAACTAATAAAGGGTGAGAAATAGACAAAGATGTTAAAATTTCACAGCTTGTGCAAGAAGAGGAAAGAGAGAAAGGTAGGTTAAGTTTGTGGGTGTACTGGTTTTACATCACTGTCGGATATAAAGGGGCTTTGATACCCATCATATTATTGGTAGACATAATATTTCAGCTACTTGAAATAAATAGCAGCTACTGGATAGCATGGGTGACCTCTTTGACCGAATATCAAAAGCCCCCTATCAATAAGTCCCTTTTCATTCTAGTTCATATGACTTTGGCATTATGCAGTGCAATATGCATTCTTGTAAGGTCCATCCTTGTTTCTCTCTCTAGATTTAGAAGTTCCCAACAACCTTTTAGTAACATACACAGTCATATATTTCATGCACCAATATCCTTCTTTGATGCAACTCCAACTAGACATATACTATATCAGGCATCAATAGATCAGAGTCTTCATTGTGTTTATATCCATTTTTGTAATTTGTATATGATATTAGCAATATTACATTGTGATTTCTAGAGAACTTGTTAGGTTGATTGGAGTTTTCAAGGGTCTTGTCATATAAAACTTTGCAGAATCAATCTCTGGGGTAGCCATAATCAAAATTTTTGACCAGGAATCTTGATTCATGGATTAGTAAAAGGTTTGAAGGCAAGCAGTGAAACAAGATGTATTTGATATAGTTGACCTTCATATTTTGCAAGGCTAACATGATAACATGCAAAATTGGGAAGGAGAACATTATTCAACTATGTAAAAGATGTAACCTGACAATAGAGATATATATAATCATAAATTGGAATCGATGAATGAGTTGTTAATAAAACAATAGCAATTATGAGATGCTAGGGTATGAGAGCATTTTGAAACTCTATCCTCTTTGGTGAATCTTGACAGAAGTATTTACCATACCTTCCTTGAAAATGCAAAAATTCCTTGTGACCATCATGATGAAGGATTCTGCAAGAAATTTATTCTTCATCTCTCTCTGAATGACACTTGGCATACACCTATCGATTCACTGCTTGTTTAAATTCACCTCCTTTTCTTCTCATATGATTTCGAACTATCTAAGAGAATAAAAGAAACCTAAAAAGAAAAGAGGGAAAGGATTATTATCAAATAAAGAAGAGATATTCAACCACCCTTCATGTTTTAAATCTCAGAAGCACAAGTATACAAAAGGAGGGGGAAAGATAAAAGACAAAAAATGAAATAGCTTGCTAAAAGATTCAGTTTTAATAACCGAAGAGTTAGAGAAATTGAACAGTTTGTTCTAGAAATGAAGAATAACTGAATGGTTATTGAAGATCATTATTTATTGCAAATTCTTCTCCATAGCTAGGGTTTCTTCTTTTTTGCAAAAAATTAGGATTGCTGGAGTAGAGGGGAGGGCATTTGATTTTTTTGTACTTTTTTGTTTATGCATTGGAGATTAATAATCAATTTTTGTAACATATTTGGCTGAGATTGTGAGAAAATTTAGTCAGAGTGTTGTGTTTGTTTTGTTTAAACCAAGAAAGGTTTTGTTATGAATCAGAGTATTTGAGCATCACTTTTTTTATTGCTTTCAATTGGAGTATTGTTATAATCAGTTTTGAGCACTTTCTTGCATTCTTAGTTAAATGTTGAATGGATGATAGATCAGAGTACTGTCATTTGTTCATGTCGTAAGGATTAGTATGTTTAATTTTCATTTTCATTTCATATTATTGCATTTGCATAATCAACAACATTATTGCATTACCAATGTCAAGAATTCATAGGAATTGTGGGTTGTTGGTATTGGCTAGGTTTAGGAACAAAAATCTTCCTGAGTTAGTTCTGTCTAGGGTTGGCTTGGTTTTCCTCTTCTATTCTTAGGTTAAGAAAGTACCCAATTAGTTTAGGACCTAGTAAATTCATTGAATATCATTTGATAAGGGAGTTGTACCTTTCAATTCAAAGGAAATCTAACAACCTGAAGATAGATTATCCAACAGTAGGTATCCAGTTATTCTTTCAGATTTTGGCATTTGAGATTTAAATTAAAAAGACAAATATGTTTACCAACACAATGCTCCACAATGAACATCATTGATGACATCACTTCCAAATCACAGGACTAGCATCATAAAAAATATGCACACACTCTAGCCACCTCAAGATCAAAGAAATCTTGAAAACAAGATTCATAATTCTCAAGTCAAAGTCCAAAAAGGAGATACGAAACCAAAATAAAAGTGAAAAAGTGTCACAGTAAATAGGTCACATAAGAAATTGGTGGCTTGATGGTCATAAAGAAAATAAAATTTCAAGCTACTCCTTCATCACATCCAAGTTCATGAAACCAAACATAAGAAAATGAAACCCAATTCACTTAAAGCACAATGACTCTCACTAGTCACCAAGAGGGAGTAGATATTTAAGGACACCTTGCATCCAAGGGTCACTAAGAACATAATCAAACTTCTCATGCATCACATGCAATTTATCTTGATAATCACACATTGCATAATGAAACATGTAATACTATTGCAAATGAAATCCATTTTCTTCCTACTTATCATATTAGGTTACTCAATGAACCTCATAACTTTGGCATAAAATAGAAATAAATTCTTTCACCATATGTGCATCACATGTCATTTACATAATAAAAAGACATTTTTCATTACTATCACAATCCAAATCTTCATTTGGTAGGCTCTCATAGCCTAGTGCAAAAGTCAACCATCCTTTGACTATCTCAATAGTTCAAATTAATGCTCCAATACACATATTATACCATCACATTGTTTAAAGTAAATATAATCATGAACATATGAGGTACACAATTTACCAGTCATTCTATAAACTTTCCATGTTGACAATCTTTAAAGGAATGAAATTTTAACTCAAAATCATGACATGCATAAGGAAAATCATATCCTTCTATGTCAAAAGTAATCATAGCTAAGAGGCACAACATGCAACCCATGTCATCATCTCATACAACATAAAGTAAACTAGTTGACTTATAGTTGTGTGTTTAGGATAGTGAACTCAAGGCCCAAGTGTGGAACCAAGAGCTCTGATACCATATGCAAATACTACCCCTGCAAAACTAATGCCACATCAGCAATCTCCATAAAATGTGGAAAAATTCAACGAGAGTCAAAGTCCTTTGAATATTGACCAGTCAACATTAGTTGATTAACCATCATACATATACATATATGATCAAGTTTAAAAGAAACCATAATTTTGTTACTAGATTACCAATACTAGATACCAGATATCGGATAGTTCAACCATGACGACCAAGTTGAAATGAACTCCAGAACCTAAGAACACAAGGGCAACAATAATGTAGGAGTGCTCTACCACCCTACCACAAAGCTACTAAGCTTCCCCAAAATCTTTCCTAACATGAAAGATACCCAACTCGACATGGAGGAAGACTAAACAAGAAAAACTATGAGTAGTAATGGAATTGTGTAGTAAAATAGGCTCATAAATATTCAAGCGTCAAATAACATAGTTCAACAAGATTGAAAAGAAACCTTGAAGTACATAGTATCCCTTATGCATGTCCGATCATTATACATGGATATCAATTCAAAAATCATACATGGGTATATGTAGGATCATCGTGTGCCAAAAAGTGGCAATGTGAAAAAAATAGAGTTTGAAAATATCTAAAAGCGTTTCAAAATCTGCTCTAACTTTTTTTCACCCATCCTGATACCAAACTTGGAAAGTAAGGCCCAACCCTTATCAAGTATCTGATTTCATATCGGATACCCGATATTATATCGAATATCCGATAATATTGGGTATCCAATATCATATCGGATACCCGATAATTGACAGTGTTATTTTTAAAAAAAGCACAACCCACGGGTTGTGTTTCAGAGTCATATATAGGGTTTTAAGCATGATATCCATTTTTCAATCAGATACATGATAAAAAGGTTTTTTTTTTTTTTTTTTTTTAATCAATTTTAATATAAATTTAATAAATTTTATTATTAAATTGTTAGTTTTAGTTGACTTTGTTAGAATTTAGGGTTTTTTTAATAGAAATTGTTAAAATTTAGATTTTTTTTAATATAAATTATGTTTTGAAAATTAATAGAAATGGTTGATCAAAATGATGACCATGAGGCAAGGAATATTGTTCCTAATAACCCCCCACCAAATGATCTAGTGCCCCTATAAAATTGTCCACCAAATGATCCTTTACCCCCTCAAAACCCTCCTCAAATCGAGGATTTGATAATTGAAATTTTTTCAAATTGACGGCTTTGCGAACAACATATAATAATGTACCCACATTGGCTCCTATGTTATCCACGTTAAACACCATAGTGGATAACATTGAAACCCTTACCAGCGAACAAAATGCCGCTCTTCGTTGGTGTGACAAAATGAATGAGATGTTTGATGATGGCTTGGACTATGATGAGGTTGTTGCCCTCAATATAACCAAAGATGATTTGGCTAGCCTTTTTGTGAACCCAAAAATTAGTTTACCAGTCAATTGCAAAAAACCTAAACTATCAATTAAATGGTGCACAAATGACGCTATACATGCAAACTTTTGGGATCATTGGTGGATGGCTTTTGATATCCCTCCACATAACAATTTAGAGGTGCCATTTTATTTCCTTAGAAAATTTTATGCATAATTTGTGTTGAAACTCAAAGTGAACTATTGGAGCATGAAGCCCAACATGGGTGTAGGACTAGGAGCTCCTCAGGATAGACCATCTTCCCAGTAGAAGAAAGTTGTCACTATTGTCCCCCCTACTGATGTATCCCCCCATTCTCGAGTGCTGTATCTTGATATTATTGTAGAGGCTAGCTCTCAAACTATTAGAGCCATTCATAGACTAAGTAGCCTGTTGATATCTCAGGCTAGGTCAATCTTGCCTCCCCATGTTGATGATGCTAGTGCTAGTTCATCATCGGCTAGTTCATCACACATTTGTGTGCCTCACACTTGCATTACATGCAAGAATATTTGTCTCGGTCCCATAGGTGATTTTCCTGAGTATCATTTTGTATTAGACGAGGATACACCAGATGCACGTGCAGAGGCTACAGACCTTGATGTGAGAGAGGAGGGGAATGCAGAGGCATGGACTCCATCTGTGTCGGTATGTGTATACATTTTTTTGTTATGACATATGTGATTTAAAATTAATTTTTATAATAGAGTAATTTTAATTTTTAATCCATACTGAGATCTTCATTCATGTTTAGTTGATGACCAAGGAGGAGCTGAGATAGGTTGATGATGCCACATTCTCGGCCATTTCATTTGGCCTTGAGACATCTACAATACATTATCTTGTGTTCTCATTTTTTAAAAATTTGATATTGTAGCATATATGGTTTCTAATCTTTCTTTTATCTTGCAAGTACCACCTGTCCCTAGGGGACAAAGTGCAGGGGATGAGCCAGCACGCATTGACAAAGGAAAGGTAATTAGGTGCTTTCTATTTGATTGAATATCAATGCATTCTTGTAAAATGTTTGTGGTAATGAAATTTAATTAAATTCTTTATTGTATATAGGGCATGGCTACTGGTGATGAGCCCATATAGATTCTGCATCATAAACGCTTAGGCATTTCCATTTGCACCGAGAGCCCCATTGTATGTATAAGTATCATTTATTTTTATTTTTCTTATCTTCATAAATAAATTTAAAACTAATTTTTGTGATATTAACAACTACTATTTTGTATCTCATAGGAAACTCATAGTGCACATGAGGTTCGATAGAAGAGTTTTGTATCTTTGATGATGTAGCCACTATATCTTGAGGAGGAGCCTACACTAGTAAGTTGTATTTTGAATTCTTGATTAAATATGTTATAAATTTAACATGCTATGAATTATAATGTTATAGTTTAAGTTGTAGATTCATCTGACAAACATATTTGAACATACATAGGCCACTATCAGCGAGGTACAAGCATTGCCAAGGGCATACGAGAGGACTTCCGACCGGCACAGGAGGTCAACGAGAGAGGTATTTATTATGAAAGTGTAATAGTATAAATCTTTCTTTAAAAAAATATCATTATGAATTTGAGTAATTCAATGTTAGATATAAAGAATCATATAAATTTAGTAGTCTAACTTTGAGTTTTCCATTTTTGTTTATGTAGGAGGCATTCGATCCACCTAGTGCAACTAAGAGGCTGCATTTTGATGATCCACCAGCACCCTAGGATAGTATAGTTGTCATAGGATGTGTCATGAGACATTTTGAGATGGCATATGCCACATTGTTTACAGAAACATTGATATTATACACATTCCGATGGCATGATCAGCCACATTTTGTATATGGATCTATGTATTTTGATATATATTTGTGTACTTTGTCTATGTATACATGATCTTTGATATGTATTTGTGTAATTTGTCTATGGATACATGTATTTTGATATATATTTTTGTCATTTATGTGCACAATGATATACATATTAATTTAGTATCTAGTATTGTTTAGTTTATCATGGATCATGTGTATTGTTCATGTTTATGAAATATCATTAATTTTGATCATGTTTGTTATATTTGATTCAAATGCAATAATTTATGAATAACATTTTAACAACCTTTATTATCAAATTTGGATGCAATGTTTAATTTGAAGTGCTATCATGACATAAACACACTTGTTAACCTCCAACACAAGGTTCACATAACCCATATTGATCCACTTAACAAAACTAGCTTCATTAATGCATGCTATCATTTCACACCTTATATAGGTATTTCCAACCTTGCATGGTCTTGCTCAAACCCCTAACTAACTCTTTGCACTCATTTTCACCTTGCAAGAAAAAGTTGCAATTTTGAACAATTTTTGTTATAACTTCAAATTATTAATTAGAAAAGTTCACCAAATTTGGTAAGGGGTTATCGATAGTCCTCATGAGCTCTAAGTTATGACCCTTGAAAGATCGACCTCGAAACACACTTAGAGAACCTTGGAGACTCCTCGGTACAGGGTGGCCGCAGATGATGGATGGTCTCCACAGCCAGAACAAGGGTGTCACTAGGGTTCACCCACCCATCTAGAGTTAATGGCACTAACGATTTGATGCCAAGATTAGCGGTTTCAAAGTTATGCTGTGGTGCACCTATGAACTGAGGCACACTACGAGTTTTGGCATCAAGCAAGATTGTTGTGCCAAATCCAAATGGAATGTGATCTCTCAAAAATGAGATAGGTTATTTTAGGCCTCGGTATCACCGTCTTGTAGAATTCAATGTTTCATCGATAGCCCTCATGAGCTTTGAGTTATGACCCTCGCAAGATCGACCTTGAAATGCACTTAGAGCACCTTGGAGACTACTCGGTATGGGGTGGTTGTGGATGATGGATGGTCTCTATGGCTAGAAAAAGGGTGTCATTAGGGTTCACCTACCCATCTGGAGCTAATGATGCTGATGATTTGATGCCAAGATCAACAGTTTCAAAGTTATGTTGTGGTGCACCTATGAATTGAGGCACACTACGAGTTTTGGCATCGAGCAAGATTGTTGTGCCAAATCCAAACAGAATGTATCTCTCAAAAATGAGATAGGTTATTTTAGGCCTTGGCATCACCATCTTATAGAATTTAATGTTTCATCAATAGCCCTCACGAGCTCTGAGTTACAACCCTCAAAAGATCAACCTCAAAATGTACTTAGAGCACCTTGGAGACTACTCAGTGCAGGGTGGCCGCAGACGATGGATGGTTTCCATGGCTAGAACAAGAGTGTCACTAGGGTTCACCCACCCATCTAGAGCTAATGGCACTGACAATTCGATGCCAAGATTAGTGGTTTCAAAGTTACTCTATGGTGTACCTATGAACTGAGACACACTACGAGTTTTGGCATCGAGCGAGATCGTTGTGTCGAATCCAAATGGAATGTGATCTCTTGAAAATGAGAAAGGTTATTTTAGGCCTTGGTATCATCATCTTATAGGATTCAACATTTCATTGATATCCCTCACGAGCTCTGAGTTACGACCCTCAGACGATCAACCTTGAAATGCACTTAGAGCACCTTGGAGACTACTTAGTACGGGGTGGCTGCGGAAGATGGATGGTCTCTGTGGCTAGAACAAGGGTGTCACTAGGGTTCCCCTACCCATCCAAAGCTAATGGAACTGATGATTCGATGCCAAGATTAGCGGTTTCAAAGTTATGTTGTAGTGCACCTATGAACTGAGGCACATTGCGAGTTTTGGCATCGAGTGAGATCGTTGTGCCGAATCCAAATAGAATGTGATCTCTCAAAAATGAGATAGGTTATTTTAGGCCTTTCCATCATCATCCTGTAGAATCTAAAGCTTCATTGATATCCCTCATGAGCTCTGAGTTACGACCCTCAAAAGATCAACCTCAAAATGCACGTAGAGCACCTTGAAGACTACTCAGTATGGGGTGGTTGTGGATGATGGATGGTCTCTATGGCTAGAACAAGGGTGTCACTAGGGTTCACCCACCCATCTAGAGCTAATGGCACTAATTATTTAATGCCAAGATCAATGGTTTCAAAGTTACACTGTGGTGCACCTATGAACTAAGGCACACTACGAGTTTTGACATCACGCAAGATTGTTGTACCGAATCCAAATAGAATGTGATCTCTCAAAAATGAGATAAGTTATTTTAGGCCTCAACATCATAATCCTATAGAATTCAACATTTCATTGATAGCCCTCACGAGCTCCAAGTTATGACCCTCGAAAGATCGACCTCGAAATGCACTTAGAGCACCTTGGAGACTACTCGATACAAGGTGGCCACAGACGATGGATGGTCTTTGTGGCTAGAACAAGGGTATCACTAGGGTTCACCCACCCATCTAGAGCTAATGGCACTGATGATTCGATGCCAAGATCATGATTTCAAAGTTATGCTATAAATTAGATAAATCTATTGTTAAGCCTCCTTACCAATTCCATTAGCAAGCTCCATATATTTATCACCCATCCATCCCTTCTCAAGCTATATGTCATCCTACCAATACGTATCAGCAACCCCATGATAGCTAGTTTATTTCCAACTAACATGATGATTTCAGGATCATCCCCTGCATGTTGATAACATAAGAGGAGATGAGGAGTATTGATAGACAACAAGAGTATTACATGCATAATGATGAGTGTGCTTACCGAGATCAACAAAAAATGGATTGGAAATGAAGGAACTATGACGAATATCTTGCAAGAGAGATAACTATAAAAGAAGAGTAGATGAGATTGCAATTTTCTCAATTTCAAGAGGTAAAGACCCAACCACCTTGTGTTCCTAGTCAATGAACCAACCCATTAAAGTGGAGGCCCTCAAAAATGAATTTACAAGCTCTAGGCATGTTGATCCTCTACAATATCCAAGTATACCTCCTATTTTTGAGATTCCAAGTTTTAGGGGTCATAGCCTTGCAAAAGAAATAGAACAACCACTATATGAGTCCCTACATGGTCAAATTATCAAACTAACATGGAGGCCTTCTTGGACCAACTATCCTAATTTTAAAATGCCATACCTTGTCAAATTTGTCCCATGTGAATCGGTACAAGATCAAACAGTTGAAGGAAAATATGATCTTGTTGGTTCTAAATTGGTAGAACCATTTGAGGAGGCTTGGATCATAGACATGAGGATGAAAAGGAGGATGTTGTTGGTTCTAATTTATTTATTGAGTTACCTATAATATTGAACATGATGATGAATAAATTTGATTGGCTGCAAGGGAAGAAGTTGAGGACAAAGTAGAGGTTACACCCATCTTTTAAGAATTACCTTATTTTGTTGAGCAGAATGAGGAAGATGTGATTCAAACCACATAATCATAATAAAAAATATGAATGAGATGGTAGCTAACCAAAGCTTAGAAGATTATTTTAATAGTATTGTAAAAGTTTTTTGTGAGAACCTTGCTACTAAAAATTCAGAGTATATGCATGTTATAGAAGCTCCAATTTTGGAAAGCATTTTTCCTAATGATCTAAGCATGAATGCAAGATGGATCCATTTCTCAAGAGCATTCAGTAGGGTGATAGTTGTTATGAACTCTGAGCTACCTTAACAAAAGGAGGGGACTCCTTGACCATGGAGGAAGAGTTGGCATGGTTGTAATAATGCATGGTAACCATGATGAACCAACAAAGAGAAGAAACACTATAGAAACTAGAAATCAAGCTTAAAGTTTGTGCTTTCAAGAGGCTATGCAATTGGGTATTTTTCCCAGCTCACGTTAAGGGAGGAGTCACCATTCAAACTAGCACTTGAACATGAAGATGATTATGGAGAGGATCAAATGCAACATGTTGATTCAGTCCCAAATGTTGATACTTTCAATCAGCAATGTGAATTAAGTCACACCATTTTCATTCCTCAATATATGTTGCAATATTGTTCATTTATCCGTATTTTGGTATTTTCCTTTAAGCATGCTAATCATGGCAATTTTAAGAATAAAGTCAACTATTTTAGCCAACCAGTGAATGAATTTATTTACCATTTGTCTTGTTACTAGTTAGGCTAGAGTAGGTTAGTTTTCTAGCTTGCTACAAGTGTTGTCAAAAACATTTTGTTAGTTTCAGTTGCATTTTTACCAATTTTCAACTAAGAGTTCAAAGTTCATAGGCCTTAGTGAGTTACAACAAAAGGTTATCCTACATCTATAGTCAAGTTTCTAGTTTAGTCACAATTGAATATTTGATTCCATGCATGTTGGATAAGCTAAGGTAGCTAGTCACATGTCTAGTAGGTAGACACCCATAGAAAGTCACCAAAATGTTACATAATTTTCACCTTGTAGGCTCAATTAGGATGATATTCTACATAAGAAAAATTATGCTACACGAGGTTGTATTCAATGAGAAATATAAGTATGCTGCAAGAAGAAAAGTGTTGTTGTAGGAGCAACTTTGCACGCATAATACAAACCTATATGGACACATGAATGCATAATAGGATACTCAAATGATATATATCTTTGTATTATTTCATTTAAATTAATTTTGAGGCATTTTCATTAAGAAATGAAAGAGTTATGTCCATTTTAGTGACAACACCTTGCCCAAAAAAAATTCTAAGCTTGCAGCCAAAAATGAAAAACTTGGTACGACCACATATTGACTCATATGACCCTATAAATTGGAGAGGAGTTAGATATTATGTTAGGAACAAAAAAAAATTTAAAAATTCCAAAAAAAAAAAATGGACGTTTAAGGGGTCATTTGATTCATTTTCTAAAAACTTTCTTGTTAAAATGAATGATTAAGCATATTTGCAACTAGATAAAATGATTCCACATAATCAACATTTTAATTTTTGTAGTATTTGGCCAGAAATATATCTTTGTGCTTGTTGGTTGAGCCATTAGATTTAAACTTGATTTTGAGTACCCATTTATAATCAATGATCTCATTTCTAACAGATAAAGGAACCAACTCCCATGTTTGGTTTTTAACTTTGAATAATACTTGTCAATTGAATGTTACAATCAATGACCTTATTTATAATAGACAAAAAACCAAGTCCCATGTTTAGTTCTTGATGAATTGAATTTATCTATTGATTTAGAACAATTATATATCTTCATTCTTTATTGCTTAATCAAAAGTTCTTGGTTTATGGCTACTTAGAATGCTTGACATTAATGCATAATTAACCTCATAATCTTACAATATATTAGGTGCTATCTTATCCATTATAATATTCATATAGGAACATTCAATTGTGGAGTGTACATTAAGCCTAAATTTGGCTCATTAATATCTTTCCTTTCTTGTACATAGATTCAATAGAAATTTTGAATTCTAGCACAACATTTTTGGGTAAGTATGATGATATGTCACTACCATCTTTCTCTTCTAATAAACCAACATGGAAAAAGGTTGAAAGGTGAAACACTTATTTTATTTTGACCATTCTTTCATCTACATAGTTTCTGAGTCCTCAAGGTTACCCATTCTTGGGATAATCCTCTAATAGGTCGACCCAAGCTGACTTTTTTGGAATAGGTTGACCCAGGTCGACCTACTCCAAAAAATGTTGACCTAGGTTGACTAAGTCTAGAATAGGTTAACCTAGGTCCAACTGTTCCAAAATAGGATGACCCCGGTTGACCTATTCCCTAGGGACTTTGGGTCCTAGTGCAATTTTTTTCTTAGAGTTGTAAATTTGGAATTTGGGTGACTTGTAGGCTTGCTTTGTTTTTTGCACCCAAAAACTAGTACAAAAGGAGGCCTGGGCACCTCATTTTACATACATAAGTTATCCAAGGATATTAAGGCATCCATATGTACAAATACAAGATCTAAAAAAACCTTAAGCAATGAAGCTAGTATATTCCTAAGGTACTTCCAACATTCATTCAAGCATTCAAGGATCCTTTTTTAGCATTTTCTCTTCAATACCTAGCATTTTGTTGGTACTAAAGGAGGAGATCTACATTGTGGAATTTATATTCTACTTCTTTGATGCACATTTACATCCATGGTTCCATGATATGGTTGTGGTAGATCTATTGCATTTATAGAGGCTTACTACATCCTTCATCATAAATTCAACATCTACAACATATAAGCATTGCAAAACCCTTATTGACAAGGGTTTCATCAAGAAATGTGAATATTTACAATTGTTTTGCTTCTTTTCATGCTTTACAATCAATTTCATTGTGATATTGCTATCTGGATTAAACTGTGTAGTATTTGAGTCAAACTCATTTACCCATGTATCATGAGTAGTGGTTCAGAGGAAGCCATTGTAGAATTTGAGCAATATAAATTCATGAAACCCTGAAGAACACATTTATGCAAGAACTTGTCATAGATAGGTAAAGAGAAAAAAAGACAAGGGTTTAACTTTGACAATATACAAGATCACATTATTAGAATAAAATAATGAGTAAACTATACAATGGATATATATGGACAATAATACTTTGAGTTTCTACAAATAGATTAGATAAATGTAGCAAAGCACACAAGTGTTTCAATAAGTTTATGTGATTTTTGTCATGCAATTAGAGCCTATATAATATATAGAACCCAAAATTTGACTTGAACTATAACAACCAACTTTAATAAAGTGTAAGAGAATCACCCTATCATTCCCAAGATATAGAAAAACATTATCCAAATCAACTATTTCTCCCACCCATCGCTCTTCTTGCACCACGAGTCTTTCTTTATAGTAACCTAGAGATGGAAACCTCACAGCATAAAAAGAAACAAAATGCATTGATAACACTTGTAGTAAAAGGCTTACATAATGTTAGCATCATAAAATCACTTCTTGTTTCAATGCCTCATTGTGAATGAGTATTCAAACTTATTGACACCTTCCCCAAATTGTTTTTTAAGGAATCAAGTATACACATTCTTAGCTCAAATTTTCTCACTCAATAGTTATCTATATTTTTGGACTTTCATTTCCAAACCTTCACCTTTCACACCTATGTTTGTGGTCTTCTATGTTAATTCTAATTGTTCATCTGTATTTTCTAGATTTGTCTTATTTGACTAGTTTAATAAAAAATGGTTTTAATAATTATAATGTCAGCTCTATGTCAAATAAGAAAAAAAGCCAAACTTGTAATAAGATATCCACAAGAAATTATCTTTCATCATCTCCTTGTTTCAATACTCATATAGCTATAAATGCTCTTAAAATTGTCCTTATAGTCTTGTATCACATGCAAATATGATTTGCAAGAACTTGTTCAATATGTTCCTCTTATAATTCCTTACAAAGAACCTACCAAAATACAAATTAGGATATGTAATTAATTTAACCTATCTTTTTCATTATTACAAAAACCATATATTAAAAAAGTTCACATTTTACATCATAATACATCATAAATCTTAGGAATTCTCCCCCCCACCCCCCTTACTCTTCATGATGTACCTACATTCCAATATCATAAAAAATATTAATAACTTATTGTATTAAAGAAGATAATCATCGGTTCACTGAATCATTATGAAGAAAATAACATAAGAAGTAAATATACCTAGTCGAGTGTTCCAATAGGGTCCTCTCTCTATTTTAGGGTCTCCAATAGGGCTTCATGATCAGCATTAGTAATAGTAAAAAGTTCTTTTACTTTTGGTCTTCCTTGATGCTTCAACAACTTTATATTTGTTGCTATAATAAGATGCGAATATATGAGAATTATTTTGTGCTTCTAATAGTCTTTGAATGCAAGAATTTCATTCCTTCTAAGCATGTATGTTTGCAACCATGTTCTAGTGACAACCACTGAACCAGTAGGATATGTGAATCCATCATCATCTGTGATCGATTGTGCAAATCTTTTGTTTACCTCTTACACAACATGCTAACCAATAATCGAATTTCTCATCATTCCTCGCGGTGCAACCCATGCAAAGAGATGTCCTAGCTGAAGAAGATCTGATAGATGGTTATTGTTGTCACTTAGGTTTGCACCCTTTTTCAAAGCTTATGCATGAGGATAACCTAATGAAACATGGAAATAACCTCCAAGCTGTGGGACTTGAACTACGAGGTTGAGTCTCCGGAGAAGGTCGGCTTCCTCTTACTATCAGGATGCACCTAACTACTCTTGGAGAGGAAAAGAGAGAAGGAGAGCATGAAAACAAATCTACCTAACCTAATCTAAAGAGGTGATGCACCAAAATAGAGTGTTCGGACCAAACTCTACCCATATATGCACTACTGAACCAAAATGAAACTAAGGATATACACATTCAAACTTGCTTTAATCTAATAATCACATGCAGATTAGAAGACTGAGATGAATGACATAAGGAAAGAGAGGTTCACTTATATTATCATTCATAGGCCAAGGAGATACAGTCAAGCAGATTACAGATTTCCACAAAACACTAGTGGAGGCAAAGAATTCTTGCACTTCACACCAATGGCTGAAGGAGATAAGGCAGAAATCATGCAGTTTAGATTCAAGGTGAATTTTACACTGGAATTGCAGAGCAACAACAAAGAACAAAAGAGAATGATCAAACCCTACAAAATTCATAAAACTTTTCCTTTATAGTTCAAGCATAACTGAGATGTCCTCCAACTATAATTACTTCACAACAACCTGCCATTAAGTCCTGCAGAGAAAAATCATGGGGATCCAGAAGAAAATCCAATCTAAGTATAGCTTTTGGTACCGTGAGATCTGACTGTTAACTAAAACAGGGCTTTGAGAAGACAAAGATAGCGCCATTGATTTTCTTGATCAGGTAGATGGATTGGATCGAAGGTGGAGTGTTCTTCCTTGTCTCGCATTCATTCTGGGTTGGTTGGGATTGATCATAAACATCAAATCATGCAGGAAACTTGACATCTTATCATTCTTTGGTGCATGAATCAGCAGAGTTAGCGAGTCAGCCGAATCTCAAAATGAAAATGCACCACATGGACCAATAACCTCTTTTACCTTGCCACCTCGTAGGAGTCCTATGTAGTTGACCATCTCTTTCATTACTAACCGTGCCACCTTGAAACCCTGACTGTGACAGTCACATTAACTGCTAGTGCATCTTAACTGTTAATGCCTTAACTGGACCCACCGGGACACGTGGCGAAAGGGTGCTATGTCACTATGCATATCCTTCGAGCACCTTCTCATAGCGAGATAGCACTCACCATAGATTTGAACTGATCTGACGATCGTGAAGACTCGCCATAATACTATGCTATCTTCTCAAAATTTCGGGCCCACGAAACACCTCCTCACACCTGGCATCTAACTCGGCCCGAACTGGTACCATTCCTGCAGTTTCATAACACTCGGCCCCACTGATCCACATGGTGAAAGGGTGCTATGTCACTATGGATAAAGTCCTCGTAGCTTCCCATAGCGAGATAGTGCCCACCGTTGATTTTTTTTAGATCTACGGTGATCAACAAAATGTACAACTACGCATCGAGCCGACTGAATGGACCAATGAAAAACCACCATTGTACTGTGACCCACTTAACAACATGCCACCAAGGATGAGCTATAATATCACTTGGAGAAGGGTAGGCCCATTATGTCATCTGTGCCATGTGTTGCCAAGGCTCTATGTTGCTATGGATAATGTCCTCGCAGCTTTCCATAGCGAGATAGCGCCCACCGTTGATTCAGGTTGATCTGATGGCGAGCAAGATGGATCTGACCTATTAGTGTACCAACCAATGAGAACTAGCCTCGTACCAACCTGTCTGACAAGTCCTCGCAGGGCCCACATTCTACATAGTCATACCTCAGCCAATGGCAAAATTGACCACTGCCAACGTGTCTGACAAACTCATCATTAGTATCCGATGGGGCATACTTGGGACCCACCTGCCTTTTGACGTCACCACAGTAACACTTTCGTCTGGGTGCTATGCTGCTAACGATGAGGAGCATAGACTTTCCGATAGCGCCATAGCACCCATCGGATGGAACAAAACCCAATGTTGAAGAAGTAATGAGGAAAAGGAAGGGCCCACCTAACACACGACCAAAAGGCACTATGTTGCTATGGCAAAGGATTGTGCAACTTCCCCTAGCGAGATAGCGCCAACCGTTGATATCTTTTGATCTAACAATGGGGGACTTACGAGCTTGTAGAAATATAATAAGGAACATCATAAGGTTCAATCATTTAATTTTTTCGATATTCCTGGGGCTGTTTAAAATAATATTAAACTGGGAAGTGACCATTGGGCGGGCAATATTTAAAATTCAAATAGTTGGCGGGGGCACAAAATGCAACAGTTATGCTCAAGTGAACTTTCCATGTCATCATTTGTGATAGAGGGTATGATAGACAATGGAGTAAGATAATGTGGAGCCCATGTGTCCACCCACTCACTCAACTCATAGTGATCCCAATCACACTGAAAACAACTAGCACAAAAGCAAGCTAGTTGTTGTGTCCAAATGGTCTGTGTACTAGAAGTAGAGCTCTGGAATGAAAGCGTTTTTTATGAGTCTCTCACTGTAGCACAATCTAATCTATCACCTATGGACCCTTCCTCAACCAACCAAAAAAACCTATGTACCACTGAATCAAGAGTCCCCCCTATGATAATGCTAAACTACACCAATCAACAATGCTACAAGCATCAAGAAGCTCTGTTGATGAATTCTTTAATTGCTCCTTAACTAGAGCTCTCTTCACACATGCCCCTGCTCCATCATGTTCCTCTTTCTCATAGACGGACTCAAAAAAATTCCAAATATGAGGCAACCCCCCTCTCTACATGCATCCTACACAACCAATAAAACATGCAAGCATTCTTGAATTGACCTTTATAGTTATTTGACCAAATGATATGTCTATCCATAGCAATTGCATGCTCCTATAAAAAATCAAAATAATTCTTGAAAAAATGTTGCACAAACTTTTGAGAGTGAGATCTATCATCACTCATATAAAAATGATACTCTCTAATAATCTTTTGATTATCTTCCACACTATCAGGGGCATGCCTATATGTTATGTGGATGAAAATAGCAATATGAATGGAGTTGTAATACTGAGATTGTGTCTCATTTTGAGGTTGCAATGTGTAGTTTTCAGCAAAATCAACAACTGATATAATAGTGCCAATGGAAAAAGTCTTTTTACACATTCTAAATTGTTGATCCAACCATTGAGACCTGTAACTATGTCTTGCATACTTGTAGAAAAGATTTGCCTTGAAATCTGAAATAAAACTAGACACACTAATTTCTTTTGCAACCAATTCACATCTAGAGCCCTCACCCCTACTCTTCAATGTGTATTTCATCGTTTCATATACTTTTTTTTTTACTATTGCCTTTCCAAGATCTTGTTTGCATGGAAACATGTGTCAAACTTGGATAAGTTGGATAAGCCACCACATTCTGAATACTTCTCATTTAAGCAAGCATTTCTATAAAAGAAACAACCATCAACTCTATGACATAAAAATTGATCTAGCAAGTCTCTTGATGATTTTGGAAGCCCACTAGCACCACAATTCTCCAACATTTCTTTACTATGCAATGTATAACAGATGGAGCGTAATAGTTCATGGTGCATAGAAAACTTGACATGATATTTGCAACAATATGTATTTTGAATTTTAAGTTGCACACAATAAAATGACTTCAAAGATTCAAAAGCCCTTTGTGATATATGAAGACTTGGATAACTCTCTAAATTGCTTGAACAACATAGTTTGACTTATCTCCAAATAGTGTTTAGGATGTGGCATGCAGTCTTTGATGCCAATTCTCAACTTTAACACATCTTTAGCATTAGGTGATACTCATGAGCAAGAGTGACATAACTGTGTAATTTCTTCCTTCACATCATCAGATAGCTTCTTATCAAAACATGAAAGTCTCCCACCAAAAGCCCATATTTCATTATGAAGAGGACCATTGATTCTCTCTCGTCTACTAAGTGCTCTTGTCAAAATAGTACGATTTAGGTTCAAGTCAATACAAGTTTATCTCATATATCTACCCTTTCTCAAATAATGACTTACCAAATAGGTTGTAATAACCCTTCAAGCAGCTCTCTTATTCTTCTCCCTATTGTTTTTCCGAATGCTATTGAGAGTACTGAAAAGATTCTTCACAATAATGGAATTTCTTTCCAATTTTTTATTGACATGAATCTTCAATTTGGAAAGCATAGGTCTCATCTTTTGCATCTTTAATAAGTGCATACAAAGTTGACATTGCTCCACCACTGTCTTGTTGCCGAAAAACATCTTAAATAGTCTTGAAGCCCATAACTGAATGGATCTTTATGATTTTTTCTCTTCCAAATTGGTAATAATCATTTCATCAATTTCAATTATCTATTTTGGTGTTCTAGAACCTTCATGTCAATTATAATTAGGAGATATGTAAGGTTCATATGCATTGTCATGTTTGGCATTGTTAATTATGCAATTTACATTATGACCTAGTAGCATTTCATCCTCCAAATTTTCATTCTCTAAATTTTCAATCCCAACATTATCATTTTCAATTCGTACATTTTCATTCTCCAATTGCACATATTCATTATCTGACTCTATGATTTCACATTCGACTAATTCATCGTCAACTTGACTCACATTTAACATACCTTGTGTTTTCCTTTGGTGATTTACTTTGTCCATTTCCCTATATGCCACAATGTCTTCATTAGATACCTTCCTTTTACGTTTAGCCTTTCGACGACTACTACTCCCTATTTAGATGACAATATCAGATAGCTAGGGATATATTATCAAACTTTTTTCAATCGTTTGGGCCCCAAAATGTGACTTTTCCCAAAACTCGTGAAAATAGCCCACAAAAAGCGATGTTGTCGGGTCTGCAATCACAAGGAATATTTTGGGAAATTTCATGCTAGTAAAATCAGATATCCGATCAGAGATCAGATACCCGATAATAAATCAAATATCCGATTTCAGATTGGATATCTGATATTGAGGCCAAAATATTGGAGGGAAATAAGAATTAAGATTAAGATTATAATGTATATAATGAGTTAAATGTATAATGAGTTATGAGTTATGTATTAGATTATAATGTATTATTATATCATATTATTATTAAATATAATAACGTAATATATGTTATTATTATTATTATTATTATCTATAAATATAATATATATTAATATATATATGATTATTATTATTTTTACTATATTATTAAAAAATATAATAACATAATCTAATATATATGTTATTAATATATATTTTTATTATTAAATATAACAACATATAATATTATTGTTATTATTATTATTATTATGACCTATGATCCATTTGGGTGGTTCTAAAATGTGTCAAGACAGGTCATAGGTTAACCTATGACCCCGATCAACGCATTTCATGACAACGTATTTCCCTAGGGGCCCTAGGACCCCAAGGGACGCTTTTGGTTGTCGACACATTTCATAACAACCTATGTCCCTAGGGGCTCTAGGGCCCCTAGAGACGCATTTGGTTGGTTATAATATGTTGAGAGCCTATGACCCCTCTCGACGCATTTCATGACAATGTATGTCCCTAAGGGCCCTAAGACCTCTAGGGAAGCATATGGTTGGTTTTAATGCATCGAGAGGTGTCATAGGTTAACCTATGACCCCTCTCGACACATTTCATGATAACGTATGTCCCTAGGGGCCCTAGGACCCCTAGGGATGCATTTGGTATGTTATAATGCATCGAGAGGGGTCATAGGTTAACCTATGAACCCTCTCGACACATTTCATGACAACGTCTATCCCTAGGGGCCCTAGGATCCCTATGGACACATGTGGTTGGTTCTAATGTGTCGAGAGGTTTCATAGGTTAACCTATGACCCCTCTTGATGTATTTCATGATAACCTATGTCCCTAGGGGCCCTAGGGCCGCTAAGAACGCATTTGATTGGTTCTAATGCATCGAGAGTGGTTATAGGTTAACCTATGACCCCTATCAACACATTTCATGACAATCTATGTCCCTAGGGGCCCTAGGACCCCTAGGGACACATATGGTTGGTTCTAATGCATCAAGAGGGGTCATAGGTTAACCTATGACCCCACTAGAGACATTTCATGACAATGTATGCCCTAGGGACACATGTGGTTGGTTCTAATGCATCAAGAGGCATCACAAGTTAACCTATGACCCCTCTCAAAGCATTTCATGATAATGTATGTCCCTAGGGGCCCTAGGACCCCTAGGGACACATGTGGTTGGTTCTAATGTGTCGAGAGGCATCATAAGTTAACCTATGACCCCTCTCGATGCATTTCATGATTACATGTCTTCCTAGGGCCCCTAGGACCCTTAGGGATGCATTTTGTTGGTTATAATGCATCGAGAGGGGTCATAGGTTAACCTATGACCCCTCTCGACACATTGCATGACAACCTATGTATTTGGTTGGTTATAATGCATCGAGAGGGGTCATAGGTTAACCTATGACCCCTCTCAATGCATTTCATGAAAACATATGTCCATAGGGGCCCTAGGACCCCTAGGGATGCATGTGGTTTTTTCTAATGTGTTGAGAGGCATCGTAGGTTAACCTATGACCCCTCTATTTCATGATAACCCTAAGACCCATAGGGACACATTTGACGCATTTCATGACAATGTATGTCCCTAGGGGCCCTAGGACCCATAAGGATGCATGTGGTTGGTTCTAATGCATGTAGAGGGGTCATAGGTTCACTTATGACCCCTTTTAATGCATTTCATGACAACCTATGTCCCTAGGGGTCCTAGGGCCCCTAGGGATGCATTTGGTTGGTTATGATGTGTCGAGAGGGGTCATAGGTTAACCAATGACCTCTCTCGATGCATTTCATGACAACATATGTACCTAGGGGCCCTAGGACCCCTAAGGATGCATGCGGTTGGTTCTAGTGCTTCGAGAGGCATCATAGGTTAATCTATGACCCCTATCAATGCATTTCATGAAAACCTTTGTCCCTAAGGGTCCTAGGGCCCCTAAGGGTGCATTTGGTTGGTTCCAATGTATCAAGAGTGGTCATAGGTTAACCTATAACCCCTATCGATGTATTTCATGACAACCTATGTCCCTAGGGGCCCTAGGACCCCTAGGTATGCATGTGGTTGATTCCAATGCATTGAGAGGGGTCATAGGTTAACCTATGACCCCTCTCGAGGCATTTCATGACAATGTATGTCCCTTGGGGCCCTAGGACCTCTAAGGATGAATGTGGTTGGTTCTAATGCATTGAGAGGCGTCATAGGTTAACCTATGACCCCTATTGACGCATTTCGTGATAACATATGTCCCTAGGGGCCCTTTGACCCCTAGGGACGCATGTGATTTTTTCCAATGCATCGAGAGGGGTCATAGGTCTCGATGCATTTCATGACAACCTATGTCTCTAGGGGCCCTAGGACCCCTAGGGACGCATGTGGTTGGTTCTAATGCATCAAGAGGTGTCATAGGTTAATCTATGACCTCTCTCGATGCATTTCATGATAACGTATGTTCCTAGGGGCCCTAGGATCCCTAGGGATGCATTTGGTTGGTTATAATGTGTTGAGAGGGGTCATAGGTCTCTCGACACATTTCATTACAACATATGTCCTTAGGTGCCCTAGGACCCCTAGGGGCGCATGTGGTTGGTTCTAATGCATCGAGAGGCATCATAGGTTAATCTATGACCTCTCTCAATGCATTTCATGACAACCTATGTCCCTAGGGGTCCTAGGGCCCCTAAGGACACATTTGGTTGGTTCCAATGCATTGAGAGTGGTCATAGTTTAACCTATGACTCCTCTTGAGGCATTTAATGACAACGTATGCATGTGGTTGGTTCTAATGCTTTGAGAGGTGTCATAGGTTAACCTATGACCCCTCTCGATGCATTTCATGACAACTTATGTCCCTAGGGGCCTTAGGAACCCTAGGGACGCATGTGGCTAATTTTAATGTGTCAATAGGTGTCATAGGTTAACCTATGACCCCTCTTGACTCATTTAATGACAACCTATGTCCCTAGGGGTCCTAGGGCCCCAAGGGATGCATTTGGTTGGTTCCAATGCATCGAGAGTGGTCATAGGTTAACCTATGACCCCTATCGATGCATTTCATGACAACCTATTTTCCTAGGGGCTCTAGGACCCCTAGGGACACATATGGTTTGTTCCAATGCGTCGAGAGGGGTCATAGGTTAACCTATGACCCTTCTCGATGCATTCCATGACAACATATGTCCCTAGGGGCCCTAAGACCCCTAGGGACACATGTGGTTGGTTCTAATTCTTTGAGAGGCATCATAGGTTAACCTATGACCCATCTCAATGCATTTCATGACAACCTATGTCCCTAGGGGCCCTAGAACCCCTAGGGACACATGTGGTTGGTTCTAATGCATCGAGAGGCATAATAGGTTAACCTATGACCCCTCTTGGTGCATTTCATAACAACTTATGTCCCTAGGGGTCCTACGACCCCTAAAGATGCATTTGGTTGGTTCTAATGCACTGAGAGTGGTCATAGGTTAACCTATGACCGCTATCGACACAATTCATGAAAACCTATGTCCCGAGGGGCCCTAGGATCCCTAGGGACACATGTGGTTGGTTCCAATGCATCGAGGCATTTTATGACAATGTATGTCCCCAGGGTTCGTAGGACCCCTAGGGACACATGTGGTTGGTTCTAATGCTTTGAGAGGCATCATAGGTTAACCTATGACCCCTCTCGACGGATTTTAGGACAACCTATGTCATTAGGGGCCCTAAGACCCCTAAGGACACATTTGGTTTGTTCCAATGCATCTAGAGGGGTCATAGATTAAACTATGACCCCTTTTGATGCATTTCATGACAACCTATGTCCCTAAGGGTCCTAGGGCCTCTATGGACGCATTTGGTTGGTTCCAATGTGTCTAGAGGGGTCATAGGTTAACTTATAACCCCTCTCAATGCATTTCATTACAATGTATGTCCCTAGGAGCCCTAGGACCCCTAGGGATCCATTGGGAATGCGTCGAAAGGGGTCATAGGTTAATCTATGACCCCTTTTGATGCATTTTATGACAATATTATATTTAATAATAATATAATATTGTATATTTTAATATAATAATATATTATTAGATTATATAACAATAATAATCATATATGTTTTTGAAATAAAAAGTGACCAGAAACAAGGGGGTCGACCCTTACACACCAAAAACTGGTAACTAGTGCATTACCAGTAGTGACCAACAAGCAAACAAAAAACTAACTAAAACTTCACAAAAGCACAAAACAACTAACTTGATAACAACTAAGCTAAATAAAAGTCCAGAAGATCTAACAACTACGAAAGTTGAACAAAATAACTGTTGGCATATCAAGCCAACCCAAGTCTTAGTTACAATTGGATATCAACAATCCAAAAACAACAGAATAACATAAAAGTCTTGGATCCCAGGATCCCATTAAACTAAAAAATTTGATTTTCTTTTTTCTCCTTCTCCTTCGCAATCAGCAGAATCCAAGACCAATCTTCAACAAGGAATTTGAAGAGGAGATAATGGTCCTCCCTATCCATCCCAATATCTTCCTTTTCCTATGCCAACAGCTGGAGGGCAATGGGTGCGGTGTGGGTGACTTTGAGGGAAAATTTAGAGAAGGTAAGGAACCCTTCCTCTAAGATTTTAACCCTCTTATCCAAATTGGCATACACCTTCACCTGCTCCTCGGTCCCTTCCTTGATATCCGTTTCCACCTTTTTTGCTTCTTTCTTTGTTTTTTGTACCTAGATATCATTTTGTAAAACACTAGAATTAGTAGAAATCTTATATTTTTCCTTAGTAAGGGATGAGATAGTTATGGGGGAGGTGTTCACTTTGCTAGTTTCTTCACAGAAGGTTATGGGCTAGAGGGTGAAGCTACTAGAAACATGGGTGATCTCTGTGGTAGCAGCGTTGTCAGCTGACACCTGAGTCTGAGCATTTTCAATAGAATTATCTTTCAAATTAACACTTTTTTCCACCTCCTCCTTTCCATCTTCTCATTTAGAATTAGAGTTGTCTTCCTCCTCCCTTTCTTCTTTATTATTTTCTGAGCTTTCCTCCTCAACCTCCTCAACTCTGAATCTATTGGATTTCTGTTTGCACCTTGCTTGGGATTGGGCGAGTCTTCCAGATCTCCTCCTAGTTTTACCCTTGGCCTCCTCCTCCGAATCCTCCTCTTCCACCTCAACAGGTTTTTCAACTTTTATCTTTTTGTCACCCTTTTGTTCTGTAGCCGTATCAGGTTTTTTCTTTTTCTTGTTTTCCCGAGTAGGGGAGGGACGGGGGGTATGAATTTTAGTGCCAATACTAGTGCTCAGGGGTGAATTTTAGTGGTGGCACTGGTTGTCAACCACCACCATCCAAGGGGGGCACAGGGAAAGGTAGAATTAGTAGAAGGAAAAACATCAGCTGCCATATCCTCAAGAGAATGTAGAAGGAAAAATAGGATAGAAATGAAATCCCTATTCCTAAAATGATTTAACAAGGGAAAATGGTAGTAATAGTAAACACTGAACCTACCCTCCAACATTAGATATCTCATGAGAACCAGGCACACATCGGCCCATGGGGTTGGTAGCTTGTCCCTTTTAAACCCTCCTCTATATCCAACCAGTTCCTCATCTTTCGCAAAGAAATTGTTCATACTAGCCTCATCAATAGTTTTAGTGACCTTTCTCCATTTTTTTCCCTTTCATTGAAAGGCCAGTCACCATGGCAATCACTTCCTCATTCACTTGGAAGGTGATTCCATTAATGGTGACCTTGTGGTCATTCCACCCGTTAACAAACTGGAGGGCATAATTCTCATTGTACCCTGCCATTGACTGCATGTAGGGCAAAAAACCCCCTTCCTTCAGTAAAAACCAGGTGGCCATCCTATCCTTGAAATTCTCCATTTGTGTGGGCTCTAGCTTGTTTAAGCTCTCCACACCCCCCCCCCCCCCCCCCCCCTCATCTATTCTACCAATATCCCATTCCTCTTCTTCAGTGGTGTGCATTTGAACTTCTCTAAGAAATCTTTGCAACTACTTTCCACCCTGAGACCTTTAACAATAAGCAAAATAATTTTACAGTCTTGTGCTTGATAAGTTTCAAAATCCCATGCAATTTCATTATGGGAATCATGATTGTATATTATCATAGATTTTACACCCCAAAAATCTTTGATAGTCTAATAAAATATATCATTTGGAAGTAATTTGAATTCCGCGATGGGTAACCATAATGGTAAAAAGACATGTCTCTTAATTTGCATTCACTCATTTTTTTGTTTGTACGGCCACATCTTCTAATCATTTCCAAAAAGCCTTTGTTAAATTTAGTGAAAACCAAAACAAAATTGCCAAAATTGGCCCCAACTTTAAAATTTATAGTCATAATTAAATGATATTCTCGCCTCTTTTTTTGGTTATAGATTTATTAATAATAATAACCATATATATTACTATATTATATTTAGTTATAATAATAATAATTATATTTATAACTATATTATATTTAATAATAATAATCATACATATTACTATATATAATAATAATTATAATCATATATAATAATAATAATATCAATGTCCACACTTCCCCAAAATAAATTTCCCTCTAAAACACTTTAAAGTTTCCCTCTCAAATTTTCCTCCAAAATTGCAATTGAAAAATCACATATCAAATCAGATACCTAATTAGGCTTGGTATTTACCAAGCCTATTTCGTCAAAACAAAAACTGTGTTTGAGAAGGGTTTCACTGACACTTAGACTTCGGGTAGCCATCTGACAATGTTATTTTCATCGAAATTGAATGAAACGAAAAAAAAAAATTATAACACTCTTGAGATTCCATCGATGTGATTGCTATCAAATTCTGAGTTCGATAAGCATTTATTAGTTAATTTTCAATAAAGATGATTGTAAAGTGTTGATTGACACACTAATTGAAAAATAGCTATAAATTTCAAATGGTATAACATTTTTTAAATCCAAAAGTTGGGTCACATTCTATGATTTGCCTAGTATAAGAAAAATAAATTAATTTGGTAAAGTTTTCTATTAGTTAAGGTGGTCAAACACAAGAGTTTTTTTTTCTGAAAATTTTTTAGTAGAAAATTCATATTTAATTATTTATTTGGAATAAAAATACCCAAAAATATGCATCACATCTGGGCATAAATCTACTTTTCATATATATAATTATATTAAAAAATATTATTATTTGATTTTGATTAAGGCGGTCAAACATACACTTTTTTATTTTCACCGTGAAATTTTCATAGTACTACATTAAAATCCAAACTTTTGACCAATCAATTATTTTTTTCTCCAGATAAGGCCTAGTAGTTTAGAAACTATATTCAATTTCCTACAGATTATTTTCTTACAATTTTTTGATATAAAGTTCAGAACCACTTTAAAATTATGTGTCAAGTTGACATAACCCTGATTTGCTGATTTTTCACTGCCACTTAAGGCCATAGTTTGATTGACCATGATCCTGCACATACCCACATCAATAGTTATATCCTCCAAAGGTATTCTACACTTAACACCTCTCCAGACAATGCAAAAGATGCATAAAGAAGAAAGTCATCAGCATTCCTTAATCTACATGTACAAATCTATTTCCTGTCACATTTAATTTCCACTATGCACTACCAATATATATATAGGCGTACAATTTAACATGCGTAAACTAAATGCACTTAGAGGATCAACATGTAAACAATGATGCAATACAACTCAAATAGTTCAACATAATAATACAAATTTATGAATGTACTCAACAACATTCATTATAACAATATTCTTCATAAATATAATAATTTGAGAACGAATCCTAATGCACTATATACACATAGGCAAGCTTCAAACATAACTCAAATCTTTTAATAAATGTACTTATTACAGCCTATGTCATTAAGCTAGGTGTCCATTCTAAACATGCCATTAATCTTTCTTGTCCCTCAAACTAGCAATACAACCAATTACTAATTTGTTGTTAGGTTCTTTTCAATTGTAATCTATGATATTTGACACAATGTATATTCAAAACACCATATTCAATTGATGATCAACATAATAAGTTTGACCACACCCTACAACATATGCTAATTCGACAATAACTCATAACACTTTCTATTGTTGTGATTGGGGTATATCACCTTGGACATAATGGGGTTGTAGGTGAGTCCACCGAATATACCTTAACCATAGATTCATTAATATGGCTTATAAAGCCATTTTGAGTGCTCAAGGGTAAAGAAACTTCGATTTATGTTCACAACATCCCTTGTGGCGAACTTACCAAGATTCAATAAATAAAGGCAATTAAACTTTAAGGAGGAATTGGTTAAATATCAACAATGCACTCACAATTTGCAATAACAACCATCCACATTTAACATTTCCACAGAAAACATATCATGACACAATCACATCATGTTAAATAGACAGTACAAGACAAGAAGTAGATGAACTACAAGTTTTTGAGGTAGGGTCAGACGCCCATATAAATTTCCATCTCCACAATAGAATGTGAGATGTTGAGTGATGATTTTTAAGGTTAAAATGCCTCTATTCAAAGGCCTCAGCTGCATTCCACACAACTTCAAAGATGTGCTAATTAAGGAAGATTTGTATTTGTTTCAATGAACCACTCTACAATGAGGTATTTGTTGTTGACTATTCTAGATTTATTTTCCTCTAGGTTCTCTATTGGAAAATGGCGTGGCATGCGTCTATGATCGTTCACTGACTAAACCACAGATTCAAAACCATGTTAGCTGGAGAGCTTTCTATGGTTAGTTAAAAATGAAGAACTAAAATGTATCATCATATCTTAAACTAATTTTCTTCCTAGCCAAATGGTTCGTGCCACCATTGATGCACTGAAAAAGACAAAGTTGTGATATTGGCTCACATTCTTTGTTATGACACATTTTGATTTACCAGTCACAAAATAATATAAGATAGAGATATTACATTTACATTAATGTCATCGACTTTATTTGACTGTTCTAAATGTGTGTCAAAAATAGTTGGTTTATCACTTTCATTATTTCAATCCGCGTCTTTAATATTTGCTCTTTCAAGAAAACAATTCTCTTGAAATTCCTTATGCTCCTCTATAATCTCTCTATCAATATTTGATGCATTCACCTCTTCATTGACTAAAAAGTTTTTAGCTTCACATATTGCTTGAAAATACTTGTGACCAACTCATAGGCAGCTGTAGAGACATCTTGTTCTTGTCTCATAACAGACAATGATATATATATAAGAGGCTGAGAGATAATATCACATTCATTAGTGATTAGGATCATATTGGCTTGCATGCAAGAGAATACTTTTTATTTACAATTCTTACTGATTGAAGTTATGAAAATTTGAAACATTTTCAGAATGTGATCATCACAGTCCAAATTAATCATAAACCACAAATCCCAAAAGATAAAGCATGATACTCACCTTCAAACTGAATGTATGGATTTGACCTGTTTGCACTCAACTATTAAAGCCTTCAGTTCAAAGCCTCTTCTAGCCCAATCTTCGAAGGACCGACCTCAAGGAAGCGCTTGAAGATGGATAGTACTTTTCAGTGACCTTATTCTTGTCCAGAATGTCTCGCTTGACATCCCATACATGGCATTGCCCTCATGTTGAATCATGACATTTCTCAGAGCCATTGCCCTAACTGCACAATAAGTACCCCCATTCTCCAACAGATTTTTCGATAAGCTCCAACTAATGATTCTTGGTAACAGTTCTCGTGCCCAAAACATAACTAATTTGTTAGGAATTACTTATCTTCTTCACGATTGTTACCTTTATGTTACTCATTTATTTAAACAAAAATATAAAAATGATTTAATGAAATTCCACATGGCACCTTAAGGGTCGATAATTCTGGATTATGTGAATTGGGTTATGACAGCTCTTCAACAGGCTGTCTCCATTTTAATTCCAATGGCCTTGATCTGCTTCAATCAGAGAAGGATTTGTCCATTTTGATTCAAAAAGTGATTTATCATGGCATTGTGATCAAATAGCGATAAAATATATTCGCACAGGTGATCAAAGGCTTAGCTCTTTTATAGCAAGTTCTCTGCTTTGGTAATGGGTGCGTAAATCAGCCCCTTTTGTACCACAGCTCGCTGAAAATTCAAACAGGAAATATTTTGTCGTGCAAGTTTTATGGAAGTTATGGCTTGTATGCTGATCTACAACAAGGAATAGGTGATATCTCTTTATTGTTTTCAGTCTCGATCATGGACATACACACCCTGAACAAAACTGGCGGTTAAATAGCATTTGTCATCTGCAGGCAACCTGATGAGCACTACTACATAGAGGGGTGGTTAAAGACAATTATTGAGACAATGTTCAGCTAATTGTCGTAATTCGACATTATCGTCTTTAAGGATTGTTTCTTGAAGACATCATACAATAAAAATTTATTGTCTCTGTAAGACAATGGTGACAATTACAAATTGTCTTGTAAAGACAATATGCAATGAAAGTTATCGTCTCTTTATGACATTAGTGATAATTAAATAGCATCTCATAAAGACAAATATACAATGAAAGTTTTATTGTCTCTTTATGACAAAAGTGACAAGACATTTCTAAATTAATTCTTGAGCAAGACAATGTATATATATATATATAAAACAAAGACAATTTGTTTTTAATATTTTATAAGTAAATTTTTTAACATCTAATATTTGCAAACATCAAAAATTGAATATTCTCTATATTTCAACATTTTACTCTTGTTAAGAGTTCAATATAGTACAAGACTAGCTTGAAACACTCCATTTGTTGTATTTATTCTCAATGTTGTGTTGCAAAATAATTTGGGAGTTTCTCCACACATAAATAAACATATCATAGAAATGATATTAAGAATTATTGAATAATGAATCAATTCTTCAATCATATGACACTGCTTTCTCAAACATTGCAGCTTTATAATCAAGTACTTAAAAAACTCCTCCATATTGTAGATTTCCACCAAGGTCTCGTCTAGTAGAAAAGCTCTGTGATTTAATAACATATTTTTAAGAAGAGAACAAGAGTGTTCCATTTTTTGTATGTTGGAGCTGTAGTAGTATATCATATACAAAAAGACTACTTGCAAATGCACATGCCCCCCCCCTCCCCCCCCCCCCACCAAACAAGAAACATATCATATACTACAATTTTCCTCAATAACCTAAGAGAGAAAATTGTGTGAGAAAATCATTAATATAATTAACATCTTATAAAGTGCACAAATAACTTGAAACAATTACCAAACAATTAAAATACTGATTCAACTGAATGCTAGAACAATTTTCTCTAGTCCATGGTATGCTACAAAAGTTTGAGGTGTGAATGAAGGAGGATATAACTATTTTCCACCATAATGTTATCACAAGGAACAAATGGATGTAGTTAGTTTGTAAAAGTAATACAACACAAAACATATGCCCATACCCCTGGTGACTATGATAAAATGAGTCACATATCAATGTTATATAGAGGGTAGAAGACCTCTATAAAGAAATCTATCAAATACATCTTGTTGTACATCCATGGAATGTGAAGAGGGTGATTAAATAATAAAGCAATTACAATTAGAAAATCTGCAATCATATTCAACCTAGTGTTATAGATCATTATGATCAAGGTACACAGGGACAACCAAGTAATTACATTTATATTCTAAGAAGCCATACACATACAAATTCTTAGTGCCTGTAGGAGATAGGAGGCAGTTTAGTAGATGTTTAAATTAGAAAGACAAAACATGAAACAAACATTTTAAGTATGGGATTAGACCTATTCAACACATCTCAAAAATTGTAGCTTGCAAAAAATTAATTCATATCAAGAATAGAAATAAAGAAAGGTGAGACATAAATTTACTGTTAAAAAAAGTGTTCCCTATGAATCTAATGTGTAGAAAATGAAAGGTCAATTTGAACAACCTCTCATGGCTATGTCAATCTCATTGCTACTATAAGGTCTTGATATTAGCTGCTCCAATAGTTTTATGTAACATTAAGAATGCCTTGGACAGATGTTGAAATCATTACAAACTAAGGTTCAGTTGTTCTCTGTTTAAATTTCTTAACATGTTGGATGCTTTTGTATATACTTTCTCCTATAGAACTTCTATGGTGAATATTATTCATTTAGCATTTCAAAATATACAATTGGGTTATCTCAACACTTTGACCATATATCCATCATTTGATTTACAGAAAGTTCTTCCTTATTTTGTAATGCTTTCTTTGGGGTTTGGCCCTCTAGACCATTTGACATAGACTAATGAAAGCTCATGAAATATCCTTCACTGGTGTAATTTTTTGCTAGTTTTTTATTTCAGAAATTCAATGTTTACAATTGTGTATCAGTTAGTTAAATTCAAATGAACTCTTTCTAAGAGTTATCTTCTTTGTTAATGTTGTTTGCAGACAAGTAGATTTCAATGACAAGGGAACTTATGAGGGGTTGTTCAAGGATTATTGGCTTGAACGGAAGGATAAATCCTCAAAAATATTGGCAGAACTTCATAAAGCACAAATTCATGAGGACACAATCAAGGATGACACAGATTCAGAAAGAATATTTAAGAAAGATAGTTATCAAATATTGGAACATGTGAGAAGTTGGACTATAAAGGCACAGAATGTAAGAAGAATAAGAGAAAGAAGTTAAATACAAAGAGGTAAAGATATCTAAGGTCTGAAGAACTAGAGTGCAAACCATAAAACATAAGTATACCATTGGTAAATGATTTTGATGGATGGGCTTCTAAAGAGCTTATCAATCTGATTGTACACATGGGTAAAGAGACCAAAAATCCTCTTTCTTGGCTTGAAGTAAAGAATTTTCTATTGAAATAAATTTTTGAGAATAACTTCAAAATAATTCTAAAAGAAATCATTTTCTTTGTGACCAAAGATTGTATAAGTTCTTTGGTGAAGATAGTTTGTAGCTCCCGAAAATGTATAGGCTTCTTGAATCACACATTATAAACAAGCAAGGAAATATAAAAGATGAACCTAAGAGGATGGATGTAGTTATCAATGATAGTCACAAGGATTTTAAGGGGGAATAAGGTGCCAATGGACACAACTAAGAGAGTGAAAAGACATCTACTGCAAAAAAATGCAGATAGAGTCAAAGCTCTATAAGATTATATAAATGAATTTGCCACCATAAATGTGCATAATGTCAAGTTAATATAATTTCAACGAGTTGTTCTTGAAGATCTTCTAGAAGACTTTGGAACTTTTACCAAAAATGTTACCAACTCTTTTGTAAGGATGAGATTAACAACAAGAAGGAGCCAAAATTTGACATGTCATCAATTTGTTCAAGTTGTGGGTAATAATCAATCACCCTACCTACTAGAGACGATGATTCCACTATTAGATTGTACTCAAAGCTTAGAGAGAATCATGATTTCAGCTTGTAGTTTTATGTTCTGATATGTTACTGTGGATCATAGGTACAAAGAAAGAGCAAAAAGCTTAACATCACAAGGAGGAAAATGACAAACCTTAGTTTGGAAATCTTGAGTTTAGACAAGAAGGAAGAAATTTTTATTCATCAAGTATCCAATCACCATTTCACTGAGGTATTTTATTTTGGAGTAAAGCAACACTCTTTTGTTGAAAATGGTCAAGTATATATATGGCATAAACGCTTCTTAATAATTACACAATTTTTAAATATATATTATTTAATTATAAGTACTTTGAAGTTTTCCTTTCCTTATGCAATGTCTTCCATGATGAGCAATTATTTAAATTTTTTCATTGCCTTATGCATATGTTAGCAACAATTTTGGTAGCAATTTAAGGATCATATTTTTTTGTCCTCTTCCTGCTACTAACAATGGGCCTTTTTAATTTACGCCTTTTCATCTAGGAGACAAGTTTTGATACGTTGATAACTATCCAATGTGGTATGACTTGTGGCCTATGGATCAAAATCAAATCCTTTAGATAAATGACATGTTCTAAAAGGCCCACATGATTTTCTTCCAATGGTGTCATCATCAGATTGGACATGGGATCTGTTCTTAAACTGAGACAATGGAGGCTTGCCACTACTGGTAGAAATGAATCCAAATTGGAAACAACACTTCTATCACCACTTATGGATGACATAAATGAATACATAGACAAGGGAGGAGAAGAGTTGAGGCACCCTTTCTTCTGGCCATAGAAAATTATTGTTGGTGGTGCAGGCTTGCTTGAATTAGAAAACAAATTTGAGGGATTCAGACAATTCCTCTGCATAGAAGGGCTTTGTCATTGGTTGTGGTAAAGGTCTTGAATGATGTCATTGATGTCAAGTCACAACACATTCTATTCCACCAACATATTCAAGGATGTAATGAAATGCATCAAATTTGATATCTATGTTGAGCATCATCGAATGTCTAAATATGATGACATGATAATAAAGAAAGGGTAGCAAAGAGATATAGTGATAGAAGATTGACAACATGAACAAGTTGGTATTTTGATCATATATGAAATTACAGTGTCTCTATATGACAACAACAATAATAATAAGCAAACATTGATGAAGTCTATTAATAACTGATATGTGACTGAAGCAAATAAAATTCATACATGTTGAAGTATTATTATCTAGGTGTGTGATGATGAAGTCATTATAAGGGATCAATATAGTGATGAAGAAATCATCTAATACAAGCAAAGTCATAACTATAAAGGGTAGGGACATTGAAATTTGAATATCCTATAACAAGTGCCAATCTCTCCAACAAAAATATTTATGACAATTGTTAAAGATTAAAGTAACTACATATGTTGTACTACAACAACCTATTTGAAGCAATGATAACAATTTTTGAAGAATCAAAAAAGTGAATAAATGGAATAAGCGATTAACAACAAACACAAACTTCTCATATGAACCACGTGCACAAATTAGAAGACATGATTTGACAAACAAATACAAGGTCTTGAATTATATATACAACATGAATGTAAGGAAAATAATATCTACAATAGCCATGTAATACATAACATAATTTCATTTTATGAGAAAAAATAATTATTTGTGAATGAACTAATAAACCATGACAAAAGAATGTTGTTACTACATACCGGATTTTTGAATTCAACATTATATCATATCTTCTTTCTCTATGTCCTCTTTTTTCGAGGCACCATTCTAGTTGTGGGTGTGGTCTGTTCATCAGATTGAGAACCCTCTTTGTTATTCTTATTTCCAACATGTTGAGATTCAAGAACAGCTTCATCTTGAGGTTCTAGAATGATATTTGAATTATTGTGTGCAACAAATAGCTCATCACTTTCCCCTAGCTCAGCTCCATTCTCACTTCTTGATGAGTTCGATTGTTGGGTTCCCTAGACAACACAATTTAACTTACTAATCTACATAATACCTTATATTGAACTATTATGTAAGTTTTAAAATAATTTAATGAACTTACCTCATTTTCATGACCACTGGCTAATATCTCCCCTCTATCTAGAAGGTGTTTCCTAAGTCTTTGGGAACCATGGAGCAAGGCATAGTTTAGGTCCTCCTGTGTGGCTTCCTTTTGAAATTGGTGAGCCTACATAAATAAAAATAACCAATTTTATAACAACTCATATGATATAAATACTCATATGTTTTACATTGATCTTTTCAATGAAATAAAAGATATTAAAAATAAAAATTCACTTACCAAGCCACCACAAATGCTATTGTACCCACCAGATCCTGATTTGTGGGATCCAATACTAGACACTCTAACTTGGGTTGCTTTTTTCGTGTCTCGAAGGCGTCCTTTGGAACCTCCTAGTCTAGATGCTCTATAATTTGGATCTTTATCGACCTTCCTCTTAAATTTTCCATCTTTAATCAATTCATGACATGTTTTTGGGTTTGAAATCCAAGCTGGACGAGGATAATTGTGGTCATTTTTTAGTTTGGTCCTTAAATTATCTCTTTTGTAATGGATATATTTCTGAGCGATACTCATAATAAATGCCTCATCAAATCCAAGGTCACCAAATTCCATTATTACATCTTTTAAAAGTTCATCTTTCTTTCCTTTTTCGTGATTCCTCCAGTCCGTTTGAATAGAATTGCCAAACAATTGTTCCGCATGCTAATAAATAAAGTAAAACAATCTCATACCCATTTCTTCCTTGAAGACTTCACCATGTGAGGAGAGCAAGAGTGTAATTTTTTGTCTCCCTTTAGTAGTAACTAGGGATATTGTTGTTGTCTTTGGTATTGAGGTAGATGTCCCTATAGGTACATTGGTTTCTTTTTCATTTGTTTCCTATTTTTACAATGAGAATGTGAAGTTGTTAGAAAACCAACAAAAATTTAAAACTTTATTTAATTTTGAAGCTAAATAAATAAAGTAACTAAGAAATTAGAAATACTATTGTCATTTTAATTTGCACTCTATGTTTTTTATGTTTTAAAATTTTTGGTCATGCATGGTCATTGCTTTGTAGGTTTGGGGACTAGGAAATCTTGGATTATTTAGCTATTACACTTTGAACGACTACTAGATTTGTTGAACCATTGGAGAAAAATAATTTGAAATTTCATTTTTTTTTTTAAATCTTGACCCATTTTTTTCCTACATATTACAAGGTAGCAATTGTTTTTGGATGGTTGGCGATTCTTAACATGTTTTGAAAGTCACAAAGTCAAATTGTCATAGTATTTATTAGCTTTTGATGATTATACACAAACTATAATCTAATTTTTTTATGCTTATGCAATTGTAGTAAGGGATAATGGGCTCAGCCTTCTAAAAGAATCTAAATAGGATTTGAAAAGACTTAAAAAGCTATGGAGTTGTAACAACCTCAGTTACCTAGAAGGTATAACATTCATTTCAAATACTCATGCATTTGAGTCAGTGACAGTGGGCTCAGCCTTCTTGAAAGAATCCAAATAGGATTTGAATAGACTTAAAAAGCTATGCGGTTGTAGCAACCTTAGCTACCTAGAAAGTATAGCATCCATGTTAGATACTTATGCATTTGAGTCAAATTCTTAACATGTTTTGAAAGTCATGGAGTCAGATTGTCATGGTATTTATCAACTTTTGATGATTATTGGAAGTATGAACAATTATTATCCTAGCTTTTATGAGCATGCAATTTTAGTCTATGATAAGGGGCTCAGCCTTGTGAAAGAATCTAAATAGAATTTGAATGGACTTAAAAAAAAGCTATGGAGTTGTATAAACCTCAACTACCTAGAAAGTATAGCATCCATGTTAGATACTTCTACATTTGAGTCATGTCTGGAATATTACTTTGACCATGAATATGGAACAAGAGGAGATTAGAATCTATTGATATATTGCATTCTCTTTAGACTTACAAGAACTCTATTCTATCACCACCACCATTAATAGTTGAGTGATGTATCTCTTCATCATGGGATGTTGGGATAGTCATTTTGTGTATTTTCAATATTGCTTGTTTGGTTATTGGTTTTTGACTTAGTTTTTTAAGTTTTGTTTAACACTAGTGAGAAGTCATCTTTGAAATGACAATGATAATCATAACTTTATTCTAATTCTTGAAGACCATGGCTAATCTTTACAGATTAGTGCCAAATGAAGTTGGTAGGCACCATTTGACCCTTTGTTGTATTAAAATTGACTCTCCATCTAAAGGGAGTGGTATTTTACATCTTGCAACACTTTTGATTGTTTAAAATATTATGTTTTTTAGCTAAAGTGTAACGACCAAGGCTAAAGACACAAACTATAGTTTCACCACTGTGTAGGCCAGGCATGGTATAAACTTCCATTCCAAATTCAATCTGTGTTGTTGTATTAAAATTGATTCTCCATTTAAAGGGAGTGGTATTTTACATCCTGCAACAGTTTTAATTGTTTAAAATATTATGTTGTTAGCAACAGTGTTTGAAGAGCCAAAGTGTAACGGCCAAGGCTAAAGACACAAACTATAGTTTTACCACTGTGTTGGCCAGGCATGGTATAAACTTCCATTCCAAACTCAATATGCACTCTGAAATAGGCTATTATATGTGATGCTAGCTATTAAAAACATGTACTAGTAGCAAAGGAATAGAAACACAGGCTTTGCTCATTCCTAACACTTGCACTGCAGATGGATGTTTGATAATCAGTCTGATCTAAACTCAATTCATCCCAATATACTATAGTTTTCATAGATCCTTATCTAAATTTTAATTAAAAGATCCTAGTTAGTGTGCTTCTCAACAAGCTCTGACTTACAACCTCCTACATTGGTGAGACTTTTCTTTGCCCATTGTAAGAAATTTTTCCACATGAATCACTACACTTTGGCCATAAATTAGTATAGTTATATTGATAATAGGTTTTAGTTATTATCATAAATTTGTGGATTTGATTTTGTATGTCTTTTTCAGCATCATCATTTTGGATCTGACTGTGTCATCGACCATCAAGATGGATGATAACAAAAGATGTTAAAAAAAAAGATATGCATAATCATTTTTTTACTTTCTACCTTCCCTTCTTGTGAAGGATCACAGAGTGTGATCTGAGATGGTGATGGTAAAAAGGGCACAATCAATTCCAGAAACTCATGATAAGAATTGTGATGGATCATATAAAGGATTGTGGAAATCTAATATCTTTGAATAAATTTTAGCCTTATGGTTAGATAATGGTACTTCATTTGTTTCTGACAACTCAAACTGCATTTCAATTATGTGAAAAACTAAAAAATTAAATGATGACTGTTTGGCATATGCAGTAGACCAGTGTTATGCAACTAAATGAAGTTGTTGGAGGGTTTGCTGAGAGTTAATGTTTAAATTATTTGGAAAGATGGTGTGTTATTCGCGTAGTCTTAATGGGACAACAATTTTCTTCCTTGCACTGTCCTCATCAATCCATCATCTAGAAGATGACTGTGAAACTTGATGCTAAAAAAACATGATTGTACGAAAAACACTTTTGCAAAATACCAAATGAACTTGTGAACTCAAGCTATATGCACTATAGAAAATTTATGCTATATGTGTTGTGAAATACTTAATGAAATAGGTGGCAAATTTATCCATTTGTTTAGAAATAAACACCTTTGCAAATACTATATGGACCATAGAAAACTATTGATAAGTGCCGTGTGTATATATACATATATATTGAAGCACTTCCTTTCAAGATGGCAAGGCATTCTCTACTGACAAGATGATAAATTTCAAGTATTTGTGGTTGGCCACATTAGTTTTAACAAGAAGCTAGATTGTTATATTGCATTTCCTCATTAGTACCACCTTTAACTAGAAATGGACATGTTCGTTTATTGTTTAGAGTAAGTCATTAGGTTTTTAAGATAATTGTTAGTTACTGTGTGACATATAGGCTTGGCACTGGATGCAACAAAACTACTCATAATAAACATGCATCAATATTAGTTAGCAGAAAGAGTTATTCTATTCAAAAGGGTATAGTGGCAATACATTTTTTATTTGGAAGCACATTTTCATATGCATGTACTTGTCAATATAGAACTAAGTATACTACTTATCCCAATTTTGGTACTACTTCTCCTTACTACTAGCAAGAATAATATTAAAAGTGACACTCAAAATCAATCAAATCAGTCACAAAGTGAGAGACAACGTGACAATCAAATCAGTTGCTTGGAATATAGTAGTAAAATAATACTTATGAAAAATTTTACCTGTTCATCTAAAGCTTTCCCTATAGTCCCCAACAAAGTCCTCTCCCACAACTCGATTTGTTTATGTATTTCTTTCCTATATTCAACATTTTCAAGAAAATCTGGTAGGAGCCTTAATGTTTTTGATTGTGACTCTATAAGACTCCTCAAGGAAGCTTGTTCAAGTGTTTGTGGGAGAAATCTCATTGAATCCATACTTGATGGATTATTGATTGATTGTGGTGTACTCCTAACATGGATGTGCATGTCAATTTCAACGAGAATAGTAGAACCCTGCATGCTTGATGGAGAAGGAATGTTATGAGGCCTTACGCTTGATGCCACTCTTGGGGTAGGCATACCCAGTTGAGATGTAGAGGGCATGACATGTCTTCTTGACATATTCTGCAAAGGACAAACATAAATCTTTAAGTGGTATAATAGGGTAAAAAACATAATCAAACTCAAACAAACATATGACCGAATCTTACTATTTCCATATTATTAGGTGTCTGAGATGGCATAATTGGATCATGCAAGCTTCAAGGAATTACTTTAGAAATGCCCTATGATGAAAAAAATAATATTATAAATTCTAACAAGGTGAAATAAGATAACTAAATGCACAATAACCTAGATCAGATCTTACCATTGCCATAGTCTAAGATGTACTAAAGGGATTACTAGGGAAGGGCTCAATAACGGTTGGAAGAACTTTGGAGATGGCCTACATTCCATAAACATAAATTTACATGACACAATATAAAACAAAAGACAATTGGACTTATAAAAGATAACTTTCAAACTTACCACCCGCACCATCCTAGTAATGTTTTCACCTTGCTCATTTCTTAGCATTTCAATAAGACCATTTAAGACCAATGGATCTCCCATAGTAGAATCTAGAGTACCCATAGGTACATCCTTTGAGGAACACATAATGACATAAAATTACAAATTATTAATTAGGCACAACAATTTTTTTTTCCCATAAATAATCTACATTTTTCTAATAAATAATAATCTATATGCACTCCACAACACAAAAGTCTAGCATCCATTTCTTGAACAAGGAACAGACAAATAAAAGAAGACAAAACTTTATTGTACAAATTGTATAGTAGTAAATTTCATCTATTATTCTACTAAGTGTAGAATGTGAATGTATGAAATGGTTAGTGTTTTTTATTGTATTTTGTATGTTTAAACACAAGCAAGCATCTAGTTAATATGTGAACCTAACATAGAGAATATTTAAATGGGAGTAGTTTTTAGGCCAAGGAAGTGTACAATATAAATATTTAGCTTATCACATATGAACTATACATTTTCAAAAAATATCTAAGTCCATATTTTCCAAGGCGGAAGAAAAGCTTAATTGCTATTGCTTAAATTGAAAATTTTATTGCAAATGTGTCAACTTAATGATGAACACATTTGCAAAAAGACTTTGGATTATTGTGATGACTCATTGAATTGTTGCCAAGATTTTTTCATCTTACAACAATGTGGTGGGAAGAGGAGAGAGTGAGCATAAGGATAATGAAGTGAAACAACAACCATTAGCAGGAAATTCTGTTGTTGACCATAATGAACTTTTGAAGTAGCATGAATTGCTCTAATGGTTTTGGAAATTAGAGTTATGGTGGCTGGAATAGTGGGAGTGGATGGGACTCCTTGATATTCCTATAATCTCCATGTGGTTATGTTGCAAGGAGGTAGCTTCTAAAAAATTGAGAGTAAAGGGGAACCAAATGTTGGTTATCAAAACTTTTTCTTGAATGTCCAAGTATGGAAATGGTAGGAAAACCACAAGAAATGGTGTTTAATATATCTAAAATTAGGCTTAATGAGTTTTATGAAAGAAGGGAGAAAATTCCATTTTCCCAATTCTATATAGGTTGCCTTTAGAGGGCAGCGTTGGAAAATTTGAAAATACACAGGCCTTCTTTGACTCAAAACAAAAACATATATTAAATAGGGTGACATAGCTTACTGCTGAATTTCTATTATCATAGGGACTCCTCAAGATTCTCATCCCATCATCTGATCTCCTCTACTTTTGCAAGCTCATAGAGCTTCAAATTCATGCAAGTCACTATCTCATGTTAATTTGCAGAACTGTTGATGAGATCATTGATCACAAAATGCAGAGCTTTCAAACTTGTTGCATAATCTTACCTCTGTAGTTGCAAATCCCATCCATATCTCTTTATGGTAAAAAGATTTGGCTATTGTATAGAGCATGCCTTTTGGTTAAGATTGTGTCACATCAAAGGCTTCCTATGCCAAGTTGACTCCAACAAAAGCTCTGCTATTACCTTTATAACATTCACAATTGATTCTCCATTCATTACATTAGCCAATGCTCACATTTGCAGCATTTATATCATTCATTCAGTGGTTATTAACTTAATATAATCAACTAATTTTGTAGGATCATACCCACCTGCAGATTTTTTTGAGATAGATACTCCCAATCTTCATCCCCTACTACCACCTTGACCACAAGGTTATTGCTTCTTTAACTCACTCAGAAGTTGAGAGGTGTTAGGTCATGGGTTGTCAATTTTATGCTTTTGGTCTTGGCTTAGATTATTGTTTAATTGAAGCAAATTATACTATCCTTCTTTTGGTAGTTTGAGGATTCTCAAGATGTTGAGGATGCAATCAGGGGCTGCGATGGTTACAAGTTTGGTGGATCCAGGCTTTAGGAAATTTTATAATATTAGGATTAAAACGTAAACTATACTTGGTTAATTAGTTTATTGGTAGCTTGAATAATCTATTGAAATAATACCATGTTTTTCCTCTTCCCATTCTTACCCTTCTACCACTTGCATTAGAACATGTATATTTATAAGAGTTTATATTATGTTCTTTTACACTTTTATGATGATCCCAATATGAAAACTCATATATTAGATGTGAAGGCTCACACTTCAATACACTAGTTACAGTCACTAAAATGCCAGATATTAAGAACTTTATGAATTTTTTTATAGATTATCCCAGACAATGACACATGGACAAGACTAACTCATAAGCAATTAAAATTTACATTAAAATTAATTTTTCCTTGCTACAAGTTGAGATTAATTGTGGACAATGTGTGTCATCTGCTGACATTTATGAAAGTGGTACATATTATTATGTCTTGCTATAGTTGTGTCAATAGAACATGCCCCCAAATTCTGGCTCTTAATCACCTATTCTTATTTTTACTGGTGTATATAGGACACAAAATAAAAGGTAACAATCTAGTTGATTACACAATAATTGATAAATGAAAAGATATAGTTATGGTGTATCACAAGAAATTTCATCATTAGATGGAATAGATACCTCATCATTAATGGAACCTAGATCTACAAATAAATTAATACCATCAATTTCTTGCTCTCTTTCATCTTTAAATATAGGTAAATGTAAATCACTAAATTCATCGTCTTCATGGACTTGATGCTCACGTGCTTGCTCATGTCCTTCTAAAACTTCAACAAACTCATCATGATCTTCATCTTGGTCATCTACATCATTGACGATAAAAATTTCATCATCTCCATCTTGGCCATCTATTTCTTCAAGGGGAACTTCTTCATCTTCAAGTAAATCAGGGCCCTCTATGTCTTGAGAAAATGTCACTCTTCGTCCTCTTGGATCATAGTCAATCACAAATGACCATCCGAGTTGTTCTAAATTTAGAATGAGAAATATTTGTTCACATTGGTTTGGGAACACATAAGGTTCATATAGAATCCATTGTTGTGCAGAAAGATAGTTTTTTCTTCACCCACTTTGATAAGCTTGTACCATTCAACACAGAAAATAACTTTCTTGAAAGAGACAAAATCAAGCTCTATAATATCCTCCACCTCTCCATAATAGTGAAGTGTGCTCATGACTAGTTGTCTATCATTTGCATGTGAATGACATTCTACCTCAAAAGATGCTGAAACTCCACAATCGTAAGTTTGTTTCTTTTCATCAACTTTTATGATGTGAAAATGGTGCCCAAAATTCCACATTCCTTTTTAATATGTTACCTAAATAATAATAAAAATTAAATAATTAGATTGAATGATACAAAATAGAAAAATTATTTTAAAAATTCAATATGTTAATAAATATGCATCACCTCCCCATTCTTAGATCCTTTAACAAAATTTAGTTGTTGTGGTGTCACTAGATTCCTCCCTTTTGATGCCTCATGTTCAATATTGCTCTTTAGCCAATTCCATGTGCATCTATCAGGACATTTTCTTTTATGGCTTACAGGAAGTTCTCAAGTAGAGTTTTGACCATATTTATTATATATGTTGGCCAATGCCATATCATCTTCTAATTTCTTTTGTTTAGTGTACTTCTCCATCCATTCTAATATAAAGTCATAATTGTATGCAATATACAAATGTAATGCCTCCCACTCCTTAGCATTTGCATTGAAAAGAGAATTGTTAATTATGTAATGCCATGTATTATCAAAACAAAATCCATGTATTATGAATATTAAGATAAAAAGAATATGTATGTCTTATTAAGATTGAGATAAAAACTACTTTCTTTTTTGTATACTTTTTATCCTCTTTGAAGTGCCCTGACCCTCTAATTTTTCTCCTTCAAATGATGAAGGTTGGTTTTAATTCCATAATAGTGGTGCTTTGAGGTGAAATTGAGGTAAGTACTCACTCAAATGAACCATTGATTGGAACCATGCAACCCTCAACCATGGACCCTTCTAGCCGAGCCTTTTGCCTCACAAATTATTTTAAAACTTTCATATATCTCTCCATAAGCCACATTGTTTGAGTATGAATAGGCCCACACAACTCAATCTCTTCTACTAGGTGTACAAGGTAGTGCTCTTGAGAATTAAAAAAACTTGGAGGGAAATACCTTTGAATATCACACATCAAAAGTGGAATATTTTCCTTCCAATACTTTAGATCATCCTAATGTATCTCTTTAGATGAGACACACCTATACGTATTACAAGTGATTTATGATAAAATCACATGTAAAAGTATAAAATCGTATAAATCCATAAGAGATATTGCATTTGACGTGATAAGAGTTAGACAAATACCTTAAATATTTGGATAGTTTGAAAATAGCTAATGTGAAATCATGGTCAAAACTGCTTGGTATTGCTGCAGGCAATACATACTACAGAACCATTCACAAATAACCACATTAAAATATGTATTAATATATATTATTACTCAGATTTACAATTTCATAATTGTAACTCCAAAAAATGTAATATTCCACAAAGTTACCTTTATCCAATTGTGCCAATCATGTATTTTTAGGCCTAAGAACTCTGATCCATATCTCATGAATAAATTTTTTAATGTAGCACCAAAGTCATAAGGAAATCTTATTCTTCTCATTGTATCAATGATGTTTAGCTTCTCCTTTGATGTAAAAGTCCATGGAGCATGAACATATGAGTTGTCTCCATGCAACCACATGTTTGGCATCATATTTGCAATTTGCAAATCCTTTCGTAACTTTATTTGTGCTTCAAGGTTTGTTCTAGAAAGATGTTTCCACAAACACTCAGCCACATTTTTCCTAATGTGCATACTATCAAATAAGTGCACTATTGGTAACTTCTCATAATATTCCAATTTGTAAAAAATAGAGAGTCTTTTCATTCCTAATGGAAATCCCATCCCTTCTTTTTTTGTCATACAAGGACTTCCACCTACCAGGGTTCATCTTTCTCGACTTCCTCACTTGCACTTCCTTTCCATTGAAATATTTTTCCTCACGCACTCGATAGTGATGATTTTGTGGTAAGAATTGTCTATACTCATCATATACAATTTTATTAAGACCTTTTGAGTGTCTATACAACATTTGTGACCCACATGATGGACAACCTTGTTTCCCCTTTGTTTGCAGCCCTAAAGTAAGAACAAATGCCATATTTAGAAAATGCTACAATGAAAATGATAAAAAATAAAATCACACTATAATTAAAAATGCACTTTATAATATATTACCACAACAAATAGAGAGCCCCAGGGCATCACATATTGTCTAGATAAGAATTGCATGAAATACAAAATTTCTATGATTGATGGGTCTTGATACATCATACATATTAACGCAATCCCACAATTCTTGAAGCTCATCAATGAGGGGCTCCATGTATACATCCATATCCTTTACTTGATATTTCCCTAAGTAGACAACAAGTTTATTAGGGTTGCGTCTAAATTAAAAAATAAATATATAATCTTCAATAAATAATTGTATTCATGTTGTCTACTACCTGATATGATAAGTGTTAACATTGCATGTTCCTTCTTCATTGCCATCCAAGGGGGTAGATTGTTGTTGATTACTAAAATAGGCCAAAAAAAACATGTTGTTTTGAGATCTCCAAAAGGATTGACACCATCCATTGCTAAAGAAATTTTAGCATTTCTTTGCTCACTTATTAAATGTGGCCATCTTTCCTCAATCTCTTTCCAATATTTGCTATCTCCAACCATACACATGACACCATCATGGCTCCTCCCTTGTGCATGGTAATCGATATGTTTCACCAACTCCATACATTTGAAAATCCTCTTGAAAATGGGCTTTAGCGAAATGTGTCGTAGTACTTTATAAGGAACCTTCTTTGATACTTGATCTTGACGATACCTTCTTGTATGACATATTGGGCATTGTTGTAAATTTGCATTCTTTTGATAGTATAGTATATGATCATTTGGGCATGTATCATATGTATTGTACTCCATTACAATATCTTTCATTATTATAGATAATTCTCTATGAGAATGGGGTAACTTATTGTCCAAGTTTGGAAGTATTTTGTTTGACAAAAGTCTACATGATGGAACAAATGATTTTTATGAGTATATGCAATATTCAAAAAATTTAAGACATCTAGAGAAAATTATATTGTGGGAATATAAAAAAATTATTTACCTTAATATATCAGTAAAGATAGTGTTTGTCAATCCATGTGTAACCTTTAGGTTCAACAACAACATAATTGTTGCCAATATAGATGTATCAACATTTGGGAAAAGAGACATCCTAGCCAACTGAGAAAGAGGTGAATCAATAACTTCTTCAAAAGTTGTATAGAAATCTTGGATGAATTCATTGATACCATCCTCATTTATCTGTGAAGTGGTTTCATCCATAAAATAATCTTGTTGTTCGTCTTGAGAGTGGTTATCATCAATGACATCTCTTCGCTCTTCAACAATATTATGAACTGGAGGTGGTTATTCATCATAAAACTAATTAAAATGATCAATAATAATGTATTAAATAATGTGCACATGGATTTATTTTAAGAGTGCCAATTTGTTACTCATAATGTACCTCTTCTATGTAAACTCCATAGCGCAAATTGTGGAAACGAACCATATGCCACTTCTTTAGTTTCCTATTTTTGCACCTTTTGCAAGTACAATATAGCTTTTCATTGAAGTATTCCTTTGTCCTTGGTTTAGGTCTTGCTACCCATTCATCTGAATATTCAGATGATGATGATGTGATATTTCCTTGAATGCACCATGTAGTATCACCAGTAAGGCGAATTTTTGCAAATTAATATAATAAGGTCATATCAAGGCCATCGTTAGTATTTCCAAATTTTTTTACTTTTTTTGGATTATATGGTGTTCAATATAAGGCAATTCATGCCAAAAATATGTTTCCTATTAAGCCATGTCAGTCAAAGATGGTCAAATAGGTCAAAAAAGATTGGATATGCATTTGTGAAATGTTCTACAGTTGAGAGGAGTTCTTACAATAAGGGCATGTTCCATGATAGTGTAGGATATTAAAAAGGTAAAGACAAGTTGGGTGGGCATTACCGCATGTTAGTTGAACCTTGAATGTAGGAGAGCATAGGTGTGTGGGGGGGTATAGATGTGGGTGTGTATGTGTGTGTGTGTCAATAATGTGTAACAACTAAGGAAGCTTGGTTATTGATATTTGAACCAATATTTTTGACTTGATGAAGAAAAATATAGTTGACATAGGTGAGGAAATCTTTCACATAACGAACTAAAGATCTCATGAAGATTATATCACATAAAAATTTTAAAATATAGAAGAGGCCTTGTAGGAAGACAATTAGCAATCAACAATTACTATATATGCTACCTATTCAAGCTTAGGTTAATGTTTTTTTTATTAAATATATAATGTAGGAAAAAATAGAAAAAAATAGTACCTGGTCTACCATTTCATATAGATGCCAAAAAGATATCTCGATAGAAAGCTACAAAGAAAAGTGTGTGGATCTCAATTAGGATCATTACATAAATAGGCATTGAAACATAGGAAATACATAACCCATCAAAAAATAACACTTACTGAAAATATTGGAAGAGTATCCTATATATGTAAAAAAAATTCAATTTCAGCTTTATGATAATCCTACAGAAATCAGGCACTGGTCAACAAGAGATTAGATTTTTACAATCCTAAAATTATTGCTTAGCTTTTGGATTCAAGTTATAAACAAAATTTTACCTACTATAAAAACTTGTCACATTATTGAACACCAAAGCATTATCTTTCTATGCCAGAAAGTAGATTTCCAACTCAGTAGGCTAGATACAAGATGTTTCATGTGGGCAAGATAAATTTATATTAATTATGCTTGTGAAAAGTTGGAAAAAATATGGACATAAAGTTGCACATGATAAGTGTCAAAGCATTGCCTCTATATTTTACTTTTCTATTTTTCAATTTACATAAATATACATAAATCAAAGAAAATTAAGTATAAACTAATAAAAAATATTACCATGTATAGAAATGAGACAAACAGATATAGGATCTCTTGTCAACTCTGTACATAACTTGACACAACATGCATATTTTTATAATTTTCCTAGAGCTAAATCACACATTATAAAAAGTCACCCTATGACCTAGCATACCACCATCACTTATCATTAGATTGGAGCTTGCTCTGTATTGATATTTGTCTCTTAATTTGTCCTTGTGGAGAACAACATATTTACTTAGAAAATATTAGTTAGCAGTTCCATTGGTATTCATCTTATTCAAGTGAACACTACAAATCTTCATTTGGCAATATGATGTCAAGTTACATATTATTGGGTCATGCATAGGCATGATTTTTTGAAGTTGTGATTGATAGAGCATCTTTGTAATTATGGATTTAGTTCCTAGGCAAGTGAATATCTCAACACAAAGTAACAAAAAGATGGGTGGTTATACGAAATGGTAGTTGTTTGAAGAAAATTTGGGAACCTGGAAAAGAAACTTAAATTTGAAAATATTAATGGTGGGACTTGTTCCAAGAAGTAATTGGGGAGCAATGAATCAAAAGATAGATTAAAGAACACATTTCATGTTGCTATTCAAGAGTTATAGTTTATTCAGTCTTTCAATTCAAGTATAGTTTGCATTTATGTATTATGAGACAATACCAAACTAGTGCATCAATTGTTGGACTTTGTGGAAGTCAATGCATGCTAGCTTTATTATTGTTTTAAATTATTTTACAAAGTGAGGCAAACACCCTGCAAACAGATCACTTAGGGAACTCAAAAGTGTGAAAATTGAGTCGCAAAATACCAAAGTGAGAAGGGGAAAATATTAGCAAACAGTGTTGTTTATTATAAACATCAATATTATCTTTGGTTGTTGGCTATAGAAAATGGTTCAACTATCAAAAATATTTCTTCTTGTTGATGTCATAGATAGGCAGGATATCCTCAAGAGGCAAATATCTTATATTCTTGTTACTGACCCTCAAATATATTATTATTCCATTTTATCCTAAGAGACAACAATAATTAATTCACTTTATTCAACATTATTTTTATGACAACCTTTATATTATTTATTTTAACTGGAAATGTTGGTTCTCTCATCACCCTAATTTTTTTGCATGCATATAATAAAGATTCCCTTTACAAATATATTTAATATTCTTTTTATTGTTCACGTCATTATTTAGCTCTTGGCTCTTAGCTTTAAACACCATTAGGCTATGCCCACCAAAATAATAAGACAAATTGTTATTTAGCTCTTGGCTCATGCCTCTTAGCATGAAATGTTTGACAAAATACCTCACAAAAGTGTCATTGCATGAAATGCAATGATTATAGGATATGCACAAATTGAATTTTTTGAAGAGGCTTTAGAAACTGCCGAGGAAATGCAGTTAGCAGGTGTAAAGCCAGACACTACTACCTTTTCCAGCAAACCCCTTGCATGTGCCAAAATGGGAGCTTTCGAATAGGGTATGGGTATCCATCCAAGCATAAAGGATAGAGGACTTTTGATGTAGCACACCGATCTCAACTCACAGAAAACTTAATAAATTCATAACAAAACCCAATATGGATTCAAACTCTGAATTGTTCATTATCGAAAACTACTTCTACATCGATCTCTAACTCCATTAAATAACAACTGACTCCAAAAAGAGAAAATAGAAAATTTTCAAATTTGGCAAATTTTGACAACTGGAAAAATATGTCATTTTTGGTAACTTCTAAAAAAACCTCCAAAAGAAATTTCAAAGTTTCTTATATCTACCCTTTAAACTATAAATGTGAATTGCCAACTAATCTTCGAATTTAGAAAGAAATTTCAAAGTTATTACACAGTAGAAAAATCAAAAAAAACACCTAAGATATTTTTTAATTGAAATTTGGAGGTCAAGATGGAATTTCTGGCTCTCACAAATAAATCAAAATGGCCTCAACAAAGCTAGCTGAGTTGGAATCCACCTCAACTATGAATTTTGAAAAAAACCTAGAAAAATCTAAGAAAACCCATATTCAAGTCAAATGATACGACTCTTCGTACTCCCTGCATCAACTTTTGGCAGATCTAGTAGTTGTACATGCACTAATAGACATGTATGCAAAATGTGGAAGCATAGAAAATACATTTGAATTGTTTGAGAGAATGACAAAGAAATGTGGTTTCATGGACTACAATGGTCAGAGGATATGCACATAATCGATTTGTTGAAGATGCTTTACAAGCTTTCAAGAAAATGTAATTGGCAGGTGTAAAACAAAATTCCACAACATTTATCTGTGTCCTCTCTGTCTACGAGATACATGGTATAGATATCCATTGAAGCAAATATTTGGAAGGGGGTATTTGGTCGGACATTAAAGTAGGAAATGCACTAGTAGACATGTATGCAAATGTGGAAGCGTAGGCAAGCCATGTCAATGGTTTGACAGAAAGCGTCAATAAATGTTTTCTCATGCACTGCTATACAGAAAATGGATTTTTTGGAAAGGCTCTCAAAACTTTCAAGAAAATGCAATTGACAGGTGTACAGCCTTATTCAATAACCTTTGTCATCATCCTCCATGCCTGTAGCAAAATTAGAGCTCTGGAACAAGGTATGGGAACTCATCAAAGCATAATAGGAGGAGCTTTTTCATTACATATTATAGTTTGAAATGATCTCTTAGAAATGTATACAAAATGTGGTAGCAAAAATAAAGAATGAGAATTATTTAATACGATGCCTCAAAGAAATGTGGTTTCTTAGATTGTAATGATTGCAGGAAATGCACAAACTCAATTTGGTGATAAGACTTTAGGAATTTTCAGGCAAATGCAATTGGTAGGAATAAAACCAAATCCAACAAACCTTTATCAGCATCCTCCCTACCTGTGCAAAAATATCAAACCCTCAGTTTCAAACCTACTCACAAGGGTTTGTAAATATCTTACATTCTATCTAGTTAAAATAATATGAACTCTAGTTATTTTGATGCTTACTAATAGTGATGTACAGTTGTCTTCATTATCTTAGTTGTTTGAGAAGTTTAATGGCTATTAATGGATCTAATTTGCATTTTGTTGTGTCGTAGCTCATGGTGTCCTTGTCTTTGTTTCTAATGGATGATCAATTTGATGCGGATTTTTTTGATAAGCTTGTGGATGATGAAGATGATTATCATGTTTCTAATACCAGAATGTTAAGAAATAGTACTTCGACTAATACTTCAAAAGTTGAGCCTGATGCAACTTTTATTGATAACACAAGTGATTCAATATCAAAATTGATATTGGATGCAACAGAAGATACAAAAAAGGCAGTGTCTTTAATTTTATTAGTACAATTTCAGGATTAGAGAAGATCCCACCAATCGCAATTGGGTCAACAAAAATATGTAATGAAAATAAGGGTTCTAATGTCGAGGGTTATAATAAGGAAGACACCCCTTCAGAAGGCTTCTCATCTAAGTAGAAGTAGTTATCCTTTGACGACGTGTTTAAGGAAGAAGAAGTGGTTATGGAGTCTAAGGAAAATGCATTTGCTAAAATTGGAGCTAATGAAGAGGTGGACTTTTTGATTAATGATACTCACGATGGATCCCAGGCAGGCACAAAATCTGCAGATAATGCATTTGGGAAACCTAGAAATAATGAAGAAGTGGACCCTTCGTTTAATGTAATTGATGATGGAATTGAGAAGGGTACAAACTCATTGGATTCAAAGGCAGAGTGAACAGGAAGCAAGAATATCTATACAAATGTTAGAGAAGTTCAATGGAGTTATTTTAATACAACAAATGTGGATTCTGATATAGGTGGCTTCGGGTCATATTCAGATTTTTATGCAAATTTTCCCAACGATATGGTGCAGCAAGCAGGGGAATCAGGGGTCGATTTTTTCTCTACTATAAACTATCATTTAGTAGGACAACCGATTTCTAATGCAAACATACCTTATCAGACACCCCAAGTTGTAGAGAATGGAATGCTTACTGCTTTGGATGTTGTTGCCCCTTAGCTACTAGCAAACAGATTGTCTGAAACTAAGTCATTTCACCAGTACAACAATGGGAAGTTTGAAGGGCATTATAACAGTTCAGTTTCTCTCGATCAATCTCACATTGTAGCAGATAGTCAGTATAATTATTTTAATAATGAATTGCAAAATGAGTATCTAGGGTGGAGGTATGATCAAGCAATAGGAGAATGGCATCAAGTGGAGGGGTATAAAACAACAGCTGCAGGTTCATCTATTGGGGATGGTCTCAAGAAAAATGAAATACAGTATAATTTGCAGTCTACCTAGAGCAGTGTTAGTTATGCCAGTTGGCAAGTCCAGGATAGTCAAATTTATCATGCTTAGAGTTCTATGGGATTGGCTGATCAAGTTCAATCAATAAATACAGATACCATCACTGCATCTAGACATGGATATGCAGACCAGACTAACCTTAATTGGCAACAGGAGTCATAGACTACCTCTCAAAATTAGGAGAATGTTTATTATGATCCTCAGTATCCATGATAGTATTATAACTTTGTTGCACAAGAGTGGCATCAGGTCACAAATTTCAATCAAATGGACCAGGGTCTAACATCCCATACAAACCATAGTCAAATAGAAAATGGTCAAACATCTTATTCAGTTGGATCCATAGAGGTATCTACATTTGGTATCCAACAAAAGTTGCATGAGAAAACTGAGATGTTAAATGGAGATAATAGTAGCATTTTTGCTTATAATAATCCTAGTTCAACTAAACATGATAATCAATTTAAAGGATTCGACATGCCAAGCACTACAACACCATGGTCAACATCTTCAAATGATTATTCTATTAGTAATGGGCAATGGGAAAGTTCTATTCCTCGGGAGAATATTTATGATGGAAACCAGGCTGGTGATGTTAAAGTTTCATCGATTAATGTGACTGGGGAAAAGTCAAATGATTCGCTCATTGGAAGTAGGAGTACTAGCTACACCATGGCTCCAAGCAAACAACGTGACTCAAATTAGATGGCAAGTTTTTATGTTCCAAGTTCTACCATTTACAATCCAGCTCTAGATGCATAGGGATAATGCTTCAACTCCTACTCTATTCAATCCTACAGCAAGAATACATAGCCAAGTGGATCAAGCAACCATTTTCATGTCCCAAATTATAATGTGTACAATCTAGGTGCAAGAACCCAAGGCCAGTTAGGTCAAGCTTCTGATTTTGATGTTCCAAATACTTTTGCATATAATCAATCTAATCAAGGATTCACTAGCCATCCTAGAGATACCAGTTTCCAAAATCCAACTCTAGATCCAAATGTTTATGTCTATAGTAATCGACAGGCAGATCAGAATTCTCAAGCCAGCCATGATTATCTTGGGAATACGCAAACAATAGATTATTCTCATAAGATGTATCAATTTGATCAGAATTCATAGCATATACCTCTGATCAACTCTTCCATGGAAGCAAGGTAATCTGAAGGTCATCCTGTCCATGCACTGGTGACATTTGGCTTTGGTGGAAAAATTGTGGTGTTCAATCCAAAAAACAATTTTAGCTTGCCATTTAGCTATGATTCTCAGGTGAGGTGTGAAGTTTGCTTAGAATTTTAAATTTGTTCTTGTGATTTGTATTTAATAATTATGAGTGATTCAATGAACTCATTCTTGAGCTTTTGCTCAATAGGATAACTTTTCTTTGAATTTTTAATCTAATTTATGATTTGCATGTTTGAATGCTTCAACAAACTCATTCTTGAGCTTTTCATAAGTAGGATAACAGTGGTGGTGTTGTGACAATACATAGAATGACACAGTTGATCAATGAAAACAATGGCAATGGAAGTGGATACATTGAAAATAATTACTTTGACACTCTCTATAGACAAGCTTTTTCAATCCCTCTTGGCGGTGGAAGTGTGGTAAGCAAAGAGAGTGAAAATATTGAGGAAGTAGTGTGACTAAGGACGAAATGACACAGAGAGATGTATTGATGTGGAATATGCCAAATTTTGTGCAAAACCACAGTCTAATGATAAATGGCGGCAGATAAAGCATGCAATAACATTTACAAAAAAAAATGAACAATATTACACAATTTTAGTAACGGTCATGATTAAAGTTTTTGAACAACAATTCTGTATGTGGCTCAAAGATGCTCATTGGGATCTTCCTTAACATCCACCTTAGAACATGCATGCAAACCTTAACTGCCAAGTCTCTTTTTTTCTATCATAGAGGCACATGTCATTACCGTGAGTGAATGCAGTGATAGGGTGAGTAACAATAGAGCATATTGACACAACGCAGGAATGCATACCCCAAGTTCACTGCCATTGTGAACTGTGAATTTACATGTGCACCATGGGAGGCTCCAATTATATACTTCCAAGATATCTAGAATCAATATTCCAGGTAAGAAAAATGGAAGTTCAACCGCTATAAATTGCACAAGATAGAAAAATTAAATTGTTGTGAGAGACCATTTTAAATATACGACAACAACTCTATGGAAATTTTTGAGCTTACAGTACAAAGAATAAAGGGGAAAATAATATTTCTACGTTGAAAAGAAATAGCCATAAGATAAATGGGAAAATAAAATAATAAAAGCTTTGTTATCTTGCATAATCTAATAACAAAATTGTACTTACCCAAAAAATATCCAATGCAACACCAATGAGGACAAATTGGCCCTAAACACCAAAGAGGGATTCTGCGAAAATAAAAGGAATGGTAAGCTTAAAGGCTAAATTGATCAATAACCTCTAGATCAAATACATTTAGACATTTTATTTGAGCATCATTACAAAATAATTATCTAGATACAAGTGCAATAAAAATGTCAGTCTACTTTGAGCCCTTGATCGATAAATGTAGTCAACGGGTGTGAAGACAAACTATGTGACTCTTACCAATCTTCTCACATGTTGTGTCAAGTTGGTAGCTCTTTGACAAGGTAGAGAGGTTCATGAGGACATAATTAGGAGTGGTTTTCTATCTGATGTCTTTGAGGGGAATTCCCTCATACACATGTATATGTTAAATGTGGGAGCATAAAGGATGTGCGTAAGTTGTTTGATAAAATGACTAAACATGATGTTGTGTCATGGAGTTCTATGATTGTACATTGTGTCATGCATGGTTCAACCTTTGATGCTCTTCAACTCTTTGAACATATGCAACATTCAAGCATGAAACTTTATCATATTACCTTTGTTGGGGTTGTGTGTGCTTGCTGTCATGCGGGTCTGGTCAGTGATGCTTGGCATTTCTTTCATTGCAAGAGGAAGGACTACAACATCAGACCTTTAGTGGAGCATTACACTTGCATGGTTGATCTTCTTCAAGTGCTGGCCATCTCAATGAGGCTTGGGACATAATTCAAATGATGCCAATGAAAGTGGGTGCTATTGTATGGGGGGCATTACTTGGGGCTTGTCAAATTCATCGCAACGTTGAAGTAGGAGAAATTGTAGCAGAACATATTTTTGAAATGCATCCTAAGAATCCTGCACACTATGTGATACTACCAAACTTTTATGCATTTTTTGGAAGGTGGGATGGTTTCAAAGTCTAGAGAGTGATGGAGGATAGAAAGGTCAAGAAAACACCAGGGTTAAGCTGAATCAAAAAAATAGGTAAATACTTTTGTTGTACAAAACATGTTGCATCCCTACATCTAAAGAAAGGAAACATCTTTTAAACAAATATGGTTAAAATCCTAAAAGCTAAAGGGAATAAAATGGTATTCACAGAGCCTACAGATGGCTAAACAAAACAGAGTAAATGCATGAAAAAAAAATCTTTGGTAAGGTTTGTGCCAAGAAATAAAAATGAGTTTTGTAGTACCAGAATACATGCATCTGAAAATTAAACTCAATGTAATCTCACTTGATGGAGTAGAGATCGGAGAGAGACAAAGAGGGTTTGATAGGGAAAGGTGATACTAACGCATAAATCAAATGTAGGATTTGAATAGTCTAAATCTTAGTCAACGATAGAGTACGGCTAGGGTGACCATAGGCAAGGAAGCATATTTTTCTAAAGCAGTATGAAGTTGAATTTTGGTTATAATTTATTGTATTCAAATCCTATGATCTTCAAACTTTACATGATTTTTAGATTTAAGTCTAGATTTAAGGGTTCGAGCTAGCAGAGAACTAAGGAAAGATCTACAACCTCTTACTATTTTCCTCCTATAATAATTAGATAACCTATTTCATTAAAAATAAACAAGATAAATTGCCCCCTACTTATCTATAGGGCACTAGATCAAATGGGAAATCATAAACTCCTAAAAAAAAAAGCCAAATATCTGTGCATGGATAGCCATTCTTTCAAAAACCCTATCTAATTTTATAATATATCTATGAGGTATTTTATGAGAAGTGAACTTACACAATGCACCGTTTCTTTTCAACCTCTGAAGTCCTAATGATGCAGCCTCCTCTGTTCCCCAAACTTCATTAGTTTGCTTCTACAATATCATTCACCATGTTCTTAGGTGGACTCCATGGAAAAAGACTAAATATTTTTTTTGAAGAAATCAATCTTAAAGATATGAGAGGGAAAATGAAAAACCTGAAAACAAGTGTAAAATACAAAATATTTTTGTGCAAGCACTAGGTATGATACTTGATGTGAAGAGCACATTAGAAAAGAAATGCCTGATGTGAAGAGCGTGTAGATAAAGAAACGCAAAGCACGGTGATAAGAAACTAGATACCCAGGTGTGGAGATGATGAAATGTAAAGCACCAGGGCAATACACTTGATTCCTGGGAATGGAGATGGAAAAATGCAAAGCATAGAAACAAGAGACTAGATCCCTGCTAGTACATTTAAACTGATCAAAATATTGAATAGGTTTTCTGCATTTAAATTGATAAAAATAATTTTTGACCAGCATAGTGACACTGATAATTTCCATTTCCATCATTATTCTTGCCACTGATAACTCAATATTCATGTCTGCCATTGTTTGCTTCAATTTATGGATGAGTTCGGTTGCAATTCCATCTGGTGATTTTTCGTTGCAATACTTCATCAATGAGTTGAGATGAAGTTTCACATGGTGATGCCCATGATAGGAGGATTAAATGAATCGTTTTTTTTTTTATAAGCTTTCATAAAGTTTGTTTTTGTAGTCTCGTGGTTTGAAAAAAACAATTAAAAATTAATATAATATAATATAATTAACTAAAAACATATCTTTACGACAAAATAAGATGGATCAGATGGATCAACACACTACATGCAACCATGTGCCTAGTAGCCTAATCACGAAATGTAGCACGAAATAAAAATTAAACTACACATCTACACATATGTAGTAAAACCAAATAAGCATAGCCACATACACATATGCATTATCTGGGAAATCAAATGGCTTGGCCAAGCACTTATAAGGCTAGATTTACCAGTAGAAGAAACAAGAACAACATGTATCCATTCTAAAGAACTAGCAGATAGAAGAAACTAAATGTGAAGAATCCATCTATCTTTCCCATAATTGCTACATTACACCCAACCATGAAGGAGAGTACAAATCTCAATGCTGCTCAACAACAAGATGTTCAACAATTTCTGATTTTATTAAAGAGAACACTTATGATTATTCCTTTCGTAGGGTACAGTCATCATATCAAGGTTGTTTGATTACTTTTGAAATTGATTCATCACATATAGATTGTTCTTCACATATAAGAGTGGTATGTTCTTCACAATCTACTCCCTTATACATCCCATCAATGCTCCACAATGAACATCATAGATGACATCACTTCCAAATCACAGGACTAGCAGCATCAAAAATATGCACACACCCTAGCCACCTAAGATCAAAGAAATCTTGAAAGAAAGATTCATAATTCTAAAGTCAAAGTCCAAAAAGGAGATACAAAACCAAAATAAAAGTGAAGAGTCACAATAGGTCACATAAGAAATTGGTGGCTCGGTGGTCATAAAGAACATAAAATTTCAACCTAGTCCTTCATCAGATCCAAGTTCATGAAACTGAACATGATAAAATGAAACCCAATTCACTTAAAGCACAATGACTCTCACTAGTCACCAAGAGGGAGTACATATTTAATGACACCTTGTGTCCAAGGGTCACTAAGAACATAACCAAACTTCTCATGCATCACATGCAACTTATCTTGATAATCACACATTGCATAATGAAACATGTAATACTTTTGCAAATGAAATCCATGTTCTTCCTACTTATCATATTAGGTTACTCAATGAACCTCATGAATTTGGCATAAAATAGAAATAAATTCTTGCACCACATGTGCATCACATGTCATTTACATAATAAAAAGACATTTTTCATTGCCATCACAATCCAAATCTTCATTTGTTAGGCTCTCATAGCTTAATGAAAAAGTCAACCATCCTTTGACTATCTCAATAGTTCAAATTTAATACCCCAATACGCGTATTATACCATCACATTGTTTAAAGTAAATATAATCATAAACATATGAGGTACATAGTTTACCAGTCATTCCATAAACTTTCCATTTTGGCAATCTTTAAAGGAATGCAATTTTAACTCAAAATCATGACATGCATAAGGAACATCATATCCTTCTACGTCAAAAGTAATCATAGCTAAGAGACACAACATGCAAACCATGTCATCATCTCATACAACATAAAGTAAACTAGTTGACTTACAGTTGTGTGTCTAGCATAGTGAACTCAAGGCCCAAGTGTGGAACCAAGAGCTCTGATACCCTATGTAAAGACTGCCCCTACAAAACCAATGCCACATCAACAATCTCCATAAAATGCAAAAAAATTCAATGAGAGTCAAAGTCTTTTGAATCTTGACCAGTCAAAATTAGTTGATTAACTATCATTAACTTTAACTAAAATGATACATATACATATATGCTCAAGTTAAAAAGAAACCATAATTTCTTTACCAGATTACCAATACCAGATACTGGATACTAGATAGTCTAACCATGATGACCAAGTTGAAATGAGCTCCAGAACCTTTCTAAGAACACAAAGGCGAGAGTATTGTAGGAGTGCTTTACCACCCTACCACGAAGCTGTTAAGCTTCCCCAGAATCTTTCTTGACATGAAAGATACCCAGCTCGGCATTGAGGAAGACTAAACAAGCAAAACTATGAGTAGTAATGGAATTGTGTAGCAAAATAGTCTCATAAATATTCAAGCGTCAAATAACATAATTCAGTAAGATGGAAAAACAACCTTGAAGCACATGATGGAGCCTAAAATTTGTCTCCATTTGCGAAATAATGTTGAGTATCTATATTTGCAATCAGAGGCAACAACAATTGAACTAAAGCAGTAATCATAAGTTTTACCTATAAATGAATTACCTCCAGAACTAGTAGCAATCATTCAAAAGAAATGGCAAGCTGATATCCTTATATTCAAAGGGATGCTAGACAATGCACTAGTAAGGCATGATTTGGTATGGTTCAACAAAGTGGTCGAGATTAAGATATCTGTACATGAGCATACAATGTATGGGAAAAGTTCCTATATCCATTAGCAACATTCAGCTACAATTGCGGCCCATCAAGACAAATGTGATACATATGAAAAGGTTATATAGCAACATCTATATAGTGATATTTTGAATGTAACATAATGTTTGTAGAGAAAGATATTGTTGTAATAGAGGTCCATATCATGAGTCTTACTGAGAAATTAACATATCGAGTTCTAAATGCATGGCTGAAGATAAATGTGTTGAGCAATGATTCTTGTATGTCTCCTGAGTATGTTTCATGATATCTTCATACAAAATCTAGAGTGCCTTAGTCCAGACATGGGTAAGAAATATACAGAAATGTATACAAATAAGTGGTTATCGAAGATCATGGATCTAGAGGAGGCATCAAAATGTGGAAAAAATCATTGCAAGTTCAGAAAAAGATTGACTAGGAGTTTGTAATAGTTGTAAAAGGCATTTATCACATTACATTGATTACAAACTTTGAGCAGACTTACACTTCAGATTTTATCAGAATTAAGAAGAGATTTCACGCGGCCTTTGAAGTCTGGGAATGATTAGAATATCTTTGAACACATTAATGAGAGAATAGGTAGAGATATCTTTAGAGAGGACAAGCAGAGATGAGGTAATATGAGAGAGAAAGCGAAGGATTCGTAACTACATGAGACACTAACAATCTTCAAATTTCCAGATGAGCAGTGATAAAATGGAAGCAAAAAAATGGTTCAATTGCTAGATCTTCTTCTCATAAGTTTTGAATGAGGACCATATTTTGACTCAAAATATTTTAGTTTGCATCAAGTAAGAGAAGAGCTTGCGGCATTTATCAAAGAAGGAACGATATCAATTCACATTTGCAAAGAAGGCAGAGTTTGAAAGCAGCATACTTAACATCTGTGCAAACTTAGTCCCAAGAGGGATGAATTAGGAAATGATGAAGAAAGCATTTTTTTTTAAAGATGAGTAATATATTTGCATTTTAATTCTGTATATGTCTTGGCAGGTGTGCATTCAGGCATGGGAGCCATCACCCACAGGAGAATTCAAGGGCAATAATATGCAAGCCTACAAAATGTTTGTATCTTCACCACGTTGAAGCAAATAAAGAGGAACCATCTGTAACGTGGATGAACCTCATGCATTGATCTATGCACCAAAGACGGGCCTAGCAGTGATAGTCATGAAGACTGAGAATGGTGCTTCTTCATCCCATTTTCTCCTGGCATTTTGTCGTACTGTTCAATTTTCCAATGGGATGAAGCTGCTCGTGAGAGGGTTTGCGGGAGTCATGAAGACCACTGCATAAAGGATGTGCTTGTTAGCGAAAAGCATGCATGGTTAAAGTCTGGGTCATTGCCAATATATAGAAGCCCGATAATGTTCTGAAAAAACATGTGAATCCGCTTGGAAATCAAGAAAAATATATATGAAGTCAGACATTACTCCTAGGTTGGAAAAGTTACGTTCGAACTTTAAAAGTGGATGCTTGCCAAGGAAGAATTTATATTTCCAATCTGTGTGTTCCAAGCATTCAAAGATTTCTTATTTTTTAATTCCTTAAAGAGAACCGAACTATATTAATTTTGGCTCACGATAGATAACAAATGGTCCGTTATTTGTTATGAAAGGTCACAGTGTTACAAGGAGAGTTTGGTGCCTTTTCTTGGGCTATAAATATAGATGTAAAAAACATAAGAGAGAGACAATACATTATTCATTATTCATATTTTAAATTTGTTTGCCTGCCTATGCACGATGATATATTATATTATTTTATTGGTGGAGAAATGAAGTTTTTGAGCTAAACCCGTGGGTTGAATTATAGAGTAAATTCATATGCAATTCTGGATAAATTCGCAGTAAATAGATCATCTATAAGGAGTGTCTTTATTGTGATTTTATTTCCGGAAAATTTATTTATTTTAATTTCGGAGTTTTAAATTATTATTAAGTTGTGTCCTTTGTAAATGTTTTTAATTTATTTATAGTTTGAATATATTAGACTTTATAAAGTTGTACGCCTCAACTGATAATGTTGACTTTGATTACCCGTTTAATTAGGCACTGGTCTTTTACTCCTAATTCATAATCCATATGCTAACAATTGTTTCATTTCTTTCCATTAGAGGAATTAATAGATTCATATGTTGTATTAATCTATATTTATTCTTTAACATTACTTCAATCATTTATTTTTCTTCTTAGTTCATAAATCACAAGTTTAAAGTTTTCAATAATTCTTGCCATTTTGAAAGCTTTTATTATCTTCGCGTTCTAACCGATATGCTTTAAGCATCTTGGATATAAAGCTATTATCCAGGATTAGGTACACCCGCCTCGGTTTTGCAGAGCCAGAAGCGCAGGGGATTTGGATCACATTGATCGATCTCGTCAAGTTGGCCTTAACCAATTGGATATCCCAACATCGAGCAGGCAAGGCTCATAGGATTCCAATCTACGGTTTTGGGAACCAATAGATTGGCGACTCTACTAGGGAGAGTTGCAATACAAACCCTAAGAGTTTCTAATTGTAGACTAGTAAGAGTTAGATTCTATTTGATTTGTTATTTTGATCTGGATTACTAAGTTTTTTATATTTGATATTATGCATTTTAATTTCTTTGAAGATTTCAATCTCATAATTATTTTATAAATCTAATTGCTTTGTGGAGATTCTATCTTGTAGAACTCCTGTACGTTTTTCTTTAAGCTTTTGTGTAGATTCAATCTTCGGTGAAGAATACTCTACTGGAAGGAAGAACTCAAATTCTTAAAGCTTATTCATGTCCTCCATTTCGAGGTGGTGACTCTATTGTCTTGTGATTGGTACTTTAACAGAAGGAGTGCCCAGATCATTAGTGACTCTGCTAAGGGAGTAGACTCAGAAGGAAGTTGTAGATCGTCTTTCAAATGCATCGATCATTTCAAAGAAAGCCTTTTGTTCTAGATGGCATTAGGCCATTGGATTTCAACAATTTTGATTATGAAATTAGCAGGTTATCTCCAAAGTTTTCACAATTGGTACCAAAATTTCATGGAGAATGGGATGAATCTGCAATTCAACATTTGGATGCATTCTATACATTTATAGAAGATTATGAGATTTGTTTGGAAGATCAAGTGATGATGTTGTTTGCTAGAACTTTAAAGGAAAATGCAAGACAAGCATATGAAGCACTACCTACACAATGTATTGCATCTTGGAAAGAATTTGAAGGATGGTTCCTATATGAATTTGATGATGCAAACCATGAAGAAGAGATGTGTTATGAACAATATGATGATCAAAGCTACAACATGGAAGAGGATCCTAAGATGTCTTCACTTGATGCCTTTTACAATTTGGAAAGATATGAAGGCGAGACTTCAGCACATTTGTTTTTGAGAGTAATGAACACTTACCATGAGATTCCATCAAACATAAAACCTCCTCACAAGGAATTTTTAAACAAAATTGTTAAGTTGAGAATCTTGCCAAAAGACCCTGATGTGAAGCTTCTTCTTCAGATATGGGAACAAGGTATTAAAGATGAAGCAAAGGATACCAAAGTAATACAAGAATATGATGATGTCTCAAATTCAACTACAGAGAAAATGGAAGAAGAATCTGATCATAATGAGAACAGTAAGGAATTAGAAGGTGAAAATGGAAATGATGAGGAGGATTCTCTTAGTGTGGATGAGATTTCAATCTTGTTAGATGTGGAATATCAAAAGTATGTTGAAAAGGGTGGTAAAAATTTTCTTCCTGTATATAAAGAAAAGCATATTGATGAGGTATAGATGTGTCATTTAATGAACAAGAAAATCTGATTTCTACAAGTCCATATTACTCTCATGAGGAGGAAAACAATGAACCCTAAGGAGTATAATTCTCATGAGGATGAAAAATTAAAAGATGTATATTGTTGTCAAAATACAGAAAATAATCTATTTGGATACAATTTCAAAGAGATTTCAAATCCCATATACGATGGACTAGTGGAAGAGAATGAAGAGTATAGCCCTTCTTCATTTTTAGATTTTGAAGATAGTGTGAGCATACATAGAGAAGAAGATGCATCTAGGCATGATTACAAAATCACTTTAGATCTTTTATTCAATGAAATAATAGAGAATTTGAACATAATATTTTGTGAAAATGAAGTAGGACAACATGAAGAAGTTTCAGATGAAGGTTCTTTTGAGGATATTCCCGAGGTCGTTTTCTTGAGTCCACCATTTGAAGAAGAGTTTATAGATCAAATATATCAGCACAATGATGATATGCCTAAGGATGATTCTAAATATAATGAAAATCATAGCATATGTGAAGCAGTATATTCAGAGGAAGAGCTATTTTTCAATCTATTTTGCTATCAACATTTGCATTTTGAATGTGAGACTGAGGTGCGATCGAATAAGGAGGATGTGGTTCAAATTGGTGTTGAAAGTTCTCCAAATATCCTACCTAATCAAATTCCTAATAAAACTGAAGCAATAGTTCCTATGACAGATCAAAAACATAAGGGTGTTCTATTCAGCATGGATTACAATGTACCTGAAGGTCTCTCAGAGGTTAAACAAAAGTCGAATACCAAGGATTACATTAATAAAGAAGAGTTGGTAAATATTGTTCATGATTGTGACACATTTGATATAGGTATGAGGTATATATAGCATACCGAGGTAAGTATCCATGAGAATTCTAAGATGACTCTAAGTTTTCATCACATTATTTCTAAGGATTTAATTTCTTTTTATACTAATCAAATGAGTGATGCAAGAGGTCATATAGTTGAGTTAATTAGTGATGAAATTTATTTCTTTTCTATTAATCTCGTTGATAAGACAAAGATAAATTCTAATCCGAGACAAGTGGTGAATGAAATGCACAGGTTATGTAATGATTGTTTTCTAACACTTGTTAATGGATTGGATTTTTTGTTCAGCAAGTTCAAAGTATTGCAGGATCAAAACCAAGTATTTGATCGAGGAAAGAAGTGATGTTTATTTTTGGGGGGCCGGGGGGCCACCCAATTTTCACCTAGCATCATGATAAACATGGATGCTCGATCTGCTCCTCCAGAGATAACTGAGATCTCATTATGCCCGCAAGGGGCATATGTCCCCAATCAGAGCCACTGATGGAGCCTAAAATTTGTCTCCATTTGCGAAATAATGTTGAGTATCTATATTTGCAATCAGAGGCAACAACAACTGAACTAAAGTAGTAATCAAAAATTTTAACTGTAAATGAATTACCTCCAGAACTAGCAGCAATCATTCAAAAGAAATGGCAAGCTAGAATCCTTATATTCAAAGGGATGCTAGACAATGCACTAGTAAGGCATGATTTGGTACGATCAACAAAGTGGTCGAGATTAAGATATCTGTACATGAGCATACAATGTATGGGAAAATTTTCTATATCCATTAGCAACATTCAACTATAGTTGCGGCCCATCAAGACAAATGTGATACATATGCAAAGGTTATACAGCAACATCTATATAGTGATATTTTGAATGTAACATAATGTTTGTAGAGAAAGATATTGTTGTAATAGAGGTCCATATCATGAGTCTTGCTGAGAAATTAACATATCGAGTTCTGAATGCATGGTTGAAGATAAATGTGTTGAGCAATGATTCTTGTATGTCTCCTGAGTATGTTTCACGATATCTTCATACAAAATCTAGAGTGCCTTAGTCCAGACATGGGTAAGAAATATACAGAAATGTATACAAATAAGTGGTTATCGGAGATCATGGATCTAGAGGAGGCATCAAAATGTGGAAAAAATCATTGCAAGTTTAGAAAAAGATTGACTAGGAGTTTGTAACAGTTGTAAAAGGCATTTATCGCATTACATTGATTACAGACTTTGAGCAAACTTACACTTCAGATTTTATCAGAATTAAGAAGAGATTTCACGCGGCCTTTGAAGTCTGGGAATGATTAGAATATCTTTGAAAACGTTAATCAGAGAATAGGTAGAGATGTCTTCAGGGAGGACAAGCAAAGATGAGGTAATATGAGATAGAGAGAGTGAAGGATTCGTAACTACATGAGACACTAACAATCTTCAGATTTCCAGATGTGCAGCGATAAAATGGAAGCAGAAAAATGGTTCAATTGCTAGATATTCTTCTCATAAGTTTTGAATGAGGACCATATTTTGACTCAAAATATTTTAGTTTGCATCAAGTAAGAGAAGAGCTTGTGGCATTTATCAAAGAAGGAACGATATCAATTCACATTTGCAAAGAAGGCAGAGTTTGAAAGCAGCATACTTAACATCTGTGCAGACTTAGTCCCAAGAGGGATGAATTAGGAAATGATTAAGAAAGCATTTTTTTTTAAAGATGAGTAATATATTTGCATTTTAATTCTGTATATGTCTTGGCAGGTGTGCATTCAGGCATGGGAGCCATCACCCGCAGGAGAATTCAAGGGCAATAATATGCAAGCCTACAAAATGTTTGTATCTTCACCACGTTGAAGCAGATAAAGAGGAACCATCTGTAATGTGGATGAACCTCATGGGTTGATCTATGCACCAGAGATGGGCCCAACAGTGATAGTCATGAAGACTGAGAATGGTGCTTCTTCATCCCATTTTCTCTCGGCATTTTGTCGTACTGTTCAGTTTTCCAATGGGATGAAGTTGTTTGCAAGAGGGTTTGCGGGAGTCGTGAAGGCCACTGCATAAAGGATGTGCTTGTTAGTGAAAAGCATGCGTGGTTAAAGTCTGGGTCATTTCCAATATACAAAAGCTCGATAATGTTCTGAAAAAACATGTGAATCCACTTGGAAATCAAGAAAAATATATATGAAGTCAGACATTACTCCTAGGTTGGAAAAGTTACGTTCGAACTTTAAAAGTGGACGCTGCCAAGGAAGAATTTATATTTCCAATCTGTGCATTCCAAGCATTCAAAGATTTCTTATTTTTTAATTCCTTAAAGAGAACCGAACTATTTAAATTTTGGCTCATGATAGGTAACAAATGGTTCGTTATTTGTTATGAAAGGTCACGGTGTTACAAGGAGAGTTTGGTGCCTTTTCTTGGGCTATAAATATAGATGTAAAAAACATAAGAGAGAGACAATACATTATTCATTATTCATATTTTAAATTTTTTTGCCTGCCTATGCACGATGATATATTATATTATTTTATTGGTGGAGAAATGAAGTTTTTGAGCTAAGCCTGTGGGTTGAATTACGGAGTAAATTCATATGCGATTTCGGATAAATTCGCAGTAAATAGATCATCTGTAAGGAGTGTCTTTATTGTGATTTTATTTTCGGCAAATTTATTTATTTTAATTTCGAAGTTTTAAACTATTATTAAGTTGTGTCCTTTGTTAATGTTTTAATTTATTTATAGTTTGAATATATTAGACTTTATAAAATTGTACGTCTCAACTGATAATGTTGACTCTAATTACCCATTTAATTAGGCACTAGTCTTTTACTCCTGATGCATAATCCATATGTTGGCAATTGTTTCATTTCTTTCCATTAGAGGAATTAATATATTCATATGTTGTATTAATATGTATTTATTCTTTAACATTACTTCAATCATTTATTTTTCTTCTTAGTTCATAAATCGCAAGTTTAAAGTTTTCAATAATTCTTGCCATTTTGAAAGCTTTTATTATCTTCGCATTCTAACCGATCTGCTTTAAGCATCTTGGATATAAAGTTGTTGTCCAGGATCAGGTACACCCACCTCAGTTTTACAGAGCCGAAAGCACAGGGGATTTGGATCACATTGATCGATCTCGTCAAGTTGGCCTTAACCAATTGGATATCCTAGCATCGAGCAGGCAAGGCTCATAGGATTCCAATCTGCGATTTTAGGAACCAACAGTACATAGTATCCCTTATGCATGTCCCATCATTATACATGGCTATCAATTCAAAAATCATACATCAATAGTTATATCCTCCAAAGGTATTCTACACTTAACACCTCTCAAGACAATGCAAAAGATGCATAAAGAAGAAAGTCATCAACATTCCTTAATCTACATGTACAGATCTTTTGATGACTGACTTGGGCTTGTTGCATTACATTCTTGAGATTGAGATCCTTCAGTCTCCTTCTGGGATCACCATCACACAGTCCAAGTGTGCTCTAGATTTACTCTCGAGGTTTCATATGGCTGACTGTAAGCCTGCTCCGACTCCCTTCCTTTCTGGAGTCAAACTTGAGGCTCAATGTTCTTCTCCACTTGTTGATGGCACTTTGTATCGCCAACTTGTTGGGAGTCTCATTTATCTGACTCATACGAGACCTGACATCTCCTATGCTGTAGGCATGGTGTCTCGATTCATGCAGGAGCCCCATGAACTGCACTGGAAAGCAGCCAAGCGAATCCTTCACTACATTCAGGGTTCTCATAGTTGTGGGATTCACTACGCAGCAGGTATTGAGCTTGATTTGGTGGGCTAAACAGATTTAGATTGGGCAGGTGATTCTGAGGATCGTAAGTCTAGTTCAAGGTATAGCTTCTCACTTGGGTCAGGTCCTATTTGTTGGTCGAGCAAAAAGCAATCTGTTATTGCTCTATCTTCTATTGAGGCTGAGTATCGGGGGGCTGTAAATGCCGCCACTGAGACCATTTGGCTTCAACATCTTCTCACTGAGTTTGATATCCAAATTAGATGGCCATCAATCATATTTTGTGACAACCAGACTGCCATTCACATCTCATAGAATTTGGTTCATCATCAGCGGACCAAACACATAGAGGTCCACATGCACTACATCTAGGAGCTCATCCATGGTCATGTCATTGACCTTCGCTATTGTTCGAGTTCCGAGAAAGTTGCTGATATCTTCACCAAACCCTTCACTGAGAGCAAGTTCCTTCATTTGTGAGCTTTTTTGGGGGTGCAAGATGCTTCATCTTTTGGGGGGGCCTCTTCCTCTCACTCGGAGTCCTGACTTTTTTTTGGGGGGTCTCTTTTCTCTCTCTTTTGGAAAATCTTATGTACATGGGTACCTCATCAAGCTTGACTAGCCGAGACCCATTTCTACATCCACCTAAGCTTTGCTTATGGGGGGGTGTTAGTGTAGTTTTTTATTTTTTCTATTTTGCTAAGTTTTTCCTACACTTTTAATAGTCTCACTTAGGTTAATAAAGCATGTCTTATTAGGTGAATGGTTGTGAGGTGTCACCTTCCTACATGTGAGCATCCATTAGCTATCTTGGGAAGATACTTTGCTATCTTTAGTCCGATAGATGGTTGCTCCTCATTGGTTGGTGTTGCCACCTCCTCCCTCTTCCTAGCCTATATAAGCATGCTACCTAGCTTGTATTTGCATCTCTTGTTTTTGCATCCTCTTAATGCTATTTTGCTTCTAGCATTTGCATTTCTCTCTTGGAGACTAACTTTGTGTTGCTAGTTTGATTTTGTGTCATTTGCGTTCATAGTTTAGATATTTATTCTTTGAACTAGTTTTTTAGGTTATTAATCTTTTCAGATTCTAACAAAATTTACGAATGTACTCAACAACATTCATTATAACAATATTCTTCATAAATATAATAATTTGAGAACGAATCCCAATGCACTATCTACACATAGGCAAGCTTCAAACATAACTAAAATCTTTTAATAAATGTACTTATTACAACCTATGTCATTAAGCTACGTGTCCATTCCAAACGTGTCATTAATCTTTCTTGTCCCTCAAACTAGCAATACAACCAATTACTAATTTGTTTTTAGGTTCTTTTCAATTGTAATCTATGATATTTGACACAATGTATATTCAACACACTATATTCAATTAATGATCAGCATAATAAGTTTGACTGCACCCTACAACGTATGCTAATTCGACAATAACTCATAACACTTTCTATTGTTGTGGTTAGGGTATATCACCATGGACATGATGGGGTTGTAGGTGAGTCCACCAAATATACCTTAACCACAGATTCATTAATATGGCTTATAAAGCCATTTTGAGTGCTCAAGGGTAAATAAACCTAAATTCATGCTCACAGCATCCCTTGTGGGGAACTTACCAAGATTCAATAGATAAAAGCAATTAAACTTTGCGGAGGAATTGGTTAAATATCAACAATGCACTCACAATTTGCAATAACAACCATCCACATTTAACATTTCCACAGAAAACATATCATGACACAATCACATCGTCTTAAATAGACAGTACAAGACAAGAAGTAGACGAACTACAAGTTTTTCAGGTAGGGTCACACGCCCACATAAATTTCCATCTCCACAATAGAATGTGAGATGTTGAGTGATGATTTTTAAGGTTAAAATGCCTCTATTCAAAGGCTTCGGCTGCATTCCACACAATTTCAAATATGTGCTAATTAAGGAAGAATTGTATTTGTTTCAATGAGCCACCCTACAACGAGGTATTTATTGTTGACTATTCTAGATTTATTTTCCTCTAGGTTCTCTATTGGAAAATGGCGTGGCATTCGTCTATGATCGTTCACTGACTAAACCACAGATTCAAAACCATGTTAGCTGGAGAGCTTTCTACCCCCATTCTCCAGTAGATTTTTTGGTAAGCTCCAACAGATGATTCATACACAAATCTCTGGCCATAGATCTCAATTTGGGAGGAATCCTCTGTAGGCCACCACCACATTTGGGGTTCCATTTGTGTACACCATGAAGATTCAACTGTCTGTTGTGTTGTTGAGGTTGAAATTGAAGAAGCGCCGCCAGATTTCAGCTTGAGTGTCCAGTCTGAGGCTATATTGTTGTCAGTCTCGATCATGGACATACACACCCTGAACAAAACTGGCAGTTAAATAGCATTTGTCATCTGCAGGCAACCTGACGAGAAGCGGTAAAGATTACTTTTTTAGAAGAATTGATATTTCATGGATTGTTGTAAAAATTGGGGGAGTTTTCCATAAATTGCTATTATAAATCGGGGTGGAATTGGGAGAAACTTTTGTAGATGAAATTTTCATGGATTGATTGACTGTATGTGCAATTGTGTAAGTATAGCAAGGACTGTTATGGAAATTTCTAGATTATAAGGATATTTTAAGCTTTTAAACTTTCAAAAATATCTATATTTAGTAGTAATAAGAATTGTTTTCCTCCTTGCTATTTTTGCTTTCAGCCAATAGAATTAAAGATAATTAATGAAAAATATGTCTAAATGTATAAACATAAGAAAAATATGTCTAAATGTATAAATATAAGACAGAAATATATGTTTCAAAAATCTTCAAATTCTATTGGCTGATTTAATTATCTATTTGCTTTAGATAAGTATACTACTAATAAGAAAGTGAGTTAAAAGTGGAGGTAAAGCTAATTAATTTTCTAAATAAATTGGGAAAAATGTATTATAAAAAGTTAATAGATAAATGGTTTGTAAAAAATAATATTTAATGTAAAAAAATAAATTAATTTAAAAATAATTTGTGAGTTAAAAATGGACATAACATTTAATTAATTTTCTAAATAAATAGGGAAAAATCAAGAGTTTTGATTATGTAAAAATAGGTTTTAAAGGATCTGAAACCTTGTACAAAGTATCATAGATTATGTGAACAAATTATATTATTAATAATTTTTAATTTAAATAACATAATATTTACTAAAATATTTTATTATTTATTATTTATTATTTATTTAAATTCAATTTATCAAATATGAAAAAAAAATCATTATAAAAAAATCTATCAAAAAATTTATTATGAAAAAATAATAAGAAAAATATTTTTAAAAATGAAATATAGCAACGTCTCTAACAAGTAAATCAATTATAGAAACTAAAGAACAATATTTAAGAAAAACCTAAACTAATATAAAAAAAATAAAAAAATAAAATCAATTTTAAAAATAAAAGGAGATCACAACATGAGCTATGTGGAGATCAGAAGCAATTTTTTTTATAAATAGAAAAAAAAAAAAAAAAAAAACAATAGTTAAAAGTGGAAATAACAACTAATAAATATCTAAACAATAGTTAAAAGAGGAGAGATATAAACTGGCCGGTAAATAATTAACGGGGAAAATTCCAGCCAAACTAACTACTATTCTGACCAACTAACAACTTTTCCATCAAAAATTCAATTTTCGGGAACAAAGTTCCTACAAGTAGCCTATCAGCTAAATAATGATAAATGAGATGATTTGAGTGAACTAGTATATATATTTATTTATTTATTTATTTATTTATTTATTTATTTATTTTTATTTTTTATTTTTTATTTGACTATACATGCATTCTTACATTTATCTATTGATTAACACATTTAATTATGATATAGTTTTTGTTCAGATATTTGTCATTTAGATTTTCAAACTTCAATTAAAAGAGACAATATTAATTCGCTCCAGTTTGGGGTAATGAAAATAGAGAAATGTGTGTCTTAGGTGCTTGCATTTTGTTTGATGGCTTTCAATTCAGGTCAATCAATGTGTTGTGCCTTCATGGTTTGATCATACAACCTAAGAAGAAAATTACCAATATGGGCAACTCAAACTTTCAAAGAAAAATGTAGAGCAAACAACCTTGTATCCCACGAAATCACAAATTACAAAAATAAACTTAAAGAAAAAGTACAAATCCATAGTTCCTTTTATCGATTAAAAAAAGGGGTATAGATCCATAGTCACAAACTTTTCCTTCTATAAGATAGAAATTGAATGAAGTATATTGGGTAGTTACACAAGCAAAAATGCATTGTTTCCAAAGTCTAATACCCAATATATATTATCATTATCATAATTATATGTTTAATTGTATTTAATTAAATTAGGTGATTATGCTTATCTCACCACATTTATTTAATAATCTTAAACCTTTCACCTCAAAGAAAATTATTTTCCTTTATATTTTGGGGAAATGATTAACCCTACATGATCCAACATTTCTATTAGGGGTTTTATTAAAGTTTTCATAAGTAGATTTTTTTGAGGTGAGATCTTATTTTCAAATGTAATTTTTTTATCTCATTTTGTTTTATTTGTATATTCATTCTATTAGTGTTTTTGTGCTTGTAATATTATCCCTTTTACCAGCCTGTTCAATGCTTGGCTACCACATTAGAATTTTGTTTTCAAAACCGGCAATGTCATTTCGATTTATAAGTTTTCAATCTTAAAGTACACATTTAAATTTCATTTTCCTTTTTATTTATACCACATAGTACAGGAATGCATAAATCCTAGTGTGACCCATATTAATGAAATTAAATATGCTTGTATGCTTGTAAGGAGAACACAAATAAGTATGATCGTGGTGCTCATTTAATGATCAATATTTTATAAATGTGATGGCTAATTTGACCAATTTGTCAAATCATACATAACTAGAATAAATGTGTGTGATGTGTTTACAAGTAAACTACATGAGCATAAAGCTTTATAATAAAAAAATTAGGACAAACCTATTTTTTATAGAGATTGGTGAAAAATCCCCACCTCCACCATAGACCCTTCTACCATTACTCTTTCTACTATATAATTAATTATCCTTGTCATATTGTAACCACAAATGTCTCACCATTTTGGGCATAGCTTCCTTTCCACTTATCCTCTATGTTGTGGCCTAGCTCCTAGACATATTGTTTTTGTGATGCCCACCACTTGTAATATATAGTGCACTTTTAGTCCTCATACCTTCATTGCTACAAGACCTATCTAGCTACCCCACTTTTTCAAGATACTTCTATTTGTATTTAAAGGAACCATCCTTAGCTCATTAAAGATCATAAAAATGGATTATATGATCATTGTGACATCACATTTGCATGTATGTCTCTAAAAGTTGTAAGACAACAAAGTGGCATCTATCTACATCTATACTTGATGTTCAAATTCATAATGTCTCTATCTTCTTGCAATTGACTTATTCAAGGCTTGAGTAATGTGAAATGGGATCTTGAACTTCAAACCCTGTCTAGAGGAGCACAAGTTTTATTTCTTAAATCAAATAGATATTGTGCATAGCAAGGACCTATTTATATAGAAAAATGGATGATGAAGCTCATTAGGATTATTATTTTGATTCTCTTTTACATGAGAATAACTTTTCTTTCTAATTTTATCAACAAAATCAATATCACATAGCATCAATACAAATTGTGATCATACAACATTGTTCAAAACTACTGACACAAAATTTTCCAACATGTTTATGCCAAACCATGCAACATTGATTATGTGCTCACTTCATATGGCAACATAATATTATGCATATTCGAAATCTTAACATTGTGGACCAAAAAAATGAAATGTTAGGTGGGAATTTAGTTGTGGAGATCTAGTTTTCCAAGGAATCTGGATGCATGGAGTTCAAAGGGTGTTGTAGGGAATGTGGTAGTACATTTTGGTAATGGATTAGGTGGGAATCTAGAGTAGGAAGAAGTCAATTTTTTGTTGTGTTTTGGCTTTAGAAGATATGGGGTCTTTGACTGTTATCAGTCTTATCCTTTGTCTGAGATCCCAATCCTTACAGGGGACTCACTAAAGAATATTTTGAAAAGGGGAACCTTCTCTGGGTGTGTGTATGAACTCTGAAGGAGTACATGTTGAGGAGAAAAAAAAGGAGAACAATGAAGTGGGTCAAAGAAAGTGGTCTTCTTTGTTTGCAAAAAGGCTAGAAGGCAAGTCTTCTTTTCCTCCTGTTACTTCTAAATCCTATTGGGAAAAAGGTGAGTTTCAAATTTTTATCTTCGATTTGATAGTATATTATTCTATCTCTACTATGGATGTAACCCTAGTTGAGAAATTTTTGGGGGCCTAACTAGATATTGAAACTTTAAGAAAAATGATTAATAAGAAATGGGCTCTCCGTGGTCAAGTGGATATTGCTCTAATGATGAAAGGGTTTTTTCTTTGTTTTATTTACTTGTAAGGAAGATCTCAAAATGTTCTTATGTGGTGGACCTTGCTTATTTGGTAATAGTACCTTAATGATTAAAAAATGGGAACCAAATATGGATCTTTCATATGCTTTATTCCTAACTACTCCAGTGTGGGTAAGACTACTAGGTCTCCCTCTTGAGTTTTGGCATGAAGACATTTTAAAGGGGATAGCCAGATCTTTTGGAGAACTAATGGCTATTGATAATACGACTACTTCTAGATCTAAACTTCATTGCGCCAAAATCTATGTGAAAGTTGTGCATCTGAAGGACCTTCCTCAGAAGGTGGAAATTAACTCAAAACTAGGAAAGTGGACTCAAGAAGTCTCTTTTGAAGATCTTCCTAATGTGTGTTTTGTTTGCAAAAAATTAGGTCACTCGGCAAATAATTGTTCATTGAAACTTAAAAACGAACAAAAGATGGTGAATATGGAAAAGAAGGTTCTAAAAAGGGTTTGGAAACCTAAAATTTTACCTAAATTGCAAGGCCAGAAAGGGGAAGATAGTCTTAAATCTCAGCCTGATCAAAGGAAGCAGATGTTGAAGGATGAAGAGAAGAAGATCTGGAACAATGAGGAAAATCCACCTATTACTAAGGAAATTGAGAACCCTACAATATTATCAAACCAGTTGGTTATCTATTAGGATAATGAAGAGGATTTGGAAGAGGTTGAAGAGTTAGAGGAGATTAAGGAAGGAGAAATCCTAGAGGAAAGGAGTGGATGACTGGATGAGATTGATATTTTGGAGGACTTACAAAATGAAGGAATTCCTATTCTGTTGAAACCTCTATGTCAAGAAATCCCTTTGAATGGAAGTGAATTATATTCTAAGCATTTGGACCTAATAAATGAGAAGGAAGAACCAAAATAGAAATAGGGTCAAAGGAAAAAGATAGATAAAAAAATATAACCCTTTGCCTACAAGAGTTGTGACTCGAAGAAGTAAATTGGAAATTCCTATTAAATTGAAACTGGATGTTGGAACTCTAGACAAATCTAGAAGAAAAACTACCAAAACAAGGAGAGAAGTTGAAAGTATGTTGAATATTGTTGATGGGAAGCAAGAAACTATTCTAGGTTTCACCCCTAGAAATTTATAATGAAAATCATTACATGGAATATTAGGGAGATGAATAGTATCCATAAGTTAGATGTTGTTCAAAATTTTGTTAGAGAGCATAAACCCGATTTAATGGTGATACAGGAAACGAAAATGGACAAAGGTAAAGAGGAGAATTTGAAATCATTCAAGAATTATTGTATTATACCTAGTAGTTCTGAAGGAGCATCAAGTGGTACTCTAATAATGTGAAAGAATTCTATGTTTTCTGGTACCCTGATGGATGCCAATGAGCACTTCATTGTGATTAAGATTTAGAGTTTATCTTAGGATAAAAATTGGTATGCAGTTAATGTGTACACTCCTAATAACAAAAATTCTAGAAAAAAAGTTCTAGGATTCTCTTTCCAAACTCAAGATTTTGGATTATAATGGAAATTTTCTATTTCTAGGGGATTTTAATATTCCTCTCTATGAACATTTCCTTTATCTGGAGTAATAAAAAAGTTGGAAATGAATGTATTTAAGCTCGCTTGGATAGAGTTCTAATTTCTCTAGATTGGACCAAAGATTTTGTCTGTACTCTTAATACAATACAAAAGATTGCTCTAACCACTTTCTGCTCTTTTTTAAGGATGAAGCTATTCAAGTAAGGATGAATTTCCCATTCATATTTGAGAAAATGTGGATGCAACACCCTAACTTTGAGGCTTTACTAAAAGAATGGTGGAATAGTAATATTGAAGGAACAACTTAGTTCCAAGTTGCATCCAAACTTAAGGATGTTAAAGAAGAGTTAGAAAATGGAATAAGAAGTCTTTTGGGAATATATTTGAGAATAAATTGAATGTGAAGGATGATCTAAAACCCATCCAAGATCGAATTCAGTAGGAAGGTTATTCAGAGGAAGCTAGTTGAATACCATAACATTGTCTCTAAAGAGGAAAAATTTTGGAGGCAGAGGTCTAGATCCATCTGGCTGGAAGAAGGTGATAGAAACACAAAAATTTTTCATCTAACTACTATGAAACATAGAGCCAAGAACCAAATTTCAAGCCTTTCAAATGGTAGAGAGAAAATTACTAATGAAATTGAGATTTCTAATGAAATTTTATCCTACTTTTCTTCTCTTCTAACTTCTAACCGAGATGTGGATGGTACCTGGCAGTTTGAGCTTCTTGAAGCTATTCCTCATGTGGTGTCTAGTGAGTAGAACAATATATTGATAGCTATTCCCAATGGAGAGGAAAGTTATAAAGTAGTTTGTTCCTTTGAAGGAGATAAATCCCCAAACCTGGATGGGTTTCCTATGTTCTTCTTCTAGAAAGAGTGGAATATGGCAGGTAAAGATGTTCATGATGTAGTTAAAGAATTATCTAGAGCCAAAATAATGTTAAAGGAGATTAATTCTACGTTTCTTTATCTCATACCAAAGAAGCATGGAGTTGGTTCCCCTAAACAGTTTAGGCCCATTAGTCTTTGTAACTTGATTTACAAAATCATCTTAAAAGTTTTGACTTTGACGTTATTGGATATTCTTTCTAACCTCATCTCTGAGAAAGAAAATGGTTTTATTCCTGGAAGGCAAATATTGAGCTCAATTATTTCAGTCTATGCAAACATCCATTCCTTATCTTTATCCAACAACCAGGGTTTTATTATGAAAGTGGACATCGCTAAAGCTTATGATAGAGTTGAATGGAGTTTTATTCAAAAGGTCTTATGTTCTTTTGGCTTTAATGATTCTATGATAAAGCTAATTTTCCAGCTTGTCTCTACCTCTTCTCTGGTTGTTTTAGTCAATGGGAGTTCTTCTTATTGTTTTGCTCCTTTTAGGGATCTAAAGCAGGGTGATCCGATTTCTCCTATTCTCTTTACTATTATGGTTGATAGTCTATGTAGATACATTGTTAATATGGTTTTGAGAGGGGAAATTCAAGGTGTGAGACCTACTTCTCATCCACTTATTTGTTCTCATGAACAATTTGTGGATGATACTATTTTCTTAGGAAAAGTTGATGTAAGGGAGGCTAGAAATCTTTAAAAAGCTCTGAATCTTTATTCTATTGTCTCTAGGTATTTGATAAATTGGGATAAGAGCTCTCTCTTTTTTATCAACACTCCTGATCATAGATAAAGGAAAATTGCTAATATTCTTGGGTGTTCTATTGGTTCTTTACTAAGCACTTGTTGGAAATATAAGAGGAGTAACTGAGAGGGGAGGGGTGAATTTTTTACCACAAAAATATTTCTCAGATCCCTTAGATGTTAGTAAAAAATAAACTTTAAAAACTAAACTTTGTTGATGCTCGGGAAACACACAGAAAAATGATGTAACTTGGGTAAACACTAAAAAATGCTCGACAAATACTTAACATGAAAATCTTAAGATATTATCTATGATTACTATTACATTAACTTAGATGCAAACACATAAGAGAAATAGCATGAACTCATTCGACACCAAGATTTAACGTGGAAACCCAATTTGGGAAAAACCACCAATTGCAACTAGTTACTGATTTTCACTCTTCTAAAGTGATTCCTATTAGGAGCCAACCTTGTTAAAGGTTACAAAAAACACTATTAGGTGTGACCCTATTAGAGGTTTTAATCACCCTATTAGGAGTGGCCTTGTTAGAGGTCTTTGGAAAATTCAATAGAAATTCCACCTTGTTAGAGGATTTATAAATAGATGTTAAGCCAAATTTGTTAAGAGATTTAGATCACTGCTACAATGGTTAGAGAGTAACAATGAGATGACCTGATTTTAGATGCAACTAAATTGCTGATTATAGATCTCAATTCTTTCTTGTATACTTAATCCTTCTTGATCAAATGTATCTTTTTAGCTTCACAAGGATATTTTGCTTATTCTTCTGATTTTCTTCCTCTTAGCATCATTAAATCTTCAATTATCTTCCATGCATTTCATCCTTTCTAAACCTCAAATTGACCTTATATCTATATCTTTCATATTGTCAAGTTGGCTAGAATATAACTTAGAACAATTAATATTCATCTCCTCAGTCAGCTAGAACCAACAGACAATTCAATTAAACTTAATATGCCAAAATAAGAAAATCCTTTGTTAGTCAACCCTACTTGGTAGACACTAACTCATAAATGATTTTCCTGTATTAACCAAGTGAACTTGATTAACAATGCATATTCGCAAAGTTCTTTTGGTAACCTAGTGAGCTCAATTAACACATGTTCCATCCAACATTTCCTTCATTATCCGAGTGAGCTCAATTAACACTCAACTTTCATAAACTTTCCTTTCATGCCCGAGTGAACTCAGTAGATACTGTCTTCTAAACTAGGAAAACTCTAGAATGCTCGACAAACATAGAAAACTATCTTCAATGCCCAAGTGAGCTCAGCATACACTAACTAAATGATATGACATTTTCTGTAACATCAAAGGTAATACATAATTATAAAAAATTTTCCAACAATCTCCCTCTTTGGCATTGATGGCAACACAACATGTCATAATGCAATGAAATTTTTATAGAAAGAATAAAGTAAGGAATTATCCTTAGTTTCATTCTGATTCTCATCCATGAGAACTCCCTCTATCAGTGTGAACTCTTTATGCCTTTAGTTTCTACCTTTGTCAGAAAACTTATGTCTACTACAACTTCTTCTAATAGAAAACTCTGCCTTTGATATTAGAACAAGTTAATTCTTCCTTCGTACATCTTTTTACAAAATTTCTATGACAGCAAACTTCTCCCTCTTTGACATCTCATGCCAAAGATAGTATTCAGTGAATATTAATGTACCTCAAGTATTAATTCATTTGCAATATTCCCTTGTTAACATTGCACCAATTGATTGATCTTCAACATGATCTAGTTGATGCATCACTAAACTTCATTCAGTGAGCTTCAAATAGGGGAATGACCCCTAGCTTACCTCTTAGATATAGAAATGCACCCTTAGGTAATGGCTTGGTGAATACGTCTACACTTTTTTCTTTTGTATTCACATATTCCAATTTGACTTCTTTATCTCGCACCAATTCTCTCAAGAAATGATATTTTATAGCAATGTGTTTTGTTTTGGTATGCATTACTAGATTCTTTGATATATTGATTGCACTGGTGTTGTCACAGTATATAACCACTAGATGCTTGATTTCTATCTTCATATCTATCAATAGTTGTTTAAACCAAAAAATATTAGAAAAATTTAGTATTGTTGCCACATATTCTGCCATTATTGTGGACTAAGAGATAAAATTATGTTTCTTGCTTGTCTAGTACACTAGTCTTTTATCAAGAAAGAATGCTCCACCACTAGTGCTCATTCTATCATCAGTACTTCATTTCAGATATCTCATAATTCTTTTGATTGCCATCATGTGATTTTCCTTGGGATTTGATGAGAATCTTGCCACCATATTGACTGTTAATGCAATATCAGGCCTTGTATGTACTACATACTATAATTTTCCAATCATTGATCGATATGTGGTCTGATCTACTTCTTTGGAATCATAATTTTTTGAAAGGTTATGTCCAGTAGACATAAGGGTTCTGACTAATCTTGAATCTTCCATTCCAAATTTTTTTAGTATCTCCTTGATATAGTTAGATTGAGTAATGTAGATACCATCATTCTTCTACTAGATCTGTAATCCAACAAAATTTTTTATCTCTCTAAACATAGACATCTCAAATTCTTTACTCATTTCTTCTAAAAATGCCTTGCATAAGTCATCATTTCCTATGAATAAAGTATCATCAACAAATATTTTTCCCAACTAAATCTTCTTATTTGGTCCTTCTTTGATATATAGACTACTATTACCATTTGTTCTTTGAAAACAAATATGTACCAAGTAGTTATGAAGTCTTTCATACCAAGCTCTGGTAGCTTGCTTGAGATCATATAATGCCTTGTGTAATTTGTAGACCATGTCTTTTTTGCTAGGATCTACAAAACCTTCAAATTGTTCAATGTAGACTTCCTCATCAAGAATTTCATTCAAGAATGTAGATTTTACATCCATTTGATCAACTTTAAATCCTCTGTGGGTTGCATATGCTAGTAAAGTTCTAACACTTTCTAATATTGCAACAAGAGTAAAAGTTTCACCATAATCAATAGCTTATTCTTGAGAATAGCATTAACATACTAACATTGCTTTATTTATGTAAACTTCTCCATCTTCATTTAGCTTATTTTTGAATACCCACTTTGTGCCAATTACATTTTTATCGTTGGGTCTAGGAACAAGAGTCCAGGTTTTTTTTTTCTCTATATGTTCTATTTCTTCATTCATTGCCTCAATCCAACTTTCATTATCCAAAGCATCTTTAACATTTCTAGGTTCAAATTTAGCAAGTAAACATGTACCTTTCAATTTTTTTCTTGTCATTGTTCCATCTGATTTGTCTCTAATGATCTGATCAGGTGCATTATGCCTTCTGACATATCTTGCTAACATAGGTTCTTTGGATTTGGAGTATCTTTCACTGATCTCATCATGAAGTTTTGTATTAAGCTCAAGTCCCATTTATTGTGAGTCAAGTCCATCAAGATTGATTTTCTCTAGCTTGGTAGCCTCTGACTGTGACTCGGGTCCTTCAGATTGTGACTTGGGTTGCACAAATTGCAACTCGATAGCTATTAGAGATTTTGGAGACTCAAGAGGTGAAGCCTCCTATCTACTAGATAGATTTGGTAGGGTATTAGGTTCATAGTAAAAAAATATTTTGTAATCCTCGGGATCTTTGTTGTTTTCTTCTTTACTCTTTTCTACAAACTCATCAATTCTCACATGTGCACTTTCTATGATTTTATGAGTAGATAGATTCAAACATTTGTATGCTTTACTTCTACAGGAGTATCCTAGGAATATGCCTTCATCACCTTGGACATCAAATTTACCTTTCCTAGATTCTTTCAAGATATAAATTTTGCTACCAAATACTTTCAAGTAGCTTACATTAGGTTTGTAGCCATACCATAGCTCATACAGAGTTTGATTTGAGTCTTTCTTTAGTTGTACTCTATTCAATGTATGCACTACAATTCTAATTGCTTCCTTCCAGTATTTGATTGCAACATTCTTTTCTATTATCAATTTTCTTGCACAATCCATGATGGATCTATTCCTTCTTTTAGCTATACCATTTTGATGAGGTGTACCAGGGGCTAATACTTATCTTTTAATTCATTTTTCAATGTTGAATTCATTGGAGATGAATTCAGCACCTCTATTTGATCTTAAACATTTCAACTTCTTTCTAGTTTCTATTTCTACTCTTGCTAGATACCACTTGAACTTTTGAAAAGCCTTAGGTTTTTCTTTTAGATACATTACAATCATCATTATAGAATAGTCATCAAAAAAAAGAATGAAAAACTTATCTCCACTATAACTCTCTATTCCAATAGGTCTACATAAGTTTGTATGCACAAGCTCTACAACTTCTTCAGAATGATAGTTCTTGCTTTTGAAACTAATCTTTCCCATCTTACCAATTTGATAGTTTTTTGCATAGACCCATATCAGGTTTCCTCAAGCTAGGAATACCTCTTACTCTTCTATTTTTTCTTATTTTAATTAGATTATCAAAGTTCACATGACATAATATTTTGTGCCATAACCATCTTTCTTCTACTTGAGCAATAAAACATGAACTTTCACTAAGATCTAGATAGAATATATTACCTTTTGTGTGTTTGCCGGATCCAACCAAATTTCCTTTTCCATCTAGCAATTTGGCCTTCCCATTCATAAATTTTACCTTGAATCCAATATCATTCAACTGTGCTACACTTAGTAGATTATGCTTTATTCCTTCAACCCAATAAGCATTATCGCATATAAGTTTACTGGTTAAAGAGATACATCCTTTTCCTTTTATGCAACAAGGTTCATTGTTTCCAAATCTCACCCTACCACCATCATAATATTTCATGTGTTAAATTTTTTTTTTCTCCAGTTATATGATGTGAGCAACCACTATCAATAATCCATGTATCATTTTTGCTAACATAAGAGATAAGTTCCATTTTATCTCCTTCATCATAAAAGTCATCTTTTACAGCAATATATATCATTTCATCTTCACTATTATCAAAATCTTTAGCCATAAAACAAGATTTCTTACCTTTGTCCTTGTAGTCCTTGTAGTTTTTTAATTCCTTCTTGCCTTTGTACTTATTACTCTTCTTTTCATCATTGTTTTCTCTGTTTGGGCACCTAGCAGCAATGTGACCAACTTCTTCATAAGAAAAGAAAATTAGAGGAATCTTACCTTTGTACTTTCCTCTACCTTTGGAATATTTCCTTGCAAGTAGAGCTTCAGCAACTTCAAGATCACTACCAAAATTTTCTTCTTCTTCTTAACTTCTTGATCGATTGGCCTTTGATTTCTTACTCCTTTTCTTGAGTGGGAGTTTGGCTTCAAATTTAGACTCAATACCTTTGGAACTAGGAACATAGTTATCATAGTTATCCAACTCAAAAGTAGTCAATCTTCCAACTAGAGCATCCAAAGTTATATTGCTATTTGGATCACATCTCATTTCTTCAATAGCAGACACTCTAATTATATAGATAAGAAGAAGGGTTTTAAGTACCTTGCTTACAATTGTTTGTCATCAATGTCTCCTCCAGATGCTTTGATTGCACTCACACATGCTTTAATTCTTTCAACATATTTTGCAATGTTTCATCTTCTCTCATCTTCATCTAATCAAATTGTCCTATGAGACTTTAGGCTTTGGCTTTTCTTACATTGTAATCTCCTCCATAGATGTCTTTCAGTTTGATCCACATTTCATGAGCTCTAGTGCAGCTTTTGACTTCATCAAATTCAGCATAATTAAAAGCAGATGCAATGTCAACCATCATAATGTTATGATTTTTCTTTTCAGCAATATCTTCAATCAATAATGTTCTAGTAGGGTTTTTTATTTAGTATCAAGATTCTTACAACCTAAATCACTGATAGTTGCTAGATGTAACCTCATAAGTCCTTTTTGTGCTACAAAGTTGTCTCAGTTCAACTTGAGAATCTCTCTTCTATAAGACATCATGATCTTTAGCTTAGGTCCTTGAAACCTTCTCTGCAAGCACCAAATGCTATGATACCAATTGTTGGAAATATAAGAGTAACTACGAGGGGAGGGGTGAATCAGTTACCACAAAAATATTTCTCTGATCCCTTAGATGTCAGTAAAAAATAAACTCTAAAAATTGAACTCTATTAATTCTTGACAAACACACAGAAAAATGATGTAACTCAGCAAACACTGAAAAATGCTCGAAAAATACTTAACATGAAAATCTTACAATATTATTTGTGATTACTATTACTTTAACTTAGATGCAAACACATAAGAGAGATAGCATGAACTCATTTGACACCAAGATTTAATGTGGAAACCCAATTTGGGAAAAACCACCAATTGCAACTAGTTATTGATTTTCACTCTTCTGAAGTGAGCCCTATTAGGAGCCAACCCTATTAAAGGTTACAAAACATACTATTAGGTGTGACCCTATTAGAGGATTTAATCACCCTATTCGGAGTGGCCTTCTTAGAGGTCTTTGGACAATTCAATGGAAATGCCACCTTGTTAGAGGATTTATAAATACTTGTTAAGCCAACTCTATTAAGAGATTTAGATCACTACTACAATGATTAGAGAGTAACAATGAGATGACTTGATTTTAGATGTAACTAAATTGCTGATTACAGATCTCAATTCTACCTTGTATACTTGATCCTTCTTGATCGAATGTATCTTTTCAGCTTCACAAGGATATTATGGTTATCCTTCTAATTCACTTCCTCTTAGCATCATTAAATATTCAATTATCTTCCATGCATTTCATACCACTAACACCTAATCTAAGTAGTGGCTATCTAGCTTGACCTTATATTTATATCTTTCATATTGTTAAGTCATCTAGTATATAACTTAGAATAATTAATATTCATTTCCTAGGTCGGCTAGAACCAACAAATAATTCAATTGAACTTAATATGCCAAAACAAGAAAATCCTTTGTTAGTCGATCGTGCTTGGTAGGCACTAACTCAGAAATGATTTTCCTATGTTAACCCAGTGAACTCAGTTAACACTCCATATTCGCAAAGTTCCTTTGGTAATCGAGTGAGCTCAATTAACACTAGTTCCATCCAACATTTCCTTCATTAACTGAGTGAGCTTGGTTAACACTCAACCTTCACAAAATTTCCTTTGACGCTCAAGTGAACTTGGTAGATACTATCTTCTGAACTAGGAAAACTTTGGAATGCTCGATAGACACTAGAAAATTGTCTTCAATGCCCAAGTAAGCTTGGCATACACTGACTGGAAATTATATGGCATTTTGTGTAACATCAAAGACAATACATGATTCATCAATTATTCCATCAGTTCTTACCTAGGCCTTCCTTTGGGGATTAGTCCTTTTAAAACATTTTAGGAGGATCTAGATAAGAAATTCAATAATAATTTAGTTGGATGGAAAGGTAACATGCTAAGTCAAGCAGGTTAAGTAATTCTTCTTGAAGCTTGTCTTGAAAGCCTCCCAACTTATGCTCTAAGCCTTTTTAGGATTCCTGCTAACTTTGCAGATGCAATTGATAAAATTCAAAGGAACTTTTTATGGTTTGGAACTGAGGAAGAAAAGAAATTGACTCTAATAACATGGGAAAAGGTCTGTAAACCTAAAATGGAAGGAGGATTAGGTATCAATTCTATCAGAAGTATGAATAAAACTTTTGGTCAAACAAGGGTGGAGAGTGTATCATGATGATAAGGAATGGATTTCTATTTGGAAACATAATTATCTTTATAATGCTCCCTCTATTTCTAATTTTTCATCTTACCCTGTTATCCAAATTTCTTCTATGATCTAGGGTGTTGTCCAAGGTGCCAAACATATATTGAATAAAGGTTGTAAGTGGAAAGCTTGTAATGGATGTAAAGTCAGATTCTAGGAAGATGAATGGCTCTTGGATCACCCTTTGGTAGAGGATTTTGTAGCTATGATTTCAATAGAAAGATGTAAATAGGTTTATAGAGAATATGTGGAGAATTATTGGTCTAATAATGGTTGGGTTAACATTATTGAGATTAATCAAAGTTTTTCCAACATCCAAATTTCTCTTAATACTTGTAGCCTTTATCCTAATCAAGAGGATTTAATGGTGTGGGGGATTCAATCTAGTGGATGCTTCAATGTCTCTTTTGTGTTTGAAACTAAGGATAAGGTCAATTCCCCTATGTGGACTAAATCTTGGATTAAGGGTCTCACCCTAAAATTAATATTTTCTTCTAGACTTTTCTTCAAAATAAAAGTTTAACTCTGGATAGTTTGCAAAAAAGAGGTATTTATTTGGTTAATAGATGTTGTATTTTTAAGATGGATTTAGAAGATAGGAATCACCTTTTTTTGAATTGTAGATATAGCTATAATGTTTGGGGATACCTCCTTCAATATTAGAATACTTGGTGGGTTCAGCCTGATAATATTGATGAATGCTTTCAAAATTAGATTTGTCTTATTAAGGGAGTTGAAATTGGATTTATCTAGAAGATCTCTCTTTCTAATATTTTTTTGGGTATTTGGAAAGAAAGGAACCATAGAATTTTTAGAAATAAAGAAATTCCTGAGTGGTTTGTGGGTCAAAGTATCATTAGACCCATTAAAGAGAATTTTAGATCTGATAACAAAAATAATGATGAAATCTAAGTTAGAAATCCTATGAATGGTATAGGAACTAATATTAAACAAGATGACCAAAGACAATATGTGAAATGGAGATCTCCTCCTTTGGGTTGTTTGAAAGCTAATTTTGATGGATCATCCAAAGGAAACCCTGGAAGAGTGGGGTGTGGTGGAGTTTTGACAGACCATTATAGTAGAGTTGTATATGTTGTTTCTATTCCTATTGGTTATTCTACTAGTCATAAAGTTGATGCAATTGTGGCTTTATATATTGTTAGGTCGGTAGTAGAATTGGGATATAGGAATTTATGGCTGGAAGGGGATTCTCTTAATATTGTCAATATGTTGAATAACAAGAGTATGACTAGCTAGAGTAATGATGGTAGCATTATGGAAATTAAAGATCTTATTAAAAAAATTGAAAAACTTATTATAACCCACATCTTCTGCTAAGGCGATGAAGTTGTTGAATGGATAGCAAATAAAGTGGTAAATAGGGATGCAAAGATGACTTGGTATGATTACCTCAACAAGGAGAGTGAGCTAGTGGCAATTATTAATAATGATATGACTAATTTTCTATTGAAGGAAAGATTACATAAGATTGAGTAATTTATTATGATAAGTGATGGTCATATTGTGGATTGTTTGCATATCTCAAGGAGGTACTATTGTATCATTATTAAAAGTACTTGGTACATTTTAAGGGTAAAGCATTTTCTTTAGATTAAACATACCTTATTCTTAGTTAAAGTTACCATTTCTTAGAAAAATTGCAAGAGTTGGCTATGTGATGAGTGGAGAGCCGAGAAAATAACACTAGTACATTTTGACTCATTTTCAATGAAAATTGATCAAATTTTTTACTTATGTTGGTTGGATTTTTGACCAATTGCTTTGTTGCTATTTTTTCCATCAAAACTTTGACCAAGTCTTGTGGGTGTCAAAATTTCGACAATGCATTTGGTCAAAAATGGCCTCCCTTGCTAATGAGACCATTAGTTGAAAGTTCAACTAATGTTGGCCCTCCATCAACCATGATGCCAAACCCATGACTACATCCTAGTCAATGCATTGCTCAAAATTTTGACCAATCTTTGGAGGAAATTTTCACCAAGATTGGTCAAAATTTCCACCAATGTTGGTAAGCATTGGTTGAAATTTTGACCAACATGTTTTGTTTAAAAAAAAATTTGCAGGAAGATAAATATCCAAAGTAATCATTGATGATAGCCTAGTCGGTGATTAGTTTGGATATTTTTCTTCAGGTCTTTGGTGGGTCTACCACCACCTTGAGATGAGATTTCATAGACCTGTATTGATGGCACTACAAGTGGATATAGATGGATGAGGTTCCCATCTATCAGTGTGTCTCATTCCCTACATCTAGACCATAGAGAGGGAGAGAATATATGTTGTGGTCATAGCATTTTGGCCCACCTATACCATGAGTAGGCATGTGAGTTAACCTTATCCTATTAATGCTTAGCTCCCTCACACTCACATATGTCAAAGGTAAACCAGAACAAACATGATTGAATCCACACAAAAAATAGAGGGTACCTACCACACTTGATATCATAATCATAATTTGATTGAAGCTCCTATGACACAAGGCCTCCAATAAAATATTAAAGCACCAAGATCAAGTTGGGGAAATGCATTTGTATAATTACAGATAGCTTCCAGGAAAAAAAAATTAGTGTTACCAAAAGTGCTAATTGATTCATTTTTTACATCATATGTTTTAGAAGACAAGTCACCATTTTGTTCTAGAGAATTTTTTAATGAGCTCACACTAAATAAAATCCAATAAGGCTTTCACTATGTAAAGACCACAAATAGAATTTCATTAAACAATATCCCTCACTACTCTAAGAAACTAACACCTCCGATGTCAAAAATGATTGAATCCACACACAAAAAAGAGGGTACCCACCACACTTAATATCATATTCATAAAATGATTGAAACTCCTAGCAACATAAGGCCTCCACCAAATTATTATTAATTAAGGAACTAAGATTAAGATGGCCCATGCATTCGTCTGATTACAGATGGCTTCCAGGAAAAAAAATTGTGTGAAGTATAATTTCTAATCAATTCATTTTCAATATAATAGTTATTCCACAAAAAAAAATTTAAAAATATATTGCTTAGTTAAATAAATCTAACCACAAGAGAATTGCATTGCCTCAAGTAGTAATTTCTTGAGGAGATGTAACCTTAGACTCATGAGTAACCTTAACACATCATCAAGTCATTCACTTTATTCCTTTGAAATAGTACATAGTAGATAGTTGTAGTAACAACTTAGCGAATTAAAAATCAAGGCAGAATTTAAGTATATCACATGTGCATTGGTTTATCCACCAACTGTTGGCAAATTTTGACTTTATACACAATCTGAGAGATTCTTCTAGGGAGACATGCACACCTCCCTAAAATTGAGGGTGACTTATTCCTTTATGAAACTAAAAGACCTCAACTAACTAATAGGTGTCTCGATCATGTTTGAACTCTTAATTAGTAGACAAGAATATAGGAACATTCAAGGATAACTACACGAGTTGAAACATAATATTATCATCCTAAAAACTACTCTAGATCCTCTAGGTGTTAATTCCTTCCAAGAGAATCGAAAAAAAATTCTAGAAATTGCATTTGGTATGTGTCCTCTAACTTCTTCCACATAGGTTGCAAGGGCCATCTTAACAAACCAGCTTCCATTCACATTATACCATTAATAACAATATGACAGTATAATAACCATGGACAATCACATAACATAATCATTCATTATATATAATATATATATCATAATTAAGTGAAAACATTGTCCACACATTAAAGTTTGATGGAAGTAATGAATAGGATAAAGAAGCTAAAATAGTACCAATTGCAGGACTTGTAACTTCCCCTATTACACTTTTAGTTGTCCCCACACAAACAAGGGCCTAAGATTAAAATATACCACATCACATCTATAACCTATGAATTTTTACTTAGTACCTTTTTTATTGATTTTAATTATTTTATTGTTTTACTAATGAATGCCAATTGGAAGAACTCCCCAATCGGGCCTACCGTTCACTAAGAGATCCCTTCTTGTGGCTTGCCATAGGGGGAATACCTGTTGCTAATGGGGAGAGATCTTTGCTTTATTAAGGTGTTTATTCTCCTCAATGGAGATCTCAATAAGAATAGCTTTCTTGTAGAACTTGTTTCATGGGGGTATTCTTGTGCGTATAGCTTGGCCCTTTCCCTAGCACACTACCATCAAATTCACAATTGTCATAAAGGTTGTGTTTGGAAGAAAGATGTAGTTTTGATGTCAAGGGAACTGCATAGGCAAGTCAAAAAATAATAAATCAAGATGTCACATATATGTTATCTATTGGAAGCATGAATTCTATACAATCAACTACACACCTCCCATGAGATATGCCCAAAATCCTTAGCTCCAATAGCTCTTGCAATCCTAAAATTGTTAGCTCCAATAGCTCTTGCAATCCTCAACTCCAATAGCTCAAATAGTGTCATGGAGACGAAATAACAAACAAACAAACTTTTCTTTATTTTGTTATTTGAACTCAAGTTGGTTGAAATCTTAATCGAATTGGGAAACCCTAAGTTGGTCAAAATTTTGACCAACTTGGGCATAAAAACAAAAAATAAGTATTGAACAAGTCTCTTCATATGTTGGTCAAGATTTTATGTCAAAATTTGACCTATAATGTACTAATGCAAGATTCGATGACCTACAAGGAGTGGAAGGCAAAATCTAGGATGTGGGAAATATTGTCCAAGGGAAAATTCGTAGAGTATATCGAGAAGTTATGTGGCTACAAGCCCCATATCAGTAAGTACTTCTTTAGGAACTAGACTGAAGAAAGGGTTACAATGCATGGAATTATAGTAAATTTGATAGAGGAATTAATTGCAAAGATCACTGATCTTCCTATGGGGGGGCTAAAATTCAGAAAGGAAATAAACATTTTGAATGTAGCATTCAAGAAATTTATGAAAAATGATGATGAGGAGAAAAGTTTGGTGAATATTGGGGCCTTCTATGACCTAGACCAACTCAAGGCTATATGGAAAGATGTCTTATTCTACATTCATGAATACTTCATACTAGATGGAAGATCTAAAAGGGTACATACATTTCATTTCATATTTTTAAACCATTTCCAATGTAAAGATAGCATGTCTTTCCTTTTTTATTTGAAGTTCTCTCTACTTCATAGTCTTCTGGCCCATAGGAAGAAGGAATCTAGACCAGTGCTCCATGAGGGGCTTATTTTATTAATTAAAAATTACCATAAAAATAATATATTAAAACCCTCTACTATTATAGAGAAGCATAAATTTCTTAGTAGTGAGCCTCATCAAAAGATGAGTGCTAAGAAAATTAAGGTTAAAACTGAGGAGGGTTTTGGTGACAGCAAGGGCTTTAAGAAGGAGATTAAGAGGGAGAAAAAGAAGAAAATTATTGAGGAAGATATTGAATCTAAGAAAATTGGAGATGAAGAGGATAATACAGAAATAGAGGACTTGAGCTCTAATCTAAATAGGTACTCTAGAAGTAGGAGTATTTCTTTAGTTAAGCATGAGGGGGAAAGTAGTAAAGATAGGAGTGTGGAGTCAAAAACTATCTCTAAGGCCTTGAAGCAAAATGAGGGGAACCAAAGTGATCAGCCTACACCCATAAAAAAGGATATTTCTGACATTAAGAGTCTAAAGGATATAGAAACTAAGAAGAATGATGAAGGAAAATACATTTTCATTAAAGATCATTTCCTAAATAAAGAGAATCAGAAGGAAATAATGAAATAAAAGGGTATAAATTTTGAGAATTAGCTCCATCTCAAGCAAACCTAGGAAATTACCAATAATTCTAGTAAAAATTTTGGTGATGAGACTAGAGATGAAACTAATTTGATGAAGCTATATTTCCTTCACAAAGCCAAGTTGAAATTGGATGTTTCCCTCCATGTTGACTCTTGGCTCTATAATGAAATATTTGTGCTAAAGAAAAAAAATGGGTGACATGCAAAAAGAACTAGAAGAAGAAATAATTAAGAGATCCCAACTAGAAAATCAAGTTGGGAAACTGGTTAAAGATAGTGGGAAAAATATGGAGATGGTGACTTCCAACTTATGTGCAAAAGCTAGCAATTTAGGGAAAAAGAGTAATGAGGATATCATGTCTCCTGATGCAATTGTGGCCAAGACTCTAGGTGGGCCAAGAAAAAGAATGAGACAAAGCATGAAGAAGGTAGTTGTTGAAGCTCTTAGTTCTACTATGGAAGATATCCTTCAAAGCATAATGAATGCTAGAAAGGAATTAGCTAAGGTCATTAAAGAGCTAATTTAGTCACTATTCTAGTTTACAAGTGTCTAGTCTTTGGTCAAGTTGTTGGTTCTCGTTTACTATTTTTTGTCATTTTCATCTTTTTACAGTTTTAACTCTAGGTTCTAAGTCCTTGTAAAACCTAGGTTAGTACTATGTTTAAAACTTTTCTTGTTTTAGGTCCCTATAAAACTTGCCTTTTTTATGCTTTGCTATGAACTTTAGGTTTTAGATTCTTGTAAAATTTGGTGACCCTTCTCATATATCTTTTTTTTTTGTATGGGGTTTCGAGTCCCCTCAAAGCCTATTTTTGCATTAATCTAAAACATAATATTATGCATAGTCATAAAACATGTGTGCAACATATGGGGGCATAAAAAAGTTAGTACTATTCCACTAGACACATATAACACATAAACACCTCTACACTACAAGAAATGATATGATGTAGACTTAACATTTGGCACCCTACATGAATGATACACGGTCATCTTCATAATACTATGGGAAATGACCCACATATTCCATGTCATTATGCATGTTAGACATGTATCATCATTTATGTGGTACCTAACTAGGTACCTAACTATATCATGTATGAATAAATAAAATTGTATACCATTTACAGCTAAATAGGCATAAACAAATTATTCTCATCAAAACCCTTTGTAAGTATTCTCTGTGTTCATTTTCCATAAAAGTCAAAAATATATAGCATAAATTTAGCATTGAATGCACATATGGTTTATTATCCAGTTATTTACAATTATATATTGTGTTTTATTTGTCCATTGCTAACTAATTTAAAGATAATCTTCCCCCAAACTGCTTAGCATTCAAAGCTAGCATCTTTCTTCATGCACATAAAAATGCAGTCATGATTGTGGAATGCCTAATTTATTTATTTTATATGTAGACACACACATATCAAGATCCTATTAAACCTTACACTATAATATCTCATTATCATGCAATTTAACATTTCTTTTATCAAGTATTAAAATGGACTCTACCAACATTTCTCTTAAATATTGCAGCTGGAAAGTATGTTGGCCAACTATGTGTAGTGTTAGGATGATATTGTTTAAGAATGGAAACATGAGACACATTATAGAAAGTTTATAATCAACTGAGCTCACCTTTATAACTTGTCAAAATGGCCCACAAATCTAGGTATAATTTTGATGATTTGTCAAATGATATACATACCTTTTATGAGGTTTAACTTTCAAAAATTTTGTCTCTAGCAAAAATTTGTTCAAGAAAGTTCTTTTCTTATCTTAATAATGATTTTCTCCCTTTGTCACTTCCTTCAATATTTCCTTCATCATATTCATTTTTCTCTCATGCTTAATGCATATCCAGATTATTATGATTCTCTCTTCCACTTTATCCCAACTAACAAGTGTGTAACACTTTCACCCATAAAGAGATGCATGGTATGAGTTTTTATATCCAAACTTCACCAATGGATGATGATCTTCCCTCTTGTACTATCTATAGAATACATTTTAAGTAGCTCTTCAACTACTTGATTCACTCTTCTTCTTTTTTCATTTATGTTTGGATGGTGGGATGAATCAAAATTTAATCTTGTTCTAAGGCTAGATTCAATGTTGTCCAAAATATAGATGGCATATGAGCATCTCAATCTAATATTATCCTCTTAGGTCCTTCATGAAAACAAAATTGTTGGAAAAGTAGTATAGACTAGGTGACTAAGAGGGTGGGGGAGAATCAAGAACTAGTAAAACTTATACTTTAATTCACCAATTAAACATCCACCATGGAATCTTATCTAACTACATGCATGAAAGACTAAAAGCAATAAAACATTCATACCACTTTGACATAATATTTAGTAACCCAGAAAACTTCCAAATAGAAAGTAAAACTAGGGTGGGGATGATACCCACAAGCTTTATTACTGTAGTATAAAGTTAGCCTATTAAAGCTTACAATTGGCCACTTCTAGTGATCTTCCCTATTAGGAGCAATAAGGATTGTTGCATCCACCTTGTGAAAGGATTTACAAAATACAATGAAGTATGCACTCCGTTAGGAGATTTGGAATGAGACTGTTAAGTCCACATTGTTAAAGGATTTGACTAATGCACCTAGTAGGATGAATCATTGGTTGATATCTAATCTACAAATTGGTTTTTTGAATGGGATTCCTTTGAATAACAATGATCACCTGACTATGATAGATAAGTCTCTTCTTTTCCTTATGCTACTTGTAGCCTTCTTTAATTTGCACTCATCTACTTCTTACTTGTTCACGTACTTATATTTTGGATATGATATAATACATTACATATATACCAATATACTTAATTACCTACTGGTGTCAACTACAACACCAAATTTATCATAATTCACTAAGTCGGCCCACTATTGTAACTCAAGTTCTGAAGATAACTCGATGATGTTCTGATACTCGATAAACACTATCAACACCCAACAGACTTTGGCACTTAGTTGATGTTGAATTTTGGTCCATACAGATCACTTCAAGTAGTAGGAACTTGGTCAACACTCTATGACCTAGTGAGCACTAATAAACTTGGTAGATACTGAAATGCTTGATTGACACCACATGGCTCGATCAACATTGAATTCACTTTTTTAACACTGCGAGCTCGGTAGACACTATAGAGATTGATTAACACTATACTTTGTCTCATATTCTTGATAGATATTATGAATCTTGACATGAACTATAGTCTAATTGATTAGCTCAGTAGCAACTGAAACACTTGGTTAACACTACTAAAAGTATGTTAAGCTCGATAGAAATTGTAGAGCTCAGTAGCAATAAAACCAATTGACTAAGTGTTATGTCACTAATAGAAAAATGATTTCACCATAAGTTGAACCAAAATATCTCTTTAAAAATATCTTAGCTAAGGCCATTGAACCATTCTTAATACTTTTTAGAATGAACTACACTACCTTGGTCAACTTATCCAAAACAATCAAGATAGCATCATACATATTCCTGGACATAGGAAACCTTGAATGAAATACATATCAATCACTTTCCATTGTATACTCTAGTATTCTATGTAGGTACAAAAGGCTTATTGAATGCGCAATCTTAGCCTTTACTCTAAGGAATTTCAATTATCAAGATACATGTTCAATTACATCCTTTTAATGTCTTGGCCAAAAGTAAAAAGACCATAATCTTGCTACCATCTAGTTACTCCAAGGTGAATTGTGAAACTCTTCTAAGATTAATTCTTTAGATATCCTAAGTTTGGAATATATAATCTCTAATGGTATATAAATATCTCACCTGATTCAAATGCGTGCCTATCAAAATAAGGGCTTAACTATTTATTCCTTAAGGATAACTTCCCTCTAGAATAATAATATTTTCCTTGTATATTTTGAACCACTTTCTATTTCAAATTAGACCTTGTAGTAGTCACAAGTACTAGATTTCTTATTTGTCTAAAAAAATGATATATTATATTTCCCCAACATTTTCCCCTTGGGGGAAGTCATACAATTGATTAAGGAGATAAATGATGGAAAATTTTCCTCTCCTAGAAAGATTCATACCTTTTATGTGTCTAGTTTAAAAAATGAAATAAAATAATCCCCAATACCAAAGATACTCAAAATTTTCCTTATCTTGACCCTTAATAAAATTATCTCCAATATGTTCCTTTGTGGGCACATGTTCTAATTTACTTCCTTCCAAGCAACTTTCTCCCTTGAGAAGTGATATTGAATAGATATGTATTTTTTTTCTAGAATGTATTATCAAATTCTTAGAGATGTTGATATTAATTTTATCACATACTACCAAAAATAATTCATCAAATATTACCTCCATATTCTTAAGAGTTTTCTTAATCCAAATGATTTAGGTACGAAAAAGAAGTTTTTGCTATATATGTTTTGTGATTGTTGTGGATAGAAGATTGATTCTTTTTTAAAAAATTTATATAGGAGATTGACCTATCTTATAAAAAAATGCTCCACTACTAGTAGTTATCCTATTATATGAACATCATGGCCAATCAACATTTATTAAATCTTGTGGTAATGAATAACCATCATTTTTGTACCATATCCAAAAATCTAAGGTATCTTTCAAATATCTAAATGTCATTTTTACTATTGCCTCATAAGATATCCTTGGACTTGCTTGATACCTAGTAGTTAGGTAGACAAACTGTGTAATATCTAATCATAAAATAGCTAGATATAGCAACCCACCAATCATATATTTGCACATTTTCTTATCAACTTTTTAAGGCTTGTCATATTTTCTTAACTTACATTTAATAGCCAATAGCATTAGTATAGATTTTAATTCTTTAGTTCAAAATTTCTTTAGTATCTCTTTGATGTACACTTGATTTGAAATTTGAAAATTCAATCCTCCTTCTACATAACTTTGTTGAAATTTTTATGCACTAATACTTTTCCAACCTAACATAACAAGGTAGGAACCTATTTGAGACAATACTCTGGTTTCTTAAGTCTATACACCATGTCTTAATATTTTGAGAGTTTAAAACCATCTAGTTTCTCAATGTAGACTTCTTCATCAAGTACCCCCATTTAGAAATCTAAATTTAACATCCATTTGATAAATCTTGAATTTTTTGTATGTAGTAAAATCAAAAAGCATCTTAATAACTTTCATTCTACTCATTGGAGAAAAGGTTTCTTTAAAATTTATTCCTTCAATTTGAGTATAATATTTTCATATCAATATTTATTTATTTCTAGTAATTTTTCCATCTTAATTTTTCCATTTCCTCAAAACCCATTTTGTTCTATTTTTTCCATAGCCTTGGATACACATTCTCATGTTTGGTTCTTCTATATCCAATGCAACTCTTTTTTCATGAATTTTATCTAGCTTTATCCTTGCTAGATTTTTTCATAATATTTTGGTTCTATTTTAAAAAGAAAATAATAGTTTGATTTTTTACTTATCTTTGCTAACCTTTTTCTTTTTTTAATGCATTTATCCTTGTCTTTGATGATCTTATCTTCTAAATGATCTCTTTGAACATACTTGGCATGCATCTTTGAATTTTTTTAAATTATTTCTTAGAGTATTTATCATTATATTTTAGAACATTTATTTATTTTATCACTATAATAAAAACCTATTCTAATCTAATATCTAGCTCAATAGAAATATAATTCCATGTTTCACCAACCTTGACATTTTCACTTTCTACCACTTTATATAGTCCAAAAATCATAGCACCGATAAGCCTTACTTATTGTAGAATATCCTAAGAAAATACCTTCATCTAATCTTGCATAAATTTTTCTTGGATTACCTTCATCACTTTTGATATAACATTGGTTCTACAAAAAACTAAAATATGTGATAGTGGATGCCTTTCCAAATCATGATTCATAAGAGAACCTTGTATTATTTACTATGATTTGCACTCTATTGAGAAAATAAATTTCAATGTATATGAATCCCCCCAGTAGACATTTCACAAATTTACATCTTTCAAAATTGTTCTTTTCATTTCAAATATAGTCCAATTCTTTCATTCAACAACTCTATTTTCGAAAGCAATCCTTGATGTAGAATTTCCTTCTAATCTCATATACCTCATTAAAGAAATTAAATTTGTATGATGTGAATTCTCCCCCTCCACCATATATCTAACACTTAATCCCAACATACATTTGATCTTTAAACAATCATTTAAAAAATTTAAAAATAATGCCTTAGGTTTATCTTTCAAAAAAGTTACTTATGTCATTCTAGTGTAATCAGTAAGTAACATGTATTTCCCTTCACCACTAGGAACTCTTGTTCTAGTTGGTCCACATAGATCATTGTGTATAAACTAAAAAAAATTGTAGTTGGGTACTCTTTATTTTTTAAATAATATGTTTTTGGTTTTCTTTTCAATCGAAAATTCTATGCACATAGAATGAGTAGGTTTGGTAACCCTTGGAATGTCTCATACAACATTCGATGAACTAATCCTCACTAGATTGTCAAAGTTGATATGCCCCATCCTTTTTTCATAAAGATAGCATTCATTCATCAATTCTAAGGAACAATTTCTTCCATTATTATTTCTCAAACAATAATATTTCCATTTGTTATCCCTTTTATAATAAGGTTCATGGACCCATTTATGAACTCACACCTTCCTCCAATAAGACTAATTTGAAAAGCCCTATTATATAGCTAACTAACGCTCAAAGGGATTTGTTAGAGTCCTTTCATATAATAAATAATAATAGATTTATGCTTGCTATTAGTTAAAATATTTCCCTAACCAAAATGGGTGTTGAACCTTTGTTAGCAAATGAAATTAGCCCTCCATAATTTGTTCCTAGATGGAAAAATACCTTTTATCTTTAGTCATGTGATGTGAGCATCTAGAATCAATGATCCAAGATCTAGATTATTTTGTTGCATGTAAAGTCACACTCTATACTTTAAATTTGATATGTTCTTGATATTTAATGGCTAAGAATAACACCTTGTCATTTGAAAAATTTCCTTCTTTATAGACTAATTAATCAGATTCTATTGAGCAATAATTATTATCTTTTTAATCTTGTGTACTATTTATAATATATTTCTATTACTTTCCTTCTTTTTATCCATATTAAAAATTATTCTTATGTTCTTGTTTTGGATCCATAGCACATGCCATATTTTTCCCTTCACAAAATTGCGACCCTTTTTTCTCTTTACATGCATGCCTCATAACCCATGCCTTCTCAGCAAATCAAATGATGTTCACTCCCAAGTTTTCTTGATAGTTCAAAAGGTTCTTGGGTTGTCTGGTAGAGTCTCGGCATGTTGTCTTGGGTTTTATTTTTTGGTTTTTTCTCATTCTAAGTCTTTTTTGCACTTGTGAAGTTGTGGAGTTGTGAAGCTCCACAACCCCACAAGGTTCATAGTACTTTAATTCCTTTTTTTTGAACTTGTGGAACTGCAAAGCTCCACCACTCCACATTGTTCAAGTTTCTTTTCTCTAAGTCCCTTCAAACTTATGAAGCTACACAACCTTCAGGTTATGGTCCCTCCAACCCACCTTGTAGCTTCAAAACTATGGAGTTGCATAGCTCCATAATTTTGAATCCTAAAACATGAAAGGAAGGATTCATGGGGGTGATGTCATCCTTCCCTGGTGTCTATCAAGGGGTTTGGAGGCTTGTTTTTGTCATTTTGGTTTTTTTACTTTTCCTTTTGGTCATTGTTTCAAGCTTTGTTCTTCTAAGATTTATTTCCCAACATTGCCACATTCTTGTTTAGTCTCATCCTCTTCCTAGTAGGCCTCTGTCCTTGTTTTTTATGTCATGATCGAATCCTTTTTTTAGATCCTTCCTATTTGGTGTCCTCGCTTGAGTTTTTCCCTTCCTCCTTTTATTCATCCTAGGGTTTTATCTATTAGCATGAATGTTTAATATATTCCTATGGGGGATTATCCTAGCATTTTTGGACCATTGGAGAGATTTTGTAGAAGTCACATGTTGTATTTCATGAGTGTGTTTGTCATTGATGTCAACATACTAAGAAGATTGTGTTAGCACAGACAAAGGATTTTAGAACAATTCAAGTGTAGTTGGGGACATGTTCTACAGAGTGTCCTAATTCTATAAATAAGTGCATATGTAGAAATTCAAAGACTAGTGACAGTAATTCAAGACTTACAAAAGATAGTTTACAAACAAAGTTTCTAAAAAGTGGTTTCTTGTAATCAAGTTATATATCCTAACAGGGATAGAGTCTTGTTGAGAAAAGTTAGATAGAGGAAGAAGACATCTTGATGATGACGTCACTGAGTGCACAAAGTCTAAGGTAGCATGTATGAATATTTGTAAAGACTATGAGTCAATAGTATTATGTAATTTTGGAAAGGTGTAATGAAATGCGTATTTTTTTATCTCAATAAAGTCCTGTATTGCAATTTTAAATTAAGAAAGCCTCAAGGCTGACTCAATAAATCTTTTTGAAGACATGTTATAAGGGAATTTTTTTTCCTTATGATTGAGTAATGTGATGAATGAAAATGATTAGTAAATGTGAGTAAGTAGTCTAAAGGATTATTGTGATGCAAATTTTTGGATACAGTATTGAGATCTAAGAACTATTTAGTGTGAAAGAGGCATGGTAAGAGAAAGAGAAGAGTATGAGTTTTTGAGATTAGTTGTATTTGGTATTATTCTACAAGGGATAATACAAAGGCAAATTATATAGTGAGTTTAGTGGTCTGCCCCTGAAGTTGTTTGGAGAGTGGATCCTTCTGCCTTCTGCAACTCCTAATAGGGTTGGAATCTCCTTATAGGGATTCAAAGTCTCCTAACAAGGGATGATATTTACTGAATGTATATCATTGGATCCTAATATATCCCATCCTCCTACAAGGAACTTATAAATTAGTACATTATTTTGTGGATACCATCCCCACCATGGTTTTCCCTTTGATTAAGGGTTTTCCTAGTTAACATATCTGGTTTTATCATGTATGTTTATCTCATTATGGTTTTTTATGTTGATCACATTTTTTAGAATATATAAGGTTAATAAAAGTTGTTTTGATTAGATAAATAATTCACCCCCTCCCCCGCCTTAGTTGTCTTGGTGGACTTTACTTTCTAACAATTGATATCAAGGTCCTTGTAGGAAAAATTTAACACCTTAAGGAAATTTATGGAAGGTCATTTCAGAAAAGAATGTTTTAAGTTTGATGGAGTTAACTATGACATCTCAAAATAGAAGATGAAGACACATCTATTATGCATGGGTCTAGGATATTGATTGATCACCAAGAATGAGAAGACCATAGTTAAAGAGAAAAATCTCGAGGAATGTAATGAATCTGAAAGATATTTGTTCATCTATAACATGCTTTCTAGAGAAGCACTTTTGTCAAATATTCCTACAAATGAGTACATTCAGGTAAAATCTTTGAGGCTATCTTGTGAAATTTGGAAAGCTTTGGAATCTACTTTTGAAGGTGATAAACATGTTAAGAGGATTAGACTACAGAATTGGATATGTCTATTTCAAGAAGCGAAAATGATGGAAGATAAATATGTGAGAAGTTATATTGGAAAAATATAAGAAATTGTTGTAGGAATTAAGGTTTGTGAAGGAACTAAAGAAGAAGATGATATCATGTGGAAAATCTTGAAAAATTTGACACCGCTATTGAAGAAGACCCAGTTCTCTAGAGAGGCTCTTCTTGGAAGATTGGAAGCAACAAAAAAAAGTTTGAAATAGTCTAAAGATTTACCTAGATTGGAGACTTCCTTTAGTGCATTGAGTGTTTGTCCTACCCTTTTAAGGAGTGCAAGTACCAGTGGAGGTAATTATAGTAGCAAGAAATCAAGATCTTAAGAAGATTGAAAGATTGAAGAAGGAATTGTCATGCTTGTGAGAAGAGAACTAGATGGTAAGAAAATCTTCAAATGTTGGAATTGTGATGAATTTGGTCATTGTGCTTCTAAGTTCCCTAAAATAGTAAAGAAGTACAAAAATAATTTTAAATCTAGAAAGCCTAGAGAATGTTTGTATGAAAATGATGATGATGAACTAGATGAAAGAGTTTTGAGCAAAAGTGATGATGAGTTAGGATTTGTTGCTATAAAAAAAGAAAGTCCTGAAAAAAGAAGTTAGAGAAGAAAATCCTTAGTGTCACAAGTTGAGAAGAAAGTTGATTGGATCATAGAGAGTGGTTTTTCACATCACATAATTGGTGATATGAATAAAAATTTTGAGCTCAATAGTTATGATGGAGGAATTGTCAAAGTTGGAAATAATGCAACTTGTCACATAAAGGCAATAGGAGATCCATTACTCTTGATGGAAAGACTAATATTAATGATGTTTATTGTGTTCATGGATTGAAACATAATACTTCGAATGTTGTATAGCTAGTTGACAAGGGATATCAATTGTAGTTTATAGAAAATACATGTGTTATCAAGGATAAGGGTGGAAGATGATTGGAATTGGTACAAGATCCAAAGGTAATATTTTTGAATTGAATCCTAATGAGATGACATTTTTGGTTGCTATGGTTGAAAATAGTTGGTTTTGGCATAGAATTTTTTCTCACGTAAATTTTTATAATATTGTGAAAGCAAGTACCACATTCTCTATAATAGATTTCCCTAAAATTGTGAAACCTACAAATGTTGTAAGCAATGAATGTGTCATGGCTAAATGAAAGAAAATATTTTTTCCTAGCAAGAAGTTCACTACAAAAGAAAAGTTGGAGATTTTTCACATAGATTTGAGTGGTCCTACAAAGACAAGAGGATTCTATGGTGAAAGGTATTTTATGATTCTTGTTGATGATTTTACTAGGATGATGTGGGGAGCATTTTTTAAAGAAAATTCTAAATCATTTGAAAAGTTTAAGTTGTTAAAGAATAGAGTTGAGAATGAATATGGATTGAAGATTAAATGTCTAGGATCTGATAGAGGTGGAGAGTTTACATCAAATGAGTTTGACACTTTTTGTGAAGTGAATGGTATTAAGAGGCATCTTTCAGCCCCTAAAAAACCTAAGTAGAATGGTATAGCTGAGAGAAGAAACATATATGTAACAAAAGTAGCAATAGATCTAATGTTTTAAAATGATGTGTCAAAGAAATTCTAAAGAGAAGCAGTATATACAATGAACAAAGTGCAGATCAAAAAAGGTACAAACAAGACTCCTTATGAATTGTGGTTTGGACATGGACCATCAGTAAAGTATTTTAGAATTTTTGGAAGTAAATGTTACATTAAGAGATATGATGATATTGATAAGTTTGATTCAAGAATCGATGAAGGTATTTTTCTTGGTTATTCATTCAAAATCAAATCTTATATATGTTTTAATCATAAGACTAAGACTATTATTGAGAGAGAAAATGTTAAAGTGGATGAGAAGTTTGGAGTTCAAGAAAGAATACATGATTTCAATTATGATGAAGAAACTAATCCTAAGACTAATCAAGAGAATGTTGAATTGTTTTATAAAAATAACAATGACTTATAGAATGAGATTCAAGTTGTGGAACAGAGAGATGAACCAAGATTTGAACCTAGAGCAAAATCAAGAATTGAAATATTAATGCCAAATAAGAATTTGAAAAAGAATCACCTTGATGAAAAAATTATTGGAAGAAAAGATAGAGGAGTTATGACAAGAAATAAGGTTTATGAAGAATTGTGTTTGATTTCTCAATTTGAACCTAAAAATTTTGATGAAGCGTACATGGATGATCATTGGATTCAAGCAATGAAGAAACAATTAGATCAGACTATGAAGAATGAGACATGGGAATTAGTTCCTATACCTTAGGATTAAAATGTTATAGAAACTAAGTGGGTTTTTATAAATAAGATGAATGAACAAGGTGAAGTTGTGAGAAACAAAGCAAGACTAGTATGCAAAGGTTATTCACAACAAGAAGGTATAGATTATGAGGAGACATTTTCACCTATTTCTAGAATTAAAGTAGTAAGAATGTTCTTGGCTTAAGTAGCTAATAAGAAATTCAAAGTGTGTCAGATGGATGTAAAGTGAGCATTTCTGAATGGAGAACTTGAAGAATAATTTTACAATGAGTAACTTAAAGAGTTTCCTTTGACAAAAGAAGGAGATATGGTATGCAAGTTGAAGAAAGTACTGTATGGATGAAAGAAAGAACCTAGAACTTAGAAAGTGAGGTTGGACAAGTATTTAGAAAAATTAAGATTTGCTAAATGTACTACAAATAATAACTTGTATCTAAAATAAATTGAGAATGGTCTACTGATTATTGCAATATTTGTGGATGATATGATCTTTGGAGGTGATGATGAATCAAGTGATAAATTTTCTATTGAAATGAAGAAAGAGTTTGAGATGAGCATGATTGGTGAGATGAAATATTTCTTGGGTTTACATATTGTGTAGAACAATGGTGGTATTTTCTTATCACAAACTAAGTATTTGAAATATTTATTTAAGATATTGGGTTTGGAAAGTTGTATGCTTGTTACTATTAATAAGCTATCTAGAAAAGATAAGACACCTTCTATTGTGCAAAAAAAAAGTACAGATATGTGATTAGAGGTTTGCAATATTTGACTCACACATGACTAGATATAGATGATGCAGTTGGTATAGTAGAAATATTTCAAGATGATCCTAAGGAATCACATTATGCAATAGTAAAAATAATATTTAGATATTTGAAGGGTAAGCTTTATTTTAGACTACGGTATGACAGATCAAACAACTTTACTTCATGTGCATATACTAATGTGTTGGTATTAAGTCTTGTTTGTTATTAGTGACAAAACATTTTCAGATTATGTATGGTTACCGAGCTCTTTGATCAGTCTCTAGTGTTTGCTATGTAATTCAGCGGTTACCAAGTTTCACAGTTCCTACTAAGCACTCCAGTAGTTATCAAGTGAATTCAGGAAATGTGAAGTCTAGTAGTTCTTACCAAGCAGTTCAGTGGTTACCAAGCTTCGTAGTGTCTACCGAGTGATCAGTTCTAGTGATGCAAAGTTATTGTTAACTAAGTGATGAGAAGTTAGTGTTTACCAAGTGCAGGCATGGTAAACATGGAATTCAGTTTCTACCGAGTGACCTAGTATCTATCGAGTCACCAGTGTACAGCGAGTTTAAAACTACATTGAAGTGATTAGTATGGACTGAGCCTCTACTTCTATCAAGTGCATGATGATGCCAAGTAATGATAGTGGACGTCGTTTATTAGAAATTCACCAAGTCAATTTTTAGAACCTGAGTTTCTACATTTGGGCCAACTTAGTAATATTGGTGTTAACTTGTGTATTGGTTGACCTTGTAATTATGAGAATTGGGTTGGTATATATGTAATGTATTGTATCATACCCAAGTGTAATATTTTTGATGCAAGAGAATATAAATGTGATGATAACCATGTGAATGTGAATCATTAGTAGAGAAAAGTATATTGCAAGGTCATATCAGGAGCAACAAAGTTACATCTATCACATAGTGGTGATCAATACTTCAAGGATCTTGATCAACAATTCAGTTGTAAGTCAGATCTATTGTTTCATCCTAACAGGTGAATCAGTTTCAAATCTTTTAATAGGGTAAACTTAATGGTCTTTTCTTTAAATCTCTTTAATGAGTGCATACTTCATTGTATATTTGTAAAACCTCTAACAAGGTGGACCTAACAGTCCTAATTGCTCCTAATAGGGTAGATCATTAGAATTGATCAATGTACGCCTTAATAGGCCAACTTTATACTACAGTATCAAATTTTTGTGGGTATCATCCCCACCCAATTTTACTTTCTATTTGGAAGGTTTTTGGGTCACCAAATATTGTGTTTAAAGTGTTTTATGCTTTTAGTTTCTCATGCATGCAGTAGATTAGATCTATTGATGATAATTGGATTATGTTATTAAGTTCTAAATTTGTCAAAAAATTTGAGGTTACCGATTCACCCCTCCCCTCTCAATAACCTAGCTAGTCTTGAATATTTCCAACAATTGGTATTAGAGAATTGTGGTTCTCAGGATAAGGTTTGACAGCTTCAGCAAAGATCAAGGACAATGTAGATATTCAGACTTGATAAAGCTATTAATAATGAAAAGCTATATCTGGAGATGGCCATAGCTCAACTCAAGAAAGCAAAAGAGCATCTTTCGCAATCCCTAAAAAGAAGGAAGGAACTTGCAAATTAGATGAATGACCACCAGTATGTTGAAGAGAAGATTTAAGATCTTTTCCCCTCAAGTAGTTCATATGAAGCAAATGATGCAATCAAAGAACTCCTGGCTCTTTGCAAGAGGAAGTAAGAAAATTGAAAAGAGAACAAGAAATTTAGTCAATAAGATTGTGTGAAATTTTAGAATAGAGAAATAAGGCAAAAGAAGACTTGGAGGTAAGGAACAATGAAATTCAAAATCAATCCCTTTAGCAAGAATGTCTTATCAATCAACTCTCCAATGCAAATGAAGAAATCATGAGTTTGAGATCTAAAAATGAAAGGTTAAGGAATGATTTAAACATTGAAAAGCAAATCAATGAAAGGATGAAAGTTGATCTAAACTCTAAGAAGAAACTCAATGAAAGAATAATGAAATCTCAAGCAAACATGGATCAATTGAATCAGCAAAATGAGCAGAATCTTTATAGGCAAAAGGGTAAAGCAGGACTTGGATACAAAGAAGAAGGTGAATCCTCCAAACAAGGTGCTCAAAGGAATCAAAGACCCACTTGCAATTACTATGGAAAGATAGGTCATACATCAAACAAATGTTGGAGTAATGGAAAGGAAAATTTTAATGAAAAATGTTACAATTGCATTCATCATGGTCATAAAGCCAATGAATGCAAAGAAAAACCAAAGTTTGAAGGCAAGTGTCAGAAATGCAAGAAATAAGGTCACAAGGCATCTAAATGCATATCTAAACCATTCAATCTAGCTAAACAATTTGTAAAGGCAATATTTGGTTGGGACTACAATACTTGGTGTAGATGTCATTACAATGGAGAATATGGACACATTGGCATAAATTGTGTTAGACATCACATGAGAAGAAAGGATACTCCCATTACATGTTACACATGTATTGAACTTGGTCATATAGCTAAGAATTGCATGAATATAGGTAGATTTGAAGATGAAAAGAAGGCAAATGTAGATAGCATCAGGAAGTAGATGAGATAGTAGTGGATTCCTAAATCTACCAAGCAAGCTAGTTCAAGTGATGGTAGTCAAGTCACTCAAGAAGTGGGTGACTCCACCATTTCCAATTAAGTTCTTAAGGAAGAACTAGAACTGTATTTTCAAGGTCACATCATAAATAGTTCCAATTGAAAGGGAAGAAAAGATCCAAATCAGTATTCTAGATACAAGGGGATCACAAAGTTCAATATCAATAATCATCAAGTAAGGATGGGTTATATTGAGTACAGTCAGGAGTAACAAGGTTATGTTTGGTTGCCGAGTTACAAGCTTTTACTGAGCAATCTATGCAAATAGTGGATGGCAGGCTATCACACACTATGTCATTATGGCTCTCATCATACTAAGCATTAATGGGAAGTTTTTATCAAAAGTCAAGAAATCAACTTCATTCCATCATGAATTTAGCATATTGAGAACAAAGCGATTTGTAGAGCATACCAGCGATCTTGAGCAGAATTCCTAGCAAAAGTTTTTTGAAGAATTTTCTTAATTTACCAAGCTATCATGGCATCTAGCAGCAGAAAAAGTAAGGAAAATAAAGGATCTAAAATGTTGGTGTGAGGTGTTGAGTGGAAAGCTCCAAATTTCAAATTGGTGCCAGTGATCGCAGAAACCCTCGACATGAATGGAGCTCAATAGCAAATACTACCCAAGGTACTTCTTATTAATGACATTAGAACTCATTTTAAATGTTTAGTTCAGGAGATAGGAACCCTAGAAATGGACAATACCCTAAGTGAACTTTGTGTGGATGGAATTCTTAAACCCAAGCATAAACAGTTGGAAGAAAAAGGTTTAAACCATATTCCTCATGTGCCACGAAGCTTTCAGATCAAATGGATTAGGTATATCTTAAGTCAAGTTCATAATGGTCAATTGTTGTTAGAGTAGCCAGTTTTAATTACAAAGAAAATGATTCATCGCATTACTGGTCTCCCTATGCTGACCAAAGCCAAAGTCACAAAAACCCTAGGTTGGAATGAGCTACAGAAGAAAACCCTAGCTGAGTGGGATGGAAAAGGAATGAAAATTAGTAATCTATCAAACATAGAACTCAAATTTGGCATTCATGTGATAGCACATAAGATTTATAGCTCAATTTGACTCAATAGTGTGTCGTGTGAAGCAATTGACCTAGCTTATAAGGTTGTTAAGAAGAATTTGTCATATGACCTAGAAAATTTGATGTTGAAGCAATTGAACAAGAATATGGAAAGCATTAGAACCTCAAAGAATAACCCGTGTAAGTTTGGTTCACTATTGACATGCTTTTTTTTCTATGCTCAAAAGTTTTTCCCCTCTAAAGGCATAGTTGTATGGAGAAAAGACACACCAGTCTTATATTAGATCAATGAATTTATAGCTAAAAAGATCATGGATAATTATTTTGAATCCTTCAAAGAAAAGATGAATAATAGGTTCAGGATACCAAAAAAGTTGGTTGAAGACTATAAGGATATTGTTTTTTTTATGGTTGATAGTGACAGAGTATACATCTAGGCAGTAAGGCCTAGAATAGTGTGGGTAAAACCTCTTCCATATGAGGTTAATATTGATGAGGCAAAAGGAATAATTGAAGCCCTAGTTAATGAGCCTGTAGATCCAAAGGCACCTTTCAACCTATAATGAAGCAAAAGCAAGAATAGAACTTGAGATCAAGCCTCCACAAGCAGTAAACAAAGGAGAGAGGAGGATATGAAAATTGAAAACAACAAGTGCCCCTCTTATGATTACCGAGGGAAAAGGTGAAGATGTGGAGGAATCTAAGAATGAAGAAGAATCTAAAAAGGAAGAAGAGCCTGCAAGGAAGAAAGGCAAGGTGATTATCACCAAGCCACCCAAGCCATCCATTGTTGTATTCACAAGAAGATCTAAGAAGAAAGTAGGAAAAGATGACAGTGATGTTTTCCTCAACCAACCTCCTCTCACATTTCAGGAAAGACTGAAACAATTCAAAGAAGGTGTTGGAATAAACAACTTCAAAGCACTAAAATATGAGACCAGGACTCGAACAAAATAGAATGAGGTTGAAGATCTGATCATGGACAAGTTAGGTAGATGGAAATTCTCTCCTGATTAGTTTACATCACAAATCCCTACAATTTTGTTGGATAAGGTCAAGGTTAGATGGGAGAACACCATTCAGACTATCAAAGACATTTTTTCTCAAACACTAAAATAGTTGGTGCCCAACTTGACAGATGCAGAGGTAAATAAAGCATTAAAAGATAATGAGAGAAAAATGACTTTGAAGTTCAACACTTGTTTTGTTTTAATGAAAGATGTTGAGTATGTTGTGAAAAATGCTGCAAACTTATGGAAAAGTGTGCTCCATCTTCACAAACCTAGTGAAAATCTTCTTGAGATCAAAGATGATGATGATGACAATGATAAGGATGAAGAAAATGAAGAAGACAATACTCCTTTTGTCACTATTGATGCTAATGAATATCAGGAATTGATGAAGGATGATGAAGAAGAAAAAGAGGATGAAGCTGAAGAGGAAGCTAGGCAAGAAGAAGAAGAAGAGAATGATCCAGTTAAGATAGTTGTGGCTATCATAGCATCCCTTCCTCGTTCTTCAACTAAAACTGCAACATCATCTAGTGTGGAGATAGCTTCAGCAGCTTTAAATGTGACAACCATTGACACATCAAATGTCCAATCATTCCCTGCTACCTCTTAGCTCAACACATCATAGATAGAAGTGTCTACCACTTCATCCACCAAGCTCAAGAATCCTTTAGTCATTGAGCCAATTTCAGCAAAGGATACAAAGTGTTCCACAATTTTGACTTCTTTAGTAGTAAGTAGAGTTTTGGATTCTTCAGTTTTGGCTACTTCAGGTGTACATATTCCAGGAAGTTCTTCAATTGTGCATACTTTTGTGAGTACTTCACCTATTTATACTTCAATTTTTGGAATTTTGGCAAGTACATTAGTTTTGGATTCTTCAAGTATTCCACTAGTAGGCACTATACAAGTTTTTACTGGTAGTCCTATTATTTCCACTATTGTTTCTATTTCAAAATCTAAAGCATTAATGTTAGAAGTTGAACCAAAGATTCCACCAAGACTTTTGATTAGTGGAAACAGAGTAGAGGAAGATATAGATCTGGATAAGGATATTGAGATTCCCAAATTGGATTTTGACAATGCTACTATAGATCAGATGAGATTAGTTAGTGAACTTCTTGAAAAGAAAGCCAAGAAGAAGAAATTAAGAGAAGAGAGAGATAGAGAATTCAAAATTATAGAGAGTGCTAAAAATATTTTGATAGAGGCTACAGGTGTTGATGTTGTTTCTTCTCAACACATTTTATTGCAATTAGAAGAGGTAATTAGCAAATTCAATGAGGATTCCAGTGGCCAAGATAACCTAATAGAGAAAGCAGAGAAGAAGTTTGATAATAAAGTGCTTGAGCACATTGCTCAGCAAATAGCTATTCAGCAAGTAGAACTTTCTTCAATTTTGTCAAATCTTGAAACTTCTTACACAAATGTAACATCTCTTTTTGCTAAGTTATGTGATGTTATTGAGCATACAAAAGAAATAAAGAGAACTGAATAAGATTGATGAGGATCTGAAGGCTAGTGCTCAAAAGTTGCAACTTGACCCTAGTTCAAGCTCTACTCATCACATGAGGATCAAATTCTTATCAGATGTGCAGGAAAAATTATTGAGAGAGGAAGCAATGATCTAATCAACACTCACAGACATCCTGAACATGATCCTTCCTATCATGGATGCAATGAAAAAGCATATTACTTATTCTAAAACATTGATCCATGACAATAAATTTTCAATTGCAGATCATATGATTGAGCTCTCTGCAGAAGTCCAAGTTGCACTTCAAACCTACAAAATTTTGCAAGAAAATTGGGACAGGACCTTAACTCTTATCCTTAAGGTACATTCTGAGTTTCTCTCACATTTTGGTGTCTCTATACAAGTAGATTGTGTATGAATCTTTGGCATTATTGTCAAAAAGGGGGATAGACATGTATATAAGGAGGAGAGATATGTGTCTGATAGGTTATGTATATTGTATGGGGGAGATATATGCAAATGTATATGCAGCAAAGTTACAAAGACAAATTTTGAAAAATAAAAAAATTAAGCATGCTATACCAAGCCAGTATCACACTATGTTGTACATAAGTTTTGGCTAATAAGTGTTTTTGTCACTAATGCCAAAGGGGGAGATTGTTGGTATTAAGTATTGTTTGTTATTAGTGACAACACTTATTCAGATTATATATGGTTACCGAGCTCTTCAATCAGTCTCCAATGTTTTCCATGTAATTCATTGGTTACCAAGTTTCATAGTTCCTACTGAGCATTCCAATGGTTACCAAGTGAATTCAGGTAGTGTAAAGTCCAACAGTTCTTATCAAGCAGTTCAATGGTTACCAAGCTTCATAGTGTCTACCGAGTCATCAGTTCTAGTGATGCAAAGTTAATGTTAACTGAGTGGTTAGAAGTTAGTGTTTACCAAGTGCAAGCATGGTAAACGTGGAATTCAGTTTCTACCAAGTGACACAGTATCTACTGAGTCACCAGTATACACCGAGTTTAAAACTATGTTGAAGTGATTAGTATGGATCGAGCCACTACTTCTACTGAGTGCATGACAATGTTGAGTAATGATAGTGGACGTCATGTATCAAAAATTCACTAAGTCAATTTTCAAAACTCAAGTTTCTACATTTGGGCCAACTCAATAATATTTGTGTTAACTTGTGTATTGGCCAACCTTGTAATTATGAGAATTGGGTTGGTATATATGTAATGTATTGTATCATACCCAAGTGTAATAGTTTTGATGCAAGAGAATGTGAATGTGATGATAAGCATGTGAATGTGAATTAGTAGTAGAGCAAAGTATATTGCAAAGTCATATTAGGAGCAGCAGAGTTACATCTATCACATAGAGGTGATCAGTACTTCAAGGATCTTAATCATAAATTTAGTTGTAAGTTAGATCTATTGTTTCATCCTAACAAGCGAATCAATTTCAAATCCTTTAACAGTGTAGACTTAATAGTCTTTTCTTTAAATCTCTTTACCAAGTGCATACTTCATTATATGTTTGTAAAACCTCTAACAAGGTGGACCTAGCAGTCCTAATTGCTCTTAACAAGGTAGATCATCAGAATTGATCAATGTAAGCCTTAATGGACCAACTTTATACTGTGGTATTGAAGTTTTGTGGGTATCATCCCCACCCTAGTTTTACTTTCTATTTGGAAGGTTTCCGGATCACCAAATATTGTGTTTAAAGTGTTTTATGCTTTCAGTTTCTCATGCATGCAGTAGATTACACCTATTGATGATAATTGGATTATGTTATTAAGTTTTAAATTTGTCAAAAGTTTTGAGGTTAATTCCAACATAATGTACATTAGGTAGGCACTATGGATGACAAAAAGAGTACAAGTGTTGGAGTATTTTTTCTAGGAAGAATATTGGTTTCTTGGCTAAGAAAGAAACAATATTGTATATCATAGAAAACAACATAAGTAGAATATGTAGCAGCAAAAAACAATTACAATCAAACCATGTGGATGAAACAGATGTGAAGGATATTGGGATAGGGTTTTTAGAACCTGTTATCATACGTTGTGATAACACTAGTAAGTATGTCTAGGAATCTTGTGTTACATTCTAAGACAAAACACATATCTAGTAAGTATCATGTTTTCAGAGAGAAATATATAGAGAAAGAGATCATATTGGAATATGTTAGTACAAAAGAGAAGATTTTGGATATATTTGCAAATCCTTTACCTAAGTATACATTTGAGTATTAAATAGGCATGCTTTGCATTATACCCATGCCTACTTCAGAGTAGATGATGTAGAGATTGCATCAGTCGAGTGGTTCAAAGCATTATTATTTATCTAGACTAAATGTTGATGCTTCCTCTATGTGAGAGTATATGTATTTGATTTGAGTCATGAAGGACTCTTGGTAGCTAGTATTGACTAGTATCTTTTGACACTTGAGCTGATTAAAGATATTGAGTAGAAGATTGGCATAATGATGCCTTTGTCATGGATTTCAATGGGGAGAGAATGCATGAAAAACATCTCCTGAGAATGAGGAAGAGAAGTATCTCCTGAGAATGGGGGATAGTTGTTCATGAGTTGGAGAAAATATTGATATCAATATGGGAATTATATCAATGGGGGTAGAAGAAACACTAATGAATTTTTCTTCCTAAGAGATTTAGATTGATTAATGAAGAGGATTTGAAAAAATAAGAGCAACAAGAGAGTTGTGTTTGGTATTCTAGGAACTTAGATGTTTTTCATCTATGTTTCCATCAATGCTAAAGGAGGATATTGTTGGCATGAATACTAATGATATCACTATGGAGGATTATCCTAGCATTGTTGGGGCATTTGAGAGATTGTTGTAGTAGTCACATGTTGCATTCATGAATGTGTTATTCATTAATGTCAACACACTAAGAATATTGAGTTAGCACAAATAGAGGATTGTAGATTAAGTCATGTACAGTTAGGGACATTCTATAGAGTTTTTTGATTATATGGTTAAGTACACATGCAAAAAGTTGAAGACCAGTGACTTAATTTGAGACTTACAAAAGATACTTTACAGATAGAGTTCCTGAGAAGTAGTTTCTGGTAATTAGGTTATATCACCTAAGAAGGATAGAATCAGGTTGAGCTAAGTTAGATAGAGGAAGAAGACATCCTAATAATGACATCAAGTGTGAAAATTTTGAGGTTGCACATGTGAATATTTGTAAAAGCTGTAAGCTGACAGTATTATATAATTTTGGAAAGATGTAATGAAATGTGTATTATTTTATCTTAATGAGGTCCTATATTGTAATTGTAAATTGAGAAAGCCTAAAGGAAAAATCAATAAATAATTTTGAGGACTTGGTATCAAGGAAAAAAAATCATTATGACTGAGTAATTCAATGAGTTGAAATGATTAGTACATGCGAGTAAGTGATCTAAGGGATTATTGTGATGCAATTTTGTGGATCTGGTATTGAGGTCTAAAAAGTGTTTTGTGTGAAATAATCATGTTAAGAGGAAAGAGAAAGAATATGAGTTGCTAAGATTAGTTGCACTTGTTATTATTCTACAAGGGATAATAAAAAGGCTATTTGGACAGTGAGTTTGGTGGTCTTCCTCTAAAGGTGTTTGGACATTGGGTCTTTTTTCCTTCTACAACTCCTAACAAGGTTGGCACAACTCCTAACAAGGTTGGGATCTCCTCATCAGGATTCAAAGTCTCCATAGGTGTACTTACTAGTTTGGAATCCTCCAATCCAAAAGTTTTTAGTATGTCCTTGACATATTTTGACTAAGTGGTGTATATACCATATTTCATCTAATATACTTGCAAACCCACAAAGAATTTAATCTATCCAAACATAGACATTTCAAATTCTTGCATCATTTCATTTGAAAAAGCCTTACATAAAGCATCTTGACCTCCAAATATGATATCATTAACAAAAATTTTAGATAACAAAATACCTTTTCCTTTCTCTATCTTCATGTACAAATTGTTTTTATCATCAATCCTTTCAAATCCAATCTTCATAGGATAATTATGAAGTCTCTCATACCATGCTCTTGGAGCTTGTTTCAAGCCATATAGAGCTTTGTGTAATCTGCATACCATATTCTTATTGTTATCATCAAAAAATCCTTCTAGCTACTCTATGTAAACTTCTTCCTCTAATATGCCATTCAGAAATGCAAATATAACATCCATTTGATAAACTTTGAAACCTTTGTATGTAGAATAAGCAAGTAAAGTTCTTACTCCTTCCAATCTAGCAACAAGAGAAAATTTCTCTCCATAGTCAATTCCTTCTTCTTGTTCATATCCTTTGCAAACTAATCTTGTCTTGTTCCTTACGACTTCACCATTTTCATCTAGCTTATTTTTGAATATCCACTTGGTGCCAATCACATTTTTGTCTTTTGGTCTAGGAACTAGAGTCCATGTTTTATTTTTCTCAATTGTTCAATCTCTTCTTCCATGGCTTTACTCTAGTCTACATCTTCTAATTCATCTCTCACTAATTTAGGTTCATTCATGCTTAGTAAACATGTATCATTCCTCAATTTTTTTTCATTGGTCTAGCATCTTTATTTCCAATAATTTGTGTAGCAAAGTGATGTATGTTGACATATTTGGAAAATCTTGGTTTAGCTCTACCTTCCTCATTTTTTCTTTCAACTTTAGAGTCATTATCTTTGTCAAATAGCTTAGCATCTCTTTCATGTACACTAATCTTAGAATTAGAATATGCTTCAACTTCATTTTGTAACTTGGCATATGAATGTAGCTTGGTTCCTAAATGCAACTCAGCATTTATTCTATGTGACTTGATAGTCGCTAAAATTTGTTGTTGGTTTGTAGCTTGATTTGTAGCATCTTTTTTAGCAAGCATACCTTCATAAGAGTATACAAATGATTTGTATTCTTCTAGTTCTTTCATAGGTTCAGCCTCATGTACTTCTATATATTCATCAAAATTTACATTTACACTTTCCATAAATTTGTTAGTGTTAGTATTTAAACATTTATAAGCTTTACTTCCTTTAGAATATCCTAAGAATATACCGTCTTCACTTTTTGCATCTAGTTTACCACTCCTGAAGTCTTTAAGAATGTAACACTTTCTTCCAAATACCTTAAAGTATTTTGCATTGGGTGAGTACCCATACCATAGTTCAAAAGGTGATGAATGAGTACCTTTCTTGACTTGTACATGGTACAAAGTATAGATAGTTTTACTTACAACTTCTCTCTAGTATTTTAAAGCAAAATGTTTCTCCATCATGTGTGTTCTAGCATAGTCCACTATAGATATGTTCCTCCTTTCAGCTATTCCATTTTGTGGAGGGGTTCTAGGTGGAGATGTCTATCTTTTGATTCCTCTATCATTATAGAATATCTCAAGCTCATTTGATATAAATTCTCCTCCTTTGTTAGATCTCAAGCATTTCAAAATTTTATCTATTTCCTTCTCAACTCTTGCTAAGTACCACTTAAACATTTGGAAAGCATCAAATTTATGTTTTAGAAACATAACTATCATCATTCTAGAATAGTCATCAACAAGCAGCATAATGTACTTATCTCCCTTGTAGCTTTGCACTTCAATTGGTATGCACAAGTCAGTATGAACAATCTCTAGTATTCCTTTAGAGGTATGAGCTTTACTCTTAAAACTTTAGTTTTTAATTTTTCCTAACTTAAATTGGTTGCACATTATATTATTAGGCTTCTTCAACTTAGGAAAATCTCTAACTTTTCTCTTGTTACTAATATTGACCAAGTTATCAAAATTGACATGACATGATCTTTTGTGCCATAGCCATACATCATCAAATTTTACAACTAGACAAGTAGCATCGTTTATATCAAGATATAATAGATTACTCCTGGTTTATCACCCTTTCTAATTATTTTTGCATCGCTATCATATATCTTAGCAATCTTGTTCTCAAACTCAACCTTACATCTCAAATTATTTAGTTGTGACACACTCAAGAGATTATAATTAAGTCCTTCAACATAGTAACCATTGTCACATAAAATCTTACTGTGAGTTTGATAAAACCTTTTCCTTTTATCAAACATGGTGCATCATTACCAAATCTTACACTATTTCCATCATAACAATTCAGGGTAATGAACTTACTTTTGTCTTGAGTCATGTAATGTGAACACCCACTGTCAATGATCCATCTTTCATTATTGTCCACACAAGTCACAAGTACAGTTGCCTCATCTTCATCAAACTCATGCTTCATTACATCATACACCACTTCATCATCATGTTCATCAGATTCATCTTTTGTTTCCTCTTCAGCAATATAGCAAGACTTTTCACCTTTGTCTTTACATTCATTGTTATGTTCATCTCTCCTACTTTTGTACTTATCACCACCTCTGTAGTTCTTCTTCTCTCAACATCTAGCAGCAATATTTGATTCACTTCAAAAAATGTGTACATAATTAAATAAAATTATATCAAATCCATAATCATAAGAAATTTTTTTCTAAATACTTGTTCCATGTAAATTGGTGTCTTAATTTTTTTTTTTTTACCCTCTAATTGAGTCCCCAAGCCAAGATTTTTTCATAACTTTTCAAAATAGGCTTACTGTTAGGATAAACCACGGACAGAAATAAAAAACTACATGCAAATATAACCAATAACAAAAATAATAGAACACACAGAAATGAACACAAGGCACCAAGATTTAACGTGGTTCACCCAATCCCTGGGCTACGTCCACCAAACAGCAAGTCCGATCTTATTACAATCCAGTGATTACAACCTGATTACAATTCGTAATCCCTTACAGCTCAATACCGCCGCAAGAACCAATTTCGTATCACCACACATAAAAAATACCCAACCCTAAGCCCTTTTTATACAAGTATTAAACCTCTTTAGGTTTATAACATATCGGCCATATGTCGGCCATAATATGTCGGCTACTTCCAAAAAACAAAAAAATTTCGGGCCGATGCCCCGAACCCCACTATTTATGAAGTATGTACAGTACTTTCCTGATCAGTCACCACAATCTAACAATCTCCCACTTGGGGACTGATCAGGCTCCACACTAAACAACACTTACTCAGGGAATTTATCTCAAAAATTTCTTTCTATCGATAGTATTTTAGGTAGTTACTATTGAAACTATTTCAAAAATTTCATATGATTTCAAGCTAGTAGTTTCGATTGAAAGTCCTTATGGGTTTCTATCAAAACTCCTTGACCAAATATTTTGGCATTTCAATTTTTGGAGGAATTTATTCCTCCAAAAAAGTGTATCCCATTATTGTTAATCTTCATTTTCGTATTCATCCACAAATCAATAACAAGGTGGTAAATTGGAAGAATAGGGGTCAAATATGTTTGGTCTTATAAATTTTAATTTTACTCTAGAGAAATAGAAGGGAGTAAAGGTTGGAGAAGAGAAAAAAGAAAATAAGGGAAAGGAGAATAAGAAATTCATATCCCTTCACCAAAGTAAATAGATTCATCATCTTGTCCCTCTAGACCTATTTGGTTATCCAAGGTTATTTAGCTAAGAAAAAATGGCCTATACAGCAATAGAGGATGTGGACATGCTCATGTTGGGAAAGTATTTTTAGTTTCCCTTGGCCACTACTAAATCTTAAAGGATGTATTTTGTGATACAATATCAAAGGGGTAACTAGAAAGCTCAAATTGTAGTTCCTCCAACTCAATGGGATAGTGCTAATAGCCACCTAAAATATTATAGAATTGAGGGGCTAGATCTTGGGAAACCACCAAGGAAGGTGGTAAGGCACTAATTGAAATTATATTAAAACATATGTTCAAGGATTTGGACAAGGATGAAGTTAAGATTGAAGCCCTTAGGAAGAAAAGAGAGGCACCAAGGGAATTTTTAATAAAATAATGGGTCTAATTGACCTAGCCATTCCAGATATTTCTTTAAAGGTTGTGCTTAAAAAGGAAACCTCATCCAACATTCATTTAGATTCTTTCTTGTAAGTGTTCTCTCAATGGAGGCAAAGTTTTGGTGATTTCAAAGAATAATGTATAGATGAAATAATGTGACTCTTACATTCCATTTTTGATAATGCAACAAGGTTGGCTACCTTGGTAGAAGGTCATAATTTGGATTAGATTTATGATTGGGATGTTTTGAGGTCAGGCTTGCAAAAAATAAAGAAGAAAAGTTACAAGAAATTTTTGGTCATATATGATGGTGTTGAATTAGATATATTTGATGAGAAGATTTGGAAAATTGGAGCCAAAGAGAAGAAGATTATGGATATTTTCTCAAAAATACTAAACATCGGAGAAAATATTTCTTATCAGTTAGTTGAAGGAGATGACCTCTTTAGCAAGGTGAGTTTGAAGATATCTAGGGATGACTTCACGATAGAGTTATGCTCAGTCACAATGGTAGTATAGTATTTGTGTGCCTCATTTGAGAGTGTATCAATAGACAAGGCCCTCTAAAGACTATTACAAAGTGAAGAAGTTTTAAAGAAACTCGATAGCAAGACTAAGTATTTTAAAGAGGTGAGAAAGGAAGCTCATGAATTTAAGAAGAAGAAAGAGGAAGAGATCCAAGGTTTGGATATGTCAGATTGATTTGAATTAATGGGGATAGTAGAAAAATTCAAGACCAAATATCCAAGAGTACTTCTAAAACCATAAAGGAAAATACCCACATCCTAGCTTTATAGTTTTACACCAAGACAGTTTTGTAGATTTTTCTTAGGAAACCTCAGAGCTCTACACTAAAATATTTTGGTGTTAACTATATATCTATGAAAATTTAAAGCTCACTCCACAACTACGTAGCTCTGAAGAAATTTTGAGACTCAACCTGCAAATGCAAAATCTCCTCTGGCAATTCTAGCACTCAATGCAGGGTAAAAGTACAAAGTTGTGTCACCTTTCAGGCTTACTTATCAGAATTACTGAATTTGAGTATTTATATCCAAAAATCAATTTTGTTCAAACATATGATTTAGATAAAGTCATTCTAGATAATTTATATATGGTCTCACATTGTTCCAATTGGAAATGTCTAATAAATGCATGTTTTATACTAGTTTGTATCCAATTACTAAAGAAATAAAAGTATTTTAGAAAACTGATGTTTCAATAACTCTTACTATTTTTTATGATATTTTTTAGTAAGATATAAACATCATTTTATAGAGCTCAAAGTCAAGAATATTATCATATAAATTTTATAGTGTTTTAATTAGATATAGTATATTGTAATTAAAAATTTCTACAAGCACGTATTTAAACACTTGAAAAGATGTCAATTTTGAGAAAGAAAAAAATATTAAATCATATTAAAAAAATTAAAAATTATACGACATTCTAGAGGAGAGAGTCCTCTTCAAGAATGTATAATTTTTCTTTTGGTTAGAATAGATTTGTTTTCAAAAATGTGGTGGGAGATGAAAACTATCGATTTCAAGTGAGTTGAAATTTAAATCATTATAAAAAAGAAAAATATAGTTCTAAAGTCAATTTTTATATTTGATTTTTCTAGCTATATATGTTATATATAACATAGTCTAAGTTCAAATGAAAATAAGTTTATTTCCATATAGTTTTGTGGTGGAACTAAACCCCTAATTTTTAGTGTTTTTCAACAACAAGAAAATCATCTATAAAAATTAGGAAAATATAACAATTCTTATTCCAAATAATTATTTAAAATTATAATCCTAAACTTATCCATTTCTACACATTTCATTAGTTTACTTCATTTTCAAATTCTAAATAATAATACTAGTTTTATATAATTGAAGGTGAAGAATTCTACTTTTGTTAGCATTTTCCTTTACAAAAGGGTGACACAAGTTTGTGCTTTTACCCTGCATTTATGCATTTTTTTACTTACAATTCTAAATTAGAGGGTTCTCTTGCACTTTTTTGGGGGATATAAGGTATTTGGAAATCAACTATGATTTTCTACTAGAGAGATAAGGTGTTTTATTTTAAGAGGCCATTTTTTGAGAAGTGGATTTCAAACAACACTTTGAAGGATCAGTTTCAGTTGTAGCTTCATTTTCTTCTTATCTTCTCTTCTTTGTCAAATTTTTCATCATGTAATGGCATCATGCACATAATATGAATATAAAAAATAGTTTAGGGGTAGTTAACATCTTTTTAGGAGTTATTTTTTCATATAATTGGATTCAAATGCATTATTTTTCATATTTTTTGCATGGTAGAAACCCTACCTCCAAAAGCCATAGATTCAAGGTTGGTTCTTTGTAAAAGAATGAGTGTACATTGTAACAAGGTTCAATGTTTTGTTCAATAAATATATATAATTGGTGCTCCTATTGGTATAGGTTGCTTCAATATTGTGTCTTCATGAATTTTTGTTTATGAATGATGACAAAGCTAGTTGCTTATTGCATGTGATGCTTGTTGATCTTAGTTTATTGGATTTGTCATAATTGTTGTGAAAAACCTATGTAGTGAAATTTTTGAAAGGGAATTTCTATTAAGTATATTCATAGTAATCTATCTTGTGCATGGGTACATCCAAAGTGGTTGCATGATTCGATGAGTTACAAAAAAACATAAATCTTTTGAAGAATTCCTCTAACTATTGCATCTACAAAGTTATGGTTGTGTTGATCCTTACTATTCGGTTTTCTACTAGAAAAAATGGCTTATCTCTCTTGTCTCTTTGCATTTTGTTTCTCAAATATGATTAATTAGGAAAATCATATTATTTGTTTATTGGAATTTGCATTCATTGAAAAATAGAAAATACAAAAATATTGGAATTGTTTTCTTTTTGCAATTTTTACAGGTTTTAATGATCACAAAATTATCAAACCAACAAAGAATTCCTTGTAAACATTCATAATTATCTTTTATTGGGCTATCATATTTATCTCCTATTGGGCTATCTAGCCAGTTGACAAATAACCTAAAGGAACATTGGAGTTGATATCCTAAAAATATCAAGAGAGAAATTAATCTCAAATTTCTCTCATTGTTGTTGTGTAAAATAATGGTCAATAGTTTTCCAAAAGGACATTTAGTATTATTGTGTCCTAGTCTTCCCAAATTAAAATATTTAAAGGGAAAATTATGTTTATGTTTTTAAGATCCGTTCTTCAAAACATGGGGGTAGAAACCACAGAGGTAGGGGGTAGGGACTCCAAAAGGGAAAAACCTCATAAAGACATAGCAATAATAATTAATGGGGAAGAAGGGGGCTTTAGATGTGAAACATATCAAAGGAGAGAGGAAAAGGATTATGGATGAGATAACTTGGATAATGACATAGATAGATCCAAGAGAAACATTATGTCCATCAAGCCCTTTAAATGAGAAACCCAATAGCCAGGATAGAGTGGAGGAAGAGGTTAAGATTATTTTTGAGGATTTATGAATTTTTTTAGTAAATGAGCTAATGAATGGATTTATGGATGAATTTTTTTATGATGAAGAACTACTAAGACAAAAAGAATTGTTGATCAAGGAAATTTTGGAAGGTGATGACCCAATGGAGAAAGTAGAAGTGCAATAGCTACTATTAGAACTAGAAGATGAAAAACTAATTGATTAGGAACAAATGGGGATAGCCATGACTCAACTAAGTAAGTATAACCCTGATTGTTCAAAAAAAAAGAGGAGATGAAAATCCCTACAAGAACATAATGAGGGATGGATGGGCTCTTGGTCAACCAAAAATTAACTGATATCTTTAATGTAGGGAAGGGGAAGATCATTCCTAGGTCACCATGAATGTGCTAACTTGGAATGTTATGGGTTTGAATGCCCCTAACAAGAAACGGATCTTAAAATGATGCATATGAACAACAAAAGCATAACTCATTTTATTACAAGAATAAAGATAGATAGGAATGATTTATAGGGTTTAAAAAAGAATCTACGATTTCGGGGTATAACATCTTTAGAAGATTGTGGAAATTAGAGTTGTCTCTTAGTAAGAAGCTCCCAAATGAAGTTGATCTTCAAAAAATTAATGTGTATGGCCATATTCAAAATTTGGATAAAATTTGAGTCTAGAAAGAGCTTGAAGAAAAATCATTTTTTTCATAAAGGAAAGATTTCAATCATAGGAAGGGATTTGAATACTATAACTAAGCCATCAGAAAGATGGGGTGGAACTCATTGTGAGGCCTCGCCCCGACCCATCGTAGCATAGTGATACATTACCCTTATTTTGTTATTCACGACTCGAGATGTCGAGACATTATCTGATGCTTATAACATATTTTATTATTTCATGTTGTGTGATATTATTTCCAGATATATTTGATGATTTGTCATTTAATGTTCATGTATATGTATGTTGACGAAATCAGTAGATGTAGGATTGAAATTTGATTTACGATATTTCAAATGGTTAAGATTATGAAGGGAGAAGAAACTTTATTAATGTATGTTTTAAATTATGAAAATTTCTGATACATATACGTTTATATACATGTGATTTTATGGGACTACTGATGTGTGCAATGAGTGTGCAGATATTTAGCCGAGAAACCCTATGGAGGAACAAAACTGATCTCCATGTGCTAAAATTTGGAAACCCTATTGTTCGTAATTATGCTCTTTCAGTGTCGCTTGACACTCGTAAAATGTTTATGTGCTTAATTTGCTAGTTAGAGTTGTTAGATGGACCTATTTTATTCCTAGATTTTATTTTGTCTCTAAATCTCTTTCCTAAGGCTTTTAACATGTTTTTATTCTAACCAAAGGGTGTGGGTATGGGTTAGGGGTCTTTTCCAACCCCTAAGCCCCTAGCTTTGACTTTTGAGGGCACTCAAAAAGTCCCTTTTTGCCTTTGTGCGAAAATTGCAAGTGGTTGTCATGAGTTGTCTTACCCCACCTCCTCTTAGGGTTTAACCATGGTGTAGATTGAGTTAGGAGTTTCTAGTGTGGCTAGTGGGTGGAAATAGTTATTGCTCCTTTTTGGGTGGTTGAGTTGGAGGCTTATTTAGGGGCCTTCCTTGGTCTAGTGGTTTGGTTACCCAATCTCTACATTTAGAGAAGATTTCTTGAAGCTTGAAGGAAGGAGGGATACTCTACTCAAATTGGTTCATTGCCATTACCTCTTTGTGAAGGTAGGAAACTCCCATCTCCCTTATTCAGTTTTTATGTTTTGTTTCATGTTCTTGTTACCTTGTTGTTTTACTGTTGTATGGTTGTGGGTATGTTGGGAAGATTTGTAAACCTTGTTATTTTGGTTGTTTTCCTTTCTTGTTTATGTTTGCAATTTTGAGTTTCCTTGCATGGGTGTTTTGGTATTACTCACCCTAGGAGAGGGCAGAAGTGACCAATTTTGGGAGAGGTCTGTTTAGTTGGACTCCAACCTGTGTAGAGTCTCTTCTCAGGATGAGAAGAGGGATAAAGGGTAGGGTGTTATGGGCCCCTACCCGTCAGCACAAACCTGGTATGAGTATGGCAAGTTTAAATGGAAGAACGGAAGTTCTTGGTTATTGGCCTCGATTGGGCATCTGAATTGGTGTTGTGCTTGACTTCTCCAGTTGGAAGAATCCACCTCTCCCTAGTCTTGATTCACTGTGAATCTTATTGTGTAAACCATGTATGATTATGCATGCTTGATGTTCTTTTGGTTCTGCTGGGTTGTCACCCGATCAGTTATTGGTTTCCTCCATGGTTCTTGAAAAGAGATTTAGAAAACATTACAAATTCCTTGGTTTTGATCATGAGGAAAAAAAAAATTTAATTGTAGAAATTTGGGATTGAGATCCTATTGTAAATTGTATTTTAAACCTTATTGTAAATGGCAACGAAGCCGGGTTTTCTTCCTGGTTCTTTCTCGGCTGAGCCCTTGAATCAGGTTGTTAATGAAATAAGTGATTGAGTAATTTTTGCTTCTCTTGGAGTTTTCATATTTATTTCGTCATATGAATGTATATCAAAGACAAGATGAAATGAGGATGTTCAATTATGCAAGATTCAAATTATAAATGTAGGGTATCTCCTTTGGGTTTGATATGATTTAGTCCATAGTTGTTTTGTTAAATATGTTATAAAATTAGATGATTTGTTAATATCATTAATCAATATAACATCAACCCTTTTAGACTCCATAGTAAGACTCTAACCAATCAAGAAAGTTTCAAACTGCATGTAAAAAAAAAAAGGGCCCTGTAGTAGCACATTATCATTCTGGAAATTGTATGGCAAACACCAAATTTAGTTGATGCTATTATAGTCCAATAAAATAATAGACCCTCCATGAAATTTTTTTTAAAAATACTTTATAAAAATCTTCATAGCCAAGCTACTAACGTCTTCTTTTCTTACCATATTAACTTTTTGCATTTATTTCCTTGCATCTTCTTGACGCCAGCTCTTAGGAAGGATATGTTTAGCCTTGTGCATGATTAAATAACGTCAGTCTAGGGTGACATCACCTGTACATCACCTCTTGACTTTGTGCAAGGGTCGATTCACTCATTGGAGAATGTGTTGAATGTTCTTGCTTTGTGTTTGTTTGCATGTTGATGTGTGACCTTTGTCCTGGGCGTCACCCTCACCCGTTTGTTGTGTCAGGCACATCTTCTTTGGATCGACCTGTCCTTTCATAGCTTTTGCTTGCAAGTTGGGAGTTGATGTGATGTGGGCAGTTGCGTGTGGGTCTGGTCTCTTTTTGTGCTTTTTGCCCTCCTTTCATTTAGTTGCCCATATCCTTTGCAGGGGTCGGCGCTTGGAAAGCGCATGGGCTTGGATGGGTCGATGTGACATGTTGGGGGGGGGGGAGTAAGGTAGCTTGTGTAGGGGGAGTTGAGTGTGGGAGGTTAGAGTAGGATTGTTAGCATAGAGTTAGTATAGAGTTAGGAGTTAGTGGTAGGGAGTTAGTAGGTAGTTAGTATAGGTTGTATTCATATTAGTAATGTGTTGGTATTAGAATTAAGTTTGGTATATGTTTGTTGTTAGTTTAATTTTATAAAGATCATAGGTTAGATGATTAGGATAGTTTTTATTTTAGTATTAGTTTGTTAGGTTTTGTTTTTGTTTGTTAAAATTTTTAATTAGTTAGTTCTAAATGTTATTATTTTGTTAGTATAGTATTGCTAAAAGGATTAGTTATTTTACAAATTAGTTTAATGCATCTATGATATAAGTTAGTTAATAGTTTAGTTGGAAATGTATTTTTAGTTATTAGTATAATTTGTAGATTTATAATGTAATATGTAGTTAAGTTTCACAGATTTAGTTGATATTTAAATTAGTATTATTAGTTAGAAAATGTTTTATTAAATTATTCGTATTTTTACATTTATTTTATGAAGAAAAGTTTCAAAAAAAATTTGTTTAGATGGGTTACTTTTATTAAGTATTAAATTTAGTTTGTTTTTTTTTTCAATTCTTCAATTTTAGATTTAGTTAGTTAGTTTTAAGTTAAAATTAATTACTAGTTAGTTAATTTAATATATGACAAGTTAAGATTCGCAATTATAACATTTAAATTGATTATTGATATTAGTGTCTTACTATGTTCTAAATTAAAATTCATACACGCAATCTTGGTATAAATTAGATAATGATAAAATAGTTGGTAGATGTATCATTTAAGTCTGGCAAGTGATTAGTCGATAAATATTAATTTATTTAGTACGTTCTTCTATTGATCTAATATCAAAAGATTAGATTAGAAGTTGGTGAGAAATGTTAATATGGATTGTTTAAAGTATTATCATAATTATGTAAAGTGAGTTTTGATGACTATTAGTTATAATTAAATGTATGATTGATTAAGTAAGAAAATTAAGATAGTATTCAATTGGAGTTAGTTTAGTTTTAAATTAATTTAATTGTTTTACTATCTTATAAAGTTTTGAATTATTTAAGTATAGATATTAGATTTAGATAGTTTAAGTTTTCAGATTTGTTTTAATGGTTTCTCATTGTTGAAGGTTAATGTAGAGAACCTGTACTAAAATTTTTTATCTATCATTTCAACTTAGAGCATGCTTAATTATTATTTATTATTCAAAAAAAAAAAAAAAATTTATTAGTGTGTGTGTGTTTTTGCCTTCGAGTTTTGGGCATGACACTCATAAACTTTGTAAAGCAGCAATATATTTTAACAAAGGGATTAACAAAAATTGACTAATAGGTATTTCTACTTCCAGAGAAAGATACACTTGGAACAATAGGGGAAAATGATTCAACTTTATTGTGGATGAACTGGAAAGATTTCTTTATAATGGGGATATGGAAAAACTACCCTTTACTTTGTAATTAGAAGTGAAACCCATCTTAGGTTTGGATCACTACCTAATTGAATTACACATCATAAAGGATAAAAATTAGATAATTTTCCTTTCAAATTTGAACAATATATACTATTAAGAAAAAGCTTAAGTTATGGAATTCTAAACAATTTGGGACTATTTTTGAAAACAAGAAAGAATTGGAAGAAGAATTCAAAAATCTAAACAAGGCAGATAAAGTTAGCCTTATATGAAAGAGAGAAGTACCTAATGAAGGATTGTGCAGACTTCTTAACCAAAGAGCAACTATTTTCAAGACAAAAATCAAGAGAGACATGGCTATATGTAGGGGATAGAAACATAAGATTTGTTCACAATAGTACAAAACAACATAGAATATCTAATAGAATCACTTCCATTCAAAATGAGGATGGAGAAAAAATGGATGACCTAGATGACATTGTAAAAGAAGCAATAAATTACTTTGAAGAAATCTTCAAAAATAATAGTGACCAGAACCTAGGGGCACAAGAAAGCATTTTTAATAACATCCCAAAGCTTATATCCAAAGATCAAAATAAAATGTCACTGGAAAAATGTACCTTTAAGGAATGAATCTAGATAAATATGTAGGGTCAGATGGATTTCCAACATGTTTCTTTCAAAAATAGTGAGACTTCATAGGGATCAAGGAAACTAAGGCTTTAGAAGGTATAAAAATCCTTCAGGAGGTGAATAATACCTTTATTGCCCTTATCCCAAAAGAGAAATCAGCTCAACCTTTAATTATTATTGTCCAATAGCTCTTGAATTACTCTTTATAGACTATTTACTAATACTATGGCAATGAGAATCCAAAAACCTCCCCAAAATATTATTAACAAGGATGTTAATCTCAGATTGGTTTTGACACATGAGTGACTATAAACTTAGTCATATTCCTATAGTGTAAGTGGAGCATAAGTTGTCAGATAATGCAAGCCGAGCAAAATATGCAATATGTGCCAAGCACTAGTATGTGTTGAGGAAACAGTTAGTGCTGAGTCACTCCATTTTCGAGCAAGTTAGTTTATGTTGGGTGATTCACATGTTGAGTCTTTAAGTAGACGAGCTACAACATTGAAGATATAGTGGATGCTTAGTATTAGAGGCTTTAAGTGCTAAGTAAATAATTTTGGACATAGTTGTTTGTAATGGCACAAATTTCTATGTAAACCATTTTTGGGCTGACCTAAGGATTGTTTTGCGATTCTAGATGATAAGAATGAATCAATATAAAGAATCCCTATGTAGTACATGGAACCAATCAGATTTAGGGATGCTCTAAGTGGGAAATGGGTGAATCACAATTGTTGATTCTTACCAACCCTAAGTCACCTAGGTCTTCTTAAGGAAGGAAAGCCCTAAAGATGCTAAGGAGAAAACAGAGAAGTTTGTATGCACAAACAGAGCATTCATGTTGATTAAGGAGTGGTGAATTGAGATATGCAATGCAAAATTAGTTAGAGAGAAAAGAAGAAAGCAAAGAAGAAAAAAGTGATTCATCTAATTAGAGAGGATCAAGTATACATCAAGAAAGAGGTGATATGTTATCTAGAAATGGAGTGCTAACCAAAGGATCAAGGCTGAGACATTCTAATAGGTGAATTAGTAAAATCTCTTAGCAGAGTAGCCTTAACAAGTTTCAAGTTCTAGCAAACATCTCTTCTGAGTTCTTACTTCATTTTAAGTTGAAGTCCTTTAACTAGGCACACTTCTAATAGGGTTTTGAAATTCTTTAACAAGGTAAAAGCTAACAATCTTTGTAAGCCTTTAACAGGGTAGACCTTTCATAGGGTAGATCATAGTTTATGATTAAACATTGTAACCTTCATTAGATACACTTTACAATTACATTAGTGAAGATTTGTGGGTGTCATCCCCACCCTAGTTTTACCTTCTCATTAGAGGGTTTTTGGGTAACCAAATATCTTCTGTCATATATGTGTTGAATTTTTATTATTTTCATGCTTTGGATGAACATACTTAGTTTGGTATTTCAGTTTATATGCAAATTGTGAGATGGGTGTGTGGTGAATGTTTTAGTGGATAAATTTTTGAAGGACTAATTCAACCCCCCTGCCGCCACCCCCCCCCCCCCCACCGCCCCAAAGAGTTTACTTTTCCTATTACATTTTTAAAAATTGGTATCAGAGGCTTGTTCTCTGAAAAGGAAAGCTTTGCATCTTTGAGGAAAGATCTTGAAGATGGAAGTCTACAAGTTGGGAAAATTCATTGAGAACCAGAAGATTGAAATCTAGCTTGCCCTACATTAGCTGAATGATGCAAGTGATAATTTGAAGTGATCATTAAAGAGAAGGAAAGACATAGATATTGAGGAGAATGACACACATTACAAAGAAGAAGACATTACTTAATTGTTTATAGATGGAAACACAAGTGAATTTGATGCAGTAGTTGAAGATCTGATGGAAAAGAATGGTGCCCTAATTGAAGAGGTCATAAATCTTAAGATAGAACAAGAAGTGTAATTAGTATTGTTATGTGAGGTGATCGAGCAAAAAAAGAAAGTTGAGGAAGAAAAACTCATGATTGAATATGAAAAATACTAACCAACAAACTAGAAGAGAAGACATCAGAAGTACATAGGATTGATAGCATGTAGTTGGAAACAATAAATCAAGTGATGATTTCTAAGAATGACTTGAATGGTAAAGATATTGAGATCACAACCCTAGAGTTATAGACTAAACAACTGAGAAATCATCTAAAAAGAGAAAAAGAATTTGCTAAAAATTTCAACAGACCTAATGAAGCCATCAAGTACTTTGAGACATTGATAAAATCTCCTAGATCTGAAAATGATACGACTAGATTAGGGTACACCAGTACTGAGGAAGGATAATCATCTAAAAGTGATGAACAAAGAAGCAACAAAGGTAAGAACTACAAACCCACTTATCATAATTGTGGAAAGTTAGGTCATACAACAAATGTTTGTAGGAGCAACAATACAAATTAGAACCCTAAGAAGAAATTCATGGGTAACTATCATAAGTGCAACAAACAAGGACATCAAGCACATGAATGCAACACTAAGACTATAAGTACACAAATATTTGAAGGTTACTGCTATAGCTATTGAAAGTATGGACATGGAGCATATGAATGCAGATATAATGCCAAGTGGACATCTAAAAAAAAGACAAAGGGACAACATAATGGAAAACCATACAATTGGGATTACAATACAAGGTATAGTTGTCACTATTGTCAATAGTATGGACATGTTGTTGATAATTGCATTAGAACACATTTCAAAAGTGACTATAGTAGATGGTTGACTCAAGCCATATGTTTTAGTTGTTTGAAGACTAGTCACATCAATAAAAATTGTCCAACAAGGACAAAAGCACCTAGCAATGAATTCAACAAAGGAAAAGGGAAGATTAATGATGTCAAAGTGAAGATGAACAAGACATGGAAGAAAAAGAAATATTACAGTACATGAATTTCAGATGAGGTCACTGGATCAAGTGATCACATCACCCCCAACTAGGTAATCTAGAGGTGTGTGGGATTGATATTTTGATGATATACTTTACATCAGTTCCAAGAATCTAAATTCTAAAAAGATTATATATGCATGAATTAAGATGCAATGTATTGATTAGAACCTAGAAGAAATCTATAAGTTTTGTTAGTTTTCATGTTGTTATTGAGCATCAAAAATTTTAGTTGGTGCCAAGATATTAAAGGTAATAGTAATGTCCAATCTCGTTGTGGTTTTCAAGCATAAAATAAATCATGTGTAAGCTCGGTGAGTTGAAATTTCTATGATGTTCAAGCTTACAGCTATGTAAGAACTGAGCATTTTTTACTAAGATTTAAGAGCTGTATGGTCAATTTTTGACTCATTTGCATTCATTCAAGATCAAAGAGAGCATGAAGAGCATAAGGTGAATTGAGGTGAAGGATTCAAGTGTCTGTGAACTAGATTCAGCTACTACTCATCACCAATCATTAGATTCATAAGGTATTTATTCTGTGTTGAGTTATGTTGTCTGAATTATCACAAACCCTAGTTATTTGATATAGTGTCTAGTTATTCTACTGTGGTTAGAAAGGAAGGAAATGAATTTTTAAATTTTCAATTAATAAGCAATAAGATTAAACAACCACCCTTCCAAGCTTTTCTCGAGATTTCATACAAGAGGGATCCAACTGGTGCGTTATCAATGATACCACCACAAATTTTGATGATACAAGATGTAAGATTTTGCTACACTTGTAAGGTTGGAAGTATTGGAGACATGGAGATTAGAGATTTGTATGGAAAACTATGTGTTGATGGAGTGTTGAAGGAGGAAAACAAGATTGTAGAGAGAAAAGGGTTAACTTGTACCCTAGATTTTCCAAATGTATTCATGACATAATGGATTAAAATACTGTTGAGAAAAATACATTATCACTTAGTATGGTTGGAAAATGGCCCTACCAAGATCACTAAAAGGATTGTTCAACATGTAATAGGGTACCCTACCCTAGATATACCCAAGACCATGTGTAGTGATGTGAAGAAAGTAATTGAGAAGAATATAGGGGTTGTATGGAACAAAAGAGGGATGATAATTGATACAATTTTAGATCCCCTAATTGCATTTGTAGTGAGAATTATTGCTCACAATTTCTTTCAATCTAGCAGATTGAACAATGTGTCTTATATGGCTATGGATTTGGGATACAAGATAGTTAACAAGGATCACTCTTATGACCTTGTCAACATACAACTCCAACAATTATTAGAAAACTTGGGAGCCATAAGAAAGACAAAGAGTGCATAATGCAAATTTGGTTCATTACTAGTTTGCATATTTTTCTGTGCAGAACACATTTCCTTCATTTGGTAAAGTTGCTTGGAAGACCAATAGGTCAATTGCAGTTCAAATTGGAGAGTTCATAGAGAAACTTGAAGATGATTTTGAGTCAGTCATGACAAGTTACTTTGAATACTTCAAGAAGGATATGAAATAAAGACTCAGGGTACCAGTGTCACTAGTAGAGAAATATTATAATGATGTTTATTTTCTAGTTGATGTTGATCATACTTATGTCCAAGCAGTTGTTCCTAGGGTTAGATGGCTCAGGCCATTTCCTTCTGAAATTAATGAAGATGAGGCATCAACAACCATCATAGCTTTACTTTTAGAAGAAGTAGAAAAATTTGCAACCTCATTTGGAAACTATGAGGAAGCTAAATCCAAAATTACAATACATTTGAAGACAACTTCTGTGGTGAGAAAGAAGAATAAAATTGTGAAGAAGCTTAAAGAAATATTTGGTGAAGGGGGAAAAGAGGAAGAAGAAGAAGAATATGATGAGGATGAAGAAGATGAGAAACTTACTCAAGCCCCTCTTACACTAACACAAGTTCAATGAGAGGACCAAGAAGAAGAGGAAGTGGAACATGGTGAAGGTGTCAAGGGAGAAAAAGCCAGTGAAGCACCTAAGACTGTAGAGAAGAAGAAGAGAAAAGCCAAGGAGACAGCAGAAAAGAAACCAAAGAAGGTTTTGAAGTTAACACAACAAAAGACAATAGTACCTATCACCAGGGATGGCACAAGGGATATTGCAAAGAAAACACGTGAATTTGACAAACCCAAAGGTAAAAGATCAACTGCTACTACAGAGCAGAGTTAGAAAGAACAACCAAAGAGGATAAAGTACATATCTCTAGATGAATCAAATGAGGAGAGGACCAAATCAAATGAAAATAGTCAATTCCAAGTAGTGATCCACAATCCCTCTTCTTATTTAGACAACTTGTGTGATAACATTAAGAACAATGTAGATTTGTCAAGTTTCAAACATGTTGAGTTTGACAAACTAAGAAAGGTAGAAATGAATAAGGTTGAGGAATTCATATACAAGATGATGGCCACATTAAATACCACCCCTATTGAGCTTGCCAACTCTCTACCCAAAAGTCTATATGACAAAGTTGAGCAAAGGTGGCAATATAGTTTAACTACTAAAAGGAACATAAGGGAGACTACTCTTGCCAAAGTAATGCCAAAATTGGATAAGTCATCTATGACCAATGCCATTAATAAATACAAGGGGAAATTTTCTCCCAAATATAAAGCCTTCAACATTTTATAAAATAACATTGAGGAAGTTTTCAAACAAAGCACCCAAAAATGAAAAGTTATGTATGGTTTACAGATAGAAAGAGCTATTGAGAAAGCACCTGAAGATTTAGGTGAGGAAAAAGATGTCCAAGAGATAATTGAGGTTACAAAGGATGGTCATGAGGGAGGCATAGAAAAATAAATAGAGGTAGAGCCAATAGCTAAAGAAGAGCAACAACAAGATGAGAATGTACCTAAGGTACATATATTGAGTGCCAGTCCCCCTCATATACACCTAGTAGATCAATGAGAAACTATAAAGATAAATGATGTTTTTGATAATACTATGTTGAACATCAATCCTTTGACAAAGGATAATTTGAAGATGATTCTACAGGAATTAGATTTAGCTTCTAAACTTTGCACTAATCATGTATTAATCAGTATAGATGAAATCAACAAAGCATCAGCAAGGGAGAAATATGACACTCACACATCTAGTGTACACCTTACACTTACATAGACAAGAGGTCTAGAAGTACAATTGGGTGTCACCTCTGACACTCATGTTCCAATTCCTATTGTGATGTACCAAAGAAAGGACCTAGTAACATCAAATGTCAACACATTGGTTTCAAATGCTTCGGTGCAAACATTATTAATAGTTGAGAAGATTGAGACACAAGTCCAAATAGGTCAAGAAGGCAGTCCTGCACCTAAATCACAAATTCAAGGTGAAGAAACCACAAAGAAGGAGAAGGATAGGAATGAAGAGTTAGTTTTGACTATAAAATTAGAGGAATAGATTATAATTCAGGCATTAGTTACTCTACCAAGGTCTGCATCTCCTATTCCTAGTCAAAATCTTCAAAGGCCAAGTGTAGATGCTACACCATTAAAGTCGTCAAGGCCTAGCCCTAATACATTTAAGGTTGGAGAAGGTAAATCTTATGGAGATGTGAACTTAGATGAGGTGATTGAACTTCCAAAGTTTGATCTAGCACCAATCACCATAGAACATATGAGCATATTACAAGATACTCTAGAAAGGAAAAAGAATCAAGAGTTACTTAGGAGGGAGCACAAGAAAATACAAGTGCTATATGACATGAAAGATATATTTCTTGATGCATTCATCATCCCAAATCCTAATGAAGAAAAACTATTCTTGAATAACTGGTGAATATTGTGGACAAGTTTAGTGATGCAAATCTAGACACAAACACCAAACTTTTAGAATGGTCTAAGAAGAGATTTTTAATAAAGGTAGATGAAAAGATTTCTAGTGAAATTGCACTCAAATAGGTTGACTTAGAAACCAAAATGGAATATGTGAAAAAGGTGTTAGAGAACATATTTTCTATATATACTAATCTTTGTGATGTAAACTTGTTCACATAGGAAGGACAAAGGGCTATTGATCAGCAACATGGAGACTTAAAGGCAATATGTAATATCCTTCAGTTGTCTCCTAGTCATACTCAGACTCACTTTCAAAGGTTATTATCTACTCAAGGTCAGCTAGTTGCACTACATGCACAAGATGCAAATACCAAGGCTACCTTGATAAATATCGAAGCCATGTTAACCCCAGACATGGAGATGTTGCACAAGGAACTAGCCTTTGCAAAAAATGTGATGAAGAAATATGCTCATCTTTCTACTCATCAAGGCTTAGTGGGCCTTGCTACTGAGCTAGATGTACAAATTCAATCTCTCGAGGTAGTGTGCAAGGATTGGGATGCAATACTAAAGATCATAATGGAGGTCCATCAAATATTCTTGGACAAACACACTATTCGTGTCGCACCCAGGACATAATTGTCAAAAAAAGGGGGAAATGAAAATAAGGGGGATAGTCATCCTGAAGAACAAGGGGAATTAAGATAGAAACAAAGAGATTACTCAAAGGGGGAGTAAATTCAAAAACAAAGTATGCTAGTAGTTGAAGCAAATTTACTCAGTAGGAGTATTAGATTCAGATAAAACATAGAACAATCAACTCAAGGGGAGTTATGAAGTTTTGAGGTATGACTAATAAGTCATCAATTTTGCAAAATTTTGAAATTTTGAAATTTTATATGTGAGTTGAGTACAGATGATAGATTGTTTGATTTATGCTTAAGTTAAGTATACATATTCACGAAAGAGTTCTTTTTCCACTCATGTCAAAGGGGGAGATTGGTAATCTTAGATTGGTTTTGACATATGAGTGACTACACACTTAGTCATATTCCTTTAGTGTATGTCAAGCATAAGTTGTTAGATAATGCAAGCCAAACAGAATATGTAATATGTGTCAAGCACCAGTATGCGTCGAGCAGACAGTTAGTGTTGAGTCACTCTAGTGCCAACAAAGTCAGTTTATGCCAAGTGAATAGTGGATACTGAGTCTTTAAGGAGATGAGCTACAGAATTAAAGATATAGTGGATGCCAAGCATCAAAGGCTTTAAGTTTTGAGTAAATAGTTATGGACATAGTTGTTTGTAATGGCACAAACTTCTATGTAAACCATTTTTGGGCCAACTTAATGATTGTTTTGTGATTCTAGATGATAAGAATGAATCTAAATTGAGAATCCCTATATAGTACATGTAACTAATTAGATTGAGGGTTGTTCTAAGTGGTAAAATGGTGAATCATAGTTGTTGATGCTTACCTAACCCTAAGTCACCTAGGTCTTCTTAAGGAAGGAAAAGGCTAAAGATACTAAGGAGAAAAGAGAGAAATTTTCATGCACAAATAGAGAATTTGTGGTGATTAAGGAGTTGTGAATTGAGATATGTATTGTAGAATTAGTTAGTGAGAACAGAGGAAATTAGAGAGGATAGAAGTGATATATATGATCAGAGAGTATAAAGTATACATTAGGAAAGAGGTGATCTATTATCTAGAAAAGGAGTACTAACCAAAGGATCAAGGCTAAGACATTCTAATGGGTGAATTAATAAAATCTCTTAAAAGAGTAGCCTTAACAGGTTTCAAGTTCTAGTAGACTTTGTGTAAATCTCTTAACTGAGTGATTACTTCACTATAAGTTGAAGCCCTTTAACCAGGCACACTTCTAACAAGGTGTTGAAATCCTTTAACAAGGTAAGATCTAATAACCTTTGTAAGCCTTTAATAGGGCAAACCTTTCACAAGGTAGATCATAGTTTATGATCAAACATTGTAACCTTCATTGGATATTCTTTACACTTGCAATAGTGAAGATTTGTGGGTGTCATCCCCACCCCAATTTTATCTTCTCATTAGAGGGTTTTTAGGTAACCAAATATCTTGTGTCATATATGTGTTGAATGTTTATTGTTTTCATGCTATGGATAAACATGCTTAGTTTGGTATTTTAGTTTATATGCAAATTGTAAGATGGATGTGTGGTGAATGTTTCAGTGGATAAAGTTTTCAAGGATTGATTCACCCCCCTCTTAGAGTTTACTTTCTCTATTGTATTTCCAACAATATAAAATAGGGTTTATACAAGGTAATTCTATTATTAATGTAGTAATCATTTCCCAAGAGGCTATACATAATGTTGTTCAAAACAACAAAGATCATAGTATGTTAATTAAGCTAGATATTAAAAAGGCATATGAAGAGTGGATTGGGGCTCTTTAAGAAAATTCCTTGAAGTCTTTGGGTTTGCAAAATTGTTTCCATAATTTAAATCCATCCCTTTCAAGCTTCTAGTTTGGTGAGTTTTTATTGCATTTATGTTTGAGTCCTTGTTTAGGTAGCCCCTAGGTGGATCTCTTCTCCAAAAGCATCCTCAAGGCTTGGCTTATGTGTTCTTTCTAGTTTGTCCTTGCTCTGATTCCTCCTACACCTCTATGTACGATCTTCTCTATTTCTCTACATCAAGGTCTTAGGTGATCTAGGTTTGGGTGAGTTTATGTCTAAGCATCTTCCCGATGAGAAGGAAGCCTATTTTAGTTCTGCTATTTGTTCCTATCTTTAGGCAAGGTGTTTCTTCCAATTTTCAGTGCTTGCTTTTGGATCTCCTTTGCTAGCACACTTCATTAGGTAAGATCCCAAGGAACAAAGTAATGGTGACATGTCCAAGTGTATCTAAAGATTGATTCATGATGAGAATATTAGAAGAACAAAGATCTAAAGTTTTTGAACTCTCGGAGTAAAGATTTGAAGTGATAATCTGATTTTGTGTAGTGAAATAGATTTCCATCAATCTGAATGCCTCCCCTTTGGAAGTGAATGTCTTCAAATTCATTTCTGAAGAGAAGCTAAGAAATGAAGATGAAAAATGACCAAGTCAATAGAAATATTTCTAGTTTTTTTCTTTCTTCAAAAAATGTATATCTAACGGTACATTCTATTTGAAAAGAAAAGATTGAGATTTGATCTTGGAAGATATAAAAGATGAAGAAATGGTAAACCTGGATGCAAAGACATTCTTTGGGAATGCCATAAAGTTGTTTCTAATGGAGTAATTTGTTAAGTGTGATCCCAATACAAATGTAATAGTCATCCAAGTGCTCAAGGCATAAAGTTCATTATGTGGCTTCTCCAAGTTAAGAGATACATGATAAAGAAAAGCCTTGTGCAAAAAAGAAAGAAATAAGGTACCCAAGGCATCGAAGGAGTATCTCTCATGATGTGCTCCCAAATCAAAGGAAAAAGAAAGCTTATGGAAAGACAAGTTTATGCCTCCTTCTCCACACTAAAAGAATTGTAATGCAAACATTTGTGCTAGAGTCCAAACTTAAAAAGGGTAGCTTCCACTAAGCTTGAGCTAATTGATTCAGTAAGTAAATAATCTCACTACTATAGGAGATTTAAGTGAGTTTTATATTCATCATATTTATAAATTTTCATATGGGTAGAAGTAAAATAATTTGAAGAGTTATTAATCTACCTAATTTATTGAAAATTTGACCATTATGACCATTAGCTATGAGTTATTTTTTTCATGTGATGCCAACATTCAAATTTCCAAGTCTATATGATTGGACTTCTACCAACCAGAGTTCCTCACATCGTAACATCTATTTTGTTAAAGTAATTTGTCTTCTCTATGTAAAACTATAAGCTAATGGAAATCAAATTTTTTGGGTATGATCATCTTATTAGATTAGAAAGTGAGTTCAAGAAATTTTCTAACACTTCTTTCAAATTTTATGACCTAGGTGATCTGCGCAAAAGACTAAACACTTGGCCCATCACTCCAATTACACTAAAACTGAAGGAGAGTGGATTAGTTGAAGCTGTCAAGTTTCCCATGGTTATGTAAGTGCCAAAATTAGTAAAGGAATACATTGAGAGTTACAATCTAGAGACAAAGAAATTTTTTTTGCCTGACCATATTCTTCCTTCTGTGAACAAGGACTTGATGCAATCTACCTTCAAGATCCCAATAAAGGAAGAGTATTGCGACATTGGTTTTTCTTCATCTACATCAATGTTTAATGAGAAAAATACTCTAAGGAGGCAAGAAATGGAGAGAACATGGTTTCATACTACTTGTGGCAAAAAGATTAAGATGCTAATGACTCTTTTTAGAACCAATCTAAAGAAGGAAATTGTGGATATCTTAGTGCTCTTTTTAAGATTAATAGGAAAGGAGGAGATCCTAGATTTCACTGAGCATCACTTCTACTTGGTCCAAGTTGTCTCTATTGAAGGACTACAAATTGACTACGTTCATATTATGTTTAAAGAGCTTGCTTCTTGGCCAAATTCAGCGAAGACATTCAAATAGTTCTTTATGTCATTGTATTTGCTATATGCCTTAGCCATGCATCATGTCTAGCCTAGTCTTCCCAGTATTAAAGACTTTGATGAAAAAACTAAGGTGTATTAATTCTATCCTCACTTGCAATTATAGATGAATTTTAAAGTGTATGTAAAGGTAAATGGTGTCTTCATAATGAGGCTATGTTGGGAATTGCAAGGGTTCCTTGAGCAGAGGTTTTTACCAAAAGCCATATAAGCAGTCAGCTAGTTTGGATGTTGTTTCATCCATTTTCCATCTTTCTCCTACTTGAGGATTGGTGCATTTGATGGCTTTACAAAGTGATTTGCTAGATACCCTAAAGACAAGGTTGTTCTCATTGAATTGTTTAGACAAATATTGTAGGTCAATACATTGTGTTTTAATGTGAAGAAGATTATCAGGATTCCTTTTCCAATTGTCCTAGGACCTTATTCTTGTGCATTAAGGTCTGATGCCTAGATTTACTCAAAGCCTTCAAGAGAAGAATCAAATTGAGTGACTATGAAGTTATAATGCCCTAGTATGATCTTGTTAGCTTTGTTAAAGACCATTTAAAGCTTGGCCATTCTTATAGGAGTGTTTTGTGTATAGAAGATTATTGCACTGGATGTCATAACGAGTACCAAATCAAAGAAAGGTATTGGTCTAGGTTGAGGCTTGATGATATAAAATTGTATAATGATATTGTTGATGTTAGTGATCTTGGAGATGATGGCTATTATATGTGGCCCTCAACCTATGAGCAAATCAAGGACAATCCTATAGTATTAATTCCACCTAATGGCCTTGTTATTGATACAATGGAGGTCCTCATGAGTGGAATTATAAAAAGGATTTTAAAATGGGTTAAATAGACCAAAGAAAGAAGAAAAATAATCGGAGCCACAAGTTGTGCTAGTGTAATACCATCCATAAAAGCTCAATCATCTATTGCTACTTCCACTACTGTTGCTACATCAACATCAATAGGACCAACACAATATATGTGTGGAGGGGAGGAGCAGCCTCCTGAGAAGAATGTACAAATCATGTGGAGGAGGATCTCTGCCAAATATTGGAAAATTTGGAGATGAAGAGGTAGATAAAGATAAAGAAAAGGAGAAGGAGAAATGAGTAGCCAAGAGCTCCTCCCTTATTTCAAACATCAACCTTGATGGTGACAACTACCCCCTAGATGGTTAGGAATAGGAAACATATCAGCAAGGTGATACTCAATCCCTCTATGTTACTAAAGAAGTTGCCTTTCCATTTTCTAGCCAAAGAAAGGTGGCACCCCTAGTGGTAAGGAAGCTCTTTGATCCAATGACCCTACAATCAGCACTTAATGTCCTTTCAACTCAATCTTGGTTAGAAGAGACCATTGATAGAAAGAAGAGGAGATGTGAGGAAGGTGTTCCATCAAAATACCTCATTGTACATGCAACTCAATATGAGCCAGTGTTAACGAAGACAAAGAAGCAAAAGACTTTAGCAGCATTGACAACATATTCCTCTATTGGTCACATGATAGTGGAGATTGTAGAACCTTAGAATGAGAGAAAATTTTATGAGCTAACTCCTAATGATTTTTCAGATTAGAATAGTTGACATAAGCATTCCAATGCATGATTATATGGTCAACATTTGGAAATCGGCAAATGTAAAAATTGAATATAGATTAGAGGAGTTGAGGTCAAAGAAGGAGGTATTGAAAGCCTCAAATAAGGAATTAATGGATTACATAAGAGATGCACTTGGAAGCACATCTACAAGCACATTTGACCCAAGTGCAAAGGAGAACAAAAATTTATTGCTTAAGCTAAGACAAGAGAGGCAATTTGGTCAAGTTGGTCATGTCTAGATAGATTTATTATAGATCCAAGGTTCCCCTATCATTCAAAACCTTGGAAATCTATTGCTAAACATAGATAGATTGAGAGAAGTAGTGTCAAAATGTCATACTTTAATGAAGAAAGAGTCAAAAAGCCTAACAGAGCAATTGGCCCTATTACAAGAGGTGATTCACATGAAGACTAATGTTGTTGTGACCCATGGAATACTCAAGTAAGGCCAAGAGGAATTTCTTCATTGGAAGTAATCATTGGAATTGAAAATTGAAAATTTAGTGAAATCTAAGCATGAATTAAAGGGTGTTTATGATTTAGTAAAGAAGATAATGGATAAGATATTTCAACATTTAAAGGTTTTTCACACTGAATCATGTCACCAAAAATGGCTAGCTGGTGGACATCAAAAGAATGAAGACTAAGTTTCTAGCATTCATTGAAGAGGCTTTTGACCCAAAAAACTTCCAAGTGGAAATTATTTTGGAACTCATAGTAGTGGATTGTGTTGTGAAGTATGCAATGGAGAAGCTTCAATCAAGGATCCCTAGAGTTGAAGAATTGACAAAAATGCATGATTATTGGATTATCAAAGCTAACAGCATTCTCATTCCAAATGTCTTGGAGTTGAAGAATATAACTGATGCAATGAAGGCCTACATATTTAAATCTATAACTGCAAAGAAAAATTGATTCTCCAACAAAAGTATTAGATTTTCCTTTCAAAATCTGACAAGTGTTACCCTCTCTTTCTCACACACCTTCTAATATTGTAGTCATATTTGGCATTCTCCTCATAGGATAAAAAATTTGCAACAGATGATTGGCCAGTCAATCCTCTTCTTAGAATTCACCTATTCAAAGATGCTCTATCTAGTAATCATGAAATGAAACAAGCTAGTGCCTAAAATTTTATCTTTTGGAGAATTAAATAAGATCAAAAATATTTTGATATGGGAAAACCCATGTAGCTAGGACTACTGTGTGAGACTCTGTGTCCATGTTTTTATTTTTTCATTCATATTAGTTTAGTTTTAGCTCTTGTATGATTTGGAAATTAAATGTGTTGTTAATGAAAGTTGTGGGATTGAAAATAAACTTAAATTTATTACTATCCTTTAGTGGTTATATGATATATTATTATCATTTACAGTGTTTCCTCATTTCCTCTATTCTATGAAAGTTTATTTCGCATGCACTTTCTTTGGTGTGTGAGAGGCTTGGGATTTGGTTAATGTAAGGTGTTGAGTGGGAAGCAAATGGTTGTTGTGAAATATCAGTAACTTAGGCAATCTAGGTATCATTAGTTAATCACATCTTCTCTTCTTATGTAGTATGCATCAGTATTAGTTTTACATTGTTGCATCCTGCATTTGGTAGATTACATTTAGGTGTTAAAGGAGCTTAATAGTGACTCATATATGTTCATAGCTATGAAGGTTGTAATTCATCATCTAAATTTATCTAGATTACTTGAAGTGTTGGGTAATCTAGTCATACCACTTTTTCTCTCTGGTTAAGAGCATACCACGAAAAATTTTGATCTACTAAAAATAATATTCATTGCAAATATTTGCACACAAGGGAGTTGTACCATTCAATTCAGGGGTCTTTGATAGAACACCTACATTGACCCATTCTATAATTAACTACTTTGTATTTCATCACATTAGACACATTGAGAGTCAGGGTATAAACCAAATCAAGGAAGACAAATTGTTAACCAACAGTTTTTGGCAACTATGTTGGGGAGCTAAACAAAGAATCTTTCATTTTAATCTTTCCTAGTATTTAAAGTTACATGAAAGATAAAAATCTCTTGTTCATGTTATCTATTGCATAAATATTCTCAGTAAGTCTATCTTTGGCTTTGCTGAAATATTTCTAAACTAGGTACTTGTACATTTGTTTGAATTGTGTCTTTTGACCCATGAGGAAATATATGCATCCAATATTGTCTCCCGAAGATGTAGCTATAATAATGTTTTTTGAAACACTAGTCAAAATGTGGTTGATTGGTTCCAACATCTTTTATTGGATGCATCACTACTTGGGATGACATGTGAAATATATATGAAGCTCACTACAAGAGCACAGAAGACAAGTGTACATTATTGTCTCAACTCACTTAGATCAAGAAGGAAGAAAATATCCTCATGAGGGATTTTGTTGCAAGGTTCAACAAACTAGTTAATAGGATCCCTACTATAAGTAAACCAACTACATATAATCAGAAGATTTTCTTCATTAGTTTTATGCCTCCACATATTATTTTTCAAAAAAGAAGAGCACATGTGGAAAATCTCCAAGCTACCTAGAGTCTAGCTATAGAACTACAAGATTATTTAATAGTAGCTAGGAAATGGAATAGAGACATTCAGAGTGGAACTTCCATGGGCACTACTACTAACACTACCAACAATTCAGAAGTAATGCTTCAAAAGTTTCCAAATGAGGTGATTTCCATAAAAGGGAAATTGGGTAAGGAAGCCCCTTCATTTCAACAAACATATCAAGACATATCCAGAAAACAACATGAAGGAAGGGCCTTACAATTTCCACCTGCTCAATAAAAGCTTTGCATTGAAGCATCTCCTAAGAAGAAGAGCATGTGCATATTCCACTAAAGAGTATACCATGATGGTGACTCATGCCCTAAAATGAATAGATACAAGCAAATAAGTGCAAGTAATGAGCTAACAATGGAATATCCAGAAATTGAAGATGATTCTACTCCAAGTGACTCTGGAACATTTTATTTGGAGTATGGATCAGATTTGGAGAGAGGAGGTGACCGTTTTTCTACCTTGGATGGAGTAAAAATGATCGTAAAAATGAGGAGCTAGAATAAAATATCCTTGACAAGCTTAAATTGTGTACAAAACATTTCTCCTTCTACTTCACCAACCATGGCTAGTACTTCTACACCCTCTATTTCAAAGAAAGCACTATCAAAAGAAGAGCCAAGTGGTAAGCCTTATTCCTCATTTGATATTATTCAATATTGTAAAGATGCTCATATTCAATTTTCTCCTCTAGAGTACTTGAAATCCAATTATGTTGAATTGAAAAAGCTAGTTCATTATTGCAAGGTTGAGACTACTAATAAAGCTCATTCAAATATCAATGTTGTTGGTAATAATAGGACTAACAATAGTGTATTTCCCCCTATTGATGAAGAGCCAATCCTTCTTATGCTATTCAATGAATAAAAACCTTTAGTCCTAGCCACCTCCTTGGCTATAAACCTGATCCCTTTTATGTGTCCCTATATGCCAATGGTCATAAACTAATTAACTGTATAATTGACTCAAATGCATTAGACAATGTTATACCTTCTTCTGTTACTCATGCTTTAGTCTTTCCATTAACTAAAACATTTGGACATTTTTATTCTATGGATGCAAAAAAAGTCCCCCTAATAGGTCAAGTAAAGGATGCCCAAGTAGCCTTAGTTGTGTACTCGACAAAAAGAATGAAATTGGCCATCCTTGTACTTGACATCCCTACTAGTTATGGCATGCTACTAAGTAGGATTTTTTGGAGGGATATGGGAGGTGAGGTCAAAATATATTTGTCTCATGCTATTATTATTTCTGACTAAAAAGACCAAGCTTGACTCTGAAGAAAGGCTAAATTCACTATGATGAAAAATCTAATGATTCTAAGGCTCAAATTTAATATCAAGAAATGGAGTGTGGAAACTATGTGATGTTTTCTAGTTTGAATACTCTTGAAGAAGAGTTACACCCTCATGATAATCAAGGAATGTGGATCTTAGAGTTTGATGGTAGTTGTATAAATGTCAGATCATTAGTGAGTGTGGTGTTTATTTCCCCTAAGGGAGATTTGACAGAACTAGCATACAAGTTGTAGTTCAAGAACACAAACAACACTATAGAGTATGAAGCATTACTCTTAGGAATTTATTTTGCAAAGAAAAATGGCTAAAGATCCTAAAAACCCAAGGTAATGTAGAGTTGATAGTGAAACATGTTGGAGGTCAATACATTGTGAAAAATCCAAGACTAAAGAATTATAGGAACAGAGTCTAGGATGAGATAGAAGATTTTGATGCCTTCTCTATACAAGATATTCTAAGGGAACAAAATATAAGGGATGATATGTTAGCTGCCTCTTCATCCCTTATGTTACCTCATCCAAAATTCAAAGACAAAGAGTACAAAGTTGAAGTCCTCTTCAAACCTAATGTGCTTGACAATGTTGAATCATTGTAATTCTTTAATGATGATAAGAAGACCTAGTGCTTTCTAGAAGGATTCTAGCCTTTCACTAACATGTACTTTGAAGGAAATGAAAACCCCTACCAAGAGTTCTTTCCTAATAATAAGAAATATTTGGAGCTAGGTGTTGAGCAATTGACACATAACAAAATGCCTAGACACCTAATCTCTTTAGAAAGATTGTTTAATAGACATGTTGTATATATTAGAAGAGAAAGGGGCGAGAAAGGTGGAACCTCAGATGATTATGAGGGAATGAATGTAGGCACTAAATTTAAGCCTAAAATTATTTAAATTGGTAGTAGTTCTTCAAATAAAGAAAGAACTAAGGCTAAAGAACTACTTTCTTAATATCAAGATGTTTTTCCATAGGGTTCTAAAGATATGTAAACTTTTAGGAATGGTGAGTTTAAACACAAGATTCCCCTTAAGCCTGATGTAGTTCCTTTTAGGAAAAAGTAATGAAACTATAACCCAATCATCTCAAATGCCATCTTCAAATAAATTCATAAAATGTTAAAAGCTAGGATCATTTATCCTATGCACCATTCAACATGGATAGTCAATATTGTTCCTATCAAAAAGAAGAGTGGGGAGATTAGAATCAGTGTGGATTTTAGAAATCTAAATCAAGAATCTCTCAAAGACAACTATGCTCTTCCCAAAATGGATCACCTATTGTCAATAGTGGAAAGATCTAAAATAATGTCTATGTTAGATGGTTTCTCAAGTTTCAATCAAATTCAAGTAGACCTAGATGATCAATTTAAGATAGCGTTCACCACTCCATGGGGAACATTTTCTTACAATAGAGTTCTCTTTGGGATAATTAATGTAAAGGCTACCTTCTAGAGAGCCATGAATACATCCTTTACATATTTAAAGGACAAAATCATTGTTATCTATCTGGATGATTTGACAATATTCTCCAAGAAAAGAGAAGATAATTTGAAGGACTTAAAGAAAGTATCGAAGAGATTTAGGGAATATGGAATCTCCCTTAACCCTAATAAGTGGGTTTTTTGTGTAACAGAGGGCAAGTGGTTGCATCACATAGTGTCCCAAGAAGGCATTAATAATTATCCTAAGCATTTCAAAGCTATCCAGCAGCTCAACCTACCAACAAGAAAAATTGGAGTTATATCTTTTCTTGGTCAAGTAAATTTCTTAAGGTGTTTTGTTCCTATTTTCTCTGAGATTACAAAGTGTATAATTGGCATGATGAAAGGTAGTCACAATTTCAAGTGGGGTGACTCTAGAAGAAAGGCTTTTGATGAAATCAAAATTGCCATAGCCCATGCCCCTATCCTAGTACGTCCAGATTATACCATAGAATTTATTTTATATTGTTTTTGACTGAGTAAAATAGGTTTTATAGGGATCTTGAAACCCAAAAGTTTTTACATTATAACTAAAATAGAAATAAGAAGTAAAGTCCAACTACTATGCATCTACTTATAGAAAGCCAAAACAAAAAGATAGGCCCACGGCTAGGAAACTAAAGCCAGTAATACTAGATAAGGATGAAATAAAAAATGAAAATTGTAACTATTAGTTCTCCCTATCTAGAACCTACAGAGTCTCTACAACTTCATTGGCCCTCTGGTTGTCCATGCCCACCTAGTCCTGGTCCAGTTCATCTATCAATCCCCTGGTCTCTTTCATTTCTCCCTTGGCTTGCCCAAATTCCATACTGGTCTTTTCTTCTTTTTCCCCACCAAATCTAGCTTCCTTCATAGATTCACCCAGACTATTGATATTCTCATCCAGGGTGTTCAAAGTTGCAATTACCTAATTAGCCAAGTTTTGATTAATAGTTTCCATCCTTAGAACTCTTTTTTCAACCTTTGAGATTTGATCCTCTTGGTCAGCATGGTATCCTCGATCATTGCTTCTTATATGGTCATCCTCCTGGCTCCTTTTATCCTTAATCTCTTCAATCTCATGAAATAGCCACTTGATAGATTGAAAGTTATCTATCATGTTGTTTTTAGCATTATTGAGCAAATTGAGCCCATATTCTCTTGCATTTTGAGAAATTGCAACCAAGGCCAGGTCGATTAGTTCATCGAAATGAAATTTTTCATCTTTATCCTCCATCACTTGAGGGTTCATCATCTCCCTAATAATCCCCATCTTTATCATTTTAGTGTTGAAATTTCTCCATGACCCCCTCATGTCTTTCAAAACCATCTCCCCACTATCTTCCACCTGTAATTCTATTTTCCCCTGTGGCAAAGAAATAGTAGGGGTAGGGCCTGACATCACAGGAGTCTGGTCATTTGGTTCTTCCAGTAGGGAAGCCTCCTTAGCCTTCCTTTTCTTGGGATTCCTTGGCATAAATGTCAAATCCTCCTCAACCTTTTCACTATCCACCCCCTTCATCTCTTCCTCTAAATCTATATCCTCTTCTTTAGTGTTATGTTCCTCCTCCTCCTGTTCCTCAGACTTAGGGGGATTGGGGGTTAAGCCCTAAGGGCTCTTTCTACTAGGAGCAATGCTAGTAGAGGGAGAGATTTTATCCCCTTCCTTTGACTTCTTGTCTATAGAGGGGGTATTTTCCTCATCTTCTGAATTTATGCTTTGAACTTCCTCTGAATCTAAGCTCTTAGTTTCCTTAGATACATCCCCAGTTTCATCGAGGGATTTTCCCTTGGTCTAATTGTTAAGGTACTCATAGACCAGAAGGAGCAAACCCTCATGAAGGGTTGGGTTTGCAATAGGTTTCTTTTTAAAACCCTCAATGCCCTTGCTCATTGAAGTGAAAAGATAAAAAGGAAAGGAAATCTTTATACCATGCCTAAAATGATTTAGCAGAATGAAGTGATGTGTTCTAACCCTATTGAACCTAGTATCTAGAGATATATATTTGATAATGACCCTTAAGACATACCTCCAGAGATTTTTAATCTACTTCATTTCGAAGTATGTCACAGTCTTCATGAGTTTCTTCCTTTCATCCTCATTATTCACAAAGTCTTTGACTATGTTAGCTAATATTTTCTTGTCTTTGAAGAAGTTTATCCCCTCCAAGGGGATCTCAATGACCTAGGCAATCAGTTCCACAGTAACCTAATGAGTAATCCCATCAATTTTTACACGCCCATCCTTCCATGATTTCACCATAATCTTAGTACTTTCCTTATCAAAAACATGGAGTTTTTCCATGAATCTTGTAATACCACCCTTCTCTAGCTTATGCTAGACCTTCAAGTTTTTCCTCCAGTTATCCACCTCCCCCATTAGCTCCTTCCTACTTCTCTCCCCTACCATTATGTCCTCTAGTTCAAAAATCCTACACTTGCTCACTATTCTCTCATAACCTTCAAGCTCCTTCAAATTTCAAACCCCAAAAAAAAAATTACATTTGGAAATTAAAATGGTTGAAGACAAATCGACCCATAAAATGTGCCACGCGTACATAATATGATGGATAGTTAAAGCCTTCACATGATTTTTATTTATGCCTTGTCCGACATGTAGTCTAACAAATTTTTCCAAAATTAATATTGGATTGTCTTCATACTTCCCTAGATATGATCCAGTAAAATTAAATCTTTGACAGCTCCCAAAAATTTATCGTCGCTATGCCACATCGTCATCATGTTTTTGGCTACCACTTCATTTGCAAACCAATTCATGGCTGAGTTGGTCTCCCTATACACATGGCTGATGTGGATATTATTAAATTTTCCCAAGTCAAATTTAATCTCCTCCACAACATTCGCAATGGTCCAAGAGGGCAAGGATTGACCGTTTAAACAATTAATAATATTTAAAGAATCTCCCTCCAACCAAAGGTTCTCGGTCCGAGAAGCCAGGACCAATTTAACAATGTGACAAGCTACACTAGCCTTAGCAAAATGGTTCAACTAATACGCAAGAGGGTAAGAAAAAGATGCAACAGTGCCCCCATGATTGTTTCTAATAATTCCTCCACAGCCAATAGGACCAAGGTTCCCTTTGGCTACCCCGTCAAAGTTGGCTTTATGCCATTCTTCGAGAGGAAAAAGACACCTAGCCTCTTGTCTTTTCCTATCCCTATCATTTTTATTTTCTATGTTGTTTCCTCCTTCTATGTCTCCTCCCTTTCTGATGGAAAAATTCTCCTTAATTGAAACTTCAATTTTCTTTTCAATAACAATAATAGGGGACTCCCTATCTCTAAAGATACAATTATTTCACTCTTTCCATATTACCCAATAGAAGTGCAGAAGAGACCAAGAACATAATATCTGATTCTTCATTCTAATGTGCACACTATTCCATTGTCCAAAGAACTCTTGAATGTTTGTTAGAATGCACCAACTAACCCCATAGTCCCTGGTCAAATACATTTTATGCCATACTTATGAAAGAAAACAAGGAAAGTATCAAAGCACCTATTGCTTTTATGAGAACCCCTCTCAAGGAGCATGAACTAAAGTACTCTCAAATGGAACACAATGACTATGTTGTGGTTAGAGCCCTTAAGAACTTCACATTTTATGTTTTGCATTTGCATTCAATTGTGTAAGTTCTTGATTCAGCATTCAAAAGTATCTTCACTCAACAAGAAATAAGATGCAACTTAAGAGGTGCCTAGATAGCCAAATTCCAATAGTATGACATTGAGCTAAAGCCTACTAAGTTGGTTTGTGACAATGGTTTGTGCAAAGCAATTGCAGAAAATTGGGATGTAAATGAAGAAGAAAAAATCTCAAGAGTCCTAATGGTAAGCCTCCAAGACCCTTGGTTTTCATATATTACTTATTTCCTTACTTATAGAGAATGTCCCAATGTATTAACCTATAAGAAGAGAAGGTATATTAGGACTAAGTCTACCAAGTATGTCATTAAATTGATGGCACATTCCTAAGATGTGTAGATAAGCCTCAACAAGAGAGATTGCTCTGAACATTTAATGATGAAGCTTGTGGTGGGCATTACTCTTCTACAATAACATATTAAATTTTAAGTCAATTCTATTACTAGTTAGGTATGTTTAGAGATACATATAAATAAGTAGCCCAATTTGAAAAGAGCAAAATGTTCACTAGTAAACTTAATTGGTTGCCTTGCCATTAAGACTAGTAGTCATAGAAGGTCCTTTTCATCAGTGGGGAATTGATTTTATTGGCCCAATTAATCCCTCCTCTTCTATTGGACATTTATATATCATTACTTCTATAGACTACTTTACTAAGTGGGTTGAAGAAAATCCCACTAAGAGAACTACTTCTGTAGTTGTCCGTGAATTCATTAAATCAAATATACTTGTAAGATTTGGCGTCCCACTGAAACTGGTTATGGACAATGCTACATATTTTTCTTCAATAGAAATTGTTGAATTCTTCTATGATAATGGTATCCACCTGAGTCATTATTTATACTATTTCCCTCACAAAAATGGTCAAGAAGAATCAAATAACAAAAATTTGGTCAACATTATGAGAAAACTTGTCTCTGACAACCAAAAGAGTTAGCACAGGAAACTACATAAAGCCCTTTGGGTAGATAGGGTAACACCTAAGAAGACTACTAATATTTTCTCCTTCGAGCTAGTATATGGAGTTGAGGGTAGTCTTCCCCTTCTATTGGGATTATCAGTTTGCAAGTTGCAGCAACCAATTGAAGATTATGTATTTTAGATTGCTCTAGAAAAGAGAATAACATGTTTAACCAAGTTGGAAGAGGAGCATGAAAATTTGGTTGACCACATCAAAGAGCACTAGAGGTGTGTGAAGAGCTTCTTTGACAAAAGAGAAAGACCAAGAAATTTCATGAAAGATGGTCTATTACTATTGTGCGATAAGAGACCAGAACCCAAAGGTACACACCACAAATTTGATTCTCTTTGGAAAGTTCCTTTCAAAATTGTGCAAGTAAATCAGAATAACTCTTTCATAATGGCCTATCTCACTAGTGAGATTCTTCCATTTTCCTATACTAGCTAGGATCTAAAGTAGTGTCAGTTCAACAATTGAAAGCAAGTAACCCCTGTAGTTAGAGTTAGCATAAGTAGCTTCCCTTTCTATTGCGTTCTCTACTTTAGTTTCCTACTTTCCTAGTGTAGTTTCATTTCTATTGTGTGTTTAGTTTAGTTATTTCCCCCTAAGATTTGCCATTCCAACTATGAAAAACCAAAGATTGTAGCTCCTTTCTTAGGCATTTTCATGTCTAACGCCCTAGTCAAAACCAACTATCGCCAAACTTTCAGTCCATCCCTTTTAAGATTCTAGCTTGGTGAATTTTTATTGCATTTATGTTTGAGTCCTTATATAGGTAGCCCCTAGGTGGCTCTCTTCTCATCAAGCATCCTTGAGGCTTATATTATGTGTTCTTTCTGGGTTTTCCTTTCTCTAATTTCCCCTATACCTCTATGTGGGATCCTCTCTTTTTCTCTACATCAAGGTCTTAGGTGATCTAGGTTTGGGTGGGTTTCCATCTAAGGATCTTCCCAATGAGAAGGAATTCTATCTTAGTTCTTCAAATTGTTCCTATCTTTAGGTAAGGTGTTTCTTCTGGTTTCTAGCATGTGTTTTTGGATCTTTGTTGTTGACACACTTCATTAGGTACGATCATGAGGAACAAAGTAGTGGTGACAAGCTCAGGTGTATCTGGAGATTGATTCATGATAAGAAGATCAGATAACAAAGATCTAAAGTTTTGGAAGTCTCAGAGTAAATATCTAAAGTTAGAATCTAATTCTATGTAGTGAAATGGAGTTCCATTAATCCAAATGCTTCCCCTTTGGAAAATAACATCTTCAAGTTCATTTCCAAAGAAAAGCTAAGAAATGAAGATGAAAAATGACCAATTCAATTAAAATATTTCTAACTGTTTATTTCTTCAAAAAATGTATATCTCGATGGTACTTTTTGTTTGAAAATGAAAGATTAAGCTTTCATCCTAGAAGATATAAAAGATGGAGAAATGCTAAACCCATATGGGAAGACATTCTTTGGGAATGTCATAAAGTTTTTTTTGATGGAGTAACTTGTTATGTGCTATCCCGATACAAAGGAAATAGTCGTCCAAGTGCTCAAGGCAGAAATTTCATTTCATGGCTTCTCCAAGTTAAGAGATAAATGATAAAGAAAAGCCATGTGTAGAAAAGAAAGCAACAAGGTACCCAAGGCCTTGAAGGAGTATCTCTCATGATACAATCCCAAATCAAAGGAAAAGGAAATCTTATGGAAATATAAGTTTATGTCTCCTTCCCTCTATGTGCACAAAAAGTGTCACGCTTATATAAACCATTACTCTTGAGAATACCCACGAAAGAGTGCATCTCATGAGGCAACTTATAGCTCTCTATCTATGATGTGCAAAGGCTATGATATGGTAGCTCTAAAATGAACCAATCTATGCAATCCTTGAAAGGTGCACCATAGAACAAGAGATTCAAAGAGTAGATGCAAGAGTGCCAATATCCAAGGATCTAGAATAAAATACAATGCAAATGTAAGCTATTCTAAATGAAATGAAAGCTAACAAAGAGAACTAAGATAAGCATAAAGGAAACTAAGATAAAAAGTATACCATAATGTAAGTAGAATGAGATCCAAGCTAAAATAAAAAAATGCAAGAATGCTCCAAGTCTCCAAAATTACCAAGAAAACCTCCAACATAACAATAATATGAGAGACTAAAATCCTTGAATGAGGAGAGGGCCATCCCTTTTAAAGAAAAATGGATGGTAGAGATTAAGAGGAAAAAGAGGCCTAATAGAGGGAAGAGAATGCATCTTGAGTGATCCATGTGCACAAGAATTTTCAACAATTATGATGAAGAGTTGACTTATGTCCCCCACGTAGGACAAAAATGTCTTTTCATTTATTTTTGAATAAGGGAAATATTTTTGTGTGTGCAACTTAGGATAAGAGATGAGTGGGGAATTTATTTAATTAAAAGGGGGACATGTTCTTTTAATTAAATATGAACTTAGGATAAAGTGGTCAAACTATAGGATAAAATCACATAAATGGATTTTTGGAGATTTGATTAAGGATAAGCATTAGATAAATTATGAAAAATGCTAGAAAGAGGCTCATAGTCTAGATGACCATTTTTGGATGATTATATTTTCCCCTCTTTGACTAATATGTGATTGGTCTAGGAAAACATTACATCAAAGAATGAAGAAGACAAGATGATAGAGAGATATGACTCTAAAGAACAAAACACAAAGAGATAACAAATCCTAAATGCACAATCTATTTAGTAGCAATACTAAACATTTGGAGAGAGAAGAGACAATATCAATGTTGGCCTGGTTTTTCACCATTTATATTTTTTTGCACCTAGTAGTGAAAAACCCTAGTGTTATGTTCTAAAATCTTGTGAAATTTGGTTAAGAGCTTGGGTGAAATTTGTTGAATTCCTTCAACCCTTGTTTATTTTGCCCTAACCCTTGAAAAAATGGTTGAAAGTAATCTTTTAAATAAAATTATGTAGGATCCTTCTATCCTAAGTTCTCATTTTCCAAAATTATTTTATTACTTTCACAAAGTAAACCTTTAAGCAGGCCCTAACCGTGATTACCTTTCTTTAAGCCTTTTTGTGAAACATCTTAACTATGGTGTTTTGATTTGATCAACTATTGATCTTTCCAAGATCAACGGTAGGTGCATCCCCACGAGATAAATCTATTCAAAGTTTAAGAAAAGTGGGCAAGCACATTTGAGACACATAGCATTTAGTGACATTGGGTTATGACTGTGTTACAAAGACTAGAGTTTGTCAGAGCTTGTCAATACTTCGTTAGACTTTTTTAGAACTTTTGCAAAATTGTCAGTGCACATTCCATTTTTTAGAAATATCATTAAATGAGCCAAGTAGTGGGATTCCCTTATGATTTCATGTCCTTAAGCATCAATCTTTGGAAGATTGACGATCGATGTATTACTGCAATATGAAAGTGCAAGGATTTTAACTAAAGTGGGCAAGCGCATCTTTGACATGTGGCATATGATGATGTCATAGACCCACAACTCTAAAAGGTAATAATGCAGTCTGTACTGATTGGCAGAGTTGTCAAACATGTTGATACAAACACAATGCATTTATTGGTTGATGTGGCTAACTCAATATTAAAAGGCATGATTTATCACATCATTGATCTTGGATAGATCAATGGATAATGCTTACCCACATTACCAAGATGACTAAACTTTAAACAAAGTAGGGAAATGTCTGCATGCCACATGGCATAGTGGGGCATGTTGCTAAGAAATTTTTCAAGTCATGCCAGGGTGGAAAAAGGTAATGAAGTGGAATGTAGTAATTGGCAGGATAATACATGTACTTGCCAGGCTAGAGATGAGTGTGCCAGTGGGGCTACATTTTAAAAGGCTTTATTTGGAAAGTTATAACAATTTTTTGTGATGTTAAATTTTCCAAAGATCAACGATTAGTGCTTCACCACATTATGAAGATGCTCAAGGTTTAAGTAAAGCGGGGAAGTCCCTACTTAACGCATAGCAAAGTTTCAAAAAATTTAAGTAGCTTTTCTGTTTTCAAACAAGGTCATTTGATGCTATGTGATTGATGAAGGAAATTCAAATTTCAGGTGTGACATGAAAATTAACTATTAAAAACATTAATGTTGTTTAGTGCCACTTCATGTGACCTTAATGCTACATTATAACTTGAAATTCACCATTATTGAACCACAAAATTGCTAGATTATCAGAGGGCAAGTCTTTTTAGAGCTAGGGCACAAAATTCTTAAGGGTTTTTAGTGATTTGCATAGAAATTCACTAAGAAAAATCAGCAAGAAAGAGCGAGTAAGTGGTCTAAAACATTTGACAATTGAGCAATTGCAATTGTGCTAGGTTAAATTGAGAAAATGCCTCCTCGTAAGGATATTTCTGGTAAGGTGGATTATTTAAAGAGATTAGTCCATGATATTTTTTAGAACAAATACCTCCCTTAGTAAATGAATTGACTAAGGGTAGACAGTTCATTCCCAAAAACCCTAGGTTGGTGGTTAGTGAGGGTTTTTACAACAAGGCTAATTATTTGAGAGATGTAGAAGTTTTAGTGGGAGGTTTAGAAATTTTTAAGAAATGGTTTATAGAAAGAAACTTGGATTCTCCAATGAGTAATGTGTGGGAGTTTGATATAGGCAAACTGATCATTCCTAGAGTGTTCTTTGATAGTGACCTATTAGTAGATATGGCTAAAAAGCATGATCCAATTACTAGGGTGGTAAAGAATCATGTAGGGAATAATCTTTTTAGGGTTTCACCTGCATTAATTAAATAAGTTTTCAAGATGAACCCTAATCATTCTACCCATGAGAAGATTTATATGGAGGATTTCTAGGCCAAACATGATGTACAGAAGGTATATTTAAGGGGAGGGCCACTACATCAACATTTTGTCAAAATTGGGTCACTACCCTTGGTTACATTGAATACCCCAGAGCCCTTGCTGAAGAAATATTTGAATCCTAGGGCAAAAGCCTTATATTTCTCTCTTTGCAAGATTTTTGGATTGGATGAAATAGATAACATCCCAGGCTCCATTTTTTTTATCATAGCTCAAACTCTGTAGTATCGAATGAGCTCAATTCTTGATTTTGCTTCTTACTTGGCTGAGGAAATTCATAATGGATTAATTGGAATATCTTAAGGCAAGGTTAATAGGCCTTTTTTCTGGTACTCTTTGTTGATGTACATATGTTTATACAAAAGAATTGCCTTTTCTCCAAAGAAATTAAACTGGAACTAGAGAGAGATGGAGAAAAACTCCTAGTTCAGTTGTGGAGCATAGACATGACATGGGAGGTCACAAATGCTAGTTTTGTTAGATTTGACAAATATTTTTCTTCAAGACTTAGATTGTTATTGAGAGGGGATAGCCTTAGATTACCACAACCTTTGCTAGAATTGATAAGACCTAAGGATCATACCAAAGGGCTATTGGTAAGTCATAATTGGGGGGATATCATCCCATATCCTATTTCTACTATTTTTAGAATTTATGGTTTCTTGGGAAAACCCCATGTGCTACCCTATCAAGTACCTTTTAAGGTAGGAATTATAGAATTTTTATGCCATATTAGTACTATTGATGAAATGGATTTATTAGGGAAATCCAAAGGAACATCCTTTCCAGTGGTTACTATTGTACATGAGTTTGCATTTGTTAAGAAGGGATTGAGGAGTTTGGCAAAATTCCTAGCTAAATATCAAATGGCCCAATCCCATGCTCATTATATTGATCCAAAGGGATTATATGACCTCCTAAGGGAGAGAAGTAAGGTCAAGGTTCACACACAAGCTATGTACTTCTTTGAGGAAATAATTAGAAATATATTTTCATTGCAAGAGTAGGAGGTTAGGAAAGAAAAATGGATAGTGTATAGCAAGGTTTTGGATTTCATAAATGTTTTTGAGCCCAAGTATGACCCTTTGGTAGACAAGAAATATTGGGGGGGCAAAATGGACATGTTAATGAATAACTTTGCTAGAATAATGCAAACCTTGAATGAGAAAAAAGACATTTTGGCAAAGGCACATCCAAATAGAGTTGCTAAGGTGGAGACAAGAATAAAGAGAAAAATGGTTGTGACTCCAGGCCAGTATACACTACAGAGGAGGGTTGGATATGTCATAGCTCAAAATGTATACTACATCCCCCCTTACAAAAGGTCAAGATTAGAGAGCCCTTCTGACATAAGTGCTCCCAAGAAACAAACATTAGAAAGGGTCATCTTCTCAAGCAAGAGAATACTCACCTTCCCAGACTCCACTCAGAATAGATGATAAGGCATCTCTGAGAGAACAGCTAAAAAAATTGGAGGGGAGGGAGACATTGTAATTACAACTATTGATTTTCAAGGAGGAGTACCTGAAGATCCTCCAATGTCATCTTTTAACCTTACTATTATAGATTATAGAGGTAAAGAGATGGATCCTATAATTGCACAAGCATCTCATAAGTCTATTGATGATGAAAATTTTGTAAAGACTAGATCTTGTGCACATTTTTTATGGAGGAGAAGCATAGGTAATTTTGAGGCTAAATGCAAAACAATAAATGTAGAGCAACCAAATAAGTTGGACTCTAAGGTTGAGGAGAAGGTTAAAGCCAAATTTTTAAAGGACTTTTCCCAATTAACCCTTGATGCTAGAGGATAGTTAGTAAAAGAGTTAGGAGTTTTGGCTTTATCTAAATGGGACATAGCTAATGCTATGATTTTTTATTCTATTAGAAAGGAAAAAGATGTGCAGTATAAGACTAAAGAAGAAATCTTGCAAGCACATAGAGGAGTGAAGTATAGGAATGACCACCAAGCTTTGGTAAATTTGGTCCATTAAAAAAAAAGATAAAACAAAAATACAAGAAATCTCCAATGTAGAGCATACTAGTACTCTCACAGTCTATAGGGCAGATGAAGTTGATAGTGAAGAGATAAATAAAATGACCAGAGAGATGGTGGACTTTGGAATAGTAGTTGTTGGAAAGGAGAAAAGAAGATTCCTATAACTCAATGCCAAGTTTGAAGAAATATTAAAGGCATATGAGTCAAGAGGAAACAAGATATAGTTGTTGGAGAATCAAGTGTCCCAAATGGATAAGCAGCTAGGAAAGAGGAAAGTGGGAGAATCTAGCATGCCTAGAATTGTTTACCCTTACCCCTTGTTGAGCCATTCAAGTCTACTCCAATTATAGAACTGCCTAATACTCCACAAAGGCCAAAATTTTATACTGCAAATGAATTTGAAGAAGAAAAGAATAAGCTATGGAAAATGCAGGTTGAGCTAAATAATCAATATGAAGAAAAACTCAAAAAGACACTCTTATACTTAGTAGATAAGATTGACTGGCCAGCATTCTATGACCAATTGGTGGGGATCCTTGATATGTGGAATGAAATAAAAAGTGTTGAAGACACCCTAAAGCCCATTGTGAAAAATTGGAATGAAAGAGATAAAGATATTACTCTTATGTGTATCTCAGTCATCAATTTGTGTTGTGACCAAATAGAGAAAACTTTTGATATAACCAATAATTTGACAGAATTTGATGAGAGAAGGGTTGCTATTCAAAAGAGAATAATGAATTGTCTCTCCAAATTTATAGGAGACAATTTTGATCTTTTTCCTAGTGCACTCAAAAAGATTGATAAAATAAAAGAAAAGGAAGAATGGGGGAAAGAATTGAATGATTTATTATGCCCTAGAATGAATGAAGTTATTAATGAAAGGGGACATGTATTTTGGGCAATGACCAATGAAGAATTTGTCAAATTACATTGTCAAAGTACAGCTATTCTATAATGCCATTAGAAAAGAATGTTTTGAAATAAACAAAATAGGAGGCTTTGTGATCAAAAAGTAGCATGAAATCTTGAATTTTGATTGGCCTGATGATACATGTTTCAAAAAATGGAGGGGGGACTTTATGTCTTCAAAATAGATGGAAATAGAGGAAGAGGATGTGGACCAAGGTGGAGATCAAATAGATGACACATTAGTGCATGCAGAAGAAGAAAAAGAGGAACAACCAGCTCATGTGGAAAGCACAGTGGTCCCAATTGATGATGTGGCAGAAAAGGATTCAAACATAATTGTTGTCTTAATAGTACATGATGATGCAGGTGGAAATCCTCAAGTTGAAGTGAAGTTGCATGAATCAAAGCTAGACACATCATTAGCAAACCTAATGGCTACATACTTCGAGGATTTAGAATAATAAAAGAGCCAATCATAGAATTTGTAGCATTTGAAAATGTAATAGAAAAATAGGCCCACCAAGAAGAATATTATGAAGTAAAGTTTTTTTGTTGCACAAAATTTTGGCTCTTATGATAGTAACAATTGTAAATATCTTTGTCTAAAGGGAATTTGTCAGTTCTCTATGCCTAAAGCTTGTTGCATCTCACACTAAATAAGAGAGATTCCAGGCCTAGAGAAAGGGTCCAATTTATTGCATAATTTTAGTTTTTACTAAGTTGTTCGGTCTAGTTTATTGATGCAAACTTTGTGATGTATTTCCTCTACCAATATCTAAGAATACATTGGTGTTATAGGATCATAGTATCTTTTCTTGAGTTATTTTGATTTATTTCAATTATATACAAATTCCAGAGAAAATTAATACAAAGATGAACTATCCCCATATCTATTCTTGTTGAATCTTGTCTCCATTTTTATTACTTGGTCATTTTGAAGTTGTATGAGCAAAGCTTGTTTATTTGAATGCAATTAAATCAAATTGTATGTCAATTCACTATTACCATTAATTTATTTTATTAAGTAAATGCTTCAGAGAATTTGATAGGGTTTCCATGGAAATAGGAAGGATGTCTGTAAGAATGATTTTCAATGAGAATTGTTGATACTATTGATTGTAATGTAGTCAATTAGATCTAGAAATTGAATGGACTCTAAATCCCAATGGATGAGGCACTGATGTATTAATTTAATGTGTAGATGGAGAGATCATGAACAAGCATCAAGCTTAAAATCAAAATTAGTTTTACTTTACTATTTAAGGAATGTCAAAGTTGGTCAGCACTTATTTGCATTTTATTTCTAAGTCTTAGTTAGTTGCTATTGCCTAGAAGTATTTGTAAATCTAAGAAGAATTGTGACCAAATTTTATATAAGGGATGTGTATTGTTGCAAAGTTTCATGGAATGAGTAAAGTATGTATGTAATACCAAATTGAAAATCTTCCATCCCATAGGTATATCCACCTTGGTTCTACAGAGCCTAAAGAGCAAAAAATCTTGTATGATGTTGGGTCCATATTTGATGAAGAATTGATGGTTTATGGGAAGTAGTTGATCCTTAGGTTATTGTGATTTTTATTATCTTGGTATTAATTATTTTGTTCCTTAATAGTTGAAAAAACACCAACAATCAATACATAAGACAAGCATTGATATGTCAAGAAAATAAACTAGATATATCAAACGAAAATAGATAGTTATAGCAGAAAGCAATTTGAAACAATGATAGAATATTCCTACTCCCATGGGATTGAAATTTAAATGAGATAGAGGAGATGCATAAATAAGCTATATTTTATCAAATCAAAACAAAGAAAATTTCATGATGATAGATAAGAGTTTAAGACCAAAGAGTGACTGCCAAGCAATGAAGATATGCCCCAATTTGACTAATTTTGACCAAGAAATATTAAATGAGATGAAATAGGAATGAAAGCGAAGAGTGGAAGAGAGTATAAATGATGAAGAAATTAAAAAATTATGATCACCCCAACAAGATTCAAAGATTAAGCCTCAATAGGTCAACCAACTACATAGAAGAAGGAAGAAATTTTGACTAGCAAGATGAACCCAATTTTGGATTTTGATCCCGAAAATGGATCCAAAATGTTGAGATTAGAAAAGATAGGTTAAAAGAATATATGATATGGTAAGATAGAAAAGAAGTGATAAATAGGAAAGAGAAGATAAGATAAGATTGAGAAGAGACAAGAGAAGAATGAAAACAGTTAGCTAAAAAGTCCATGAAAGATAAAGAAGAGAGCTCTCTTAACATGTAAAATGAAAAGCTAAGCTAGAATGAACCCTAGAATGAAAGCTAGGATGAAAAGGTGCAATTGAAAGGGTTACATAAGTAGGTCCCATTTTTATCATCGAGCCTTATTAGGGACATCAAAAGATCATACAATCATCACTAGCATAAACTATGAGGATTTGAATATGATCTATATCGAATACAAATGTGGGAATCCAACCTATGCATCAAAAACATATAGGTTAAGATGACTATGCCATTAAATTCACTAAGTTTAGCATAGAAAGATTACACTTGTATCAAGGCATAAGCACTAGGATAACCCCCGAGAGTGGTCTTGCAAAAAAAGACAAGGATGATACAATGTAGGCCCAAAGTGTCTAGAAGGAAAAGTGAAAAGGCTCTCAAAACTTAAACTAACAAATTATACCCACATGCAGAAAAAAAAAAAAAAAACATGCCCCATGCCCCTAGTCTTCTAGTCTAGGATATCTTCAAAAAGACTATTAGGGAAAGAACACTCAACAAAATAAATCATCATAGATAGCACATAAAGAAGAAAAAGTTCATCATTTCTCAACAAGTTTAATGTTTAAGTGCATGTGTATATGTCACATGGCCATTTCTTCAAGACTTGAATATGATAGTGAGAAATTTCACAATATTCTAGACTGCAGGTAGCCTATCTAAAAAGCGTTGAGAAACACTTGATGTCAAGTTGGGAGTAGTGTTGACAAACACTACTTTATGAGTTTCCAAAGGAACCCTAATGCAAAAGGAGACCCCAATAGGCTAAGAACCTATGCCCCTGAGATGAGGACAAGGGACAATTCCAAGCTAAGAAATGTGTTGCAGAATGAATGAGACTGATAGACATAGGTGTGAGGGTCTCAAGTAGCCCATGTTTCCAAGTTTTTACCACTTGGCAGATTTTTTCAAGACTTTTTATAATTTTTTTAGATTTTTTAGATTTTTTATTTTTTTGGTGATACATCAAAGCACCTTGCTATTTTTTCACTGAGATGATCATTTTTTTGGGACAATTTATGCTTTTTAGGAATTTTTCAACATCATATATGAATTTTTTAGATTTTTTAGAATGATTTAGAGATTACTAGTTCTCAAGCAAGACTACATCATTTGTCCCAATGTCTAGCAAGGTGTAGGAAATGATGGAGCAACAAGCTAGTGGATAAGAAGAGATGGATAAGTAAGGAGTATGAAGCAAGTGAAAGTGATCCTCAAGGACTGACTCCTCAAGAGTACCCAAGCTAGGAAAAGATAGCTATATGAAGCAGGTTTTGGATAAGCAATTGAAGTAATGAGAAATCTAGCATGTAGTATAAGCAGTGAAGCCAACAAGATAGATAGCATGAAAATGTGTAATTCAAGAGAGTAGACATGTCAAGAGCCTTAAGAAGCATGTTTTTCTTTATTGTGATCAAGATTAAGGGATCAAAAAGATAGGATAGTAATGGGATAGAGAAATAAGAATGAAGTTGGATATAAAGGCTATGAATGAATGAGCAAGCACAATAGAGAATCTCATGGATAAGATAGCCAATATGCAAGGATAACTCAACATTGTTAAGATAAAAGAGGGAGAAAAGGTGATAGATGGAAGGTGGAAGAATTATGCATGATGCATGTTTGCCAAGTTTTCATCATGGTATTTATCCAAGGTGTCGTAAGGAGTGGTTTTCACCATAGGACATATTTATTTATCTTTACTTTTGCTACTAAGGCACCAAAAGAAGTGGTTTTCACCATGGCACTTTTTTCTTTTTTTCTAGTTTTTTTTTTAATAGAAATAGGTCAAGCTTTTTCAAGTTAGATAGTGCTCCTATAGGAAAGATAAGTCAGGATAAGACAAGACCATAGATAAGTATGTTCAAAGATGTTGATAAGGTAATGGAAGGGAGTTGATAGTAGGAGGAGTATATAAAGGATAAGAGTTCATGTCTTGAAAGAACTAAATGAGAATGGATGGCAAGTAAGTGAAACTTTAGAGGATTCAATGAGGGTAGGTGAAAAGTGGGAAAGATCAACATTGACACGCACCTTTAAGGGTGATGTAATGATGGAGGAATTGTGGATGAAATAGTTTGAGGTTTAGATGTATGAGGTGGTAGGATAATTTTAGAAGAAGATGGAGTGGAATCCTTTGGAAGCTTTTTATGAAGATGTTTGGAATAATATGGAGTGAAAGCCTTTGAAAGCTTGAATGTCAACTTTGAAGGATTTTCAATATTCAAGTCTTTCAAAAGAGACTTGGGAATCCATATAGCTTTAAATTCTTTATTTCCTTTGGATACTTTAGAATGTGTATCTTCAATAATGGATTTACGAACTTATATTTTCTTTGATTTAGCTCTTTAGGTAGTAGACCTTTGCGATATCTTGAATTTTTTTTATTTCTTAGCATTTACATGTCGATTAGATGGGACATAGTAATCTTCATTTTTCAATGAATTCTTATGTTTGTTCTTGCTTCCAAAAGACTTGGGATTTTTGGATGAATAAGGCTGATATGACTAATTTAGATGGTTGAGTGGATGGATATTTTTCAAGGATGAATGTATTTTTTGATCTTGAGGTACAATAGGAGAGCTAGAAGTGGAAAGTGTAGGAGATGAAGGAACATAAGGTCCCAATATGGATGGAAGGTTTGAGGACTTGAGCTTAGATGCATAAGGACCAAGGATAGATTTATCAAATGCAAAGGTATAGTGGATAAGGATATCAACATCTTTAGAGTGAGAAACATAACCAAGGCCATCAATAGACCCATGAGTATCTTTGATAGGATCAGCATTTTTAGTAGGATAATTTGAAGCTTGAGAATAGTTTGAAGTAGATGTGAATAAGTAGAACATTAGGGGATGCTATGATCTTGCCAACTAGCTTTGGAAAGAATATGAAGAGAACTTTTCTCATAATTTTTAGTAAGCTCAATGGAAATAGTGGAAGTGATGTCTTCATCATACTTAGGAGGTGGATAAAACATAGGATATGGAAGAATGACCTCTTGAAAGAGATGAAAAGGTTCTTGATCTTGATCTTTCTTGACATTTATAGCTTTAGCTTTTTGAGATTCCTCTTAACATGGAGCCACTTCTAAGGAAATGGAAAAATATGAGGTTTTCATGATATGCTCTTGAAGATGTAATGGGGGATTATCTGAAGTGGGCATAGTAAGCATAGAATCACATAAAATTTGAGGATCTTTAGGCTTAGTATCATGGAAAATATTTTCAGCAAAGTGAAGATTAGCTTGAGTTTCTTTTAGAGGTAGCCCTTGAGGGTAGGCATAGTGTATGAAAAAGGCATTAGGTTCTTTTTTTGATGGAGTCATGTTGGAAAGCTTTGAAGTGTTGGGAGATGCATGAGTGTTGGAAGAAGCATCTGTATCAAAGAAGCCACCACTAGACATAGGTTCATTAATATGATCTTGCTTAAGAGAAGTATCCTCACCACATGAGTCATTAGAGGTATTAACAATCCCATCATCAATAATATCTTGGACTTTATGTTTAAGCTTGATACAATTAGAAGTACTATGCTCATTATGTTGATGATAAGAACAATAAATTTATAAGAATGGGTTTCCATATGAGCTATTCTTGGGCAATGTGATGAGCTCATTAGCAAGGAGCATTTTCAAGATGATGTCATGAGAATCTTCCAAGGGAGTAAAATTCATCTTTAAAGTATGTCTAGGCTCTTTTTGTTGCTTCTCAAGTGCATAGCATGCATCCATTTCCTCATCATATTTGACAAAGATAGGCTTGTCATGAAAGTTTGGCATATGATCCAACGAGGTTTTACTTGATAGCTCTCTAAAGAGGTATATAGATCCAGTAGATGAAGACAAGTGATGTCTTGAAGTATAATATGTAGACCTTGAAGAAGATTATGTCCTTAGAGAGCATGGCTCCCATGTATGCAAAGGTATTAGGGAAGATTCATGTAAGGATGTAATCTTCTCCTCTAATCTTTTCTCAAGTTTAGACTTCATTTCTATCATTTTCTTAGAGAAATAAAGGTAAGAAAGATCATTTGTCTCTTTTAGTTCTTTTTATTGAGCATATAGATCTTGAAAAGCTTTAGAGGCACGAAGGATATCATGATCATATAGATTTGGTTGAGGTTTGGTAGCACAATGCTTGAATGCCATAATGGTAAATATATAATCAAGCATGAAGGAGACTAGAGGAAGCAAAGAAGGTTACACAAGATAACTTGATGTCCAAACTAGAGAGGTAGAGTATTCACTTGCCAATATAGTAGAGAGATATTAAAGTGACTTGTAAAGCAAGGTGTCCAAGAAAATTATGACACTAGTGATTAAAGTCAAGAGCTAGGTGAAAAGCTAGATAGCCAAAAAGATAGAGCAAGTGGGTTGACAAGTGAACAACTTTCCCAACCCAAGAGTGTAGTCAAGAAATCAAGGTAACCATTTTAGAAAAAAGATAACTAGCAAGTGGACATAGACCATGAAATAGAAATACCAAAGAGTCACTTTAAGCATTTTCAAGCACTAGAGAGATAGAAAATAAAAGTCAAATTATGAGACTCCCCTTAGCAAGAAACACAAGAAAATGTTTGCACTTGATGTTTTGATTTGGTTGAAAAAGTTTCACAATAGTTAATAGCATAGCAAGTTTGATGTTCAACAACAATTTTTTTCCAAGTAAGATAGTGACACATGGAGTAGTCTTAAAACAATCAAGAAAAGGGAAAAGAAACTTTGCATGATACAAGAATATGTGATGTCTCAAAAGAAATCCTTGGAACTATCATCATGTGTATGCTCAAAATATTTCCATGGATCTAGCACATTCAAGAAAAAATCAAGCAATATCTACCTAAAGGTCACGGTTCATTACTCAATAACTTGGCCCACACTTGATGCCCCTCACCTAACACCAAGTGGTTACTCATGAGAGATATTAGCTTTTTCATGGAGATGTCATTGGCATAACCAAGGGGACACAAATGGTGAGTGTAAAATCTTGGGGTGAATTGGGTAACCCACTAGGATTGGTCCTTGCACCAAGATGTTGAGCAGAAAAATAAGGTAGTTTCTATCCTAGGTTCTTAGTAAGGGCTTCCATTCATAGCACTCCTCTATTAGAATATATAGTCCACAGATATAACTGAGAGGAGGGATGAATCAATTATCCAACTATTATCATAATTAACAATGTTAAACAATCTTAACCATATAAGTAATATAAACTAAAACCACAACAAGATACTCATACACAATAACACCATATATGTTAACTAGGGAAAACACCAGTGAGTAATTATTAGTACAAATGAGTTAACTAGGTATTTAGTCCTTGTTAATTAGTACAACATTTAATATGTTAACTAGGTATTGTAATAGACCTTATTAGGAGTCTGTTACAACATTTAGTACAAATGAGTCCTTGTTAGGAGACTTTGAATCCCTATTAGAATATTCCAACCCTATTAGGAGTTTTGAAAGATAGCTAGATCCACTGCCCAAACAACTTCAAGGGAAAGACCAATGAACCCACTATCCAAATGATCTATGTATTATTCCTTGTAGAATAATAGAACTAAAATGTACTTTGTTCCTCTATCTCTATCTTATCAATTAGACTTTTTCTCCTTCAGATCTTGTAACCAAATTTTGAATCTTGCATCCAATAATCTATTGGATCACTTAATGCATTTAGTAAGCACTCTACTCCTTTTCACACTTTGCACTTCTTGCAACAATAGATACATACATCACACTTGATCACTTTTACAATCAAGGAAAATATATTTCTTTTATACCATATCTTCATAATAATTCCTTGAATCGGCCTTGAGGCTTTCCCAATTAATTAAAATAAGATAATTAATTAATTACAATTACAATAGCACTGTACGCTCACAATCTATATAAAACTTCACAAGTGTGATACTAAGTCTTGCACACTTACTGATGTCATCATTTGATTGTCATCTATCACTTCTTGATTGTACATCTCTTCATTACAGCCCAGATGTAAGATAGCCACAAACATTAGGAATTTCTTTTCCAATACCTTATCTCTGAACTGCTCTCTATAAATTAGGTACAACTTCCATACATCTTTGACTTATACTCTGTGTACTTAACCACATCATTAGGACACTGTGTCAAACATGTCCATGATTACACATGACCAGAAAATCAAACCATTTTTTGTACTATCAAGATCTTTGTCTTCTACTTAGCTAGTATTTACAAAAACAATGTTATGTTGGCATCAATTACAAACATAGTCATGAATGCAACATATCAATACTCTCCAATTCTCAGGATACTCCCCCAATGTAGTATCATCAACATTCATGGTAAAATTCTCTCCATTTGGCATTGATGGCAACATAGATGAAAAACATCTAAGTTCCAATAATACTAAGTAGTTCTCTATTGTTGCTTCTTCTCATCTCATGCATACTCTCCCTCATGTTTTAGGAAAAAAATTTCATGCATATTCTCCCCCATTGATAGCAATGTCAAAGACTTGAAACTCAATGTACCAATCGTTAATCAGCTACTCCAAGTAATCAACCAACTCGAGTGTCCAAAGATACTTTTCAATAACAAATACCAAATACCAAGAGTCCTCAATGACTTAGTATACTAGATACTCCCCCATATGAGAAGCATCATCATTTAGTCCATCCAAATAATACTACTTTGTACCACTAGACTAATGCACTTTCTACATCAACTACTTAGAAGTAGGCAGGGGCATAACCCCAAGAATACCTCTCAAGTACTCAAATGTATCTTAAAGAAAAGACGTCATAAAGATATCTGCAATCTAATCCTTACTACTTACATACTCCAATCTGATCTCCTTTTCTATTGCTTTCTCTCTTAGCACATGATACTCAATAGATATATGCTTAGTCTTAGAATGGAATACATTATTCTTAGACATACTCATTGTATTTACATTATCATAATAAATGACAACAGGTTCTTCAATCTCAATTCTGATGTCCTTCGACATCTACTTCATCCAATAACTTGATTGTAATTATTTGTAGCTACAACATACTCTACCTCGGCAATACTCTATGAAATACAATCTTGTTTCTTGTTTAACCAATAAACCAATCTTCCTCCAAGTTAGAATGCTCCACTACTGGTGATCTATCTTTCATCCATATTGCCTGCCCAATCAGCATCAATATATGAACAAAGTGTAAAATCACTTGATCTTCCATACCAAATACCATAGTTAGATGTCCCTTTCAGGTTTCTAGATATTCTCTTCACTTTTACAAAATGATATTCCTTAGGATCAGCTTGAAATCTAGCTACAATCCCAACTACATTTTCTATATCTGGTCTAGTGTGAATTAGATACTAAAAACCTCCAATCATGGATCTATACTTCTTCTACTCTACTGCAGGTGTCTCATCTTTGTTGGATAACTTGTGACCAGTTATCATAAGTGTGCCAACAAGTTTACAACTTTCCAAACCATACCTTTTCAAGAAATCTTTTAGGCACTTATCTTGTGAAATGAATATACAATCATTATTCTACACAATCTACAAACTAGGAAAAAACTTCATTTCTCCTATCATGCTCATTTCAAATTCATTCTTCATCTCTTCTAAAAATTTATCACTAGCTTCATCATTACCTCCAAAAATAATGTCATAACAAATATTACAATAATCAACAATCCATCTTTAATTCCTTTCAGATACAAGTTATTGTCTGTCATATCTTTAGCAAATCCATTTTTTCCAAGTAACTATTTAACCTCGCATACTAAGTTCTAGGTGCTTGCTTCAGATCGTATAAAGCTTTCTTTAGTCTGCATACCATATCTTTATCTTTTGATAAAGGAAAACCTTCAAGCTGCTCAATATAAACCTCTTCTTCTAGTTCTCCATTCAAAAAGGTAGATTTAACATCCATCTGATAAACCTTGAATTTCTTGTTCACTGCATAACCTAGGAACATCCTTACTACTTCCATTCTTGCTACTAGTGCATATGTTTCCTCATAATCAATTCCTTCTTAGTGTGAATAACATTTACAAATAGGTTTGGCCTTGTTTCTCACAACTTTTGCTTTCTCATTCATCTTATTCTTGAAAACCCATTTTGTTCCTATCACATTCTTGTCTTTTGGTCTACGAACTAACTCCCATGTATCCTTCTTTACTATCTGATCTGATTCTTCCTTCATTTCTTGGGTTCAATGATTATCTTTGACTACTTCATCTGCGCACCTAGGTTCAACTTGAGATATCAAAGATATCTCCTCATTTACTTTATTTCTTATCATTACGCCTTTGTCTTTACTTCCAATTATCTTCTCAAGAGGGTGATTCCTTGTCAAATTTTTGTTAGGGGTAGGAGTTCACATCTCAACTCTTATCTCTTCTCTAGGTTTAGAATATTGTTCTCCTCTATGATCAAAAGTTAGCACATCATTCTGCAAGTCAGTGTTAGTCTTAAACAAAACTTCAGCATTTTGTCTAACAATTCCAAAGTTATTTTCTTCTTCATCTGAATTATAATCTACAATCTTTTCTTTAGTTCCAAACTTCTCATCAATCCCATTTTTGTATTCAACTATTGTCTAGTTCTATATTTGAAACATCTATAAGCCTTAGTTTTCAATGAATAGCCAAGAAACATACCTTTATCACTTCTTGGATCAAACTTACCAATGTCATCATCTCTCTTAATATAACATTTTCTCCCAAATATCATAAAATATTTGATTGATGACGAATTTCCAAACCATAGTTCCTAAGGTGTCTTGTCCATACCTTTTTTGATTTGTACTTTGTTTAGAGTATATACTGTTGTATTGATTACTTCTCTATAGAATGTCTTAGATACATCATTCTCAAATAATATCACTCTAGTTGTTTCTGCTGTAGACTTATTTCGTCTCTCAGTAATCACATTTTGCTTAGGTGTTCTAAGTGCAGATAACTATCTTTTGATTGCATTTTCTTCACAAAATATGTTAAATTCTCTAGAGGTTAATTCTCCTCCTCTATTAGATCTCAAACACTTAATCTTAACACCAAATTCATTCTCAATTCTATTCTTAAATATTTTACACTTCTCAAAAGCTTCATATTTTTCTTTAAGAAATTCTACCCACATAATTCTAGTGAAATCATCAACAAAAATCATAAAATACCTTTCACCGTAGAATCCTCATGTTCTAGAAGGACCACTCAAATTTGTGTGAATGATCTCTAGCTTCTCTATGGTAGTGAACTTCTTGCTAGGGAATGATATTTTCTTTTTCTTAGTCAAAATAAATTCCTTACATATGAAATTAGTAGGCTTAACAATCTTAGGCAAGTCTCTGACTACAAAAGTGCTACCAACCTTCATAATATTATCAAAGTTTATGTGATAGAATCTTCTATGCCACAACCAACTGCTATCCAATTTAGCTACCAAAAATGCCATCTTAGTAGGATTCAATTCAAATACATTATCTCTGGTCTAGTTCCATTTCCAATCATCATACTATCTTTATATTTGATAGTGCAGGTCTTCTTAGTAAACTGCAACAGATAACTCTTGTCCACCAACTGTCCAACACTCAACAAATTATGCTTCAATCCATCAACAAAATAGACAACATCAGTATTAGTTTTACCATCAAGAGTAATGGATCCAATTCATGTTATATGGTCGGCTACATTGTTACCAACTCTAACAATACCTCCATCATGATTCTTAAACTTGAAAGACTTATTCATATCACCAGTCATGTGATGTGAACAACCACTATCAATTATCTAATCAAACTTATTTTCCACTTGGGTAACTAGAGCTCTTTCTTCTCTAATTTCTCTATCAAGATCATCTTCCTTGATAGCCACAAATCCTAATTCATTATCACTTTCACTTTGGCCTTTCTCATCAAATTCTACATCTTCATTTGCATAAAAATAATTTCTATCTCTATCTCTTCTAGGGTTAATCTTTCCCTTGTAGTTTTTCTCTCTTTTAGGACATTTAGATGCATAATGATCAAATTCATTTCAAGTCCAAAATTTAAAGATTTTCTTACCATCTTTTTCTCTTCTCACCAAAAGTGTTATTTTTTCCTCAATCTTCTTGTCTTCATCATCTTTGTTGCTGCTAGCAAAATCTCCACGATTGCTTGCACTCCTTGTCAAATTAGGTCGAATGTTTAGGGCACTAAAAGTTTTTTCAACTCTTATAAGTTCTCTAAAATATCTCAAATCTACTTTAATTGATTTTAATTTTCTAAGCAATGTTTCCTTTGTGAAATCCTTAGTGCAGTGCACTACTAGTTATATCAACTGAGCTATTGGCTTGAAAGGTGGTGTCAAATTTTTCATGATCTTCCATATGACTTCATCATTTTCCTTGGTTCCACCATCAATCTGAATTTCTACAACCATTTCTAATATTCTACCAATATAACTTCCTATAGATTTATCTTCTATCATTCTAGCATCTTGAAATGCACATATCCAATTCTATAATCTGATTCTTTTTGCATAATCGTCACTTTCAAAAGTACATTCTAATGCTTTCCAAATTTTATGAGATATTACAAGTGACTTTACCTGAATGTATTCATTCTCTGGAAGAGCTTTCAATAGAGATTCTCTTGTTCTCATGTTACACATGAATAGATCTCTTTCTTCTTCACTGCATCCTTATATCTTTTCTTCTTCAATGATTATCTTCTACTTTTTTTATCAAGATCCAATATCTTGGACCCATGCACAAAAAATGATTCTTCATATTCTCCTTCCAACTATCATAGTTGTCCCCATTGAATCTTGAAATATCCTTCCTAAACATATTTTCCATTGATCTCCCAAATTTGTTAAGCTTATTCTTCAAGGACTTGAGGCTTTGATACCAATTGTTAGAATATATAGTCCATTGATATAACTGAGAGGGGGGATGAATCAGTTATCCAACTAATATCACAAATAACAAACTTAAACAATCTTAACCATATGAATAATATAAACTAAAACCACAACAAGATACTCATACACAATAACACCAAATATGTTAACTAGGGAAACCCTTGATCAGAGGAAAAACCCCGATGGGGATGGTACCCACAAGATTATGTACTAATATAAATATTCCTTATTAGAGGATAGACCCTATTAGGATTTTTTTACAACATTCAATACATATGAGTCCCTATTAGGAGGCTTTGAATTCCTATTAAGAGTTGTGGAAGATAGCTGGACCCACTGCCCAAATAGCTTCAAGGGAAAGACCAATGAACCCACTATTGAAATGATCTCTATATTATTCCTTACACAATAATAGAACTAAAATGTACTTTTTCCCTCTATCTCTATCCTATCAACTAGACTTTTTCTCCTTCAGATCTTGTAACCCAATCTTGAATCTTGCATTTAGTAAGACCTATGTGTATATGAGCAATGCTAGTATGCTAATAGAAACCAAATTTAAATAAAGCTTCTACAAACTAAACAAAATTCATAAACTTCAAGATAGACTAAGATGAGCTCTCAATTGAAAATATGAGCCATTAATGGGCTCTCTCAATGAGAAGCTCTCTTGTTGAGTAGCTTTGTCTAAAGAGATAGGATGTATGCTCAATATGCTTCCAAAGGCTTCAATGGATGATTGTGGATTTTTGGTGTGGATAGATGGATTTAGTATGGATTTGGCTCTCAAAATAGCATTATAACTTTACTTCATGGATTGTGTTATTTTGCAAAGGGGAAGGATCCAATTTATAGGCAAGAGGATTGAGGGATTGAGGGCTAAGATGCAAGGATGGGAAAAAGCTTATGGAGGGCTCAGATTGCATGAGAGGAGAGCACATGGATTGTGCTTCCTTATAGCCAATCAAGGAGTGACACATGTCACATGGTGAGAGGATGGAGGAAAGGGGAAGGATGAGTCAACAAAGGAGGCTCAAGGGATAAAATCTTCATAAAGACCCTCATAATGACTTGTAAGAGCAATAAAAGGGCTTGTAAGAGTCATTTATGGCCTAGTGGACTTCATAAAGTTTTATGGTTGAGATATTTTGAGGGTGATGAGAGAAAATTCGACTTGGACTTGATTAGGAAATTTTTAAGCTTGTTTAGGCTTGTGCAAATGATTAGAGGATGGATTAGGATGGTTTAGGATTAGCTTAAGGATAGGCAAGTGGATGGCATTTAATGAGGGTGGGTGAAGGAAGAGATATTTGTTAACTTTGGCTTGGGTTAGTAAGTTTTAACCCATGTTTAGGGAATGTGACAAGGTTAGGAGGGGATTAGGATTAGGTTTAAAGACATCTTCTAGAAGAGTCTAGATTTTGGATGAGGATAAAGACTTTCTAGAATAGTCTAGAATTTCCTAGGATGAGGATGAAGACTTTCTAGAAGAGTCTAGAACTTCTTAGGGTGAGGATAAATTAGATTTTTAGGAAATAAATAAAGTTTTATTTATTTCAAGGGTTTGGGTTGAGGAGATATTTATTAAAACTTTTTTAATAAACATGAGGATTAATATTTAATTTTAATTAAATATTTTGAGTTGGGGTTAGGGGTAGGAAATGATGAGATTAGCCTTTAATCGAAATTAAAGAAGGATTAGAAGATTTTGGAAGAGGTTATTGGTCATAAGGAAATTGGCCAATTTTTGGGCAAAAAATAAATTTTTTATTTATTTTAGGATTTTTGGTCAATTTATTAATTAAATAATTAATAAATAAGGAAATAATGTTTAAATAAGATTTAAACATTTTTGGGAGGGATTCCTTAATTAAATATTTTTAATTAAGATAAAAGGATTTAATGGCATAAAAATTAATTAATTAATTAAATAATTAATTAATTAATTAATGATGATGTCATCGGGAATTTTTCAGAAAATAAAAATACTTTATTTTCTAAAGGATTTTTAGGTGTCTACACTATGTTCCTTTTCACACTTTGCATTTCTTACAACAATATATAAATACATCACACTTGATCACTTTTACAATCAAGGAAAACATCTTTCCTTTATACCATATCTTCATAATAATTCCTCAAGTTGGCCTTGAGGCTTTCCCAATTAATTAAAATAAGATATTTAGTTAACTACAATTACAATAGCACTATTGGCTCATAGTCTATACAAAACTTCACACATGTGATACTAAGGCTTGTGCACTTGTTGACTATCCTCTATCACTACCTAACTACACATCACTTCATTACATCCCAGATGTAAGATAGCCAACAAACATTAGGAATTGCTTTCCCAATACTCTATATTTGAACTACTCTCTATAAATTAGGTACAAATTACTTACATCTTTGACTTATACTCTACACACTTAACCACGTCATTAGGAAACTATTTTGAACATGTCCATAACTGTGCATGACCAAACAATCAAACCATTGTCTGCACCATCAAGATCTTTGTCTACTACTTAACTAGTCTTTATAGAAGCAATGCTATGTTGACATCAATGACAAAACATTCATGAATGCAACATATCAATACTCTCCAATGCTTAGGATACTCCCCCAATGTATTATCATCAGCATTCATGCTAACATCCTCTTGCTCCCAATACAGGACACCTTATCATATGATAAGTAACTGACCTTGTCGCTAAAAGAGTACCTTAAGCATTCTCACCTAATTATTTCCTCATGGTCACAATCCCACAAGTACTTACACTAGATGAATACAAGTACTATGTCTACCAAGGTTGTGCATCCCTAATAGCCTTGAGTTTATAGTGGGTTGAAAAGTCGGGTTCACTTGTTACCAATTGTGTCATTCCTCTTGATCTCTCAAGAGCAGGCCCACTAAAGGATTATAAACTGCACAAAATGGATCAACTTTTGGAGTTTAAGATTTTTGACTCACTGCAAGGGTGAAGAGCATACTTTCCTATTACAATCATTTCCCCCAAACACACCAAAAAGGTTAATTAACTCACTTACTTTCAGAATCTAAAGGCGGGTCAAGATTTCTAATTCACTACAGGGGTGAAGAGCATACTTTCCTACCACTAAGAGATCCCAATTTCAAGTTTTATGTGCCTATAAAATATGAACAACTAGTAATATTTCCACACACAAAAATAAGGAAAATAAAGCACACTTGGGTGCCAAAAATGTGTGTATAAAAAGTGTCACACTTCTATAAATATTGTTTTTTAGAATACCCATGAAAGAGGGCATCTTAAGAGGTGTCTTATAGCTCTCTATCTATGATGTGCAAAGGCTATGAGATGGTGTCTCTCAAATGAACCAAGCTATGCAACCCTTACAAGGTACACCATAGAATGAGAGATTCAAAGAGTAGAGGCAACAATGCCAATATCCAAGATTCTAGAATAAAATACAATGCAAATGTAAGCTATTATAAATGAGATGAAAGCTAACAAAGAGAACTAAGCTAAATCATAGAGGAAAATAAGCTAAAAAGTATGCCATAATGTAAGTAGAATGAGAGTCAAGCTAAAATACAAAAATGAAAGAATTCTCCAAGTCTCCAAAATCACCAAGAAAATCTACAGCATAATAATAACATGAGAGACTAAGATCCTTGAATGAGGAGAGAGCCATCTCTTTTAAAGAAAAATGGACGGTAGAGATTAAGAGACAAAAGAGGCATAATGAGGGAGGAGAATGTATCTTGAGTGATCCATGTGCACAAGCATTCCTACCAATCATGATGAAGGGTTAACTTTTGTTCCTCGTGTAGGACAAAAATGTCTTTTCTTTTCTTTTTAAATAAGAGAAATTCTTTTGTGTGTGCAACTTAGGATAAGAGATGAGTGAGGAATTTTATTTAATTAAAAGGGGGACATGTTATTTTAATTAAATATGAACTTAGGACAAAGTGATCAAACTATAGGATAAAATCACATAAATGGATTTTTTGAGATTTGATGAATGATAAGCATTAGATAAATTATGAAAAAAATGCTAGAAAGGGGGCTCATAGTCTAGATGACCATTTTTGGATGATTACACCCTGCATTTAAAGAATTTTAGTGCAAACCCTTGTGTCAGATTCCAAAATTAAAACGGTATCTTCCACTAAGCTTGAGCTAATCAATTCGGTAAGTAAATAATCTTGCTACTATAGGAGATTTAATCGAGTTTTATATTCATCAGATTTATGAATTTTCATATGGGTAGAAGTAAAATAATTTAAAGTCATTAATCAACCTAATTTATTGCAAATCTAACCAATAGCCATGAGTTATTTCATTCATGTGGTGCCAACATTAAAATTTCCAAGTCTATATGATTGGATTTCTACCAACCAGAGTTCCTCACATCATAACATCTATTTTGTTAAAGTAATTTTTCTTCTCTATGTAAAACTATAAGCTAATGGAAATCACAGTTGTTGGGTATGATCATCTAATTCGATTAGAAAGTGTGTTGAAGAACTTTTTTGGCACTTCTTTCAAGTTTCATGACTTAGGTGATCTGCATAGGAGACTAAACACCCATCCCATCACTCCAATTACATAGAAAGTAAAGGAGAGTGAATTAGTTGAAGTTGTCGGGTTGGGTTCCCCATGGTTGTGTAAGTGCTAGAATTGGTAAAGGAATGCATTGAGTGGTATAATCTATAGACAAAGAAATTATTTATATGTCTAACCAATGTATTATTCTTTCTATGAAAAGGACTTGACGCAATCTACCTTCGAGATCCCAATAAAGGAAGAGTATTGTGACATTGATTTTTCTTCATTTGCATCAATTTTTAATGAGAAAAAGACTCTAAGGAGAGAATAAATGGATAAAAAATGTTTTCATACTCCTTGTGGAAAAAAGAGTAAGATGTTGAGGACTCTTTTTGGAACCAATCCAAAGAAGGAAATTATGAATAGCTTGGTGCTCTTGCTGAGATTAAAAGGAAAGGAGGAGGTCCTAGATTTCATTGAGCAATGCTTATATTTGGTCCAAGTTATCTATGTTGAAGGACTACAAATTGACTAGGCTCATATTATATTTGAAGAGCTTTCTTCTTGGCTAAATTTAGCCAAGGCATTCAAACAGTTCTTTATGACATCATATTTTCTATATGCCTTAGCCATGCATCATGTATGGTCTAGTCTTCCCAGTATCAAAGACTTTAATGAAAAAAAAAGGTGTATGAATTCTATCCTCACCTACAATTGTAGAGGAGTTTTGAAGAGTATGTATAGGTAAATGATGCCTTCACAATGAGGCTATGTTGGGAATTGCAAGGGTGTCCTAACCGGAGGTTTTCACCAAAATCCATATCAGCGGTTAGCCAATTCGAATGTTGTTTCATCCAATTTCCATCTTTATTCTACCTAAGGATTGGTACATTCAATGGATTTCCAAAGAGACTCTCTAGATATCCTGAAGACAAGTTTATTCTCATTAAATTGGGTAGAAAAATATTGAAGGTCAATACCTTGTGTTCTAATGTGAAGAAGATTGTCAAGATTCCTTTCCAATTGTGATAGGACCTTATTCTTGTGCCTCAAGATCCAATGCCCAAAATTTAGTCGAAGCCTTCAAGAGAATAATTAAATTGAGTGGATATGAAGTTATAAGGCCCCATTATGATCCTATTAGCTTTATCAAAGACCATCTAAAGTTTGGTTATTCTTACAGGCATGTTCTATATATAGAAGATTATTGGGTTGGATGTCATAATGAGTACCAAATCAAAGTAAAAGGTACTAGTATAGGTTGACACTTGATGAGTATAATGACATTGTTGATGTTAGTGATCTTGGAGATGATGGCTTTTATATGTGGCCCCTCAACCTATGAGCAAATCAAGGACACTCTTATAGTGTTAATTTTGCCTGATGGCCTTGTTATTGATACAATGGAGGCCCTCATGAGTGTAATCATCAAAAGGATAGACAAATGAGTTGAATGGAGTAGAGAAAGAAGAAAAAAAACTAGAGCCACAAGTTCTACTCATGGAGTAGCTTCCAAAATAGCTCAGTTATCTACTGCTACTTCCAATATTGTTGCTACATCAATATCAGCCAGACCAAAATAATCTTTTAGTGGATGGGGAGACTGGCCTCCTAAGAAGAATATACAAATCACTCCAATCTATAGAGGAGGATCTCTGCCAGATATGATAAAATTTGGAGATGAAGAGGCAAATAAAGATAAAGAAAAGGATAAGGAAAAATTAGTAGAAAAGAGCTCCTCCCTTGTGCCAGACATCAATATTGATGGTGACAACAACCCTTTGGATGGTCAGGAACAAGAAGCATTTCAACAAGGTGATACTTTAGCTCTTTGTATTGCTAAAAAAGTTGCCTTTCCATTTTCTAGTCAAAGCAAGGTGACACCCCAAGTGGAATGGAAGCTCTTTGTTCCAACAGCATTGCAATCAACACTCAATGTTCTTTCAACTCAGTCTTGGTTGGAAGAGATCATTGATAGAAAGAAGAGGAGATGTGAGAAAGGTGCTCCATCAAGAGACCTCATTTTACAAGAAACTCAATATGAGCTAGTGTCAAAGAAGGAAAAGAAGTAGAAGAATTTAGTTGCATTAGCAACAGACTCCTCTACTAGTCACATGCTAGTGGGGATTGCAAAACCTCAGAAGGAGGAAAATTTTCATGAGTTAACTCCTAATTATTTTCATATTAGAATTATTAACATTTGCAGTCTAGTATGATTTTATGGTCAACATTTGGAAATCAACAAATGTAAAGATTAAAGAAGGATTGGAGGAGTTGAGATCAGAGAAAGAGATATTGAAAGTCTCAAATAAAGAATTAATGGATTACATCAAAGTTTCACTTGGAAGGACATCTACAAGAACATTTGACCCAAGTGCAAAGGAGAACAAAAATTTATTCCTTATGCTACAGCAAGAGAGGCAATTTAGTCAAGTTGGTCATTCTTGGATAGATAAATTAAAGATCCAAGGTCCCCCTCTCATTCAAAACCTTGGAAATTTGTTTCTAGACATGGATAGATTAAGAGAAGCAGTGTCAAAACACCAGACTTCATTGAAGAAAGAGTCAGAAAGCCTAATAAATAAATTGAACCTATTACAAAAGGTGATTGAATTGAAGACTAATGTTTGTGTGACCCATGGAATACTTAAGTCAAGCCAAGAACCATTTCTTCATTGGAAGAAATCATTGGAATTCAATAATTGATAATTCGGTAAAATATGAGCATGAATAAAACGGTGTCTATGATTTAGTGAAGAAGGTAATGGATAAGATATTCTAACATTTAAAGGTTTTGTACATTGAATCATGTCACCAATAATGGCCAGTTAGTGTGCATTGAATTAGTGACAACTATGTTTCTGGCATTCATTGAAGAGGCTACTAACCTGGCAAACTTCCATGTGACAAAGATTTCATGAATCACAGCAATGGAGTGTGTTCTAAAGCATACAATGGATAAGCTTCAATCAAGGATCTCTAGACTTGAAAATTGGTAGAAATGCATGATTATTGGATGATCAAAGCTAACAAAATTCTCATTCCAAATCTCCTGGAATTGAAAAATGTAACTAATGCAATGAATGCCTATAGAGCTAAATCTATAATTCCAAACAAAAAATAATGCTCTAACAAAAGTATTGCATTCTCTCTACAAAATCTGACAAGTGTCACCCTCTCTTTCTCACCTTCTGATAGTGTATCCATATTTGGCATTCTCATCATAGGCTAAAAACTTTGTAACGGATGACTAACTAGTCAATCCTATCCTTAGAATGCACCTATTCAAAGATGCTATGTATGGTAATCATGAAATGTGACTACCTAGTTCTAAAGAGACTATAAATGAAACTTATTGAGAAGTAAATGAAAATCAAAAAATTTTGATGTGGTAAAACCCATGTAGCTAGGACTATTGTGTGAGACTCTGTGTCCATGTTTTTATTTTTTCATTCATATTAGTTTAGTTTTAGCTCTTGCATGATTTGGAAATGAAATGTGTTGTTAATGAAAGTTGTGGGATTGGAAATAAACTCATATTTGTTACTAACCTTTAGTGGTTATATGATATATTACCATCATTTATAGGGTTTCCTCATTTCTTCTATTCTATGCAAGTTCTTTTCATGTGCATTTTCATTGTTGTGTGAGAGGCTTGGGATTTGGTTAATGTAAGGTGTTGAGTGGGACGCAAATGGTCGTTGTAAAATCTTAGTAACTTGGGCAATCTGGGTATTATTTTTTAGTCATATCTTCTCTTCTTATGTAGTATGCATCAATAGATAGTTTTGCATTATTGTGTCATGCATTCAGTAGATTACATTTAGGTGTTAAAGGAGCTTAAAGTGACTCATATATGTTCATAGTTGTGAAGGTTGTGAGTCATTGTCTAAAATCTACCTATATTTCTTGAAGTGTTGGATAATCTAGTCATGCCTCTTATGCTCTCTGGTTAAGAGCATACCCCTAAAATTGTTAATCTACTAAAAACAATATTCATTGCAAATATTTGCACACAAGGGAGTTGTACCTTTCAATTTAGGGGTTTTTGATAGGATGCCTACATTGACCCATTTTGTTGTTAACTAATTTGTATTTCATCACATTGGGCACATTAAGAGTTAGGGTATAAACCAAATCAAGCAAGACAAACTATTGTAATGCCCCTAAATTGGCACATTGGCATTCTAAACAAATTTTGTGCATTAATCTTACAACATCTATTTTTTGATCAATTAAGTCCTATTGTACTAGGCATTTCTTATTCTTATCATCTTTACTTGACCTAAGTGTCAAATGCAGAAAATCCCTAATCTGTATTAATCACATACTCTATTCAATTCCTAAATATTGATTGAAATTAGCTAAATTAACCTTCTAATTGAATTAATTTAATTATAAGTCCTAGTACTTTAATTTAATTTAATCCACCCTCTTTAGCTAATACACACAAAAAGGAAGTAAAATACATTGATCTAATTAAATATACATATCATAAGTATTGGAACTAATTATTTAATTAATTAGAATATCAAATCATTGTTGAATTTATTACTCAAGCACTTTGCATTTGAATCTCCTTTTCTTTTGCATGCTCATCATTTAAATTACAATGCACACATTTAGCATCATTTTCTTTTAATTGTTCTTAGATTAATATTAAAATTATTTAGATTAGTCCATATCTTTGAATACAAAAACATAGATTAGATCACATTTGCATTCATTCAAATCCTTCATACTAGATTGTTCTGGTTACTAAAATCTCAATTCTGAGAGTGTATAGCAAAAGCTTGTCTAGTTAGAAGGCAATAGATCACCTTGTGTAGACATGCCAAATGAATAATCTCATATTCATTTCAAGATGTTACTGACAAAAAATGATCACATTGAAGTGTGTGGTTGAATTAGAAGCCCATATTTAACACTCGCATTTCTAGCGCCCACCGTAGTGCAGAAAAGTCAATTTTCTGGCCTCATTTTTATTCATTCTCGACATTTTGTATTATTTGTCTATACAAAATAGAAAATCCTTGCGTGCCAAGAATTTTTCTCATGTGAGAAACCAAGAAGTTCACACCAGTCGCTGTACTTCCTTGCACTAGATAGAAAATTCTTGTGTGGTTAAAGTAATTTCTCACATAGCGCAAAGTGAATCCTTGTGTAGTATGTTGCAAAGTCTCGCACAAGACTTGATAGCAAAGTATGAAAAATTTGCATTTTTAAGTCTGGCAATCATGATTTTTTGGTCTAACCTTTATTTCTAAAGTATTTTTTTTATGATTTCTGATTTCTAGAGCAACTTAATTGTGGTTTGTAGGAAGATTGTCGAAGATACCTTGAAATAAACATACAAATAGTACTAATGGTTTGATTGTGGGACATTTTTAAAATATCTACTTATCAAAGAAAAAATTCAAACCTACTCAAACAATGTGTCTATTCAATGTTTTTCAATACTCATAGTTTAATAGGGCTTGTGAACTTTGTAGGGCTTTAGAAAAAGGAATAAGGGAGTATGCTCTTTGATACTTGGAAGTCATGCCCAAGAGTAAATTAGAAATCTAGACAACTTTGGAAGATGGTGCCCGAGGGAGGTAAGAAAGGTAGTGGTTCTCCTAAGAAAAGCTTTTTATAAACGGATGATGCTCTTTTCCTTTTAGGAAAATCAAAATCCTGGAAAAAGACAAGTTGGGATTGATAAGCTAGCTCGGTGATGAATATGTTTTATTTGTTTGGGTAAGGTGATAAGGTCGAGGAGTATGCTCTTTTCCCTTTGGGAAAATCAGAAACTTGGACCCTTGAATCTGAGCTATAGTCTGAGTCAATCTTTAAGAGGGCCTTTCAAAGCAATCCAACCTCCAAAAATGACCCAAGTGAGCATGCACCTAACGTTGGTGATTCCACCTCACTTTAATAAAGAAGCTTTGTAGAGTCAAAAAATCCAAAGCCATGTTAATTTTTTCTTATTGATTTTGATATCGCATATCAAGAAGAGGCTCTATCTATTGCACTGGGCAGTGGAGCCCCTAGTTTTTCTATTAAAGTGTGTGCACTTTTAGGTGTTGGTGAGGGTTGCTAGCCTTAACCTCATTTGTGATGCCACCATGGATTAATGTAAATAGAAGCCTATTAAAAAAAAATTAGTTAGTTTCTACCCGGTTCACCTCTGAAAGGGGGCATAATATTTGTGCAAGGAGGGAAAGAATATCTCTTGTAGATCCTCACCATAGGCATTTGCCTAGATGTTGGAAGGTGGTATACACCCTTGACCCTTTCCATAAGGGTTATCATTGAATGTATATGTTATTGAGTCCTTCAAATACACCAAAAATGTGGGTGCACTCTAGTCAGGTGACACAATTGTGTGAGGTGAACGCATGCACATAAGTTGTGAGACAAAGGTTGTGTTGCCTCTACTATTTATGGTTATAGGGATAAAAGAGTATCTTTTTTGAGTCTAAAAATTGTCCAAACTATCCAAACAAAAAGGTCAAGACTCCCTCGTCCCCCCAATTTGCTTTGTCCTTGGTCAGATTATTTACAAATACTGCTTGTATTCCCTTGTCTAAAAATCAACTATTTACTTGCCAAAACAATCCAAAATGGTGTCAAAATCTGAAAATGATGTCCATATGTGACTAAACACTATGAACACTTTTGGTATTCTATCAAAAAACTATCAGAACTTATCAAAATCTCTTCAAATTTAGTCAAAACTTGTCAATTTATCCTTTACTTGCCTGCATTTTTGTACAGTTTCATATGAGTCGGGACCTTTGGGTCTGTCAGGCTTTGTTTCCTTGCATGGTACTTTATACTTTTTTGGATGAGATACTAATTTTTCTCACACAAAAATCTACTAAAACACTGTCAACTTGTTCTAATCTAGTCAAAAGCTATTAAAACTACCAAACTATCACTTCCTTGCATGATTGAACACACAACATCATGCAAGAAAATGCTTGATAAATTGTTGTTATGTTTCCTTGCACAAGTCTCCATATTTCCTCATGTAGTTCTTCTAAAATATTCATGTGAGAATTGGTCATTACACTATCAAAACTTGTTCAAATTTGGTTTGTCAGAGGTCTTTACTCACTTGGTTCACAACATTTACTTGCCTCAGAGTCATTTTCTTGCGTGAATCTGTCAGGAATTGTCCAAAAATAGTGAGCTATTATGAGCTCCTTCTTTAAAACTTGGTCCAAATCTAGTCTTTGTCTAAAAACATTAAGTCATTCCTCTATCTGAAACAATCTAAAACTCAGACATCTTGCTTAAATGATCTCTTATGATCCACACATGAACTAGTCTTGTTACTTTGAAATCCTACTTGATCTCTTCTTTTTGTCATACCTTGTGTCATGATAGTCAAAACTCTCAGTTGTTCTAGCAATTTCTATGAATACTCATACTTGGGTATACAAAACACGTACTAATTACTTACTTTGAGACAACATTCTAGTGTGATCCTTTTTCAAACCTTGTCATTAGTCATTTTCTATGACTATTGTAACTAGGAGTGGAAACATGTTTCCTCCCCATAGACCAAGATGAGGAAGAAATAGAGGTAGAAATCATGGTAGAGGTTGTTCCCTATTCTATATATAGTCCAAGTATAGTGAAGGGTCCTCACGATCTCTTTCACATATTGGTCCACTTAGTGGTTGAAGAGCCTTTTCTATTAACTTGCAACAAGTTAGGATATGTTATTCCAAGAATATACATACATTGACAAGAAACCCACATCTTTAATCAGAACCGCTGAACTTTTTTTTGAAACACCTATACAACCTAAACATACTGAAAACTTCTACACCCCTAGAATTAAAGATCAAGATCATGAAATGGGTAAAAATAGTAGGAGAAAAAATAAAGAGGACTTCCAAAGAATCAAAAGGATGAAATATCCTTACACCTATACAAAATATTATGGGGATGATGAAGAGATAAATCTAGAAGATATAGATAAATTTTGTAAAGATAAAAACTTCTAGAAAATGATGGAAATCTAAGTTCTCCATGGTGAGAAAGAGAAATATTTCCTCAAACCCACTTAAGAAGGAGCAAAACTACCTCAACACTTCAATGTTGAAACAATTGTCACACAAGAAGAGGAAACTAAAACCTCCAAGTTACAAAAACAACTCCAATCCATGCAAGAGAAATTGGCCCAAATGTTGAAAGACAAACATAAATTGGCCAAATAATATACATTAGACACTATTTTCCCATTTCCTTTTGACAAGGATTTTTACGTGCCTCGTTTTCCTAGAGGAGTTGAGTTACCCAAATATGACAATTACTTAGGAACATTTGATCCCCAAGATCACTTGAGGGATTTCGGTGCTGTGTTTATAGAATTCATGCATAATCAAACATATCTTATGCATTTTTTCCCATGGAGTCTAGGTGGTCAAGCCATGGAATGTTTTTCAAGGTTACCTAATAGAATTAAAGCATTTGATGAGATTGCTAATATGTTCATTCAGGAGTACTCATACAATATCCAACATCCAATCAACATACGAGATCTGTGTAACCTTAAAAAAAGAATTGGAGAACCTTTCCTAACATTTCTCCAAAGATGGTGTCAATTTTATACCAAATACTCACGTAAAATTCTCAAAACTAAAAAAACTTGATATCTTCATGGATAATCTTTTACCCAATTTCAGGTATAGAATACAACTTCAAGGTTAGCATACCTTTGAAGACATGATTACACAAGGTATCTGAATAAAGGATTTCATGGTAAAGAAAGGCAAATTAACTCTTCAAAAAGACATCAAACAAGGGTCTACCTCTAGCGTAGATAAATCCAAGTATGTTAATAAAAATTGAGAGGTAGTACATGATGGAGTGGTGGATAATATCACTTCAAACCTTCTAAGGTGATTTTTAATCTAATGAATAACATGCATGCATCCCACTGAAGACTCTACTCTGGATAACAAGACATTTGGAAACAAATCAAAGAACTCATCTTTGATTTCTCAACCCAAATGTGAATACACACCTATGGGTGAGCCTCTCGACATGGTCTATAAAAATTTACTTCAAAATTAGATTATTACTCCATGTGATAATTCTTGTCCTTATGATCCACAATCATGACCCACATGGTGGAATGAGAATACATATTGTGAATACCATCTGAACAAGGGTCACAAAAAAAATTTGTATTAATCTACAACATAAAGTTGAAGACCTCATTGATGATAGTAAAATAGTTGTGGGTGGACATAACAAGAATTTAGATCACAAAGCTTTTAAGGAACCATTTCCACATTATGAAAAGGGAGAAAGCTCTAAATAGAAAAACAATAACAAGGTCAACTATACATATACCAATGATGATAACCTAAACAACATGGTTGAACCTTTGGACTTTGAACATTGTGATGTTATCATAATTAAGGGGGGAAATGAAAATACAAAACCTAAGACTCCATTTGTCTTATGAGATGCTACATCTCTTACATCTAATTATGAACAGTCACAATCTTGTGCCAATGTTGTTACACATTCTCATGCCAAGATATTACTCAAAGGCCCTGTGCCTTCAGCTCTCGAGGTAGATCAACATAAAGACAAACCTTTTCCTGGTCCATCTAGGAAAAATACAAAAATCACAACATCCTCCACAGATTCAAACTATAGTATCCTTGAACAATTACAATGAATGAATGCTCAAATAATAATCTTTGAACTACTTAAAATCTCATCTACTCATAGGCAGATTCTTGACGAAGCCCTGAATGAGGCAAAGGTACCTCACGATCTTGATCTTCATAAGTTTCAATCTATGGTAGGTCACTTGACTTCACCTAATTATTTATCCTTTTTTGAAAAGGATAATAATTCATTGAGTCATCCTCATAATCAACCATTGCATATTGAATTCATGATACATCATAAATGTATCTGTTGCATGCTTATAGACAATGGAGTTGATCTTAATATTTGTTCTACTACTTTTCTCAAACAATTGGGTTATGATGAAGAGTATATTTATCCTCACTGCAAAATAACCATCAAAGATATCATGATTTAGAAAACAAATCCCTAGACCTTATTGTGTTTCCTCTTTGAGTTGGTCCTATAGAAAGAGATGTTACCTATCAAGTCCTTGATATTCCTTTAGCATAAAACATACTATTAGGAAGACCATGGATTCATGAAATGCAAGCAATACCTTCAACATACCATCAATGGGTCAAGTTTCCATTCCAAGGATCAAAAGTTACTATACCTCCTAATACTAGTTACACATGTAATATGCTCAAGTATCCTGACAATTTTATTCCTATTAAAAGAAAGTCTACAAACTGTTAGATTGTGGTGACTGATCAGGAAAGTACTATACATACTTCATAAATTCTTTCGGGCTCAAGGCATTGCCCCAGAAAAAAAAATTGGGCCCTATTTTATCAAGATTTTGGTCCAACATGTAATTAATAATGTTAACCCTAAAGTGGTAAAAATACTTGTATAAAATGGTTTAGGGTTAGGGATTGTTATATATTTATGATGCAAAAATTGGTTCTTGTGGTGGTATTGAGTTGTAAGGGATTATGGATTATAATCAGGTTGTAATTATTGGATCATAATAATATCAAACTTGTTGTTTGATGGACATAGCCTAGAGATTGGGTGAACCACGTTAAATCTTGGTGTCTTGTGTTCTTTTCTGTGTGATCTATTATTTTTTGATATTGGTTATATTTGCATGTAATTTGTATTTCTATTTGTGATTTAATCCTAACAAGTGGTATCAGAGAAAGGTTTTTTTTCAGTTATCCTCTACAGGAAAGTCTCACGATTGAGTGGGAGTCTCATGGTTGAGTGGGAGTGATGGCAGATGAGGGTAAGCTGAGGGTTGACAAGTTTAATGGGTAGAACTTCCAATTATGGAAGATGCAAATGGAAGACTATCTTTATCAGAAGGATTTATGGAAGTCGTTGGAAGGCAAAGCCAAGAATTAGGGATCTATGTCAAATGATGAATGAGATCTTTTAGACAAAAAGGAACTTGGAAGCATTTGATTATGCTTGGCACCATCAGTGGTATTTAATATTACAAAAGTGAAGATGAAAAAAGAATTGATGCAAACCCTAGTGAAATTGTATGAAAAGCCCTCTGCTTCAAACAAGGTATTTCTTATGAAGCATTTATTTAATATGAAAATGGAAGAAGGAAGATCTATTGTAGATCATTTAAATGAGTTTAATACTATTACTAGTCAGTTATTGTCTATGGGTATCAATTTTGATGAAGAAATTAGGGCTCTCTTGATTTTGTGTTCTTTGCCTGAAAGCTAGAATGGCTTGGTAATGGCTGAGTAATTATTTTCCTAGATTTAGTACCCTAAAATATGATGATGTGATCAGTTTTATTTTGAGTGAGGAAACTCGTAGGAAAACCTCAGGTGGATCTACATCAGGAAGTGCTTTGAATGCACAAAGCAGGGGCAAAATGACTGAGAGAGGAAGTAATTCTAGAAATCATGGAAAATCAAGAGGAAAGTCAAAGGGGAGGAGGTATCAATCAAGAGGACCAAACAACTACTAGTACTGTGGGAAACCAAGGCACAAAAAGAAAGATTATTGGAATTGAAAGAAAAATGAAGGAGATAAACCAGATGGAGACAAGGAGACAAATGCGATAAGTAACAAATCAAAAGAGGATGCTTTGCTTCTATCTTTAGAAAGTATTAATGATTCATCGATTTTAGATTCGGGTGTTTCATTTCATGCTACACCTCATAGAGGTTATTTCATTGATTATGTCCAAGGGGATTTTGGACTTGTTTATTTGGCGGATAATGAACCCTATCAGATTGTTGGAAAGGGAAAAGTTAAGATTAAGTTGTAGAATGGGAATCATTGGCTACTACATGAGGTAAGACATGTTCGAAAGCTAAGCAAGAATTTAATTTTAGTAGGGCAACTTGGTGCTGAGGGTTATGTAGTTACTTTTGATGATAAAAATTGGAAGGTTTCAAAAGGTTCCCTTGTAGTAGCAAAAGGTGTGAAAGTAAGCACCTTGTATCTTTGTACAAGTCATATTGTTCCTTCTACTTTAATTGTTTCAAAGAAAAATGAATGTTCAGGAAAAATTGCTACTGTTGAGCAAGGAGAACAAATAGATGTTGATATAGACTTGGGCACATGAGTGAGAAAGGTATGAAAGTACTTCATTCAAAGAAAGTTTTACGAGGTATGGAATGTGTTAATATGGATTTCTGTGAAAGTTGTGTGTATGCAAAACAAAAGAGAGTGAGTTTTGTTAAGGTTGGGAAGGAAAACAAAAAGGAGAAATTAGAGCTTGTGCATACCAATGTATGGGGACCGAATCGGGTATCTTCCCTTAGTGGCTCTCATTATCGTGTTACATTTATTGATGATGCAACTAGAAAAGTATGGTTTATTTCCTTAGATAGAAATCTGATGTATTTCAAACTTTTAAGAAATGGAAATGCTTGGTTGAAAATGAGACTGATAAGAAATTAAAATGTCTCAGATCTGATAATGGTGGTGAGTATTACAGTCATGAATTTGAAGATTATTTCTCCACTAAGGATATTCATAGATAGAAAATTTTTCCAAGGACTCCACAAGAAAATGGAGTGGTTGAACGCATGAACAAGACTATAATGGAGCATGCAAGGAGCATGAGGTTTCATGTTGGGTTGCCCTTACACATGTAGATAGAAGCTATCAATATTGCTATATATTTGATTAATAGAGGTCCCTCTACTCCTTTGGATTGTTGTATTCTAGAGGAAGAATGGACTGCTAAGAAGGTGAGTTATTCTTTTTTCAAGACCTTTGGTTGTGAATCTTTTGCTCATATAGATTCTTAAAATAGAAACAAGTTGGAAGCTAAGTCAAAGAAATGTGTATTTGTTGGATATGGCATTAATGAATTTAGTTATAGGCTTTGGGATTTTGAAAATTATAAAATTGTAAGAAGCAGGGATGTCATATTCAATGAGAAAGTGTTGTATAAAGATATGTTGCAGCAACATAAGAAGAAAGAAGATGACTATTAGTGTTGGATGATACTTCAAAAGTTGATGTTCCAGTCATTCCTCATGATGTGCAACAACAAATACCACACACACTGGTGAATGTTAGATGGTCAACAAGGAAAATTAGACCTTCAAAAAGATTCTCTCCATATTTGCATTCAATTTTACTTACCAATGCTGGTGAACCTGAATGTTATGATGAAGCTGTGCAGGTGGATACAAAGATTCAGTAGGAGTCTACAATGAAAAACAAAATGGACTCTTTGCTGAAGAATAAGGCATGGAATTTGTGCAAGTTTCCTGCAAGTTAAAGAGCTTTACGGAATAAGTGGTTTTATAGGTTAAAAGAAGACGATGGAGGTAAGAAAAGATTTAAACCCAAGTTAGTTGTAAAAGGATTTGTACAGAAAAAGAGCATTGATTTTGATGAGATATTTTTTCCTGTTGTTAAGATGACTTTTATCTGTACTGTTTTAAGTATTGTGGCTACTGAAGATTTGCATTTAGAGAAGCTTGATGTTAAAACAACATTCCTTCATGGTGATTTGGATGAAGAGATATATATGGCTCAGCCATGGGGATTTGAGCTCAAAGGTAAGGAGAACTTAGTGTGCAAATTGAAGAAAATTTTATATGGCTTGAAACAAGCACCTCAAAAATGGTATCTAAAATTTGACAGTTTTATGCATGAGCATGAATATCGCAAGTGTCATTCAGATCATTGTGTTTATTTTAAGAAGTTGAATGATGAAAGCTACATTATTTTATGTTTATATGTTGATGATATGATTGTAACTAGGTCTAACATGGATCATATTAAGGGGCTAAAATGCCGGTCAACACATACATTTTCTATGAAGGATTTGGGGGCAAGAAAACAAATCCTTGGTATGAAGATTTGCAGAGATAGGAAAAATAGGAAATTGATGCTATCTCAATTTGATAATGTTGAGAAGGTGTTGCAACTTTTCTCTATGCAGAATGCTAAAGTTCTCAGCACACTTTTACCTGGTCATTTGAAGTTGACTAAGGAGATGTGTCCCAAGACACAAGAAGAGGAGGATAAGATGTCCAAGGTACCCTATGCTTTAGTTGTAGGAAGCTTGATGTATGCCATGGTATGTACAAGGCCAAATATTGCACATGCAGTAGGAGTGGTTAGGATGTATATGAGTCATCCAGGAATTGAGCATTGGAATGCGATCAAATGGATTCTCAGATATTTAAGAGGAACATCAAATAAGTGTTTACGCTTTGGGGACTCTACTACTGATTTATAGGGCTATGTTGACTCAAATTTTTAGGGGATATTGATATCAAGTGGAGTACTACAAGTTATGTCTTTACTATTGGTGGGGCAATTGTGAGTTGGGTTTCTAGGTTACAAAAGGTTAATGCTTTATCCACTATAGAGGTGGAGTTTGTAGCTGCTAGAGAGGCAACCAAGGAGATGATATGGCTTTAGTTCTTCTTGGAAGAATTGGGACACCCTCAGAGGGATACTTTTTTTTTAACAGATAGTCAGAGTGTCATTCATCTTGCAAAGAATTCAGCTCTGCATTCCAAGATGAAACACATACAGTTGTGGTACCATTTCATTTAGTCAATTTTGGAGGATGGACAGTTAAAGCTGGACAAGATACATACAAATGACAATCAAGAAGATATGTTTACAAAGGTAGTAACAAGGGAGAATTTTAACTCCTCTTCAACTTTGGTTGGTATTCTAGACTAAACATGAATAAAAGAACAATAGAGTCCAAGGTGGTTTGATCCAGTGGGAGCCTCATGGAGTAGCGGCATAGCTATAGGATTAGTCTCCAAGTGGGAGATTGTTGTTTTGAGTGGAGCCTGATCAGTCCCCAAGTGGGAGATTGTTAGATTGTAGTGACTAATCAAGAAAGCATTGTACATACTTCATAAATTCTTTGGAGCCTAGGGCATCACCCCGAAGAAAAAAAAAATTAGGCCCTATTTTATCAAGATTTTGGGCTGACATGTAATTATTAATTGTAACCCTAAAGTGGTAAAAATACTTGTATAAAAGGGCTTAGGCTATGGGATTTTTATATAGTTATGATGCAAAATTTGGTTCTTGTAGTGATATTGAGTTGTAAGGGATTACAGATTGTAATCAGGTTATAATTATTGGATCGTAATAATATCAGACTTGCTGTTTGGTGGACGTAGCCCAAGGATTGGGTGAACCACATTAAATCTTGGTGTCTTGTGTTCTTTTCTGTGTGATCTATTATTTTCTAATATTGGTTATATTTTCATGTAATTGTTATTTCTATTTGTGGTTTAATCCTAACACAAACAATCATGACAATAAACTCAAAGAAATGGAGAAGGCTCTCAAGTTAATAGAAATTAGAATAGGTGAATATCATATTAAACCATTTTTTTCTTTGACATCTCTTCTTGAATCTCCTTGTCATTATGGGAGACCATCTGAAGCAAAGAGACTTCTTGTGGTATCACCTATGACTGTATTCAATGGTTCTTTTGTAAAGGCCATTGTACCTCTAGAAGATGAAGATGAAAATAGAGCCATCATTGCATGGTTATACAAAGAGGAAGTCCCAACTAATCTCATAGACTAGGCTCGTGAGATAACTCCTAAAAATTATGGAATAGGTCTTAAACTGATAAAACACCTTGGTTACAAAGGCAATGGTCCTATAGGCTATAACAATAATGGCCCGATTGATCTGATCAAAGAAATATCTAAAAGGCCTCATGACACAACAAGCTTAGGATTCAACAAAGTTCCCTTTCATCTAGGGGTCAATAAATTTATACCAGAATCTAATAGTTCATCTAAACATGAGTAAAAAATTGAATCAGATAATCAAATAGAAAGCTTTGATGATGAGGATACATTTCCTTATCTTATTTTGCTAGATCTTGCTACATTCTTTGCAAAACTAGATGAATTTGTACCACATGTCAGTACTGCTAAAGCTGATAGTGATTCCTCTAAAAATACTATTGATACTCCCTAAATTCAATAGGAACAAGATGACTCTAGTCATATTATTATTTTTGAATGACTTTTTAAAAATTAAGATGATAATGAAAGTGGAAAATGGATACCCATAACTATTGGGAAATTCTATAATCTGATTCCATGTAGCATTGATTCTCAAGACTATGAATTTGATTCTCTCTTAGAGGAAACTTCTGATAAGGTTGTAGATCAAGTTCATACATATGAAAATCATCTTGAAATAGGAGACCAATCTAGGGTTTGGTCGGATGAGTCTCATCCTACTAATGTCAATGGGTCTTTAACTAATGTTGTTATAACTCAAAGGAATTCAAACATACCTTTGGATGAAATCGCTTTAGGTCTCAAATTACTTTTCCATGCATTTGATGACTATACTATGAATGCAATCGAACCCACCACTTCTCTCTCACTCACTTATCCTGAGTTGATAAACTAGAACTCCAATACTACATCTAGTGAAGTCCCTATGTTCCAGAATGACTATGTTGTCACTTGCTATCTACATGTTGAACCAGTAACATCTTCCACTAGTGAACATAGCATCAATATGACTGAATTTGACATTAAATATCTCAATCATACAATTAAAAGAAAAAAGAATAGACATTATGATGGTGAAAACCACATTGTGGTAGTTTTGGAACCAAAAATAGTAAAAACAAAAGATGTATCCACAGGTGAAAACCTCTCTAAGGCACCTAAGGATGAGATATTTGATGCACTTCCAAGTCACTTTCAGGAAATATCAAATTATACATCTTGTACAATCTTTATCTGCAAAGGAAAAAGAGGAATTTGTTGCTTTCTTCTCATAATAAAAGATTAACTTTGCATGGACTTAATCAAATATTCCAGGCTTAGATCTTGATCGTATAATGCATCATTTATCTATCGCACCAAGAGTGAAACCTGTCAAACAAAAACTCATTAAGATGCAACCTCATATGGCACTACTTGTTAAAGGTAAACTAGAAAATCTCTTGAAATCTGATTTCATTTGTGCTATTAATTATTTTGAATGAATCTCAAAAATTGTTCTAGTCTCAATACATGACAAGTATCAGAGTTTGTATAGATTTTTGAGATCTAAACAAAGCATGTCCCAATGATGACATTCCATTGCCCAACATTGATATGATAGTGGACATGATAGTAGGCTGAAATGTACTCACTAATGGATGTTTTTTCTGGTTATAATCAAATTAAAATTGCAGTAGAAGACTAGGAGAAAATTATTTTTACTTTTGCATGGGGTACCTTTTGCTAGAATGTAATGCCATTTGGTCTACAAAATGTTGGTGCCACATATCAATGAGCAGTTACAACAATATTCCATGACATGATGCATAAAATGATGGAGGACTATGTTGATGATACGTTGGTCAAGAGTACACAACAAAATACTCATCTTCAAGATTTGGGACCTATCCTAGATCATATGGAGAAATTTAGTCTCAAGTTAAATCCAAAGAAATGTGCTTTTGGTGTCATGTCAGGGAAGCTACTTGGTTACATTGTGTCTGAAAAAGGAATGAGGTGGACCCAAAAAAATTTCAAGTTATAATAGAAATGCCTCCACCTCGTAACATTAGTCAAATGAAGGAGCTACAAGGAATACTTCAATCTATTCATAGATTGATATCTCAGTTAAAGGATAAGTCAACCTTTTACTAAGACTTTGCATAAAGGTGTAAAACATGACTGGAAAAAGGATTGCGATCAAAGATTAATGTAGATAAAATAGTATCTTGCTAATCCACTGATGTTGATGCCTCCTATTCATGGGAAGCCTCTAATTTTGTATATCTCTGCAACAGACTCGTCTCTAGGCATCTTGCTATCTCAAGAAGACAACAACAACAACAAAAAGGAATGAGTTATTTATTATATTAGTTGTACAATGATCTCCTATGAGATGACCTAAATGAAAAGATTGATCCATTGAATTTTCTTAGCAAGGATACTCTGACAGGAAGGTTAGCTAAATGGGTCATGATCATGAGTGAGTTTGATATTGAATATGTCAAAAGTAAATTTATCAAAGGATAGGCAATTATTGATCAACTAGCAGAAGCACCAATGCAAAGTCTTATACCACTGAATATTGAATTCCCTGATGAATCTATTTTATTACTAACACACCAAACATAGGTCATGTTTTTTGATAGCTCCTTCACACAAAAAGGATCTGCTGCTAGACTTTTATTTATAACACCACAGAAATATTCTTTACCTAAGGTGTACAAGATTTTATTTCCTTGTACAAACAATATTGTAGAATATGAAGCCTTAATCATTGGCATGAAAATTGCAGTTGAATAGAGGGTAGATGAATTGAATATCTTTGGTGACTCATAGTTAGTAATCAAGCAGGTCAATGATGTTTATTAGACAAAGGGTGAGAATTTGATACCTTACAAAATAATGGTTGATGATTTGAAAAAGTACTTTTCACATGTCACTTTTCAACAAATTCCATGGGTAGATAACAAGGTGGTCAATGTAATGGCTACTGTTGCTTCCATGCTACAAATACCAAAAAATTAATTTTGAGATTAGTTCTTGGTGGAGATGTTATCCTACCCTATTTATGGTTCGCCTAAATCCTAAATGATCTATTCTATCATAGGGCATTATTCATCTCGCTATCATCATATCTAGTCTTACCTATGTGACCACATAGTCTCGAACAATCTAACCTAGAATAAAAAATGTCAACTAATCAAAAATGCTTCATCATATGTCATAATTGCTAATGATTTGTTTAAGAGAGGTCTTGATAGTACACTCCTTAGGTGTCTAAAACTTGATGAGTCAAAATGTGCATTAATAGATGTACACAAAGGCATTTGCGGATCACACTCACATGGATTGACACTGGCTCGCAAACTTATTAGATTGGTTACTAGTAGCCAGATATGGAGAAAGAGAAAATTAATATGCCAAGTCCTACAAATAGTGCCAACTCCATGGAAATTTGATTCATGCTCCATCTAGGGAGCTAATTCTTTTCATCACTCTTTGGCCATTTCAACAATGGGCCTTTGATCTGGTGGTTTAGATTCATCCATCTTCTTTGAATGGACATAAGTTCATCATTACATCTATAGACTAATTCACAAAATGGGTAGAAGCAGTCCCTCTTTCTAAGGCTAATGGAAAAATTGTAGCTCTATTCATTCTCAACTACATCATCTGCAGGTATGGCATACCATCCTCCATAATTACTGACAATGGGAAACAGTTCAAAAATAAGGATCTCAAGGAGATGTGTTCAAAATTTAAAATTAGGCAACATTGATCTTCCATCTATTATCCCCAAGGTAATGGACAAGTGGAAGCATCCAATAAGTAAGATCTTACATCGCACAGTCAACAAATCTGGAAGGGACTAGCACCTTCATGTCAATCTGGGTCTATGGGCTTACACAACAAGTATTAGAACTCCTACAAGAATAATGCTCTTTACTTTGGTATATGGAGTGGATTTTTTACTTCCTATTGAGGTTGAGATTCCTACTTTGTGAATCTCTCTAAAAGGCATCATTGCTGATGATGATTATGGAATATCTTGGCTACAAGAGCTAGAATGACTAGATGAACATCGACAAGTGGAATTTAATTATCTACAAGCTTATCAAAAGTGAATGTCTAAAAGCTACAATAAAAAAGTCAAACCACATGACTTCCAAGTGGGTGACCTCATCCTGAGGGAAAACCCTAAGAATCAACAACAATAGATACAGAAAGGGAAGTTTGAACCTAACTGGCTTGGTCCATACATAGTCACTGCAGTGTTTGGATTTGATGCTTATCAACTCTCAAAAACCTAAAGGAGAATAGCTCAAAAAGTTGATCAACACCCTTCATCTGAAATGGTTATATAGCTAATATTCTTTTTAAGCTCTTTGTACATATTTGAACATCATGAAAAAAAAATTTATCTTGGTGAAAACTTAGCAATAGGCACCTTGGCAATACCAAAAATTTTGAAAAATACAATAGAAAATAAAAAATAAGAAAAAGTGTCATTGATGAAAACTTGGGAAATAGGCATCGTGGTGGAAAAATAGAATCTCTTCCAATAAGTTGAAAACCTGGTAAACAGGTCTCTTGTTTCAAATGCTACATCCTACAGTGCATCTGTTGGCTCTTGTACAATTGCTTTCCTAGTTTATTTTTCTACTTTTTCTCATGTATCTCAGTTACATTCAAGACTCTTCTCAAAACCTTACATGGATTGAAATTGATCACAATCTTAGGGGAAAAACCCTATGGTCTTGAAGAAGATCTATTAAGTGTCAATTACCAATTGTTTTAGTTATGTGTGTATATTGTCTCTTACTTTACTACTAAGATTCCTCTCGAAAAATATCTCTTTCACATCAATCATCAGTTCTCCTAGTTGTGTCTATCTACTATCACTTAATCTCCTACTGAGATTCCTCTCGAAGATGATCTCTTAAGCATTAGTCACCAGTTTTTCTATCAATGTTTGTTTATTTTTGTTTACTTTACTACTGAGATTCCTCTCAAAGAAGATCTCTTTTGCATTAGTCACCAATTGTCCTAGATTTGTCTTTCTACTATCACTTAATCTCCTACTTAGATTCCTCTCAAAGAAGATCTATTTCGTGTCAGTCTGTTATCCTAGCTATCTCTATCTACTATTGCTCAGTTTCCTACTGAGATTCTTCTTAATGAAGATTTCTCTTTGACATCAATCACCAGTTGTCCTAACTGAGTCTATCTATTGTCATCCTACTACTAAAGAGATTTCACATATGTTATGAACATCGACACTTGACATCAATCCACTGAAATTGAAATTGCAATGAAAACATTGAAATTGTTTGTGTTGTGTTGATCTTTTCTTTGTTTGTTTTGCTTTCACTTTGTCATTCCCGTTCAAACAACTCAAGGATGTCTATTTTGACTAGAGAAGTGAAGACTGGGGGCATGATCTTTTCTTTGTTTTCTGCTTGATGGTTTAGTCCCAATGATTTGAAGCATACATATAAAAGGGATGTCCATTATAAGAGCTTATATCTCACGTTGGATGGTCATGTGTACCTTGACTCATTTTATATGAACTCTTTAGTGAGGTTGGTTCTTCTCCTTGAGTGTTTGACTGAATTCTCTATGCTATAGTATAATATTGATACTCGTCTTGTTAAGTGAATGTATGGGTCACTGCGAGTATACTTAGTGCACTTTTGTCTCAGGTTATGAATGCAAGGTTCATTACAGATAGAATACTTAATGATTACTTAGCATTAGAAGGATCCCTCACGTGGCTGGTGTGTTTGCATGCAAGAAATATTCTAGTCATCCTAGCATTTATGCTCTGATGCTTATGTTTTCATTCTACATTAAAAGGGATAGATGTTCTAGTTATTGTGGCTTCAATTTCCTTAATGCTTACATCTAATTCCAACATAACTAATAAACATGTCATATTCATATTCTCGCGATTGCAATGTCAGTGAAAATTTTATGACATTTGAGGGTCTAACTAAAAGCTCTATGATGATAACTATTTTACGGGTTCAGTAACCAATCCTAGGTATTGCATCTAGCATAGGGTTGTATTTCATACTCAAATTTCATTCGGGCATAGCTTTGGTTACTTCTTTACTTGCACCTTTTGACTTGAGAAGCCACTAATTTTCTTCAATATATCATGTTTCATCTTGATTGCACAAGCATTTGATTCCTTGGTTGGTCTTTCTAAATTTGATGCAACACTTGTCATGGGCAACAAATGTGAAACCTGCATGAGATTTTAGTACATATACATTTTGCATTACTATACCATTCATCTACATATCATCGTGTCATGTCATAAGAATATGTCATATCTCATTAATCACATTTTCATAATAACCTCTATCTCATCTATGCTACACATGCATACATCATATTAATTTTCATTAATCAAAATCGTATAGCTACACATCTCATATACAAACAATCATAAGAGAAAAAGTGTGACACATGCAATGGTACCAAACAAGAGCTCATATATGCTTGTGGATGTGTATCTCCAATGGAGTCAGAATGTACATCGCTATAAAAATAAATGCTACTCGAGCACTGTTGATCTCAAAAATGATACAAACAAATGCTAGTACATAATTAGAACTCAAATAGAAGAAAGTAAGATAACTACATCCTTCTCCTTCATCCTCAGGTGGAGGAGGAGGAGGAGGTCCATCTTCTCTCACTAGTGGATGTGCAACCTCTAATGCTCTTGCATACTCAAAGAAACAAGGCACCTGCTCTTCTCTCTCAAGAACTATGCCAACATATGTTGCATAATAATTAGCCACTCTTGTACTATGTGTATGGGCCTCATCTTGTAGATGCTCTAGCTACTCTTGAAGCTCATGGGTATCTCAATCCCACTCTGCTAGGTGTGTGCCTTGAACTACTAGCTAGATCTACATCTCTCCAAGTTGTCATTTTGTTGTCCTCGCTCACTCTCTAGATCTCCTCAAGGAATCCTTTTTTCTGTCCAAGGATGTCTTTGCTCTATGGTTTAGGAGCAAGTTGATCCTACATCTCCTCATCGCCTCCTACCTACTCAACCTATTGTGGAGGTTGGTCCACCACTCTTGGCCTCTATGCCTCATTGTCAATGGAACCCAAGGTTCCCATCTCTCCCCATAGTCTTCTATGTCTAGAACCACTCCCATTAGCACTTGGATCCACTCTTATCTATCATGGAGGGATTGTAACCTATTTATTCCTTTGTCTAGGATCCTGCTACTATGGCTGCTATGGGCCCTAGACTGGTTCTACCAGTACTGCCATCCACATCGAATATGTAAATTGTGGAAAGGAGTGACTAAAAAAATGCTCCTTGTACTTAGGAGTCACCCTTTCATCTACTACCAATACCATATAGTCCCAGCGAGCCAATATGATACCACATGCATCAATCATAGACCTCCTAGTGTCCAACCTCACTAACCACTACTTCTTCACCTCTTCGATGAAGTGAGTGTATGTGCAGAGCTCCTAAGAAATATCCTAAGGCCGGTCATACTGCATCCAAACTTGTGTCAAAGGAAATATCTCAATCACATGGATGGAGAGACAAATTAGTGGTTGAGAGGAAAACATATAACTAAGTTGTGCTCAGACATCATCTCTCACCTTTTCCTCTCGCTAGGATTGTCATATCACTGCTACTAAATCATCCAACTATGCCTGCCACTTCTCGATCTTATCCAAATAAATATGGGTCATCTATCCTCTATATTGACAAATATAAGGCTCATGTAGCTGCCACATATCCTCACATATAAGTATGGTTATGGGTAGGTGCTCCCATGCCCATATATGGAGAACATATACTTATGTTGCCATGCTCTTCGTCTCTCTATAGATGATCTTGTGCATCTCATGGAATGTATGGGCTAGCATGCACTAACCCCACCCAAAATGTGTTGGCTTCTCTAGTTTCTTCTGCAAAATCCATCCTCATCTGCACTTTAATCGATGCTAACCTCTGTCAGGTATCAAATAGCATCCAAGAAAAGCACCAAACACCACTGCTAATATATGTGTATGTCCATACACCTACACCAACTCCTTCGAATTAATAGCTCTACCCATGATGATCTCATCCTGGAAGATGGCCCTCAATGCCAATGTACTAGGTCACGGTTGCATATCATACTCTATCCAGGGAACATGGAATGGAATCCAAAGTATCATGTAGATATCCTTGGGTGTGATAGTCACCTCTCTAAGGGGCAAATGAAAAGTGTTCATCTCCAAGTGGAAACATTATACCAATGCTATTAGCAATCTGTGATTCGCCTGCAGATCAAGGATATCGGATAAGTGAGAGAGATCGAGTGTATCAATATGGGTAAGCTCCTCTACATCTAACTACCTAATCAATGCCCTGATGCCAGGATAATTTGACCAAAACCTACATCTAGAAATTCCACCTATGAACAAGAAAACAACGTAACACGGTCAGTATTTGATCTAAACATAAACATTGCTAATCATATACTATTAAAACACACATCATAAAATCATGCTACAATGATCTAAGATGGCATAAACTAGAAGGAAAATGTGATAATTTGTATTAAAGCATTTCTTTCTACTCCTTGCAATCTCGCACAAGACTTTGAAATCCCACATGTACATGCATATTTTTACGCAAAGAAACTCTTTGGCTCACATGAGGAAACTCCATCTACATGAAATATGGAAATATTTTATGGTCACGTGCATGAGAGATGGGTGTCTCCCACGTGAGAAATTTCCCTAGTAGCACTTCTTCACACGAACTATCTTAGAGGCTCACGTGAGAAACTAAGTTATCGCGTGAGAATCCTAATGACACAAAATTTAAAACAATCCTAAACTATCAAAAATTTAATAGAAATGCATGAAATTTGAAATGCTTATGTGGTTTATCGACTACTACTAGAGGTCCATAATATGCTGGTTGGTTGTGTCCCTTGGATCGCTTGAATCAATGAAGATGCATGGGGACCACCATTTTTTCCTTAAAGCTCCTTCTCCACAAAAGATAAATGCACAAATGATTTAAAAATGACCCTTTGGGCCCTCATATAGATTTTGACATAATTTTTAATAGTGCTTCTATGGATGTAAAAAATTACCCCCTAGCTAATTGGACTGCTCTGAACTCATTTCGAGATCAAAATCAAAATTTAACATGCTTAAATAGCTGAAAATCGCATTTTTAAATTTTTGGGACCGCCATGATTGAATGCTTTTGTAGTCTATCTTTTTGATACTTTATGAATCTTGGAACATCATCAAATCAACATTTCTTCAAAAAAATTCAGGAAAAAAAAAAAAAAAAAGCCAACTTTGGTCAGCTTTGGTCAAACTTGGTTAACCAGACCTTCAAATCACTCTGAATCAACTCCAAATTTTCTTCAAGATCTTTTTATCTATTCGAAATTCTTTTGAATATCAAATTACTTTAGTATCTTCCAATCTACTACTCTGCATCACTAATATGGTGTGTCATCTTTCAATTTTTCTCCTGAGGGGGCGGGCTGATTACATCACTGAATCTTTCAAAAATGGCTTCAACTTAATATGAATATAATGTCCTAATCATTCGAGGAATATTTTTTCCCTTTATTTGGCATCATATGCTATCGAATCTTACTTATTGATCAACTGATCAAACTCATAAAAATTCTAGTCATAGCTCGATGGACAGTTATCTAAGTGTTCTATCTGGACTCCTGAGAATTAAGCCTCATTCTAGGGATAATTCTATGACTCATGATTAGGTCTTGTTATCTTTTATGGACCAATATTCAAGTGTTCCATCTATACTTTGGAGGATTAAGCTTTTTTTTGGAGATAATTCTAAGATTTCTTTCAATCATTGTTTGATGGATAGGTATCGAGGCATTCTAACCCTGACTCCTGAGAATTAAGCCTTGTCTAGGGAACAATCCTATGAATCATGATTAATCTTGGCATCTTTTAATGGACGGGTGTTAGGGAATTCTAACCCTAACTCCTGAGGATTGAGTCTCGTTCGGGGAACAATCCTATGAATTTTGACAATCTTCGTTCTATAAGACCAGTATCTAGTTGTTCTATCTAGACTCTGGAGGGTTAAGCTTTGTTCTGGAGATAACCCTAAAAATATCATCAATTGTTTTATGTGTCATCAATCTTAGAATCAATCTTAGTTCTTGTTTTATACTTTAGACTTCTAATTTCTCTGAATCAATGTGTTTCTTGCACATTTATTCAAAGAGGGACAAATGTGAAACTCCTGAATTGGCACATTGACATTCTAAACCAATTTCGGTGCATCAATCTTACAACATCTATTTGTTAATCAACTAAGTCCTATTCTACTAGGCATTTTTTATTCTTATCATCTTTACTCGGCCTAAGTGTCAAATGCAAAAAATCCCTAATCTATATTAATCACATACTTTATTTAATTCCTAAATATTGATTGAAATTAGCTAAATTAACCTCCTAATTGAATTAATTTAATTATAAGTCCTAAGTACTTTAATTAAATTAAATCCACCCTCTTTAGCTAATACACATAAAAAAGGAATTAAAATACATTGCTTTAATTAAATATACATATCATAAGTATTGAAACTAATTATTTAATTAATTAGAATATCAAATTATGATGTCATGTTTGAATGGGTCAATATTCTTTCCTAATTCATCTCATATGAAAAAGGAATTAAACATATTGATTTATTCAAATATGCTCAACATAATTGTTGAAACTAATTATTTAATTAATTAGAAAAATAATTATGAGCATGTATTTGAATGCATCAATTTTGTCCTCTATTTCATCTCATTCAACTCCATCAAAAATAGAGGACTCGATCTCACATTCAATCTGAATTGTACACTCAATTTAATCTTGACCATTGATCGGATCCAAGATTCTATAAAAGAGAACCTCAACCTCTCATTTGAGGGGATGCATATGAAGAGTATCGAATCATTGTTGGATTGATTACTTAAGCACTTTGTATTCAAATCTTCATTTCTTTTAAATGCTCATCACTTAGATTACAATGCACTAATTTAGCTTAATTTGGTTTTCATTGTTCTTAGATTAATTTGAAAATTATTTGGATTAATCCGATTAGATTTCATTTGTATTCATTCAAATCCTTTGTACTAGTTTGGTCTGGTTGTCAAACTCTCAAATCTGAGAGTGTATAGTAAAACCTTGTCTAGTTAGAAGGTAAAAAATTGCCTTGTGTAGACATACCGAATGAATAATCTCATATTCATTTTGGGATGTTAATGAAAAACAATGATCATGTTGAATTGTGTGGTTAAATTAGTGGCCCATATTTAACACTCACAACTATTAACCAACAAAAATAATGAGAAAATTTGATCTTGGAATGCATATCCTTCCATAAGTTATCAATACTAGCAAATGGGTCATCCAAAGGCCTTTTTGGAATAATAAGGCAACTTATACATGGGGGTTTGATAACCCCTTTTATTTTCATCTTGATAGTAGAAGCATTGGGAAGATCAATAAACTACATCGGGCATGAGAAGACTATTAAAGGAATAAGGATCACTAGTGACCTAGATCTAACAACACACCAAAAATTTGTTGATGAAACTATGCTTTATGGATAAAGTACCATAGAGGAGGATAAATTAATATTAATTCAATAAACCAGTGCATCATGTCAAGAGATTAACCCCCAGAAGTTTTTTTTAAAAAAATCTTCTTCTTTTATGCCCATCTATAAATATTAATGTTGACTTGTCTTCATGGATAGTTTTGTTTGAATCAATGTATGTGATAAGGCAACACTTGGAATACACATGAAAATAGAAAATGATGATGTGTGGATCCAAATGACCCTGTGAATGATGGAAAAGAGGTGATAGAAGATGAAGATAATGAGTAACATGCAAAAGAAGCCATAGATTATGGAAAATTCAAAGGGTGTGCTACATATAAAGGAGATGAAGAAGAGGCCTACATTGAGAAATATGATGTTGATATTATGGAAGAACTTCATTATGCATACAAAAAAAACTGAAATCTTAAGAAGAGGAATGCAAAATAGAAATGAATATTCAAGAACTATATGAAGCCCAAAAGGAATCAAGAAATGTAATTGAAACTTTGAGAGAACAATTAGAAGAAACCAAACAATTTCAAAGTGAGATGGTGAGGATTTTAAATAAAAAAGAAGTGGATTATGCAAAATTAAAGAAGTAATCATTATTAGAAAGATTTATGGAAGTTGTTGGAAGGCAAAACCAAGAATCAAGGATCTATGTCAAATGACGACTAGGATCTTTTGGACGGAGGCACTCAGAAGCATCCGATTATGCCCGGCACCATAGGTGACATTTAATATTACAAAAGCGAAGAAAATAGAAAAGTTGATGCAAACCCTAGAAAAATTGTATGAAAAGCCCTCCGCTTCAAACAAGGTATTTCTCATGAAGCATTTATTTAATATGAAAATGGCAGAAAGTGGATCTATTGCGGATCATTTAAATGAGTTTAATACTATTACTAGTCAATTATCTTCGGTGGGTATCAATTTTGATGAAGAAATTAGGGCTCTCTTGATTTTTTGTTCTTTGCCTGAAAGCTAGAATGGCTTGGTAATGGTTGTGAGTAATTTTGTTCCTGGATCTAGTACCCTAAAATATGATGATGTGATCGGTGTTGTCTTAAGTGAAGAAACTCATAGGAAAACCTCAGGTGGATCTACATCAGGAAGTGTTTTGAACACACAAAGCAGAGGTAGAACAATTGAAAGAGGAAATAATTCTAGAAATTGTGAGAAATAAAAAGGAAAGTCAAAGGGGAGGAGGTCTCAATCAAGAGGACCAAACGATTGTTGGTACTGTGGGAAACCAGGGCATAAAAAGAAAGATTGTTGGACTCAAAAGAAAAATGAAGGAGAAAAGCAAGATGGAGACAAGGAGGCAAATGTGGTAAGTAACAAACCCGAAGAGGATGCTTTGCTTCTGTCTTTAGAAAGTGTTCATGATTCATGGGTTTTAGATTCTGGTGCTTCATTTCATGCTACACCTCACAGAGGTTACTTCATTGATTATGTCCAAGGAGATTTTGGGCTTGTTTATTTGGGGGATAATGAACCCTGTCAGATTGTTGGAAAGGGAAAAGTTAAGATTAAGTTGCATAATAAGAATCATTGGCTAATACATCAGGTAAGACATGTTCCAAGGCTGAGTAGGAATTTAATTTCAGCAGGGAAACTCGATGATAAGGGTTGTGTAGTTACTTTTAATGATAAAAATTGGAAGGTTTCAAAAGGTTCCCTTGTAGTAGCAAAAGGTGTGAAAGTAGGTACCTTATATCCTTGTACAGGTCATATTGTTCCTTCTACTTTAATTATTTTAGAGAAACATGAATGTTCAGGAACAATTGTTGCAGTTGAGCGGGCAGAACAAGTAGCTGTTGTAGATTCTAATATAGCGATGTGGCACAATAGACTTGGGCACATGAGTGAGAAAGATATGAAAGTAATTCATTCAAAGAAATTTTTACCAGGTCTAAAATGTGCTAATATGGATTTCTATGAAAGTTGTGTGTATGGAAAATAAAAGAGAGTGATTTTTGTGAAGACTCGGAAGGAAAATTAAAGGGAGAAATTAGAGCTTGTGCATACAGATGTATGGGGCCCGGCATAGGTATCTTCCCTCGGTGACTCTCATTATTATGTTACATTTATTGATGATGCAACTAGAAAAGTATGGATTTATTTCCTTAGACAAAAATCTAATGTATTTCAAACTTTTAAGAAATGGAAATGCTTGGTTGAAAATGAGACTGGTAAGAAATTAAAATGTCTCAGATCTAATAATGGTGGTGAGTATTGTAGTCATGAATTTGAAGATTATTGCTCCATTAACGGTATTCATAGATAGAAAAATGTTCCAAGGACTCCACAAGAAAATGGATTGGCTAAACACATGAACATGACTATAATGGAGAGTGCAAAAAGCATGTGGGTGCATGTTGGGTTGCCCTTACACATGTGGGTAGAGGCTATCAATACTATTGTATATTTGATTAATAGGGGTCACTCTACACCTTTGAGTTGTGGCATTCCAAAGGAACCATGGACTGGTAAGAAGCTGAGTTATTATTTTCTCAAGGCCTTCGGCTGTGAAGCTTTTGCTCATATAGATTCTAAAAATAGAACCAAGCTGGAAGCTAAGTCAAAGAAATGTGTATTTTTTGGATATGGCATTGATGAATTTGGTTATAGGCTTTGGGATTTTAAAAATTGTAAAATTCTAAGAAGCAGGGATGTCATATTCAATGAGAAAGTGTTGTACAAAGATCTGTTGCAGCAACATTAGAAGAAAGAAGATGATTATGTAGTGTCAGATGATACTCCAAAAGATGATGTTCCAGCAATTCCTCATGATGTGGAACAGCCGCACCAAAAAATACCACCCACACCAGTGAATTTTAGACGGTCAACAAGGCTAATTAGACCTCCAGAATGATTTTCTCCCTCTTCGTATTCTCTTTTACTAACAGATGCTATTGAACCTGACTATTATGATGAAGTTATGCAGGTGGATACTAAGATTTAGTGGGAGTCTGCCATGAAAGACAAAATGGACTCATTGCTAAAAAATAAGACTTGGGATTTATGCAAGTTGCCTGCAGGGAAAAGGTCTTTATAGAATAAATGGGTTTATAGGTTAAAAGAAGAGGATGGAGGTAAGAAAATATTTAAAGATAGGATAGTGATAAAAAGATTTGCACAGAAAAAGGGCATTGATTTTGATGAGATATTTTCTCCTATTGTTAAGATGACTTCTATTCGAATTGTTTTAAGTATTGTGGCTACTAAAGATTTGCATTTAGAGAAGCTTGATGTTAAAACAACCTTCCTTCATGGTGATTTGGATGAAGATATATATATGGCATAGCCATAGGGCTTTGAGGTCAAAGGTAAGGAGAACTTAGTGTGCAGATTGAAGAAAAGTTTATATGGCTTAAAGCAAGCACCTTGACAATGTTATCTGAAATTTGACAATTTTATGCATGAGCATGAATATATAAGGTGTCATTCAGATCATTGTGTTTATTTTAAGAGGTTGGATGATGACAGCTACATTATTTTATGTTTACATGTTGATGATATGCTTGTAGTTGGGTCTAACATGGATCACATTAAGGGGTTGAAACACTACCTAGCACATGCATTTGCTATGAAGGATTTGGGGGCAGAAAAACAAATCTTTAGTATGAAGATTTGTAGATATAGGAAGAATAGGAAATTGACGCTATCTCAAGCTGATTATGTTGAGAAGGTGTTGCAACATTTCTCTATGGAGAATGCTAAAGTTGTTAGCAGACCTTTACTTGGTCATTTGAAATTGACTAAGGAGGTGTGTCCTAAGACACAAGAAAAGGAGGATAAGATGTCCAAGGTACCCTATGCTTCAGCTGTAGGAAGCTTGATGTATGCTATGGTATGTATAGGGCTAGATATTGCACATGCATTGGGAGTCATTAGTAGATATATGAGTCATCTAGGAATTGAGCATTGGAATGCAGTAAAATGGATTCTCAAATATTTGAGAGGAACATGCAATAAGTGTTTACACTTTGGGGGCTCTACTACTGACTTATAGGGTTATGTTGACATAGATTTGATAGGAGATATTGATACCAGGCAAAGTACTATAGGTTATGTATTTACTGTTAGTGGGGTAGCGGTGAGCTGGGTTTCTAGGTTAAAGAAGGTTAATTCTTTATCCACTACAAAGGCAAAGTATGTTGCTGCTATAGAGGCAGCCAAGGAGATGATATGGCTTCAGTTCTTCTTGGAAGAATTGGGACACCCTCAGAAGGATAATTATTTGTTTACAAATAGTTAGAGTGTCATTCATCTTGCAAAGAATTCAACTCTGCATTCAAAGACTAAACACATTCAGTTGCAATACCATTTCATTCGGTCAATTTTGGATGATGGATAATTAAAGCTAGATAAGATACATATAGATGACAATCCAAGGAATATGTTTACAATGGTATTGACAAGGGAGAAGTTGAATTTCTCTTCAGCTTCAATTGGTCTTCTAGACTGAACAGGAATAAAAGAACAACAGAGTCTAGGGGGGTTTGATCTAGTGGGAGCCTCATGGAGTAGCAGCATAGCTACAAGATCAGTCTCCAAGTGGGAGATTGTTGTCTCGTGTGGAGTTTGATCAGTCTCCAAGTGGGAGATTGTTAGTTTGTGGTGACTAATCAGGGAATTACTATACATACTTGATAAATTTTGTTGACAAACCCTAAAGAGAGAAAAACTATGAAGTATGTACAGTAACTAAATTTTGGGCTAATATTTGCCAATTTATGGCCGACATGTTGTAACCCTAAAGTGGAAAAAACTAATTGTATAAAAGGGCTTAGGGTTAGGGATTGTTTTATTGTGAGTGATGCAAAAATTGGTTCTTGTGGTAGTATTGAGCTGTAAGGGATTACAAATTGTAATCAAGTTGTAACCACTGGATCGTAATAATATCGAACTTATTTTTTGGTGGGCATAGCCCAGGGATTAGGTGAACCACGTTAATCTTGGTGTCTTGTGTTTTTTTCTGTGTGCTCTATTATTTTTTGATATTGTTTATATTTTCATATAATTTTTATTTCTGTCTAAGGTTTAATCTTAACACTATTTGTGTACAAAGGTGTTTTTTAGTGGCTAATATTCATCAATTGGCTAATTTTAGAAAAATTTAGCTGATAATTTTGTTCTTAAAAATATTTAAAATTGCCACATTTTTATAACATTTAGATCTAAAAATTATTTTATTTTTCAAAATAATGTAAGATTTTCAAATTTTACATATCTTTTTCTAGAGGGGGTTGCTTAAAGTTTACCCTGCTTTGTATGGAGAAAGAAACTTGACAAATACAAAGAAAAGAGTGAGAAATAATCTTCATGGACTTCCAGACATAATTATTGATAGGGAAGAATTATAAAAGTTTTGAGAAGGACAATAACTAAAGGAGAAGGAGAAATCAATGCAAGTGCAACTTGCAACTCCGATACCTCCTAGTTTGAGAGGACATTCATGAACTTAGGGGGAGATACAAATGAGAGTATCCTTCAAAACCATGAAAAAAGAGTAAGATAAGTTGATCACATTAAGAAGATGGATAGATGATTGCATTGATGTCAAAATTTTGCAAGAAGAACCTTCAAAGAAAAAGATGTATTAAGGGCAACAATAGAGCATGCAAAAGCATTGAGAAATCCTTCTTAGAGGAAGAGTGAAATAACTTTCATGACAATGAGAGACGGATTTTCTCATTGTGGCTCTCAATGATCATTATAGTAGAATTCGTTTGTGAAATTGGATGCGTCAAGTGATGGACATCCCTTGGATAGTTGCCGGGGATTTCAACATGATTGAGAGATAGTAGGATAAAGTTGGTGGGTTAAGGTTTGAATGGAAAGGGGAAGAGAGGTTCTCTTGGTATAAATCTTCTAATATATTTAATCTTTATGATCCTCTAGCAAGGAGTAGGAGTGGTGACTTACATGGTCCAATTTCTAGAAAGGAGTCAAGAGAATATATAGTTGGTTAAGTGTCTAGGTGTTTCCTTATACCCTCTCTGATGATGAACCAATTATCGCCAACATCTTCATGACTAATCATGAGAAACTGCCAGGAACAAGATCTTCAAGTTTCTCCTTGAACACATCTATCCTCAAGGATAACAAAATTATCTCTACATACTTTTGATTAGATGGTACAATCAAAATATTTTCAAGAATCCTAATGCCATTTTGAGATGGATTACTATGATAGAAAGATGTAAAAAATTATTTCAAATTGTGGAGAAAAAGAGAGCCAAGGATGCTATGAGGAAAGAATTTGAATTCCATAACACCTTGGTGGTAGCAAAGAGAACCATACAAGAGGACCCAAACAATGAAGAAGCATTAGAATCTCTAATTTTGTCAAAAGATTCATTATGGATGCTCCAAAATAATAAGATACAATGTACTAAGGTCAAGGCTAGATTCAATTGGCTTGAGCAAGGTGACAAGAGTTCCAAGTACTTCTTTCAATTTCTTAAGAGCAAGGAGGCTAGGGAAAAAATAGATGAAATTTGTGAAGATAGAGGGAAGTTGAAAGAGAAAGGAGACATTCTAAATGCCTTTTCTTCTTTTTACTCCAAGTTATTCACCTCAGAATAACAGGGGCTATCAATGGAGAATGGGAGGAACAATGTTAGAAGCCTCATCCCTACAACGGTTTTTGTAGAAGATAGATTATGACTTGACCTGCCTATATCTAAAGTTGAAGTTATCAATGTTATCCAACAAATGAATAATGACAAAGCCCCTGGCCTTGATGATATCATGGTTGAGTTCTATAAAACTCATATAGATTCGACATGGTAGAATCTAATAGAGGTATATGAGGATGCATTTAATTTTGGTTATTTAGGTCCAGACATAAACGTAAGCTTATTAACTTATTCCAAAGGAAGGGGACAAATCATTGATCAAAAGCTAGAGGCCTATCACCCTCATCAATGTCTCATACAATATATTGGCTAAAGTCCTAGCCCTAAGATTGAAAGATATACTACCCAAGGTAATTTGTCACACTCAAACTGGATTTTTAAAGGGTGTGTATATTGGAGAATCTTGTTACCTATTGGGAAGCAATGGAGTGGGCCAGGGAAATAATTAGCCATGCTTCTTATAGACCATGACAAGGCATATGATAGGGTAGAATGGAAATTTATAGGGATGATGTTGGAGAGTTTGGAATTCCCAGAAAAATTTAATAAGATGGTTCTTTCCTTAATGGTAGATTCAATTATTGTTGTCAAGATCAATGGATTTAGGTCTAAGTCGTTCCCCTTAACTAGGTCTACAAGGAAGGGTTTCCCTCTAGCCCCAGCACTATTTTTCTTTGTCCTTGAATGACTTCATTATATTCTAAGAGACGATACTCTCTCCCTAGGAGTCAAAGTAATCACTCTCTGAAATGATGAAGATATTTCCAACCTCCAATTCATAGATGGTGCCTCTCTACTTACTAAGTTTTCAGAAAATAATATGGATAACCTCATTTATAAATTGGAATATTTTTTCTCAACATCAGGAACTAAAATATCAATGACCAAATACATCATGTTGGGATGGAAAGATCACCCCCCGAATCGGTTTAATGGATTTAGCATCCCCTGGTGTGGCCTCAATCACCTAGTGAGATACCTAGACATTCCTTTCTCTATTTCCCCTAAAATCAATTCCATGTGGCAGGGGTCAAAGGTAAAATTGAAGAAAAATTTTCTAACTAAAATACCATATACTTATCATTAGCAGGAAGAGTACAATTCTTTTAGAAAATTCTTTCATCTTACACCATTTATTACTCTTTGGCATGACTCTTCAACCAATCACAGTTGAACTTTGTGTAGAAGATCATCAAGGACTTCTTGTGGTCTTATGGTAAATGCAATAGGAAAAAATCATCTATGAAATGGAATGGTGTGTGAGGAGGAAATAAATTAGTGGACTAGGGTTAAAACACCTTAAATGGAGGTGTATAATACTTGCATTCAAGTGGGTTTCCAAAGCTACCTAGAGTGATGAGCCTTGAAAGATCCTTATCTGAAAAAACATTGCAAGAGGTGTGCCACAGGTAAGGAAAAACTTGAGAATATGTATTTCACAATTTTCTCTTTGGTAAATGGAAAATTAATGTGGATGGATCCCCTATTTTTAAGAGAATATGGATAGGTTGGGAACAAGTGAGACATTGGGTGCCAGGAAATGGTTTTATTGATAATATCTTTAAATTGTGTGGGATAAATCTCTTTGTTGGAACCTAGAGAGGAATGGTAAGCCATTATCTGTATTGCAAGGATGTCAGGCTAAGTTTTGGTTTAGAGTAGACATCTCTTTGTTTGAAGATATCATTTGGGATGGAACAATGTTGGACTAGCATGAGCTTTCTACTATGTTTGTTTTGCCCCCTTCCCACAAGAGAACCTATTCCATGTTGGTTGAAGCTTGGAAGCTTCTCAGACTACCCCTAAACTGTGGAGAATTTGTTGGCAGGCTCCCCTTTTTGAAATGTCTTGATGGCTCTTGGTTCTCCCTTATACTCCACCAAGGCCAACTATGTCGACAACCTCTTCCCAGATTCTACTAAGACTATGGACTTCCTTAATTCCAAATAGTCTTCCTACCATGACTCCCAATTTTGGGCCAAAGGTCTTTCTACCTTATGGTTTCCCCCTATGGAACCAAAGATTCAATGCTTCTTATGGAAAACTCTCCTCCACAAACTCCCTCTATGTGGACCTAATAAGACACCCTATCCATGCTCTATATGACAACAACCAAAATCTGCTAACTATGTCTTTATGGAATGTACCTTTTCCAAGGGGGTATGGGGTATCTTTGGACTATCTGTAGATGTCAATCTATCTTTGATCCTTGTTGTCACTAGGTCTATCCCTCCTATTTCCTAAGAATCTCAATCTTTTCTAGTCTATTCTCTCACATTTACTTTGGCATATTTGGATTCTTAAGAATAGGGACATTTTCAAGGGTAGGAAAATGTTTCTTACTGGGTCTCTATAGAGACTCATGTATAACCATATTTCATAATAGGTTACTCTGAGTTTTCAAGTCAAAGAGAAGAAACTCCTGAAAGTTGTTCAAGGGTGCCACTAACATTCTCAAGGGAGAAAATATACTGTGATATCAAATCAAAAGATATGAAGGAGTTCAACTTTGACTGCACTCTCAAAGAACTCCTAGAGCATTATGCTAAGTTGAATAAGGTAGAAGAGGTTCATGCTGACTCAGAACATGTTCCTCCTGAAGCATCCAAACCAAGTGACCATACAAAACCAGTTGCCACTATGGATACTATTGTCCAACAAGATCTTGCAGATAATAGCAACTAATCTATGGTTACTGATCCAAAGAACATTGTTCCTTAACAAGTGGAAATAGGTGTCGGTAACAAGAATCTTGGCAATAGCTCTATAAGGGAGGTGATTGATAGATTTTTTCCAAACAATGCGGTGGGAAATGGTATTGTGGTTATGCAAAACATTGTTGAAATCAAAGTTGGCAGACCTCTCATTACTACCAATGCTTTTTCTCACCATCCTACAATTCCAGTGGAGATATTGCTTAGAAATCCATATAATGAAATCGAAGACAATGGAATGAGACTTAGGTGGGCAGATGGCCCTATGTCTTGGACTACCTGGGTGAAAGATAATCAAGCTTAATTTAGATACAATTTTTTATTATTAGAGTCTCATGGCCTCACATTTAACTTGGTTGATCTGAACTAGTGGCATATCTTTTATTGTTGTTTTTTGTTTGTCTCTCAATAAACTTGAAATAGTTTTGGTATAAACTCTATTCGATGTGTATCTAAACTAGTTTAATTATAATTATTAGAATATTTATTTATGTATTTATTTATATTTATATATTTATATTTATATATAATTAATTTATATTATGAAGTAAATTATTATATTATCTACAGTAAATATTTATGATTTATTAATAATTTAAAATATCATATTTATGATAGATGGGTATGTGAGAACTTTGTGCAAAGGTTTGGCTCAAGCTAGGGCCTATGTATCATAACTCAGTCTAGTTTATTTGTTTATGCTTCGTGCTTAAGCACTTTTGACAATGATCAAGGGGTGGGGGGGTTACTCCCACTTTGTAGGGGGAGATTTAGTTTGTAGGGGTTCCAGACCATGTCTGGCACAAGGCCAGGTGGCTTTGCTACTTTGTGTCTAGGCTTTATGTGTTCATTGTAGGAGTGTGGCAGTCTAGGACTGTGGGTCTCCTCCTACCCCATATCACTAAGTTTAGTGGGAGAGCTAGTTATTTGTATAGCCTCTTCTTGATGACCTATGGGGATTTGAAGGTCACCTACTGCAATGCAATTTATTTGCACAACCCAATATGTATATCATGTGATGCCTCAATCTAATATGGATGTTGTGAGTACGGTAACAGTTTGTCACACGTTGCTCCATATTGTTGTAATATAATGTGCCATCATTTTTATAACTTTTAAACAATTACACTTTTAAGGGGTTTTTATTAATTGATATATTCAACTCTTTTTATTAAGATTTTTTTGGTTGTATAAAAAAATTTAAGATTGATTTTTAAATAATAAGACTTTTTGAAGGGTTTTTAATTAATTTATATATTTGACTTTTTGTATTGAGTTCTTTTGGTGTTGTATGAAAATTTTAGAAATGGATTTTTAAGTTTTTGTAAACATTATCAAATTTTAATTTAATTAGATTTAAATTTTTCCTATGATGTCTAAGAGCATAATTCTAATTGAAATCTAACACTATTTATATCTAAATTAATTTGAACCTTAACCTTAACTCACATTAAATATAACCCTAATAGATTAATAAATTAAAACTTAACTTCTAATCATTATTATAATGCCAAACTTAAATCTAAACCTAGCTCTAGCCATAAGTCTAATTATTTTAATATTTGATTAAGTTGTCAATGTTTAGCGTCGTGTACCTCTACATGTATGATCAATTGTTAAATTAAAGTGTTATATATATATATATATATATATATATTATCATATTATAATTTTTTTAAGTATATATTTTTTAATATTCATTTTATTTATTTGTTCACTGTAATTTTTCTCATTTAATTTTTTTAATATAAAATATATATTTAATTTTTTTAAATATATATTATAAAATATGTTCAATTAAATATTTAATTATATTAAAACAGAAGCTAAAATAATTAAAAGTGTCAAATTTTAATTTAAAAACTTATCACAATATAATATTTATAAACCTTAAATAAAATACTTCAAATCTAATTTTTAATGTATTTTTATAGTTTTGTGTAAAATTTTAAAAATAGATTTTTAAGTATTTTATATTAGAATTTATAAACATTATTTTATATGCTTTAATTTTTTATGTTAAAATTTGCCCTATTTTATTTTATTTTATGAACTTTTAGTATTATATTTAACTAGTGATATTTTAATATTTAGAATGTTTAATTTAGTTTTAAATTTATTTTATAAATTTGAATATTTTTATTCCACATATCTTATATTATTTAATTTAAATTTTTAACAATTAAATTAAATATTCATTATATTTTATTTATTTTTATTATTTAATTAATCTTTGTAAATAAATATATATAATTAAGTGTTTAAAATTTGATATATTTTCAATTGAAAATTTTATTACATTAGAATAAATAAAATGTCAAATTATAATATAATAACTTTAAACTCAAATTTATAAAAATTATTATATTTAAAGTAATACTAGTTAACAACAATATAAATATTTTAATTTATAAAATATTCTATGATAAATTTAAAATCTAAATTAAATTTTAATAATGTCTCTAGGTTATAAATATTTAAAAATCTTTTTTTTTTTTTACAATTTTATCTCAGTGAGAAAAATTGATTTAAAAAGTTATACAAATTAAGAGAAATCTCTTGAAAAGGTTTATTATTCAAAATCTATGGAAATTGTTGCACGTCATTTTACATAGACATGGAGCGGTGTGTTACAGATGGCTATGTGCGTGCAACACCCATCTCAGATAGAGGCATCACATGACATATGTACCGCCTAGTGCAAATATATTGCAATGTAGCTAGTGTTGATATGAAAATGGTAGAGTCATCTTCTTTAGTTCATGCATGTGTTAAGGAGCATGCAAATAGGCCCCAAGTTGGGGAATGTGTCTTATCTTCAAATGGGACAATTCAAGTCAAGGAAGTGAACAAATGTTTGGAGAGTTTGGAGGATCAACAAATTTTGGTTACTCAACCTTAAGAAAGTTCTAGAGGATGTTGAATATTAGTGTGATCATGCCACCATATTCGAATTGATGGGTTTTCACCTTTTATTTCATGTGTTGGATTATTGGGTGCACTGGGCTTGGAATCTTATGGAAGACATGGAATTACTTTTGGCAACCAATAACTATTTTCCAATTATTTTTTCTAGCAAGTCAAATAGGAATAGGACTTTTGAAGGTGGCCCTTATTTCTTCAACCAATTGGGGATCTTTATCAAACCCTAACATATTGGTTTCAACTCTATTGAGGAACTTCCCTCTAGATTGCCTATGTGGGTTCAATTGTTGAGGTTGCTATTAGAGTTTTGGAGGGAGCACATTTTTTACCCAATCTCTTTGCTTCTTGGAAAGCCTATGAATTTGGCTACAAAAACTCGTGATCAAAAGGTAATATCTCATGCACATATTTGTGTAGAAATTTATTTAAATGACCCTTTACCATGCTCTATTGAAATTTTCTTGGGAACTTTTGTTAGGATTAAGCAATAGTGAGAGGGCGGGAAGGTCAATCAATGTTGCAACACTTCTAAACCAATTTAGTAATTTAAAACTTAACTAAATGCGACCCTAAATTACAATGCATAAAAGTAAAGCATATACCATAGAAGAACTCTTAAAATCATATTCTCAAGGAAACCCTAGCCAAGGGGAAGCACCAATGGGGATTGAACCACAAGATCATACACTAATCTGAAAGTAGCTCTGTTAGGAGATCTAACCCTATTAGAAGTTATTACATAGCATTCAGTAGATGTGTCTATGTTAGAAAACTAGACCATGTTAGGAGTTGTGAGAACAAAAAGAGATCTTAGTGCTCGAGAATTAAAGTTATATCCACCTTCTGGACTCACTATCCAAATATAATAAAAGTATTAAATAAAAAATGAACTATTACATAGTCTAAGGGATCCCTTTTGTAACTGGGATGCTAGAAATCGGTCCGCACTAGCATGCCTTCCAAACCACCCTTCCAAATGCCTTGGCCATAATAAAATAAAATAAAAAAGTGTGGGAACCCTTGTCTCAATCCCCCATATCTGTTAAAAAAAATCAACTGTACCATTAAGAAGTAAAGAATTGTTGGAGTTGATATACAATTGAATATGAGATTAATCCATTGATTGGAAAATCCAAATGTTGCAAGACTTTTACACTATAACATTGTCATCAAATATAGATCTACCAAGAACAAACCCGACCTTTTCTTCAGAAATAGTTTTAGTCAATAGTCTTTTAAGTCTATTAGCTAGGGCTTTAGATAAGATCTTACATATTGTGTTACACGAGATGTGTCTGAAATCCCTAACTCTTCAGTGTTTTCTTTTAAGGGGATGAGTATTAAGAAAATATAGTTACTTTCCCTTAAGAGTCTACCTAATTTTTTACTCTTTTCAATTGCTTCCCATAACTGTTCCTAAAAAATGTCAATACTTAAAAAAAAACCTAGAATTCGTCAAGGCTAGGTGCTTTTTTTGGATGAAATTGAAAATGTGCAATTTTAATCTCCTCCATGGAAAATTTACCACGAAGGATTAGATTTTTGTTTTGTATTCAAATTTGAATATTCCCAATTATTTGGTGTATTTTGATAATAAAAAATACAAATTACTTTGTTATTTTTAAAATCCGATTAACATTCTTTCTACACATTGTGTTATAAAAAAAATGGAGTTTCTATCACCCTCAAAGAACCACATTGTCTAGATTTATTTTTCCCGTAGGTTTCCTCTTTGGATAAGAGCTTTTTCATAATTTTTTAGTAACTCTTATGACTTCCTCATTCAGCTCTTGAATAACCTTTTGCACGTCAAGTTTTCCACAAAAATGTTTTTAAATTGTTCTTTGTTCCATTAAAAAAAAAAATTAAGAACTTCAATTTTGAGACAAAGCAAAACTTCTTCAACCCCTCTAACACTTTCTTCCATTCATCACTACTCTAATGATTCTTTTTTTTAAAACTTGAAACCACATATTGTTAAATTTTTAAAGGGTTATTAGAAGGTTTATAATCTTCTTTAATGTCTAACCCGACTAGGAAATTATATGAATTGGAAATGGCTAAGATTGATGATGATAACATACTATTAAAGGCACCAAGATCCTCCTTAAACATAAACCTATCTAATTTTTTTGCTCTATTGTTAAAGCCTTCTCTCCTAGTGTTCCATGAAAAAGGTCCATTGTCCATTTTAATGGCTAGTATACTATTGTCGATAACCAATCTCTGAAATCGCTTGAAGTCTATGATTTGTGTTGCATGTCACCATGTTTTTTCACTAATATCCAAGATAGCAGATTAAAGTCTCCACTACTTGTTATTTAGTTCCTATCCCTGTAATGACTAAAAACACACTCAATTTCCTTCAATAGTTCATTTTTTCTATTAGTGTTGATTGAAGCGTAAACATTTATTAGAAAAACACACAGTGAACTTTTTAATGTTGTGAATCCGTCCTCTCATCCATTTGGGTCTTTTAATATTAGTTTTTGAAAGGATACTCTCCTAGGATCCCAAAGCACAACTAAACTTCATGACATGACGCTTCTTCTGCATCTGCACGTGCAATTTTTCATAAACTAGTCTTTTTGCAAAATTTATTAATATCTTCTTCATTGAGCTTAGTTTCCTATATTAATATGATTTCTTATTCCAAAATCTTCAAATTATGTTACATTGTTTGTTAAGGGCATTTATGCCCCTAACATTCCAAGTGATGAGCTTAATCAATCCTTGGGAAGGACCTTCCCCTTACCAACGTGAAATAAAGTTGTAAGTTATGTCTAATTCCCTACAAGCCCGTCAGGTTTACTAAAGATCATTCAAAGATTTCCTTCTCCATTTTTTGGTAATTTTTCAACAAACCAGATTGCTAATACCAAGGCATGTTGTAGTGATTCCTAGCTTAACTTGACCTATGTCATCAATCTAGAGCCAAATGATATGAGGGTACTTCCTCGATCAATTTGGTATCCCTTAACAATTCTCTTTCTTCTTGTTCAATCAAAATTTTAATAAGCTCGCCTTTCTTATGTTCATTCTCCTCTACATCTTCCTCTTCAACTATGAAACATTCATCCATCTCTTGATATTATAAATGACATCCAACTCAGATGGATTCTAATTTCCATTATCAAAAGCCTTAATCAAGTCTAACTCAATGATATCCTTATTCGGTGTTAGTTCTCTATGAATGACAATCTCATTCGTATTATATCCATGTTAATAACTTGTACGATCAAGCCAATTCCTCCCTCACCTATTCATGAACTATGATAATCTCAATGACCAAGTTACCTAAATTGCCATTTTATCCTCTAGTTTTTACATACCTCCTCTTACTCAAGGTTCAAGCCAACTATATTGATAGGAGAACTAAACTTAGAGAGGCAATTCATTGATTCAAGTTCAAGAGTAATGGAATTCAAAGAACTATAATTGCTAATGATGCAATGTGGCTCATTTTGGTCACAATTATCAATTCCAATAAGAGGTAAAAAACTACCAATCTTATTAACAAAAACATCAAAAGCACCCCTCATTATTTTAAAAGTAATTTGGACAGTTGGATTTAGGGTTAACAACCAAGGGAGAAAAACTTAGCACATCTAAGATTTCTTTAGGGGAGCAAAAAGCATTAACAAAAAGAGTCAACCTTGACTCATTAATAAGCCCTAAATAAGATTTAGGGAAATATCAAAACAACCAAACATTGAGGAAATTTGTAGTAAACTAATTTACGTTAGGGGTGGTATTAACCAAAATTTTAATTCCACCCATATCAAAGTCGGGTTTCTCAAAACCTAGAAATACCACTATACTATTACTAATTAGTTCTTCAAAAATATTACTAATTAGTTCTAAAATATTACAATTAATTTGCTCAACCAAGATAACCAAGGCTCAACCAGCAAGGGATATTAGCATGTTTATACAAAGATGCATTAAAGTTAGGATACTAATAGAAAAATAGAACACATACCCATTAACATTAAGATTTAGACCAAATAACAAATGGTCTCAATATCCTGAAATTTGCACTCAATCATTAAAAATTTCCTTTCCATGTGAGAGATGGTGGAAGAAACTGAGTAGCTGTCAGGCTAACTTGTAAACCGTACATTGAAATTCACCAATCTTTTTGGTGAACCCTCATAGGTGATTGAAGAGCTTAAATCTAAGGTTTAGGTGTTTCCGCATTTATAGAGCTCTTATAAAAGTCAAAGTGTAAAGTGGTCAAAAAGTGTCATTTCAAAGCATTCGTGTGGAACCCGTTATGCCCACCCGCATTAGTCGAACACCAAAAAAATAGTATTTATGTACAAATGGATCAATCAACAACCCAAGAAGATAAAAAAAATTGTCAACAATTAGTACGTGTGACTGACTATTAGTACATGCGTTATGAGCTATTAGTACATGTGTTATCATTTTTTTGAGGCATTTTAAAAGCAATTATTGGGGGAGGGGGTCTATAACTACACTATATTAATCATTGTATCCTATGGCGACTACTAGATTTCTTCCCCTACTCACCTAGTCATGGAATGAGGCAATCCACCACCTTTCCATCTCTTCCATTTACAATATTGACCCTTTACACATAGCCAATAACCCTCAATTAATTCTTGAGATTATCATACATCAACCATGTGATTTCTAGTTAAAAGGAAATCAGCCCCTTTAAAACCTAAAATTTATAGAAGATTTTGAATGCATTTGACCAAATTTAGTGTAGTGAAATTTCTTCTATTTGATATGGCCATTATTTTATTGTGACTTCTCCTACCTAGGAGGAACATATTGCCCACTTGCAGATGGAAAAATTTTAGAGCCTAGCTTAATACGATTGACACTCAAAGCAAAAGTGGGCAGTGACCAAGAAAAGAAGATAACCCATATTCAAGCATATTTTTGAGGCATAGGTTGATTCATTGAATTAACCCTAACCCTATCACTCAAAGATTTGAGCCAACGCAATAGATGTGAGGTTGAGCCAAACTAGTTGGGTTTGGGTTTTAAAAATTAGAGCAGCCACCAAAATGCCTTGAGCCAAGATATTTTGGGTAAGTAATATGTGTATTATGTTGCTTGATCCCCCTAGAAATCCTAGACCAAGCAACTCAAGGGTTGTATTTCCCTGTAGCAATGATCATTAGAATGAAATCATCTACCATTTTCAAAACCCTAACAGATTGTAACTCGTAGAAAACTCTGACTAGCTCATTTACTAACCACCAAGTGGCATTCCCCTTGTTCATCATTGTTGGTCAAACATTGCTTTGGGAGTTGAGTTTTAATTATTCACAATGTTCGTTGTTCGTATGTATTTCAAAGCAAAAACTTTTTTTTTTCTATTTAATATAAATTACTAATTAAATTGATAAAAATATTTATTTTCTAAAATATATAGATTATAAGTTTTTTAAAATGTTCATATTTTTCTAAAAATGTAAAACAAAAGACAAAAATGAGCAAACCATCATAAAAATTGCTTTGACATGCAGCGGGTGAATGTAGCAAAGATCATCAAACGACCATCAAATTTTGGGTGTGCCCATCAAAATCTTTTCTAAAAATATTAAAGCCATACTTGCTCTCTAACCATCAAAAGTTGTTCTTGTTGTTAAAGGAGCCATTATCCAACGTATATATTCACCCTTTATTACAATAAAAATGCGCCCAACCATGGAAAACCAATGGTTCTTACAATGTGCACTTCTCTACATTATTGTTCATCCATAGTTTAATTATGACATAAGAACTTAATTACTTATTACTCTTACTAATACTAGTTGTCTAGTTTGAGAAGAAGTTATAGCTCAATCTAGTAGCATACTTTCTACAATATGGTAGACTAGCAGTCAAACTAGAATTTATCAATAGAAAAGAAACACGAACTTTTTAAATTAGCAACTTGTTCAATCTATACAAGTGATAGATGTACTTGTAAATAGTTGAACAATTATTTACTTCCTTCAAATTTCTTATACAAGATGTACTTTACATCTTGTAGACTGTCGAAAATTTCATACCTCGAAGGAGTTTATTTCATCTTCTTGATTATGGGAAACATATAAATCATACTATTTTCCATATTGGTTTCTCAATCATTAAAAAACTAATCGAACAAAAAACTCATAGGCTATCTGATTTAAGCATCTCTTCTCAATGTTCTCATTCAACATTTCATTATTTTCCAATGTCCACATTCTGGTTAGAAGAAATAGGAGTAAGCGAAGAACGATGAAACTTACTCATGCAGAAAATTAAGGATCAAAAGAGAGGTTTTTGAGACGAATTAGAAGATGAATCTTTTGTAGAAATAACTGCTACAACGGAGTTACGAAAGAGTTCCAATGTCAATAATAAGACCCAGTTGAAGTAGTTGTCGCTCCAAGACAATTCACACCTATCTTAAGCAGTTGTTATTCTTAATGTTAACAAAACTCTAGATTCCTATGATGATATTTATCCATGGTTTGAAAATTAGTGGAATTTACTTGACACTAAACCAACTTGTAATACCTCCCAAAAGATTTATCATGTGGTATAAGCCGACTCTCTGCTAAAAATATTAATTACATAGTGGTGGGAAAACTTGGTAGACAAAGGCCCAATGAATTCAGATGAATCAGTAGATAAAGACAAGCCAAGAAAATTATCAAATTACAAATTTAAGCCCTAAATAGTCAAAATTATAAACACTGGCAAAATTCTATATTGATAAGGATAATAAGATCGGAGAGGCAAGAGAAATTTTACATACTCTCATACTGTGCAACTTGCTGATTTCAATGAGTATTGTCAGGTCTATGAGAACAATCTTTAATGTGCTAGAGAATGGAATAATCCGGTGGTGTAAGAAAATTATTTCCATCTCTCTCTGCCTTGCCGATTTGGAGAATGTGCAGATACAGAAAATTACACTCTTAAGTAAAAGGTTTGATACAACAGCTGAAATGTAATGCTGATGAATTCGATTCATTGTGCAGCCTTCGGGTTTCTGTGAAACTGTCACAGTACATGAAGATTGGAGGTGATCAAGGAATGATGGTTGTACATTTCATAGCACTAGACCTTCCAAACCCATTTTCATATGAAACCAAACTAAGTTAAAAAGCTTTGCCCAACAAAGTCCCTATAGCGAACAGAAACCCTACAAACAGGAGAGTAAATCTTTTTTTTAAATGCTGAGTTGTAGCTATTCAATATAAATTCTTTGAAAACATGCTTATAAATCCTATTTGTATGTGATTAAAAGTTATCTACACCACGAAAAGTCTCTTTGCAAGCCAAATTCTATATACGCCAAGGTCTACATTATGCAATCGAATGCCCCAATAAAAACCATTATTTCCTAGCCAGAGCTTTCTTTCAATCAAAATAAGCAAAATTCACGGTGAGAGTTTTTATCGATAAAGCGATACAATATCCAAACGAACGATATTATAAGGTTGTCCCCATAATAGAACACTATACAATGAACATATAAAGATTCGCCAAAAAAAGAAAACTGAAAATAAAGAATCCAATCAACTTGATTGATGGAAGTCTACAAAGTTTTTATTGGCGTTTCACGAATACTTGGCACGTGCTCTTCCCCGTTTTGTTGCTTGCCCTTCCTAATGCTTACATTCAGACCAAAGATGACTTGGGTAATGCTCACCCTTGTTGCTGCCCTCACTTTTCCTAGCCTATTGTTGTTACTCTAAAATCTTTGTCACTCTTGCAGCTTCGTATTGTAACTTGTTGCCTTGCTCAATTCTATTAAAACTTGACATCGATTTTGAGCTCATCTTAAAATAAGAACATTATTTTAACTGCTTGACCCAAGAGACGTCCCAATGTTTTCCCTAAATTTCCAGCTCAAGCGGAGACTCCAAAAATGTCCTCTCTTTAAGTGATAAATCTTTCCTATAGGAAATGGTGGCAACACGACAGTAGACATTTCTGAGTCTCCATGTCCTTGAGGTTGAGACAACCCCATTCAAGAAATGGCAAGAATTTGTGACGAAATGTCCAAAACTACCCTGAATGTCCCCAAGACATCCCAATGTTTCCCCTAAGTTTTCAGATCAAGGAGACACTTCAAAAATATCCTCTTTTTGACACATCTGTCGTGTCCCCTAAGTTTCTAGATCAAGGAGACACTTCAAAAATATCCTCTCTTTGCCACATCTGTCATGTCCCCTTCTTGAGAGAGGATTAAATAATGAACATTAATAATTTAATTAAAACTATACAAGAATAAAATTAAAAGTACACATCTGTCATGTCCCCTTCTTGAGATAGGATTGAATAATTATTATAATAACTAATAATTTAATTAGAACTATAAAAGAATAAAATTAGAAGTAATTAAAATTTAGTTAAGTTAAACAAATGGTCAGAAATCATGAATGGAATAGTTGTCTCTTCCTCAAACATGAGATATATGAGGTATAAAAGGGAGAGAATTGAAAGGGAAGCAGAAGAGGAAGCATATGAATTAAGGAAGCATTAAGGGAAGAAGCAGGTAAAGAAGTGACTCTTTTAAAAGACAAAGGGTTGTAACTCTTTCAAAAGGGGGTGATTGTGACCATTGAAAAAGGCAGACATGGCAAAGGGTATGATCCTTCCTCAGAAAAGATATGAAGGGGAAGAAGGATCAAATGGAATGGAAGAAAAGTGAGTAGAGGAGATCTAAAGCAGATTTAGAGCAGAAGTATAAAGATGTGCAATAAGAATTGTGAAAGTACAAAGAAAATAAGATATGTAGATCTAGAAGAAGGGGAGATGCAAATCTTAAATCGAATATGTGCAGATTTGGAAAGCAATAAAGACAGATTTGAAAAGTGAGACATAGGTGAAGATTAAATGAGTGAAAGGGGCAGTAGTTGTTATCAAACAGTGGTAGTTTTCCATAACCAAAGGGTGTGACCCTTCCATAATGACATTGACAAATGAAAGGATGTAACTTCCTACACTCGGAGGAGATATTAAAGAGGAGAAGCTTGCATTTGAGAAGACATCAAAAAGGGAGATCAATTGGGAGAATAATATACCATTCTCAAAGGCAACAATGAAAATAGTGATTCAAACCTTATGAAAGGTGATGTCCTTTACACTTGTAAATTATAAAGGGAAGATCATTCCAAGCAAACGTCACTACATCACCCCTCATCAATGCATCACACAATCAACCAATCTACAAATCAGAAAAGGTTGAAAATCATTGTCAATCAATTCACATCTTGGAATCAGAAGTCAGTCATCAAATGCCTATCAGATCAGTCGATTCATCATTCAAACATCAACCATTTAGGCATCACTGTATCAAACCTACATTCATTCATTCAAATCATCATAAATAGAAGACACAATAAGAAAATAAAAGTTTATAAACTCAACCTGCAATTCGGGTATGGATGTTATATGGAACATACAGTACATAGAAATATATTTCTAATTATCTTTTATTGAATTACACATACAGTTCTGAATCATGATATTATGTGATTGTTCATTTACTGATATATGTACAATTCTGATTAGTCTATATTATATAATGTTGAGATCTGAGATTATTTTATTGTAAGTTTTGTTGTGTGAAATCCAGTGTACTTTCTGATGGCTGTAATCAGCCATGATAGGAAATTGAGGGGATCACAGACTGCAGGACATGTGATGAGGTCACCTACTAAGCATGCCACCTTATGGTATGTGACTAATGAGTCCCATTGGGCCTAAGGGGGAGAAAGGAGTCCTGTCTTTGGACTTAGGGAGGAAAGACTATCAGTACACCCCATTGTAAACATTCTCCCTAACCTCTATCATGGTGACTAAATGCATAGATATGCTTAATCATTGGAGGTAAGATAGAATTAACAAAACTAACCAAAATGGTGATAGGGCACTACACTAGGTACACCACCTCATACAGATGGCACGGGCCACACAAGGCCAAGAGGGATGATATATATGCTCTTGGGCCTAGGGTAGGTTGTGATCAGGACACCTTATCGAGTTATCCTACCTCATCAGTTATATGATTGAGACAACTTAAATCTGTTTCAAGCAACCCATTAAACGAATCTGCATTGTCAATTATGAATTATGTTTTTTAATGATTATGAATTATTTCTACCATACTTGCTTTAAAATTAAAAGATTGAAATCTAGGGCAAATTTGGGTACTCGTAATATGGGGTGATTACAACATCCCTTCTATTGGCAGTGGTGGCAGCATAACAGTGGACATTTCCTAAGAGTTCCAAATGTCCCTAGGACATCCCCATCCAAGGAACAGCAAGAATTTGTGGGGGCAGGCATCGTCCCTGGGGGAGACTATTATCTATACTTACCCTAATTGCATCAATGCCACATTTTCTAGTTGGTTTGATTTCTGACACATATTGTGTACTTCAGTAGAATCTGAAAATATCTCTGAAGAAAACAGATCTCAATTGTCACATCAAATCAATGTGCCTAAAGAAAATTTAGGTGAGAACTTTTCAAATGTAAAATGGCTTTTGCACATAAAGCTTCTAGGGAAAGCCCTGACATACCTAAGGCCTATTGCTACACAAGTTATGAGGCTTTTTAAAGTTTTAAACATGTTTGCAAAGCCAAAATCGTGTATCCTCAAATTTTTGAGATTTAACAACTTAAAAAACAGATTGAAAGTATTTGTTAATTCACTAAAACCAAAACTTTGAGAAGAAGATAGTATATGCCATATGAATGATGCATGGACATTAATTGAGCTTGTTTCTGTACTTTTTAAGAATTGGTGTGCAATTATAGGCAACAGCCTACAACACAATGGTAAGTTGTGAGCCTCTTATCTAAGAGGTCTTGGGTTTGAGTCTACTTGAGCTTAACACATAATAATAATTAATTTCAACAAATAATAATAAATAATCAAGGCTTCAGCACATTACCTATCAAAAAAATGTGCAATTCAACACTACATTTAGTGCAACTTGGATTAAATGTTGAAACTATATTTGTGAATGTAGAATGACTATTGCACGCAAATCTGCCCAGAACAGATATGACATGTACATGGTACAATGCTACATACAAGTTAAAATTACTTGAGAGAACATAGTGTCTTGTAAACTGATCAATAAGCATATGCAAGTTCATGAAAATATGAGAAACACTACCTCTTAAAAAATTAAACCTCAAATGGCAGGTGAAATTAGTGCACCCTAGATTACAACTGTTTAGGCAAAATTGACCAATGTGAAATGGCTTTTTCACATAAAGTTACTTGGGAAAGGTATTAAATATACCAGCGGCATTGATACATAAAATAAAAATTAGTCCTCCCAATCTTCAGATAAAATCTTGAAACTCAATTTATTGATTTTGTTGCCATTTTTATTGATGTTGTTATAGATGATTTCCCTTTTTATAGGACTTTAGTGGTGACAAAGAAGCCTTCCAATCAAGACTGAAAGCTAAATGTCCTTATGACATAAAAGTAAGCCCAAGGTGTGGTTGCCTCACATTGATTCCCCAACTCAATAAAAAAAAGGCACTCGTACTGTTCTGCGTCATTAGAAAGTGTCAAGAAACTGTGAAAAAACTGCTACTGAAATTTTTGTCTTTCATGAATTTAATTTCAGAGAACAGTGACTGAATCTTCCCACATACTGGAGCAACCATGAGCAAATGGAATCATATTCATTGTAACCTGTCCCTTTTTGTAAATGGCCAAGAATAGTAAACCCACTCATCAAATTATCTAGAGATGGAAATTCCTTAAACTAATCGTAAAATGTCCCTTTTTCCAGTGGAGCTAGAATTTAAATTGTATAATCAAAAGGGGCAAAATATTTGTTTTCCTTCAGACCATTTATTTTTCCAACGATGTTGCATATCTTTAACATATAAACACTGCACATTCAGACAACCCTGGCAGCCAAGATATTGCAACAAGGACCATGGCGATGACATCATCAATACTTTGCTAATTGTTTGTTATTAGTACTGTACCAAAAAATATTGTAAGGTCAGAATCTGCCATGAACCAGGTAATTATGGTAGTTTATATGTATCATGCATTGCATAATATAAAGAATAGCTTATAATTCTGCAGTAAATATGCTACACTGTTTTAATCCTCTTGGTTTCATGTATGTAATTCCAAAGATCATCGGTATTGTAAAATAAATACATGTTTAACTGAGCTACCACAGGGGAGAGTAATAGCTTCTCAACACTTTGGACACTACTAAAACTAGGCGAAGATACAAATGGTTTATAGATTTTTCTGTTGATCAGATGCAAAGGAGTTTCTGGTGTGTCACTACTCCTATTACAGCTAGTTACTGTTATGATCAGATTACGAAGCTGATTGATTTTTCTCTTCATATTAGAGTTTTAAACCCAAGTTGGGTTACAAATCATTCGCTTATTAACAGAGTCAAAACTTGAGGATACATATTACTATACCAGAGAATATTTGCCGTCGATTATAATACAAATAGATGATATATGAAGATATCAGCTTAGATTGTGAAACAGAGCAATCAATGAAAAATACGTAAAAATGACCAGAAACTTCTTCAAAGTCTTTGTGGATGAAACTAAGCCATTATCTATAGAATAAATCATTACCTATAGAATACTTTTGTATTGATTTGTAAAAAGTATTTCTGAAGTTCTGACAATGCACTCACCATGTAAACAGGATCAGAGCTCTTTTAGTTATAGTCTAGGCAATTAAAGAATAGTACCACCCGTGTATAGTAATTATTAAATGTGGCAAGCAAAATTTGTAATATGATGGCACCAGCATATAGAAGAACTTAATTAAAAAAATTAAACTACGAAGGACAGCAAAAATTTGTAAATCTGTAACTCTTTCAAGGGCAGTTGAAAATTTGTAACTCTTTTGAAGACAGTGGTTGTGAAAAGTTGCGACTCATTCAAATACCAAAAGTTGGCAACTCCCCCAATAATAAGATACAAAGGGAGATCATTTCCTTAAGGAGAGAGTATCAATCAATCAGGCAATCAATTATCAAACAACACTTTGTGAAGAAATATATCTTTCCTAGAGAACTAGGTCCAATGAAGGAAAAAGCCCTCCAAGATAAATCAAAGGTCTTGGGACAAAACCTCTTAAATTGTCTTATAGATACAAGGACAAAAGCCTTCAATTCTCATCATCAAGTTTTGGACAAAAACCCAAATCTTGATTCTCGGAAAATCAAGAGATCTAAAAATGAAAACCATTTACTTGTGAACATTGCTTAAAGTGAAAACCTGGAAACAAGCATCATGGTAGCAAAAAAATTAAAATCCTACCAAGAAGGTGAAAACCTGGTAAACAGGCGCCTCTTGTTCCCAATGCTCCATCTTGCATCGCATCTTCTGGCTATTCTATACAGTCGCTTTCATGCTTCTGCTTTCTTGCTTTGGTTTCCTGTTTTCGCTCATGTATCCATGGATTGAGTCTTCTCACAGCTCGGGGGCATTCCCCTTTAAGTGTCACTCTTTTCGAGATTCTCCTCATAGAATCTCCTTTGCAATAGTCACCAGTGGTCCTCACTGTGTCTGCCTACTGTCGCTAGTGTCACTATTTTTCGAGATTCTCCTCATAGAATCTCATTCGCTACAGTCCCCAGTGGTCGTCACTGCATTTGTCTACTGTTGCCACTATACCTCGTTTTCAAGATTCTCCTCATTGAATCTCTTTCGCAACAGTCACCAGTGGTCCTCACTGTGTCTGCCTACTGTCGCTAGTGTCACTACTTTTGAGATTCTCCTCATAGAATCTCTTTCGCAACAGTCACTAGTTGTTTCAACTGCGTCTGCCTACTATTGCTTGGGTCACGTCTCTAGATTCCTTTATGGAGGATCTCTCTTGCATCAGTCACCAGTCGTTCTGGCTGTGTCCGTCTACTGTCGCTTAGTCCTCTTTAGGTTCTTCATCGTGAAGTTTCCTCTTTGACCTCAGTCACCAGTCGTTCTGACTACGTCTGCCTACTGTCGTCACCCTAGTGAAGAGATTTCTTTCAAACATGTTCTGGACACTGACACTTGACATCAATCCCAAAAACATTGAACTCAAAAATCATATACTTGTTTGGATATGCTGAGCATTTTCTTTGTTTGCTTCTTTTCGCTTTATCATGTCCCTTCGAGCAACTCGATGATGTCATTTCTGATTAGAGAAGTAATGACTAGGGGCATGATCTTTTCTTCGCTTTCTATTTGCAGTTTAGTTCCAATAAGTTGACATATTCCTATGAGGGGTGTCCACTATAAGAGCCTCCATCTCGTATTGGATGGTTGTGTCTACCTCGACTCCTTTTATTAGAATACGTCAATAACGTTGGTTCTTCTCTTTGTTTGTTGGAGTTAACTCTTCATGCTACGGTAAATACTGATACTCGTCCTGCTAAGTGAACGTACGGGTCACTGCGAGTATCTCTAGCACACTTTTGTCTTAGGTTACGAACGCAAGGGTCGTTGCGGACAGAATAAATACTGAATACTTAGCATAAGATGGATCTCCCGTGTGTTTGCTATGTTTGTCATGCAAGCAACATTCTGGTCATCCTAGCGGTTGTGCTTTGATGCTTATGTTAACTTGCTATATTAAAAGGGTTGTATGTTCTGGTCATTCTGGCTTCTTGTGCCTCGAATGCTTACATTTAATCTCGACAAACCTATAACGTATGTTCTATTCATATTCCCATGATTGCAATGTCAGTGGGAATTGTATAAGATACGAGCTTTGTTGTATATCCAGTGATGATAAATTGTTGAGGCTTGGTAACCAGACCTAGGGTTGCATTTAATATAGTCTTGCATTACATAATTCACATGCATAAGCATGCAATTCGATTGTGATTCTATTTCTCCCCTGTGTGAGGAAAGATTGGGGGCATCTTCAAACATATCAGGTTTCTCCACGACTGCACAAGCATTTGATTCATCGATTCGAGCTCATCAATGGAATACCTATCATTGCCAAGCAAAAACACGCAACACTACATGAGATGTCAGTTCATTTTCCATATGCATTGCATCCATATACTCATAATATCTACTCTACATGCTTATAATCACATCACATCACATCAAAATACATTCGCATTCATATCAAAGTATAACATACACCTCATAATCATCATATTGACATCTCATGTACATCAAAGTGAAACAAACACAGACAATGACATGTGCACACTGATACTCAGCTCAAAAAATCTCGTATATATATCTATCAAAAAAATGGCCCAGTACAAAAATGGGCACTACTCGAGTGCTATCGATCAAAATGGTACAAAATGGTGCTGGCACACCAATCAATACATAGCCAGAGATCAAAATCAAGAGCCGGACACACAGCATCTAACTCTGTCTTGTGCTCTCGTCTCCAGGAGGAGTAGGAGCAGGAGCCGCAGGCGGAGGAGGAGGTGGTGGCATGTCAAGTCTAGCAGGAGTTCATGCACCTCTCGACTCTCGCACATACTATGAAAAGCGTAAAACCTAGAGAGCCTCATCAAGTATCACTGCCGAATACGCAGCAAAGTAGTAAGCTGCCCGAGCTGACTGTAATCGCACCTCATCCTGCAACATCGCTGACCTCTGCTTAGCAGTCTCGGCGCGCTCTCTCCATCGATCGATCTCCCGCTGCCGCTCCACCAGCTGTGAGTCCTGGACAGCTACCTGTATCTGCAGATCTCCCAACTGTTGGGAGAGCATATCCTCTGCTTACTTGTATATGCCGCAGGCTGATCTGGCATATCCTCATCAAGCATCTCAGGTGCCTCCTGCTGTGGTGGTACCTACTACTGTGGTGGCACCTACTGCTATGGAGCCTCCTACTGTGGGGCCTGCTCCTCTGTCCTCTGCCTCTGGCGCCGACCATGTCCTGTCCCACTACCCCTAGCACCTGTGTCTGACCCCATCTGACGTGGAGGAATCTGTATCTACTGTACCCGGTGTCGGACCTATGACTGCGTCTGTGACTGCTCCTGTGGCTGTGGCTGTGCCTACTACTGCTGAGGCACCTGTCTCTATGCCTGACCTGCCATCCCCAATGGATCTGTGAATCGCAGGAATGGATGGCTAATCAAATGAGCCTGATAGGCAAGCGTCATCCCTGCATCTGCTACCTCCAGAAGGTAGTCCCACTGAACCGCAGCTAGGCTGCGCACGTCTATCATGGATCAGCCTGGATCCATACGTGGAGGCCACCCCCGCCCTACATCCCTCAACAGTCTGGCATAGGCGCAGTACTCTTGTGAAATATCCTATGGTCGGCTGTACTACCGCCACACCCGTGAAATTGCAAATCGCTCTATGATCTGCGTGGTCCTGCCCAACAGTGGCCGCGAGCTGAACATCCAGGGCAACTCTCTTTGGGCGTCATCCCAATCCTCCGTCTCTCGCTAGGGCCGCCATACGACGGAGACCAAGTCATCGAGACGTGTCCTCCAATGCTCTGTCTTACCCAGGTCTTCCTGGGTAATATGCCCCCGATATCTGCAGATATATGGCTCCATCGACTCTCGAGCATCCTCGTGAATGGGCCTACATACGGGAAGATGCTCCCATGCCCAGATCTACAACACATAAACACCGGCGGCCATAGTCTTCTTCTCATGGAAGACTATCTCATGCATCTCATGGAATAAGTGGGCTAGCGTACACTGACCCCACCCAAAAATCTCAGGTGCCTCTACCATCCGGCGAAGCATAACTCCCCATCCACACTCTAGCCCGTGCTGTCCTCTGTCGGGTACCAGAAAGCAACTCAGGAAGATTGCTAGCACAGATGCCAGTCTGTGCGTCTGTCCATATGTGTGCATCAGCTCATCCCAACTGATGGCTCGACCTCTCTGCAGCTCCCTCTCAAACACAACAAAAAGTGCTCAGGGCACTGTATCATAAACCACTCAAGCTCCATGGAAAGGGATTCACAATATCCTCTAGATGTCCTCCGGGGTGATCGTCATCTCCCCCACTGGTAGATGGAAGGTGTTCGTCTCCGAATGGAAACGCTCCACCAAAGCTATAAGCTGTGATTCACCATCACGGCTGGGATCCGGCATAGAGAGGACAAACCCAATCGAACAATATGTGCCCGATCCACATCATCAAGACTCCGCAACAACTCTCCATATGGTGGATAATGTGATTTGAATGCGATGTCATCAAAGACCTCCTGCACACACACAAACAACAACGACAAGCAAACGATCAGTACCGAAAAGAAATGGCGGAACAAAGCTAATAAAAATGCAAATTTTACGTACAAAATTGAACATTTTAACCTCTGCTATCACGGGTTCTCGCGGGAAGATCTCCAGATCTCGCGCGAAGTTTACCTATTTCGTGCGAAAAATCTCTTCGTCGCGCGAGACGAAGTTCTCGCGCGCGAAAAATCTCGTTCTTCGCGCGAGAGGTGGGTATCTCCCGCACGAGAAACCTCACCAACGCGCACGAAGAAACAGCGCACCTGTTTCTTCGTGCGAGGAAAGAACATATTCGCGCGAGAAAGGACAGTCTCGTGTGAAGACCAATTGACAACCCTAAAACGTGCTAAAAAAATGCAATAAATGACCTCGAACTACGTAAAAGAGAAAGTACAAAAGTGGGAAATCGATGACTCACCGATGGTCCATAGTCTGCTGGCCAGCTGTGTTGTCTGGAGCACTCAAAACGATGATATCTCACGTTCACTGCCATGTCTCTCAGAGCTCAATTCACTAAAGGACAAAAAAGCACAAATGAATTGAAAATGACCCCTTGGACCCTTATATAGCTGTTGACCTAATTTTTCAAAGTGCTCCAATTTGCGCAAAAATCACCCCCTGGCTAATTTGACCGTTCTGAATCCATTTTCGGAATCGAATTCAAAATCTGACACACCTCAGTGCCTCAAAAATGCGTCTTAAAATTTTGGGACTGACATGATCGAATGCTTGTGCAATCTGAATTTTTCTGATACTTTGCGATTCTTAGAATCTTTTCAACTCAAAAAATTTCAAAAATAAATTCTGGAAAAAGTCAACTCTGGTCAACTATTGGTCAAACTTGGTCTTTTGGACTTCGAAATCACTTTAGATTGACTTCCAATATTCTTCAAATCATTCTAATCTCTTCATATTTCTTCAGGTCGTTCTGATCTCTTCATATTTTCTTTTGATCATTCTGATCTCTTCATATTTCTTCAGATCGTTCTAATCTCTTCATATTTTCTTTTGATCATTCCGATCCTTTCTACACTCTACTACATCTCAAATTTCTTCTGAATCTCTTTGTATACTGCTTTACATCATATTTTTGGTGCGTCATCTTTCGATTTCACTCCCGAGGGGGCAGGATGATTACATCATTGAACTTGAATTTCAAATCAATCTGAATCTTCACCGCTTGGGGCATCTTGTTCCTATCTTATGTCCTCGTCACTTGGGGCATCTCATCACTCGGGGCATCTTGCTCCCTCCTATCTGGCATCTTTGTTATCTATCTTATCTTTTCATCAAGTGATCAATCTTATAACAACTCGTCTCAGAGTTCGATGGACAGGTATTGGGACAGTCTAAACCCTGACTCCTGAGGATCGAGCCTCATTCTGGAGATGATTCTACGACTCATGATTGGATCTTGTTATCTTTTTTTTTTTTTTAATCTCAGGTATCTAGGTGTTCTATCTAAATCCTTAAATGTTAAGCTTCGTTCTGAAGATAATCTTTTAAATGCTTTCAATCTTAGGTATCTAAGTGTTCTATCTGGATCCTTAAAAGGTTAAGCTCCATTCTGGAGACAATCTTTTAAATGCTATCAATCTTAGGTATCTAGGTGTTTTATCTGGATCCTTAAAGGTTAAGCTCCATTATGTAGATAATCTTTTAAATGCTTTCAATCTCGCGTATCTAGGTGTTCTATCTGGATCCTTAAAGGTTAAGCTTCGTTCTAGAGACAATCTTTTAAATGCTTATCAATTCTAGGTATCTAGGTATTCTACTTGGATTCCTTGGGGTTAAGCTCTGTTCTAGAGATAGTCCTTAAAAGCTTTATCAATTGGTCTTCGTATCATCAATTTTGAAACCAATCTCATTTCTTGATTCTCGCATCATGCTTTCTGATTTTCTTTGAATTGAACGTGTTGCTCGCACATTCATTCAAAGAGGGGCAAAATGTAATACCCCAAAATTGGCTCATTGCCATGATCACCAATTCTAGTCTATTTTGATCAATTCTAAGACTTATTCTAATAGGCAATTCTCATTCTGCTACTCGCTACTTGGCTTTATTGTCAAATGCTTAAAACCCTAATCTGCATTCATCATACTCATTATTTAATCCCTATAGTACGCACTCATATTAGCTACGTTAAACCTATTTGATTTCAATCTAATTTAATCTAAAGTATTCATACTTTATTAAATTAAATTATCTCTTAAGGCTAATGTACTATGGAATTAAATTTATTTAATTTAATAAATATGCCTATTTTAATTAATTAAACGAAATTATTTAATTAAATAGAAAAGCTATTTCTAATTAATTAAGCAAAGTTATTTAATTAAATAGGAAGCCATTCCTAATTAATTAAATGAAGTTATTTAATTAAATAAGAAAAGTGTCTCTAATTAATTTAATAAAATTATTTAATTAAATGGAAAAGGGTATTTATGAGAGCATATCTCATTTTATTAAATAAATATTCTTTCTAATTCTTCTCTTCAGTTCAAAAATGGAAATTCCTAGATAACTACTGATAAAATTAGAAGTGATCTAGATCACTTGCTTTCACACTAAAGTCTATCTGAGCTGACTGACTCTTACACTCAGATCTGAGTCAATTAACTCTCTCTAATTTGAGAATCTTCCACCTTAACTGAACCTCATCTTCAATCCTAACCGTTGATTGAAATCGATCTCAACCACTAATTCATTTCAAGAAAATCTATTTAAGAGACCCTCATTTCTTCATTTTGAGAGGTTGAATTGAAGAAGCATCGAATTGCTACTACATTTTACACTCATCTAGCTTTAAGATATTCTCATATATTTTCATTCTTAGCGTAATGTCATTTAGATTTAATATGCATACATTTAGTATAATTTCTTTTACAGGTTTTTAGATTAAAAATGCATATTTCATTCTAGATTAATCTGCATACTCATATAGACTAATTGCATTCTCAAATCCTTCGTTCTTAGAGGGTCTGGTTGCCTGCACCTTGATTCTGAGGATATTAACAGGCAAAATCTCTTTAGATAGAAGGCAACAGGTCGGCTTGCAAGGCAAATCTTGGGTGAACGATCTCATGTTCATTCCAGGATGAATCCGCAAATAAGGACCATGTTGAAGTGTGTGTTAACAAAGGCCACATTTCACGCATACAACACCTTAGTTGAGTACTTGGTGAATATCGGATGTTGATATTCTAGGAGACCAATACTCTTAATATCAGATGTGATATCAAAACCCTATTTGAGTAATTGATGACTATCATATGCTGATATTCTGGAAGACCAATATTCATGATATCAAATGTGATATCTTAATGATGAATATCTTTCGATCAAAGAGATCCTTAAAACTTGTCATTCCTAATATTACCAATGGCGTAATATATGTTTTATGTTTAGCCTTCCTAGCTAAGAGGGAGTACTGATGTGTGGCAACTTTAGTTGGCTAAATTCTATGTTGTACATGGGATATATTAAGAAGATCTGGAATGATGGAAAGTAAATCTATGAAGACACCCATGGAAACAAATCTTCTAAAAGAAGAAACTAAAGATGCTGCCCCCACTCTTTACCGTCAAATTATTGGATCTTTAATGTATTTAGTAAATACTAGACCTAATATATGTTATGCAGTAAATGCTCTAAGTCAATTCATGAGTAAACCAAAGAAGCAATATGGTTAAGAAAGCTTATTTTTGATCTATTCAAGAAACATTTAGAACTTACTATTATCTATTGTGATAACCAAAGTTGTATTAAACTCTCTCTAAATCCAGTGTTTCATAAATGATCTAAACACATTGAGTTACCATATCACTATGTGCTAGATATGATTAAGAAAAATGTAATTGAGATAAATTACATCACTACAGAGTATCAGGTTGCTGATATCCTTACCAAGACCCTTGTCAAAACCAAAGTGGAAACATTCAGAGAAGATCTTGGTATGATAATGTTTCCTGAATACAAATCTCAATAAATTGAGATTCATATTATTTGTTGTATCCAAAATTGTTGTAATTTTGTGAATCTTTTGAAAGAAATGTCTTTCATTTGATATTTTTATGAAAGTTATTACAAGGAGATAATCTTATTTATAACTATGTTATTCATTTTGAGTAAGTGTTGTACTTAAATCATGAGAATATGCATCTTATGAGACTTACAACTGAGTGCCTAGATGTCATTAAATTGACTGTCTTTGAGTTGTCTGTATAGATGCATATTGGGTATGAGGTAAGTATGCATTTTGTGAATCCAACAACTACGAGCTTAGATGTCATCATGTTGATTATCTTTGATTGTTTGTGTAAATGCATACTAGGTATTTTAATAACTAAGAGCTTAGATGACAAATGTTGATCATCTTTGGGTTATTCAAAATACTGATCGTCCTTTACCTTTGATTATCAAAATGTATTTATCCTTCTTGATTAAGAGGGAGTGTTAAAGTTTTAGTCAATTCGGATGTATTTATCCTTAATATATGTGTGTTTATTATATGGGATAATTTAATATTATAATAATATATAACTATGGTTATATATATTATTATTATTATTATTATAATTATATAATAATAGTATTATAAATATTGTTAGTTTTAAAGGTCTGCTACCACGTATTCGTATTGCCATGTTTTTGGTATATGTTTTCCAAATGGTAGCGACCTCTTATATATATAAGAAAGTGAGTAAACAATAGACAATTCCCTTCATGGGATATGTCTTTCCATTAACATAATTACAATCTTATAATTATATATATTATCTCATATATATATATATGCTACAATTTATCCGAGTGAAGCTACAAAACATCAACACTCCCTCTTAGCTAGGGAGGATAAACACAAGACATGTATTACACCATTGGTAATATTAGGTACATGGCAAAATAATATATCTTTGATCAAATGATATCTATCATTTTGATATCACAGTTGATATTACGAGTATTGGCCTCCTAGAATATCAAAGATATTCACCAAGTACTCAAAAGGTGTTGATATCACATCTAATATCAAGAGTATTGGCCTCCCAGCATATCAACATCTAATATTCACCAAGTACTCAAGTAAGGTGTGATGTCACATTTGACATCACGAGTATTGGTCTTCCAAAATATCATACGATATTCACCAATTACTCAAAATAAGGTTTGATATCACATATGATATCAAGAGTATTGGCCTCCCAGAATATCAATGATATTCACCAAATACTTGAAGTAATGGTCTCCCAGAATGTTGAGATGCAAGACATTCACCATTTACTCAATTTGTTTGATCTCATAATACAAGTTATTGTAAGATCGTCACCTTACAACAACTTCTCCAAATACAAGTGATGATCATTTAGAAGTCGTCACTTCCTCATGATATACACAAGGGGTAGACCCATTAAAATCACACAGTCACAATGTATGAATCACAGTCCTCTTGACTACAACCATTTATTGATCACTAGAGAATCCATCTCAACATGGTTTACTCCCTCTTAATCAATAAGACCGAGTTCACTAAACAACATCCTCAATCTTCGCCCTCTCTTTCAAGGTTGTCTCTAGTAACATGGCAGGCTCCCTCTGAATCTCAATCTCCCTCTTCTTGCAATAACATTCTCGGAGGAAAAGATCAAGGCAAATATCTTCTATAGTATGTTTAGAAATACAATTAAGGATGTTAACATTAATTAGGATGTTAGTAATTTAACTCATGCATATTACTAACGATAACATAAATAATTGTAACATAACTCTTTATTTTATATTTTCAATAATAAAAATAACATAGTACTCAATTTTTACCTATCATAGTCAATCTCTTAATGTTCAACAAATATTATATCAATTTATTAAATATCATCTAGAATGAATGCAAATATACATATATACATGTATATAATTCATTTTCACATATATTCTCAATTATATATACCATATAATATTTATTTAAACTTAGAAAGGAATATTTATAAAATAAAATAAGACATACCTTAATACTTATCTTTATTGGAACAGTGCCTTTACTCCCTTATTGTCATATCCCATAAGGGGATCATACCCCATATCCTTAATAAATCCCAATGTTATGTCTTCCTCATTAAGTGGCTATCGTTATTATTGGTCTGGCTATCGTTATTAGTGGTCTCAATCTCTTATGGGGTGAAATCATTTTGGAGATATTGCCACGTAATTTGTAGATGGTCTAATTTGAATGTCATGCTCTTCACACGTTGTGTGAAACCCCAATGTTCTTTTTCCCATCGCCTACCCATAAGGATGGTTCACCATGCCTACGTGGAATGTGACTTGACTTGGAAACATCAACCCTTCTCATATCTGTCTCGTGTTATGTAAATACTTGCCCGTCAAGGGCAGATGGTAATAAGTACGTCATACACGAATGAAGCAATCGTGAAAGTGCATACGGAGAATGTGAGCAAGGAGTTTAGTGTCGAAGCAGGAAGCATTACATATGGTTTCTCTTATGACGTTCTCAATGTTAGAGCAACTCTGTCTGTAGTAGTCCCTGCTTAAGCTCAACGATGCCTCCGCCCTCATCTCACAGATGCAGATGCACATGAAGAACAAAGCCAATACATTAAATTTCATAGTTGTTGTATTGAGTGTGTATGTAAATGAGGGAAGAGCCTCTAAGCTATGTAGTGTGCCCACAGCTGTGACGATCTGTTTATCACAGGAGTAAAGGTAACATGCTGGCATAATAATATATAGGGGGCCTTTGATATTCACATCCCCATCCAATATTTATGCTCGGTTTGGTGAGTCAAAGCCTAATATTCTTGATTATCTGGATTTCACTCACGATGATCTCTAGCCAAGGAAATAACTCACGACATCCCTCAATATGATTGTACATTTCAATGTGAGCCTCCTATCACTCCTTCCAAATTCTAAATGTTGGTTTAGTCGTGAATGCTCAAGACAAAGCCTTGGTGTTGGATCTTTTATTTTTCCTATCAAATACTTTCCTAGAGTCCAATTTTCCATACGATCAAAGACTTCTGGAAGCGTTCGAATTGATTTACTTGAGACCATAATAATATGTTGAGGAAAGAATTCTCTGTAGGTTATCTTCCCTTATTCACTGACTGGCACAAATCAACCTAGTCACTATTCTGCGTCGACTATTCTCTTATCTCCCATAACGTCCACCTTCTTCCCATCATGATGAAGATCATCGTCCCCACTCTAAATGCGAATTAGTCACATTTTAATGTTAAACATGACTACTATCTTCAAAACATGGTGAGATACACAGAATCAACATCACAGTATTCTACAACTCACCACACAGATGTCATAAAGATCCCTAAGATTGAACATGCTCTGATACCATGTTAGTTTTAAAGGTCTGCTACCATGTATTCGCATTGCCATGTTTTTGGTATATGTTTTCCAAATGGTAGCAACCTCTTATATATATAAGAAAGTGAGTAAACAATAGACATGTCCCTTCATGGGACATGTCTATTTGCTAACATAATTACAATCTTATAAATATATATATATATATGGTACAATTTATCTGAGTGAAGCTACAAAACATGAACAAATATGTTATAATATTAATTATATAAATTAACAAACAGACATGTCTATTCATGACTTATGGTTATTAATACAAGGAGAGATGCATTCGGAAAAAAAAAACATACAGAATTCACGGCAGTGCTATTTCATTTGCAGCAATCTGGAAATTTAACAGTGATGACTGAGATGATTATACAGAAAACTCATGCACATGTTCAAATAACTAAAAGTAACATCTTTAGAAAGAAAAGTAGTAATCGGAAACAATAACAATATATGCAATGTTTGATACAATTCTTGCAAATGATGATTAAAGTTACTATTCATTTTTCCCAATTATGTAAAATGTGTGCATATTTGTAATTGCTGGGATCCATGCACCACAAGTGATTGTAATTACCACAGTCTGAGATTAGAATAATTTTTGGTCTACACTGGAATATGGCAACACACCAAAACATAGGAAACACATCAGGTGCCTAATTGGAAACCAGAAAAGTATCCTCTGTTTACTTTTACAGGAGTTTCCAAGTTTTGAAGATTTTGTTTTTATTTTGTGCCAAAGAAAAAAAAATTTAAGTATAATGAAGATTATCATACCTATTGATTATTTTTTACTTCCCCCCCCATATATGCCATTGCTAACATGATCTTTTCATCATTCTGCATTACAATTTGTCTGATACTTGGTTATTATTTTTAGGAATTTCCTGGGATACCTATCACTCGACTTTTTCCAACAATTTATCTTCGATAAATTGAAAAAAAAAAAAAATCTATATTTTGCTCTGCAATAAAATTTCCAGATAAATATTTTCTTCTATGCAAGCTCAAACAACTCGCATCAAACTGCAAACTAGCAAAATATCGAACTGTTGAGAGAAAAACTCTTCAAACATTGCTCACCATTCAGAATTGTAAAATGCATTGCAAAGCTTCTGTTGAGCTCTACAGAAAGATTTTAATCATCCTAGGCAATATGTTTTGGTCTCACTGTATAGAGCTTCTAGGGCTTATGGGGTAGAGACTGTTTTACAAACAACAGAAGCAGTCATTAAAAAAATATTGGTTGTTTGTGTATAGTTATACTAGATTTGATGCAACAAAATTTAAAGTTTGGTGTCAAAGGCACTAACACACTATTGAGTCAATTCTAGTTCTGAAATCATAGTGTCACATATTATATGCTTGTCAGTGCCTTCATCCATCTTCGGAATATCACAGGTGATTGTACGTCCTTTGTTTCAATTGAGATCTTAGAAGCAGCCATGATGATGAAGCAAATTATGAAACAATTAAGTTTGAAAATCTGTCAAAGATGATCCAGAATCCTTTCATGGGAACATTTCTGGTAGTAATTTGACCAACATGAGAGGTTTTCAGGCCACTATGATTTACAGTTTGAAAGGTATTAAACTTTCAATTTTGTAAGGGCTAATCTACAGAAACAATTAAAAATTTAAATTTCTGTTGCAACTGGAGTGTACCAGTTTGGCAGAAAGACTTGAGGCATCTTTTTTGATAATGTGGCCCATTTTCAGGTCAATCCAGCCCCTAGTTTTTGAGATATTAAAGCTTCCATTTTTGTCAGTGAAATTACGAAAACGATTAAATTGAGGGGTTTATTCAGTTAAATGGAATTTTATTTCTGGGTTTTCAGTCTAATGATATCATAATTCTGACAATTTCACAAAAAAAGGTTAACCTAATCAAAGTTATGCCTCTTTATCTCTCCCAGCCTTTGAGGGTAGAAGTTGGGTTTCAACAAAAGATCATTTTGTCAAATCCTAACCTATAAAAGGTGAAGGTAAGAAAATAAAGTTCAACTATGCACCTTTTTGCTAGTTTCTAACCTTCTGGACTACATTACCGATGCGCTCAGTCTAGGGCCAGAGGTGGATGCCGATGCCTCTGGATGCAGATTTGGATGCGGATCTGCTGGGGAAGCGCACAGGATGCATAAATACCTGCAAAGACCTTATCTATACTCTCACCTGGCATGTGCAAAGCTTGGTTGCATTTCATACAAAAGCCTTAAACAAGAAATTTTAAAAATCGCCCAAGATGAATCGAGCTGACCACCAGCCGGTGCAAAGTTGGAGTTTGAGCAGCTGGGAGCATCTAAGTTTGTGCCACCCCCTCCTAAGGGCAGGCATATCCAGTCCCTAGTCCCTTCGTCCAATTACAACCGCCTTAACTGGAGTCTTCATGGATGAAAATCCATTCAATGAGTAAGTAAGAAGGGCGACGTTTTCAGCTTGTAGGTTCTTTGGACTTTAGAGTCTGTCTAATTGGTTTAGACCATTTGATCGGGTACCATTTGTAAGTGTGGTTAGGGATAGGGAACAACATACGAAGCCCCTACTATTCTATAGGCCCATTTGAAAGAGTTGGGAAGAGATCTTTAGAGAGACAGAGAAGTGCATCCAATCGAGCATAGAGTGGGTGATCCAGCAGGAAAAGCGATTTATCTTATTTGTCATCTGACTAACAACTGTTGCTCTAAGTAATATATATATATCATAATAATATACATATTATTATATATCATATATTATTCATATATAGAATATTATAATATAGAACATATATCTATAATATATATAATATAAATTTATTTTGTATATATATACGCACCTGCATCCCCCCCAAAAAAATTCACGCATCTGCACACCCGATTCTCGCATCCACATCCATATCCACACCCGAATCAGCAACTTAGCTTTTGGAGATTAAAAGTTTTTCAAGCAATTTAGAAAATGAAACTCCAAACCACATTTTTTCCCTAGTTTCTATCTATGCTAACATTCAGCTTGTAGCAACTTGTGAACCTCATCATTTTTTAGCATTAGATGAGGTGGTTTCTATACCTACCAATAATGCGCATATTAAATAGGCAGCATATGCACATTTATAAAAGCATAAACAAAACTGGATTTTTGTCAGAAGTTGTAGCTTCAACTACTATGGTAGACGTAATGTGTTTTCAAATTGTAAAAGATAGACAAGGAATTGCAAATTGTTTAAAATAGTATTTAAAATAGATACCATCAAATGGAAGGCAATAATTGCAGGTCTGCAAAGAATAGATTTGTTGAAGACACTTTAGAAACTTTCAAAACAAATGCAATTTGCAAATGTAAAACAAGACTCGCCAACAACAATCTCCACAACCTGGACCAGCATGCTCCCATCTTGCAACAGAATGGAACTTTAGACAAGGCATGGACTGTTTGAAAACATGCCTTAACAAATGTTACTTGCTGGAATGTATTTGGGTGCAGGGTGTTCACAAAATGACTTGTTTAAAAAGCTATAGAAAAACTTCAAGCAAATGCAATTGGCAGGCGTAGAGCCAAATTGCACGACCTTTACAAGCATCCTCCCTATGTAAGCTAAAATGGGAGGATTGAATCAGCATTTTACGATCCGTCAAGGCATGAAGGAGAGAGGAATCTGTCAGATTTTGTATTTCCTTTGGTAGACTTGCATGTAGAAAATGGAAGCAAATACTAGGCATGCTAGCAGAAAATGGATACTTCGACTAAAGGAATGATGACCTTTTTCATATGAATGTTGAATAATACAGTTTCAGTAAATTACACAACAGACACCCTCAAGTCTCCACAAACGCAACAAGCAATTCCAAACTCCACAACCATCATTTGAATCCTTGCACATGAGGGTTAAAATAGAAGCTTTGGATCAGTTTGATATACATTAAAGAATAATGGAAAATGGATTCTTGTCAAAAATTAAAGTTGCAAACGCTCCAGTAGATATTTACGCAAAGGAATGTGTAAGCATAACAAAGCATGTGAACTGTTTGACATAGAACCTTCAAAAAATATCTAACGGAATGAATTATTTCTGGAAATGCACAAATGAATTTGTTAAAATGGCTTTAGAAACCTTAAAGCAAATGCAAATAGAGGTGTCAGTTGAATCCTATAACATTTGCCAATATCCTTTTTAGGCCAAGCTAGCTAGGTTGAGGATGCCCAAAACCTTACTATTAAGATGAAGCTTTAAACCTCTGGTGATTCTGTGTGCATCTTCTCTTGGTGCTTGCAGTTCCTAGATGGATATAAGCTGAGTATTTCCGACAACGCTGCTATTTTTAGTTGAACCCTAGTGTAATGATGATGCAACTTATGTTCTTCTCATAAACATCTATGCAGAAGTGGGCAAGTGTGATGAGGTCAACTAGTAAGAAGATTGATGAAAGATAGAGTACTAAAAAACAAATACCTAGATCTAATTGAATTGTTCATCCACAGCCATGAAATTACAAATGCCTTTTGTGTAGGAGACAGATCATACAGATACCTCTCATGTCCCCGTGAATTAGGGAAATTACAGCCACAAACTCAAGAGAAAAGGGCTAACCAAGAAAAAGGTAATAAATTAAAAAAAATCATTGTGGAGGCTGACTCAATATAAGAAAAAATAACTGAAATTGTGCATGATTGTAGGGACGACTAGGGCAATGTGCCTTTTCAAAATTAAACACGACTTTTCCCAACATGAAAGATATAACAAGAGAAGGGGTATGGTACAAATTAAAGAGAGATTAGAAGCAGATTAAGGAATAATATCACACAAGCCTAGAATATAATTAGAGTAGACATAAACATATCAGTACAGCACATACAAATATGGCACTACAGAAGACTTTAAACACATTATTACAACAGAAATGAACATAATTGTTGTTAAGCAGATTTTTTAAAAGGTTGAATCTGCATATCAAAGAAGTAGAAATCAGCATTCAATTGAAGGAGGAAAAATACTGCTAAAACCAAATCTCCGCAATATTAAACTTGGAAAGCAGAATATATATCCTGGTCTGAAGTAATTTAAATAAATACATTGATTCCTTCAAAGCTTCATCCAATTCCATTCTGGAAGGAAGGTATGGTGCACACAAGTAGCCCAACATCCATCAGGGCCAAGCAGGAGGTTGACTAACAGATGTACTTCTGTACCCCTGAACTCTTATAGAGTTAAGCAAGAGGCAGTAAGGCAGTTGTACTTCTGTGCTCCTGAACTTGTTGGATAGTCTCAAAGGCGACTTGTATGATCTGCCATGGGTGCTCCATAATGCATTGGATGGTTCAGATGGAATTTCAAAGACGCCTATTGAATATCTTGAAAATTGGATTTGGTTAACGTTTCCCCTAGGGACAGGAAACGTGTTTCCCTGTAACATAGATATTTATATATTCTGTTACACCAACCTGGTTGCAGGCTTAAGATTAGGATAGTAATTCAACAATACACATTTCCAAGCATCATACAAACCATGAGTTGGGAATTTTAGCGTAAATCAAGTGAAGTCCCAACATGAGACAGTACAAATACCTATTAACACAGAATATTTATGCAAATTTGGAAAATTAACTTGACAAATTAGGGCAGCAGGCAATTTCCACATTTAAGACATTTACTTAATGGTATGGAAAGAAAGGAAAAAGAGTCATTTGAGTGCCACCATCAGTTAAAAGTAAGCAATTGCATTTGATTTATTAAAAATGACACATGGAACAACTGTCTAAATTGTTAAGAACGTTCACGTATGTTCTGATTGCTACATTGCATCTAAATTCATCTCCAATATTATGGTCTGAAGCATTTCAATCATTTTAAATATGGAAAATGTCCTTGTGAAGATTACTGGTGATGTTAAAAGAAACAACCTGAATAAGAGGCTTACAAATATAATAATATGTATTCTATCAAATATCCAATATTAATAAAAGGAAATCAATCAATGCATAACACAAGTGAGATTTTTGTCAGATATTATGAGTCCCCAAACTTGCCACGAGGCAGGCGAGTTGGCGAGCTGGGTCAACCCAGCTGAGTTATGCCAACTCATCATCTCGGCCTGCCGAGTTTTGGGGCATGACTCACCTAACTCAGCAGTTGAAATAACTCAGCCAGGTCTGAGCATACGCTTGCAAGGCTCAGGGGGTGTGAGGACTAGTACAAATATATAATTTAGGTTACTTATAATTTTTGTATAAATATTGTCAAGATGTTTGATATAGGTTTCAGCTTCATAGGAGTTAAGAAGCAAATTCTAGATTTTGGGGTTTTCCAAAAAAATCCTAACCCAACCAAATTCCAAAGATTCGGCAAACCTTCAGCACTCTAACCCCCCATAACCTATCCTAGCTTTTTAAGGTCAAACTGAAGCTAGAACAAGGATAGTCTAAAGGTTTTAAGTTTTTAATTCATTTCAACCAAAATCCCTATGCTTTTTAAGGTCAAACTGAAGCTAGAACAAGGATAGTCTAAAGGTTTTAAGTTTTTAATTCATTTCAACCAAAATCCCTATGCTTTTAATTCCATACTCCTAACAGACTTTGCTACAATTTACATTTTACGTATATGATGGATTTATCATTCATGTTCCTTGCTTATGTATGTGATGACAAATTAACTTCTATTTGATGATGTTATAGTGTCTTTAAGTTTTATTCAAAAAAGGGTTCATGAAACAAATTTTAAACTATTAAAAATCTCTAAATTTCAAGGGTTTTTTCATTTTGCCAAGTTGTTGCTGAGGCATAGCCGAGTCGCAAGTTGAGTCGGCCTTGTCAATTCTCTTTAAGTTTTATTCAATAAAGGGTTCATGAAACAAGTTTTAAACTATTAAAAATCTCTAAATTTCAAGGGTTTTTTCATTTTGCCAAGGCATAGCCGAGTCGCATGTCGAGTCGGCCTTGTCGAGTCTGAGCCAAGTTTGAGTTTGGAAATTATGGTTACAAGTGAACTATTAGATACAAATGTAATATGTGAAATCATGGTCAAATCAAAATATCTCAAAGAGATGTCATCTCATGGGATGCAGTAAGTGCAATTATATCAAGAGGAAATGAGATTAAGATAACTCACTCGAGAACTGAATGCAAATGATTGTTTACCTTCGCAGGTTTTGTGTGCCTAGGGCCATTGCTATAGTTTATAAAGAGATAAAGAGAATGGCTTTAAAAATCTTTTTACATACCATCTATGTTGATTCTTGATTATGATTCTTGCACTACTTATGCTCATACTCTTTGCAGCCATAAATATGTTAATATGGACGTGTTTGAAAAAGGTATCAACTACTAGCAAAGTGCAATACAAATTGAACCTTGACATTATTATGCATGTATTTTGAAGAGTGGATTTCAAATAAAGCAATAACAACAAAAAAAATTCTTTAATTCAAACATTGCAAAGGGAATGATATTTGAGTTCCAATGAGGGAAAGGATGTCATTATATATAATTGAAAAGCATGTCCTCAATGGCAGGTTGTAGGTGAACAAATATTTCTTTGCATCAATGATCAAGAAAGATGTTAGGTTTATGTTCTTGACTATCTTGACAGTGAGATGGTTACAAGTACAAATGAAGTAGACCCGGATGGAGAAGTACCTCGCCATAACCTATAACTCGAAAGTTGCAAGTTTCTACTTACCTCTTTTGTTAAAGTGAGGTTTGTCACATACTTCTAAAAGGTTGGAAAATAAGCTTTGTTCACACTAAAGTTCAAAATATCCAACTAAAATGAAGCTTATTTATTTTTCTCAAAAGGTAGTTGAGGTAGTTACCAGGTGGTTACAAGCTAGTTATCAAGGAAAGTGCATAAATACAAAGTTATTTGTACTCCATAGGGGAAAAGCTTGTCAGAAAATTTGATGAGACTGTATCAAAATGTTTGGCTTGAAACTTTGTATCTAAGGGTTTTTGGACTTTTTAAGTTTTAAAAAAAAGTAATAAAGAATGTGTTTGGTTTCTCATAGATTAAAATGATAATTTCTTTGTGTAATTGTAGAATCCATTGGTTTTATGATTCAACCGATGTTTGCAATATATGGAACACAGTCATACCCTAATATTTTGGTTTGAATGTGTTAAACTTAAAAGTGACTTGTTTGCTTGTATGTTAAAATTTGCTTTCCTTCTTTTATCATTGTTGGATATCACATATTTTGTGATTAAATACACCTTTTTTGTCGCCAATTGTGATATTTCAATTGTATTCATGCGTGTTAAATTTAAAGCTGGAATAGCATCAACAAAGAGCAGATATCTTAAAACAAATATAAGAACAGATAGACGCAAGGGTTTACAAGGGTAAAACCCTCCACTTGAGTGCGAAAAAACCCAGCCACACGGAAAAGGAATTCTTTATTGAGTAATAACAGAGTCTAAATACGACACTCGTAAATTCTTGAGACTCCACACTCTCCTTACAATAATAATAAATCTCAACTATAGAAGAACAATACATGTAAAGAATGCTACATACAGAAATAATAATAATCACTCCCACACTAAATCCTATGTACTGTTAAAATTTGATCAGATTTAGATTTAAGAAATTGTAATTTTAATTTTTGTTTCCTAGATGCATAATGTAATGCTTTTCACTTGAGATGGTATGCTATATTTCTGCAATAACTTGTAATAACACTTATTGATTTCTGTGTGTTCCAAGTTACTCTTTCAACGAATATGTATATGATATAAAGAGGCATGTCTCTACGAGAGACATGTGTCTAGATGAACAAGAGTTCATGTAGGGACATGTCTGTCCCTTGTTAATATATGTTAGTTTGTGGTGACTAATCAAGGAAGTACTGTACACTCGCCATAATTCCTTAGCAAGGTTCGGGGCCAACATGTAATTATTCTAGCCCTAATTTTGTAAGTGGAAAAAGCTTGTATAAAATGGCTTAGGGTTAGGGATTTCATATTGTGTGATGAGATAGTAGCTTCTTGCGGCACTATTGAGTTGTAAGGGATTACAGATTGTAATCAGGTTGTAATCATTGGATAATAAAAATATTGGACTCACTGTTTGGTGGACATAGCCAAGGATTGGGTGAACCACATTAAATCATTGTGTCTTTTGTTCTCTTTTGTGTGCATTATTATTTTCTGATATTAGAGATATTTGCATGTAATTGTTATTTTTGTCTCGTTAATCCTAACAATATCTTAACTTACATTAGTTATTGCTTTATCATATATCATTGACTATGATGAAACTAGCCAATAACCATGATCAGCTTGTCATACATTAACACCGATAACCTTATGTACTCAATACATGAGAGCACAATTGATATGATATCGTCTGTGATAACTATTTGTTATCCTTGCTGTGTTAATAACTGTCAATAATGACAGTTTATATTACTAATCGACATATCAGTTGATAACTTGATATCACAAATGACATTTGATCAATGTATTATCATGATTAAAATATATGATAATAAAAATATATTTAGATTTATAGGAAAAATATAATATATATACAAAGATATATATATGTATCATATATCTCATATATATAATATATATATACATATATACATACATACACACATACATAATTATTATCAATAATTTTTTGGTTTCAAGGTGGATGATAGGTTTTGGGGTGTCAAGCTTTTGTTAACGGATGCAGAAGTTAAAGCCAAAAGTAAACAGCGGAGGGCTGGGAGCTTTCAAATGAAAAATCAGAGCTAAAAGTTATGGAGGACTGTGTAACGACATCGATAATCAGAATTCCTCGGTAATGGGGGTGAACAAAGGATTTATCAGCCAACGGAGAACAAATATGGTGTGGAAGGTGGGCAAGGGTGTGATGAAGGTGATACAATGTCTGAAGAATTAGGCAGACCCAAAGAAGGTTTTGATGCAGGGTCAATATAGGGCTTTTTTAGCTTAAATTTTGTGAAAATTAGACATATTAATATGTGTTGCCTTTTAAAGCCTCGGTAAAATGGGCAATAGATGATAAATGTGTGCCGGATAGTAATAGTGTGGAGATGTTATAAGTTGTAAATGGTTTATAGTGTGAAGACTATTTAGGTCTTTCAGCCTCTTTATGTATCTTTGAAAGTTTATAATAAAATAGAATATTATTACTGACCAAAAAAAAAAATATTATCAATAATAATAATAGTGCTTCATGATAATAGTGAAGGATAGATATCAAATGTCTAAGGCCGATGGACCATTCAAACATTTGATTTCATCGATTGGAATCATCTCATCCAAGCTACAATCATTAACACGTACAATATTGAATACCAAAAGAACAACACTAATCAACAATACTATAAGTCTCAATACAATCTTACACCAATCTACACACAACGATCGGAGAATAATTGTCTCAACAGCAAGAATGATAATCTCTCCACACACACCCAAGAACAATCACCATAGCCTGTCTTTTTTGTTGCCAAAGAATACAACACACAGAGAACCAAAAGCACAACACTACCAAGAGATGCATCAATCACAAAACTAGTGACACGTGTCTGACTTAATAGCCACGTACATGTGGTTCTCCAAATATCAACAATTATGCACGCATGAGACCTTTTGTCTATTGACAATGAAGATTCTTTGGAGTCTTCGAATAGGCATGACTATTGGCTTACCAAACACTACACAAGATAAGACTCTTGGATGCCCAACAGTCATGCATGCACATAGCTCTAAGATAACTAAGGATGACCAAGAATAATCCTCTTCAACCATCCTGACAAATCTCTGAAATATGCAAAGCCTTTATTAAATGACCAAACTGAAATGAATGAAGTCTTTCAGTCAGCGAGCAAATGAAGATTACAATTTCAGATAGAAACAGTGTAACACTAGTACTGGGGTACGTCGGGACAAGTTTTTGGGACGGGGGAAAAATGGGCCTCATTTTCGGGATGGCGGGGGGACAGTTGCAATAGGAGGATGGGGCAGTGAGAGGTGTTTTATAGTATACATATAGAACTTGAAATGCTCGTTATGAAATGATGTTCCAATAGAACATACCAAGTTAAGATACTTGAATGTTTTATAGTATACATATAGAACTTGAAATGCTAGTGATGAAATGATGTTTCAATAGAACATACCAAGTTAAGATACTTGAATATAGCAAAATTGCAACATGAACTAGAACCATTGAACATTCAACATAGTAACATATTACATACCTAATAGTAACATTCAAAAATTAAAAAATCAAATAGAAATTCAAGGACCCATCCTAGCAGTAGCATGGTTGCAGAATGGTGGAGGTGGGGGTACTTGCGTACTCAAGTACCTGGTGCGGGAACGTCTTGGGGATGGGTACTTTGGAGTTTGAGAGGGGGGTGCGAGTCCCCGTGTTTCTATCGCAAATATAGTTAACAGCTTCTGTAACTACCAATCTTTAATAATGACTACCATTGTGCTTTTTGTTATGCCACTTGGACCCTCCACACTCCACCAATCCTAAATTTGCATAAGCCATAAAAAACAACTAAAAAAAATTTTGCCATTTCACACATTGTAAAGAAGACAAGGAAAGAGAATGATCATGAGAAGAGAACAATCAAAAGAAGGTAAGAGAGCATCAAAATTACATCACTAACTCAAAGCAATATAATAATGAAAAATTGCACACCTTAAAGGTTTGCATGGGGTCAAAGGGTTTAATTTGTGATCGGTGATAGGGACACCACACACCTCATTATTGTCTTGTATCACAAGGTTGTTGCTCTTGGACCTAGCATGGGGTAGTGTACCATTCAACCATCCTAGGGTCCCTATTCTTGAGCTCTATGAGGGGCATTGCTCCTAAGCCCCCATGAGGAGCACTAGCCCTACACCCCCACAACTAATTAAAGGGGCACAAGAACCTAACCTAGCCTACAACTTCATATAGTCAATCAAGAGAGATAGATTTCAACAATCAAACAAGTTGCTGATCCTGCATAATACATTGTAACTGTAGAATCTGTTGATTCCTAACTATCCTTATACTCAAACCACACATTAAGATGTTGATCCCAACAATGTCACATAGGTTGAAGAGAAGACACAAGAAGAATTGCTTAAGGTTCCATTAGATGAGGCCATCCCTCACAGGTGAGTAGAACATGGATTCTAATTTCAATGCAAGACTAGTAAATGTTGATTAGGGTCAATTGCATATTTTATATGTTTAACTTTTTTGCCATTTTGTAGTTAAAGCTTGCAACCTTTGGGCATTAGTTGTAATTCCATATAATATATATATGCACATTGACTGTGAAAACAATTAATATTTTTAATTTATTTATTAAGGTTCCATAATAAATATGATAAATGTTTTATCAGTGTTCTTAAACAAATAATTGAAATTCCTATATTTTTTAATTTTCTAATATGATATCATTCCAAAAATGCATCCCATTATCCATTCTTGTCCCCAACCTGAAAATACAATGTAACATAGGCGTACAATTGAAATATTTATCACTAATATTGATATTCATCATACTTGATTGTAACTCATCATACTTGATTGTAACTCAGGTGTGATCATCAACCCAAACATATGTGGAGATGATATTTTTGTTTAAAGATTAAATGAATCTATAATTTACAAAAAATAGATCAACCAAGACACATATAATTTACTTTATTATAAGGGAATTAAAAATACCTAGTGTGACACCGTTGATTTCATTAATTTAATATGAAACTTATGATGTATCCATATATTTTGACATTAAGAGGCATTTGTGATGTCCCCTTCTAGCTAGAGACATCACTTTAGCTGGTGATTAGCCTATCAGAGACCCTCGTAGGCTAATAAGATTGGATAGAGGGTCACCTTGGTGTGGAGATCCTCCAAGGACCAGAGCAGAGTACTCTTCTGGGTTGCCAGAGTTTGTTTATGATGAGTTTTCCTTTGAGTTTGGCTTGGTCAGGCTATTTTTAGCAGTTTTGGAGTTATAAAGATAGACCCCTGCTATTTTTAGAAAAGGGGTATGGTCATATGCAGTTCTATCATGTTAGCTCCCAGTCCAAACGACATTCAAAAATGCTGAGTAATAATGGAGATATTAATGTTTATTTAGTTAAAATAAACATTATTGGTTTTGAGCCTATATTGTTAAGTTATAATATATAACTTAAGTGAGGGTCATGATATCATAAAAGGGGCCATCGTTTCAATTAATTGTGGGTCCAAGCTTATGGAAAAATTAAAAGGGGTTTTCTAAGTTTTAATGTAATAACATTTTTTATGTTATTATTATATCTTTTATCCCACATTGAGCGTGGAGACTCATTCTGGAGTTGAGGAGTCCTTATAAACAAACCTTGTCTTCCTTCAAGAGCAGGTTATGAGAGTTGCTTAAAAACTTTGCCTTGTGAAATTTCTTGAAGTTGTGGCAACAAGGGTTTCTACAAGTTTAAGAAGAATTCAGACTGTGGAGAACGTAGTATCTTCAGAGTTGATGCAATTTGAGGGTGTGAAATATCACTTGAATTTTGCCTGTGAGTTGACTTCATTCTGGAGTCAATATTGTGTTTAGTAGGAAAGAATTTGGATGAATCTGTTACAGGTTGGAAGGGGTTATAACAGCAGCTACAGTGCTGTGAACAGTACAGTGCTACAGTGAATCAGAGATTTAATATTGCGGTTTTTGATAGGCGCTGCCCAAGGAGGAAGCAACCAGCAGCGTGGTTGCGTATCGGAGACAAAAATCAGGTTTTTTTTCAACTATTAATGATGATGTTTTTAATGTATGCCTCCAGCAATAAGTATTGTACAAACATTAGGAGCCATCTGAATAAATGAATTTGATCAGATTTGAGTTATTATTTGAGGTAGATTAGTTTTCAATATTTGTATTTTCTTTTCATCAACTCAAAAACCCAAAAACAGCTTAAAACATTCAAAAACAAACCAAAAACAATTATTACACCCAGGGAAACAAATAGTGATCAGCATAGAGCCTATTTGGGGTTCTTACAGCATTCTACAATGGCAAAGGGGCATAGAGCCTCATTTGATGACCATGTATTTAAAATATAAAACACAACTTACATATATTTAAGAATAAACAAAACTATGCAACAAAAAATATAGTTGGCAAACCAATTACCTAGTCCTAGGATCTAATAAGCTAAGTTTATAGTCAATCCTTGAGAAGGAACAAAATGGAAACCACCATCTCAAGGATAAGTGAAATTGAATTTTGATGCTGCTCCAAGACTACATCAAGTTCACTACAAGGAGCTTGATTTGAGATTACTCCTAGTATTTGATAGGCATGACCTCAAGAAAGATCACAATAAGCCTCAAGCCCAAACATTTGTTGTCAATCTTTAAATATGCCAAATTTGTGAAGTTAGAAATGTGGAGATTGAGGATGACTCCATGGTGATAGTTAATCCCGAATTTTGAAAATGAGGTGCATTAAATTGGAAGATTTTACAATATTTTTCAATTAGCATGGCTATTATTGGACTCACTAACAACTTTACAATTGGGCATGTTTATAGGTAAGTGGCAGAAAAAAAATTCAAGTAAATATGTAATTGACAAAGATGAGAATTGTATCATTGACAACAATGCATAGATGTGGGGCGGGGACTTCTAAATTCAAGATTTTAATTTGCAACACAAAAATTGTATCAACAACATTAGATTGAACACATTAGTCTTTTGACCTCCAAGCATTTTGGGAAGTTTGACATCATAATATAAGCTCCCCTAAGGTATTGTATGTGAATCATTACATTGATGAGAGATATTTTGTCAAATCACAAAATTCCAACTAATGCATTGCATTAACTATTAATGAAGTGATTATACAGGTTGGGTGATTCAGAGAAAGCATTTTGGAAATGCGTTTAAGAGATAAGGGCAGAGTGTTTGAATGAGAACAATGCTACAGCCAAGCACATGGGACAAACAGCTATATATTCTGTCATGTGATTCCTCATGCTGGACCATCAACCTTAATCTATTGCTGAAGCTGTTTGCTATAAATTTACAGTTTGATTCCTTGCTATGGCAGAGGTGTGACACTATGAAGTTATGGGAAGAACATGTTACCTTTACTAGATGCTTGGAACAGTCTAGCTCAATGTGCAAGCTATTTTGTTACAAGCTGAAACATTTGGAGCAGTACCCAATCACTACCTTTCGGCATGAGAATAAATAATTATACAGGCAAATTCTTGGATCTCGATTTTATCTCTGAAGGTGTAAGTTCGGCTATTATTGAATAAGGCAAGGCACCTCAGGCCTGCATCTAGATAAGAGGAGTATTATATCTGCTGCTGCCAATACATTTTGGTCCCAAACGTGGAAGAATAAAGTCAATATGCAAGTACCATAGTATTCAACATTCTTGAGTCAGAAATATGATCTTTTCCTTGTACTTTTTTCAGTGATATTTGAGCAGATTGGAAAGGGGGAACTGATGATTGAATCATAAATTAATTAAATACATTTGTGCAGAGATATTAATGTATAATAAAAAAGAAGAGATAATGAGGAGATATTGTGAAGAATCTCTATTGCACAATTAAATTACAAGATTAGATGGTGTAAGACTAGGAAGTTAATTCATGGTCCTCAAATTCCTTGATAATGGAGACATTACATTTTGGTTTCAATTTCTAGGCATTTTTCTGTTACTAATATTAGCTCATTAGTATTAGGAAAGTTCATGTAATTGTTTCAGTCCATCAGGGATCCAAACTCTGTAATCTTTCTATTTTACAATAATTTAATATAATGGATGTGATCTCTACAATCCCTATTAACCAATCATATAAGGAATATAGCCAAAATATTAAATACAAAAATCAAATATATAATTATTATAAAAAACCAAAAAAAAAAAATATATATATATATATATATATTAATCCATACAAATAAAAATATTAAACAATAACATATAAGAATAAGATATTCACTAGACTTTTCAAAATAAAAAGAAAACAAAAAAAATCTTAGCTGAATACAATAGCTCAAAACTATACTTGTCGTATGCTTCAGCAAGGTTTAATTCCTGTGAGGACACTTTGGATTGTCAGGTTATCACCAATTTCAATTCGTGTGACTTTGCTAACACTCCGGTTTTACAACCAACATCGAAACACCGTATTCTGAAATTTTCTAAGACTTACGGGTTGAAATAAGAATTTATAAACCAAAACAAAAATGGTAATTATGTCCTTCCATAATCTTACTTACATTCATGCACTTATTCAACAAAATTGTCATTTAAGGAGAAAAGACGATTCTCCGGAACATGAGAAACGAATGAGCTTTTGCAAGGCTGTTAAGTTGTTGATAGGGTGGTGTTCATTAATAAAGAATCGATGTTGATGCGATAATACGAATCTTAGCAATACAAGGTATCAACAGAGTGTTGCAGAGCATTGAAATGAAACAATTAAAGAGCAAGATAAAAGCAACATTATAAAATACAGCTATCACTTTACTCGTGCAATGTTCGCAGTATTCAGAAGGCGTCCATTGAAATTGTGCCAGCTTATAGGAAATCCACACACAAAATATGGTTAGGAAAATAACAAAAGCATGAAGTTTCAAAACATTTCTATTAACCATACTAGACCTTCAAAAAGTGGTTACAATCTCGACAATCTTTGGGTATTCCCCCAGGCGGTAAGAAATAGACGTTTCTCATACACGTTTCTATAGCCTGCATTACATCTTATACAAGTATCTATCCAACGCGTCCTTTGCATACAAATTGAAGATGATTTACCGAACAAGACTACGAATTGGGCCGTTCTACTGAAGCCAAAAAAATATTAAACCCTTCCTAAAAAGTTCGCCTGTACTAAAGCGAGCTAAGGATAACCGTCACTACAGCTTATACAAGTATCGAGAGCGTCCTTTGCGGAGAAATGGAAAAAGATTTACCAAACAAAATTGAGAATCGATCCGTTCCACTGCGGCTAAAAAAGCATTAAACCCTTGCCAAAAAAATCACTTGGACAAAAGCGAGCGAAGAAAAACATTAACTTCTCATTCAAGGAAACCAGTCCGGGTGAGCACGGCGTTGCGGACCCTGCTGAGATCCCTGCCTTTGAGCGTCCGTCCGGCCCCCTCGCACATAGAAAACGATGTCAGTTGGCTCCTGGCGAGCTGCCGCGCAATCAATTGATGCGGCGGCACCATTCCTCCCTTGTCAAACATTTCATCTTCCTCCTCCTGCTCATCCTCTTCATCACGAATTATCCTCAAAGCCTGCTCTTTCTTCCGCATTTGAGACCAATCCGGGATATTGACAGGCGCAGACTGCGGTCTCCACCCCTCTGACGCTTCCTCCGTCTCATTCCTGCCCCTCGGCACCATGCGCGACACCGATGGCTGCCGGCGAAGCGCATTTTCTCTCCTCCTCTCGTCTCTCCCGGGGTTCTTCAGATTCAGCCTTGCCACCACCGCCCAGATGTCCTCTTCCTCGAATTCCTCGCCTCCCCCCTCCCCAGTCACTTTCCCCATTTCAGGCAGCGTTGAAAACACATACGAATTCCGCCTCGCCGCCATTAGAGTACAAATTCACCCGCTCAGAGCACTGGAAATAGAAGTGGCAGTGGCATGAGCGTCCGCAGATGGGAAGAAAACAAGGGCCTTTTTTTGGATAATGTCTCGGGAATCTCAAAATGCAGCTTCCCTGGGGGAGGAAAAGGAATGATCCGTATGTTTTCCAGACACAAAAAGTCGCCAGATTAACCAGCCGTTGGCCCATTTATAGAGCTTTGAAATTTAGATAGTGCGCCATTTCTACGACATTCTTTGTCGCATTCCCCACCAGTTTTATGGTTGTCTCCGTTCGTTTTACCTTTCCCGTAAGGAAAAAGAAACAATTCCTCCAATTGAACCCCAGATAGAGAGCCAAATTTCTCTCATCGGAGAAAGACGTGTCACCCACATTAGTAGAGGGTGGGGTCCTCGGTAGCCGGGAATAATTGAAGTAGGAGGGTGCTTTGTGGCTTTCATTTCAAAGTTAGTGAGGAGTAATAAGTGTATTCCTCGCCATCTATTCATTCCAAAATATATATCTCAAAATTGTTGCTAGGTTAGAAAATGCATTTTTTATTACAAAAAATTGATGGGAAATGGAAATAGAAATGGATTATGTTTCTGGGTCTGTAAGGAAAGGGCACTTTCGCTCATATTTTCATTATCTACTAGTTATTCTTGTTCATTGTGTTTCGCATTTGCTAAGTTTAAAGCCAACAAAAATGATGAGTAAAAATTTATCAATAAATATATCATATACTAATAGTTATCCGCTTTTTTCTTTAGTAATTAGCCATTTTAAGTAACTTCGTAGATTTTTGTACCTAAGTATTGGCTATTTTTGAATGATTGTTGAGTCATTTATACATAAGTATTGGCAAATTTTGAGTTGGTTGCAATGCACTAGGGCATTTTTAAGTAGTTATCAAGTGACACTTTGATATGACCACTTTTAGAATCTTACATGTATAACAGATACCACACATGGGTCGGTACTACTCAAAAGCTAGAACAATAGTTAGAAGTAGTTAAGTTGTATACTGAGACAATAAAAAGAATCCTTGAAATCTGATGTATTATTTAAGATTTTTTGGGTATGTGAAGTTCGTTATAATAACCACTAGTATGCTTTCCATGTAGGAGAAGAGCTAGATATCACTCATTTCATTTACCATTCACTCCTTGCTTACCCAACCTCCCTAATTACTAACTCTAGAGAAACCACAGATATTATAATTAAAAGCCTATTAATAATCATATCTTGTACCAATAGACACCCATTTCTACCCCTAATTGTGAGTTTTTTTTTACTCAATTTGGGGCATTTATGCATAAGTATTCACATTTTTTTAAAGTAGTTGTACTACATGATTATCAAGGCATGTCATTAAGTATGTATCGGACAACAATTTGAAATTACCACTTTTTGACCCTTGCATGTATACAAAGTGTTGAATGGGTTGAATAACTAAGAGGGTGTGAATCAATTATTCTACACACTTTTAAAATCTTTTCCAATTGTCGATTATAGCAAAACATACATTCACTGCTACTAAAGACGTTGTGGTTAACGCACAAAAATACACCATCAATTGATAAGCATTAAGAACACACGTGGACACAATGAACAACAAATTTTTCATGGAAACCTAAACTGGAAAAATACTATGAAGAAACTAATTCTCATGGAATGAACAACAACATCAATCAAGGTGACATCGATTAGGTAATTTGATACAACAAGGCTAAGTACCAAAAAGAAGGGGTATTGCTTGAGTAGTTATGCCATGAGGTTAGAAAGAATCACTATTGAAATGAAGGCTCATTAGGGTTAACATTAGTGGAAAATATTCACCAATTGGCAAATTTTGTTCATCGACCAACGTTGGTTTGGTGATCTTTTTCCACATATATGGTATGGTGCATCACCCCAAGTTTACCAAAAATGGGTCACACCCAAAGGCCCATCACCACAAGAAATATGCCATCGGATCTCCTTTCAAAATGAAATAGCTAATCAAAAAAAAATTAAACACATTTGCCTATGATTTTTGATTTGAAACTTTTTGGACGACCTCAATTCGCCCTTGGTTTTAGAAAATGTTTTAGGAGAGGGACAACATTCACCCCACAAATATGCGAATGCATGTCACACACTAATTTAATTTTACCAATTATATTATGCATGGACATATAATGGACTGGTCATATTCACCTTGAAAATTCTAGAAGATACTCACTGTTGGATCTAGTGGTGAGGACAGAGCTAATCGTGTGGAGAGACCTATTGGAACTAGGGATGGTCAGTTTGCTAGACCTGGATCTCAATTGAAGTTGAAGCATATGATGGAGGTTTCTAATTTCTTAGGTACTTTGACTCCTAAAGACCTAATTGATTGGATTGGTGAATTGGAAGACTACTTTGAGCTTGAGGATATTGAGGATCTGCTCAATGTGAGGTTGGCACAAACTAAGCTAAAAGGACATGTTACTCTTTGGTGGAAAAAACAACAAAGAGACAGAGAAGAAGAAGGTGAAATGAAGATCAGTAGATGGAGATTGATGGTAACTAAATTGAAAGCTAAGTTCATTCTTGTTGATTATGAACTTGAGTTGTTTAAGAAGTTGCGAAATTTGAAATTAGAAGGATATGACTATGAAGGATTATACCAAGGAGTTCTACAAGTTAACTATTTGGTCTAGGCATAGAGAATTGTCAAAGGAGAAGCTAGCTTGATACATTAATGGTTTGAGATTCAATATTCAGGATGAGGTTGGTATGTTGAATATTTCTTCAGTTGAGGATGCTTATCAGTATGCTCTAAAGGCAGAAGATAAGTTGAAGAGGAAAAGTCAAGGTAATGCTAGAGGGAAGGAGAAGCAGGATAGCTTGGCAAAGGTTAAACTAAGTGTTGAAGGTGAACCAAAACATGTTGATCAGAAGAAAAGGATAGTTGCAGGTGGGTTTAGGGGTAATTGTTTCAGATGTGGCGAAGAAGGGCATAAATCTTTTTAATGTCCTCATGGTAGGAAAGTTGTTATTGTGAATGAGGTTGCAGCCCAAGACAATCAACCTGAGCAAGGAGAGAGTTTACTGACTCGACAAGTATTGGTTGGTCAGAGGACACTAGATTCTTGTCAGAGGACTAGATTGTTTGGGACTTGTTGTAAGTTTGGTGGTAAAGTCTGCAAGGTCATTGTGGATGGTGGTAGTATCAATAACCTTGTTGCTGAGGAGATGGTTCAAAAACTTAGTTTGAAGAGAGTGAGACATCCTTATCCTTATAAGATTGCTTGGTTGCAAGGTGAGCATGCATTGGAAGTAAGGGAGCAATGCCTTGTTGATTTTTAGATTGGACAGTATAAGGATCAAGTGTTGTGTGATATTGTGGACATGAACAATTGTCATGTGTTGCTTGGTAGACCTTAGCAGTATGATTGTAGGGTTGTGCATGATTGTGTCAAGAGTGTTTACAGTTGAGAAAGGTGACAAGAAGTATTCCCTAATTCCTTTAAAGAATGAAGAGATCAATAGGAGGAACCCGAGTACTGGTAGCCAAGTTGAGTTGAAGGATTCTGAGAAGATTGGAGATCAACATGGAAAATAAACCTATAGCACAATGAGGATGGATATGAAGAAGCAGAAGAAGAGCAAGGGAAAGAGTGTACAAGTTGAAGACTTGGAGGATATGTATGTGAAGAACCAATTTGGGATTTATGTGATGAATCCCAGAAGATGTTCTTCTAGCTATTGAGAACATCTTTTTGAACCTGGGGTGTCTAATGCAGGAGCATCCTAGGCTTGCTTGCAATCTTGCATGGTTGGAGGTATTTTGGCTAAGTGTTGTGGACTCGATCACCAAACAAGTGGTGCTCAGTCGTTGAAGGGTGTAGTTGTGGCTGAGGAACTTAGTCATTGAAGGAGGCTCGGTTGTCATTGGAGCTTGGTAGACATTGGGAGCTTGACATACTCTATGGAGCTCGACATATGTTTGTTGCTCGCCATGCTTTGGGGGCTCGACATGCACTGGGAGCTCAACATTGCTTATGGTTTGGTTGATGCTCGGCTTGGTTTTCTCTAATACTTGGCTTGGTCTTGTTTCCTGTCGGTATCAATTTGTTTGTGAGCCAACCTTGGCATTTAATTTGTGTTGTACTCAACTTGTGGCTCAACATATATTTAATGTGAGGGATTCGATGTGAAGAACCAATTTGGGATTCATGTGATGAATCCTAGAAGATGTTCCTCCAGCCAGTAAGAACATATTTTTGAACCTAGGGTGTCTAATGCAGGAGCATTCTGGGCTTGCTTGCAATATTACATGGTTGGATGTATTTTGGCTAAGTGTTGTGGAATCGGTCACCAAACAAGCGGTGCTTGGTTGCTGAAGGGTGTAGTTGTGGCTGAGGAGCTCAATCATTGAAGGAGTCTCAGTTGTCATTAGAGCTTGGCATACACTGGGAACTCAACATACTCTATGGAGCTCAGCATACTCTATATAGCTCATCGTACTCCATGGAGCTCAACATATGTTTGTTGCTCGCCATGCTTTGGGAGCTCGGCATGCATTGCTTATGGTTTGGTTGATGCTCAACTTGGTTTTCTCTAACACTCGGCTTGGTCTTGGTTCCTATTGGTACTGAGTTGTTTGTGAGCCAACCTTGGCATTTAATTTATGTAGGGGTATTTAATTTGTGTTGTACTGGACTTCTGGCTCAACATATATTTAATGTGAGGGATTTAATTTAGTTTTTAATGAATTGGGCTAACTTGTGGCTTAGTTGGGTATAAGTAAGGGGCTTTGTGGAGTCTTTAGGCATTATTGATATTAAGGATCTGCCTTGGAGAAGAGGATGTGAACTTTGAAGAGCTAGTAACTATGACTTGAGAACTAGAGGATTGCTTGGCGGTACAAGTGTGGATTATTCTTGGTGTTCTTATCCAGTTGTGGATTTGGAATAGTTGGGATTAGGGTTTCTAAGTTGGATCTTGTTGGATCTTGCAGATTTGTTATTTTAATTGATGTTTGTATTTGGCCCTAACCTGGAAGGCCTAACAGTTGGGCATATTACATGTAAACACATATATCTATGAATAAAGAGTGGTGATTTGGTATCAGATCTTGTAATTGTGTTGCATTTTTGTTGTGTTCCGTTGTGTGGCTATTTGTTGGGGGCTAGGACATCTCCATTGGGGATTCTCCTACCTTGCACTAGACATCAATCCTACATGTGGTAGAAGTCAAGAAAGGTCACCCAAGCGCACTTGAAGAACCTTGTCGTCATGTTTTAGTGGCCAAAATCAAGAAGCTACAACATCACAAAAACATTTACAAGATTCCCAACCACTACCACTGCCAGTTCCACTGGCACATATTGAAGAAGTTGGAAAACCTAATATCTTTGATCATGGTGAACTTGAAGGAAATATTCAAGTAAATACCTAAAGTAACCAAGATCGTTGGGTCAATACCTAGAGTAGTTAGAATAATATAATAGACTTGGATGAAACTTCCAAAGATGGTGATGGTGTAGAACCATGAAAGAGAAAAAGGAAATACAATGTAAAAACTAATGTGAAATCCAGAGGCTCCATTAAATCTCTTCACGATAAAGCAATGGAAGTTGAAGATATGGGTAAAGTTCTTTAGTTAAGTGTTATTTTCTATATTTTGAGCAAAGGGCATGTCATGATAGACTACCCATCATTGAGTGGTTTATTACACTTTTTGAAAGTTTTTTATTATTTGAGGAGTAATTGGTCAGTAAATAGCAGATGGGAATGGGCAAGTTATCCTGTTGAGGTTGAAAAGGAAAATATCAAAGCACAAATTAAAGAGTCAAATGTTATTGCATTATCTTTAGATGAGGTGACAACAATAGACAATACTTCCCAGGTGTGTATGCATTTTTATACTGTACACAATGTTGTCCGCCAATCCAATCTACTAACTATTGTTAAAATGAAGAATACTTCAATAGCAAAAAATATATTTAACTAGTAAAGAGTTCTCTTATTGAATATGGAGGTATAAATAAATGATGATTGCCCAAAAGTTGGTGTATGTTGGAGCAGATGGAGCTTCAGTAACACAAGGCCACAAGAATGGTCTTGTCACAAAATTAAAAGATTTTCTTGCACCTTACATTGTTGACATTCACTGCATGGCCCATAAAATGAATCTAGCTTTTGGAATTGTCAGCAACTCTCCAAAAATATTCAGAGTTGAAGTTTTAATCAAAGAAATCTATAGGCACTTTTAAAGTCAAATTACTAAACGATTCAAAGAATTTAAATAGTTTTTTCAAGGGACAAATTAATGGGAGAAAGCTTCTTAAGGATAATGATACTAGATGGGTCTCTTTGGATGGACTAGTTCATTGAGTTTTATCTAAATATCCATTTTTTCTTAGTATAATGGAATCAACTCGTAACAATTAGGGTAGTCAATGGAGATATGGTGAGCGACTTGAAAGGTTAAGTAATGTAGAGATTGATGCAAAGATAAACTCAACAAAAGCAAAAACAAAAGGAACCATCACCAAAAAGAGATAGATAATAATGTTCTTCTCATTAATTCATCATTTGAACAATATATACACTTGTTGTCCTATAGATTTCTTCTCCCCGTAATTTCATATCCAAAAACTTGACCTAAACCTAAACCTAAACCTAAAAACTTTGTTTATACTTGCTAAGATGGTCTACGAAACATTCTAGATTATTACAAAATAGGAAGAACAGCTTACAAAATACTCTAGATCGATATAGAATAGGGAAGAATGACCCCACAATGGCTTGAATGAATCCCAACAAAAGATCTTATCCTAATGACAAAATTGCAATAAATTCCTCAAGTCAGCTCATGCAGAAATCACGTCCAAAATATTTTATGTGTGTGCTCCTACACCATACTCCCCAAGAAATGTTATCTCAAGCCCACTTGAGATGAGCTCTTGTAGAGTGGTACCCTACTTCCTGATATCTTGTTCAATCATCCACACAGCATCTACATCTGAATAACCTTTGAGTTTTACCAAATACTGCTTGGACTCCTTTCCTCTTGTCTGCTTTATGACTTTGGTGTCAAGTATCCTTTCTAGCTATGGTGTTTGCTTAAATGGTAGACATTGAATGTCTTATGTATCAACAATCTATCCTGTATTAATTTCTTCAGTGGGTGCTTTGAATGGTGTGAGGTCTGCTATGTTGAAGATGGGAGAAATGCCAATCTGAGGTGGCAATCGAATCTCATAAGCATTGGTTCCAAACTTTTTCAATATTTGACATGGACCTAGTTTTCTCAACATAAGCTTGGTAGATTTACCTTTCGGTAGCCTCTCTTTCTTGAGATTTTCCCATATTAAATCTCCCACTTAAAATTCTAAGTGTCTCCATTTCTTATCTACATGCTTCTTATACTTGTCAGAGGTTTGTTGGAGTTGTGCTTTGACTTCATCATGGATTTCTTTTATGGTTGTAACAAATTCTTCTCCCTAGGCACTAACTTGTTGCTGTGAACTCATATCTCTTAACTCAAAAATCCCTCTAGGATGAATTCCATATACCACTTGAAATGGTGACTTTCCTGTACTTCTATTGATGGAGTCATTAAATGCAAATTCAGCTTGGGGTAGGTTTACATCCCATTTTGTTGCATTTTGTCTTGTGAGTGTTCTTAACAAATTGCCCAATGTTTTATTAACTACCTCTGTTTGGCCATCAGTTTGAGGGTGGTAGGTTGATGAGAATGATAAATTGGTTCCAAGTTTCCTCTATAAAGTTTTCCAAAAGCGTTCCATAAACTTCACATCCCTGTCTGAAACTATTTTGAGAGGTAGCCCGTGAATCCTTACTACTTCCTTGAAAAAGAGATCTACTACATGAGAAGCATCATTGGTTGACTTACATGGTAAGAAGTGAGCCATTTTGATGAACCTATCTACTACAAAAAATACACTATCATGCCCCTTTTGTGTTCATGGCAACCCCATTACAAAATCCATCGTTATGCTTTCCTAGGGTCTAGATAGTATTGGCAAAGGTTGATAAAGCCCTGCATTTGTAGTCCTTCCTTTGGCCCTTTGACAAAGCATACATGTTTCCACACAGTTTCTAACATCAGTCTAAAGTTTAGGCCAAAGGTAGTACCTTCTAACCAATTCTAAGGTTTTATCCACACCAAAATGTCCACCCATTGTTCCACTATGCTTCTCTTTGATAATGTTTGTCCTCATAGAGCACCTAGGTACACATAGTTGTCCTCCTTTGAAAAGAAGTCTGTCTTGTATCAAAAAATTAGGAAAATCAGCATGGTATCTTTCACCAAACTCCATACATACCTTGTAGATGTCGCCAAAATCTAGATCTGCTACATACATGTCCTTGAGTGCTTCAATTCCCACACTTTCTAGTTGTATCTGGGAGACAATCAGATTCCTTCTACTAAGAGCATCAACAACCTTGTTTGATATGCCCTTCTTATGCTTGATGGTTAAGGTATTGGCCTGTAAATACTCCACCCATTTCATGTGCCTATGACTTAATTTGTCTTAGCTATTCAAAAAACTAAGTGCTTGGTTATCGGTATACACAACAAACTCCTTTGGCAACAAGTAATGTCTCCACCTTTTGAGAGCTTGAACCAATGCCTACATTTCTAGGTCATATGAAGAGTATTTATGCTTGGCTTCATTGAGTTTTTCACTTGAGAAAGCCACTAGTTTTCCTTCTTGACTAAGAACTGCCCCTATAGCAACCTTGCTAGCATCACATTCTACTTGGAAAACTTTGTTAAAATCAAGTAAAGAAAGAATTGACTGGTCACTATAGTACCTTTTTCTTAAGTAATTCAAAAGCTTTATTTCTTGATTGACTCCATGCAAACTTACATTTCCTTCTTCCTTTAATAGTTTCTAACATAGGAGCATATATATGACTAAAATTTCTTATGAATTTCCTATAAAATGTAGCAAGACCATGAAAGCTTCTAACATCTCCAACTATTCTTGGGGGTGGCCAGGATAGTATAGCACTTACCTTATCTTTATCCATCTTCAAGCTACCTTGGGAGATAACAAAACCAAGATATGTCAGCTCCTCTTTCATGAAGAAACACTTTTCCAAATTTATTACCAATTTCTCCTCATGAAGTCCTCTCAAAACCATGTCAATGTGCTCTAGGTGTTCTTCCTTTGTCTTGTTGAAAATTAATATGTCATTTAAATATAATATGATGAACTTACCATTGAAGTCTTTGAGTATTTCATTCATAAGTCTCATGAAGGTACTAGGAGCATTAGAGAGTCCAAATGGCATTACCTTCCATTCATCTAATCCATCATTAGTTTTGAATGTTGCCTTCCACTCATCTCCAACTCTTATCCTTATTTGATGGTACCCACTTTTTAAGTCAATCTTGGAGAAATACTTTGCACCTCCCAAACAATCAAGCAAATCTTCAATTCTTGGCATTGGAAACCTATATCTGATTGTAATCTTATTAATGGCTCTAGAATCAATGCACAACCTCCAAGTTCCTTCCTTCTTGGGTGCCAAAATAGCAGGTACAACACATGGGCTTAAGCTTTTCGTAATCAAGCCAGAATCAAGTAACTCCTTTACTTGTCTAGCAATCTCCTCATTTTGTTGAGGTGACATCTTGTATGTAGCCTTATTGGGTAAAGTAGCTCCAAGAATGAAATCAATACAATGACTAATGTCTTGTATAGGTGGTAAATACTTTGGCATACCTTCTGAAATAAAACCTTCATACTTATCCAAAAGTTCTTTTACTTCATTAGGAATTGCCTTCTTTGTTTTAGCTTCCTTTCTGTCATTTCCAAGAGGTTATTGTGGTTATGGGTTAGACAGCAAAAGAAAACAAGGTTTAGATTTATCCTTCATCTCTCGTAAGAATTCCTTTTTATCAACCATCATAATTTTGGCTTCCGTCTCTTTATTTTCTTCCACTTCTTCATGATCAACAAATGGAATCAATCTAATCACCTTTCCATCCTTCTTGATAGTGTATATATTGAGTTTTCCATCATGTTGTGCTTACAAATCATACTACCAAGGCCTACCAAATAATAGGTGACATGCATCCATGTCAACTATATCACACCAAATTTTGTCCTTATACTTTCCAATCTGAAAATCAACCCATGCTTGCTCATTTACAAGAGTTTGTTGACCCTTTGTTAGCCATGAAACCTTATAAGGAAAAGGATGAGGTATCCTCCTAAGTTTTAACTTCTAAACCATCTCAAGAGAAACCAAATTCTCAGTAGATCTTGATTCAATAATGACTTTACATGTACCTTACCTCCAGATTTGCAAGCAACTAGTTTTCCTTTGTGGTGGTTCCATCGTAGTGGGCACTTTCAAAAGTGTTCTTTTCATCATTAAACTTTCTCCTCTTTCAGGTACACTATCTGAGTTAGCCATCTCCTTCTCTTGGTATTCATCATCTTGTACCAAATGTGTTCATCTTTCACCTTGTGAACTTGAACTTGCTCTATTCAAACACCTAGATGCATAATGTCCCTCCTTATTGCAATTGAAACAAATAATTGGACTTGCCCTTCTACCACCAAATCCACCTCTTGAATTGCCTCTTCTACCTCTGAAGTTACCTTTGGAATTTTCTTCACTTTGACTAGTTTCTTGCTTTATCTCCTTATGATCTTCATGGATTTGTCCTCTTCCTTGGAAATTTCCTCTTCCCCTTTGATTTCGTCCTCTTCCTCTACTATTTTGTTCTTTCCTTCTTTTCAATTTGGCTTCCACCTTCAATGCTAGTTAATAACACTTATGTACTATATTAGGACACAATAAATTAAGTTCTTCTTGAATGTTCAACCTCAATCCATTGAGATATCTAGAAATTTTTACACTTTCACATTCACTCTGCTTTTCCCTTAGGCTTAATTTTTGGAATTCTTCAGTATAGGCAATGACATCTAGCTCCTTTTGTCTTAAACTTTGTCTCCTTTGATGAAGTTGGATTTCATAATCCTTAGGTAAGTATGTTTCTCTCACCTTGGCACCCATCCTTTCCCATGAAATTATCATGTTCTTACCTTCTTTGACCCTTTCTCCTTGAGTGAAATTCCACCAAGTGAGGGCTGGTCCCTTCAACTTTGACTTGGCAATTTTTACCTTGTCCTTTTCTAATATATTTTCACATTCAAAATGGTTGTTCAAGGCTTCTATCCAATCCACAATAGCATCAACATCCATCTTTCTCGAGAAGATGGGTAGGTCACCTTTGGCATCCTTCTTGCCAACTCTTTCAAGGGCTTCTATGAAGTATCTTTGGTTTGCAAGTAAGTTAACCACCTCCTGCTCAGGGGTATCCTCTTCTTCTCCTTCTTCCTCTTGCTCTGAGGAAATCTTTGCTCTCTTTTCCATCCGACCCTTCAGCTTCTCAAATTCATCCAATAACCACTTATAGATTTTGTCATGTTCTTGCATGTTCTTTGCCAATTTTGGTGACCATGTTTGATGTTTCAGCGTCTAACTCTAATCCAGACATAAAATCTAGTTTACTCAGGAGCTTTCCCCAAGCTTTGATACCAAAAATGATGCAGAGATAGACTCAATGGAAGCAAAAACAAAAGGAACCAGCACCAGAAAGAGATAGATAATAATGTTCTTCTAATTAATTCATCATCTAAACAATATATACACTTCCTCTCCTATAGATTTCTTCTCCCCATAATTTCATATCCAAAAACTTGACCTAAACATAAAAACTCTATTTATACTTTGCTAAGATGGTCTACGAAACATTCTAGATTATAAGAAAATAGGAAGAATAGCTTACAAAATACTCTAGATTGATATAGAATAGGGAAGAATGACCCCACAAATGGCCTGAACAAATCTCGAGAAAAGATCTTATCCTAATGATGAAATTGGGATAAATTCCCCAGGTCAGCTTGTGCAGAAATCACATCCAAAATATTTTATGTGGGTGCTCCTGCACCAGAGACACTCTTAACATTAGTAGCCATCTCCTCATGCTAAGGGAAATGAGAAATATAATGAAGAAGATCCAACAAACATTTATGTATATTACATAATATAATGCACTGTGTAAAATGATATGCGCAACCCTTAATAATCTCTATAGAGATCAAAATTCATTTTATGTGGATGGAAAACTTTCAAAGTGGATGAGAATCATAGATTTGGATAATCTTGATAACTTTTTAAAGATTCATGCAAAGGGGGAATTATATGCCAATATATGGGATGTTGAGACAACAATGCACTACTATGGAAGGCTCGTGTCCACAAGAAAAGGAAAGAAACCCACACAACCAAAATTAACTATTACAAAGGTAGTGTTTGAACATATTTTTGAGTTTGTAATGGATTTTGTGAAGGAAATTTCTTACAATCTTTCCTTGGAAATTAGAGAAATATTTCCTCAGCACGAATTACTTGAACCAATGTGTATTGCATGCTTTCCCATTATTGGAGTTTAGGAAGTCCTAAATATTTTAGAGATAAGTTATTGGTTTTGATAGATCAATTTTGCCAAAGCAAACAAATCAATGGGGTAATTGTAAATGAAGTTTTAGATGAATCTCATTTGAGAGAGGAGTCTCATCATTTTTCCATTACAATGAAGGAACAATATGACCTTATGTCTAACCCTAGAGAAGAAGGATTAGCAACCAAACTTTGGATAAATCTAGCTCAAAGCGAAGTGTTGTAGGATTCAATATCAAAAAATTTCAATCTTGTTGAATTATTTGTGATCGTGATATTGGGATATGTGGAGGATGAGAGATTTTTCAGTGCTTTGGGATTCCTAAAGTCAAAGGTAAGAAATAAACTAGACAAGAATTTGGAAAATTTTATGAGGTTGTGTACATCTAGATATGAAGTCAATAATTTTCCTTATGAAGGGAACTAAAATTGTAAAGGAAGAAATGTCAAAGAAGAGGTTTGGGAAACTTTTTAAACAATGAGATCACTAACTCAAGTAGTGATACTAGTATTGGTAGCATTAATATTGAAGCTAAGGATTAGGCAAGTGAAGGTATGTAGACTAGAGAAAACATGGAGCATAATGAAGGACTACTTGAACTTGATGGCGAGGAATCTGAAGATTCAGATGATGAGATGTTGTGACAAGTTTAATAGTTATGGTATGATGTGTTAACTCTGAATTTATTACTTATTATTAATTACTATAGTCCACATTCTGGATAGTATTCTCTGAATCTCATCATGATTCATCTATAATGCACAATAAGTTATATCACTTTCTAAATGTCTAATCTCAAACAAACATGTACATTTTATGGTAGATGATGTCATGAATCAAGATTCATTCAAATTTTACCATTACTATAGTTTTTAATTTGCATTAGTATGCTTATATGATACATCATTATGGAACAATCCTTAATGATTTTTTATTGAAATATAGCAATTCAAATGATAAAATTTATATTCATTCTCATTACTTTTTCTATGCATGATAATTGATACAACTCAATGAGTTCATGTTGAAAAAGTTAAATTTGAATACTTAATTTCATAATCATAAGTACTAAATTTACAACCCTTACATTTAGCAAATGACCCTAAATTGCCTTCTATAGAAATATAGAAATAAGGGAAAAACAACAACTTCATGTCATTTTGCCTCATGGGAAGAGTCTTGGAGTAGCATCAAATACAATAAAATAAAATAAAAAATCTTTTGCATTTGATAGGCCTATTAAGCAAAATAGCATTTGGATTATGCTACGTTATCTTGTTCAAGAAACAAAGTTCAAACTTTAAACTTATATCAAAAAATGGCAAATAGAAATAAAGTAAACACTACAAAGATGATCAATATCACTTTCCAAGTTTCACATATTCTAATTAATGTTTTATGACCTAATCGAAGTTTCGGTCAACTTTTTTAGGATGTTGAAATCTGCTTAATTTGGAGTTTGGAAATTTGTTATGTTATACTACATGACCTACAACTTCATTAGACATCCATATTTGGAATATTTACTTGAAAGCAATGCTACATTCAATAGTGCATTTAGATTTGCCAATGGTTTGATGCAATTCAAAATTTCTTTAGGAGTTGTATCATGAGGGAACTTGACTAATCCAAACATTATTTTGGCGTCCAACTCTTTTTAATAAGCTTATCTTCCAACGAATTTCATTGACGAGTTACTAGGGAAAGGATTAGGCAAATCAAGACTTATCATAAAATTTTCTCTATCATCCATCTTGGTGCGATTTATCCCAAATGAGATCAAGTATTCTTCTCATTCCCTTATACTTTGGCATTTTTGAATGATAGATGATGACTTTATTGATGCACTAACACGGTCATGAATTACATTGCTGGCCAAATACCTAGCATTATTTGTGTTGTTATGTGTACAATTTGTCTTTTAGTCTTCTCGAGCTTAAAAAGGTCTTTGTTCTTGTCAATCTTCTCTTTGATACTCCCACAATTAACTCGAATAGTGTGATGCAATTCAAAACAATCACACAACCTATCAGTGCTTGCCATAATTTAACCCACATTTTTTGTTTAATCTTCTTGACTGAATTTTTAATTTTGTTATTTGACTCAGTCAAGTTGTTTTCATAGGTTGTGATTATTTTCTTTACCTTTTGTATCTCTTGCACTATTTGTGACAACTAATTTTCACTTTTTTTCTTTGTTTCCTCTACTTTCTCTTCCCACTGTCTTGCTTTTTCCCTCTCATTGTTCAATTTCCTTATTTAAATTACTAATTTTATGTCCACTAGACTCCAACTTTTTAAAAATATCTACTACAGATGCTCTTTCATTCTCAAGTAGTTTATTGGTTTCTTGCAATTTGTCACTAAGTTCTTTGAATTTTACACCTGCATCCATATTAACATGATTTAGACTATCCCTAAGTTTTTTAATTGCTTTCTTCCAATTATTCCTTCAACTTCTTTATTTCTACTTCTCTCTCCACATTTACATCACTTAGCTTTTTGTTGCTTTCTTCCAATTCTTCCTTCAAAATTTTCATTTCTACCTCCATATTTTCTAGCTTTACAATTGCTTCTTGAGAGGAAGCACTTGTTATCCTTCTCTCTATTTATTCATACCTGTTATCTGTTGCTTTCTCCTTTGCCTTTGCATTTTCCAAGTTTGCTTTTAACTTTTCATTTTCCTTCTCTGATCTTTTTTTCTCTATCTCCATCTTAAACTGTGAACTATAGATCACACAATTGGTCTTTTTTGTCACACTAACTTTGTCCACACCTTTTACTTTGGAGAAATTCATTGATAGGGTACTAACATGAAAATCCAATGGATTATTATGTGGTCGTGGGGGTTAAACAATCATGAAGTCCATCATTTCTTTATTTGGGTTATATGTTGAAAATATCATATTTGATGCTAGTTCTTCAAAATAAGCCACATCAAGTACATCCTTTTTGAATGCCTTATTATTTTTTCGGTTTCTTTAAAAAAATTTACAAAATTATTGAATTCAAAACTTGGGTTTTCTGACACAATATGATGTTTGAAAGGACAAAGAGCACTTACAATATTGTAATTGTCTCTGCCAATGCCCAAGGTTGTAATAATTGCATTTTGAGGATTCCTAACAACATCACCCCTTCCTAATCCTACCAGACTGCTACTGACAAAGTGGAGTCTTTGGACTATTCTAAGGGTTTTATCCTGAGGAAATTATGTTTGGCATTGTATCAATATGAGTATGCATAACCTTTTGCTTCTTTGCACATTTAGCTACAATAATCTAGTCAAAGTACAATTGTAATTTCCTTTTTGAAGGTGTACCAATAGTGGGAGTTGGAATTTCAGCTGGGATGAACAATTTTACAGGTTCACCTTTTTTTAATGAACCTAATGGGTCATGCAACTCATCTCCAATGATTGGTTTATGACCAAGTTTTGCTGGCTTTGGTACAGGGAGTGGATACCAAGGTCCTTGACATGTTGGGCCCATCCCACCATCACCTAGATAACCCATTATTTCTATCATCTCTGCCCCTATGCCATACTTTTCCCTTGTATGTTGATTAAGTAACATATATTGTCCAGTTGAATCAAATGTACTAGTAGTAGTAGTAGTATTTTGGGGAGTGGATTCAGTGGAACCAATGGTAGTGCATGTGGTAATGGATGTAGGATCCTAAGAAACCTCATCCTCGTTGTGTTCATCCTCAGCATCATGTTGTTCTATTGTTGCATCTGGATGCTCTATATCCCATAATTTGCTAAATGTTTCATCCTTAGAAAAGTCTTCACACTCTGTAGAGTTCTTAGGGTGCTCAAGATTCTTCCTCATTTCCCAAAAAGCATTTTTTTTTATCGACACCAATGTGCAACTACACAGTCTTTATTTATGGTGTCTAAAAGAGATTTTTTACTTAGATGATCCAATTTCTAGTAGAAATTGTAGGATGTTACAGGCTAGACTTTTTCATTCTGACTATCCAATTCTTTAATTTGTGCTAACAATTCCTATATTAAAATATTGTTTTCATTAGTGCATTTCTCCATCTCTATTTTGACCGCTTCCCAAAAGTCCATGTTTTAAAATTTTTCAATCGATGGAATACTCTCATGTTGTGTTTTCTTGGAAAGTTCCCATTTTGTACAAGCTTTGTACCAATTATGTTTAGTGGATCATATTGCTAATGCCTAGAAACATCAAATTGTAAAATTGTAAAAAAATCTTGTGCCACATTGAATGCTCTTCTCACAAATGTGAACCCTTTGCATGTGACAGGAAAGGAAGGAAAAAATGGTTTTCTTTTGCTAACCATGAAATAGTACATATGTACTTTCCAACTGTCGTGCATATTCCAATGCAAATACCCTCTCTGTCACATGTATTGGAAGTTTGTAGGGTTCTACTATTGAACCATAAAACCTTAATACAATATAGTCCTCCATAAAGTACCAGTCAGACAAATTTAATTTGGCTTTCCAATTAAATTAATTGTTTACAAGACATAGCCAATCCAGGAATTAAAAGTGCCCATAATTTGATGATAGAGGGGTACCAAAAAGAAGTCTACAAAGTGTTTGTAGTCCCCTTGGGGATCATCCATTCTAATCACTTGTGTTCATTCAAATATTTGTTTACCAAAATTAAGATGAAGCTTGTTTGTTTCAAATATTTGACGATGCTTTGATAATAGAAGATAGCACAAGTAGGTCATATATCTAAATGTCTTATGTGACTGTGACTATGAACTTGTTTTAATCATTAACAATTTTTTCTTGCATGCCATGAACAATGTGCTCACTATATGTATATCTTACTGGATCTTGTAGATAAGGAATATTGAAAATCATTTCTAGAATGTTGGCACCCACTTTTAGGTTACCTTCCAAACCCAAACATATTGATAGAAAGGATACAGTATCCTAAACCCATTGCGAAAAGATATCCAATTCAGAAGGTAGTTTATGATGATGAGACAGATTGGAATTGAATTTTTCTACTAATCCTCTAATACTAATGTTTTCTATGTGGTCGTAAGTTTTCACATGTTTCTGCTAGTTTTTCGAGGTGAATGTGGATAAGGTTTTGTGCTTCATACTATATGTCCAATAAACTAGCAAATTCACTTTCTGTTATCAACTAAACTACCTCCTATGTATTTTGATTAACAATTGCCTTACTTTTTTTGTCATAGTTTTTGGCACAAACCATTACAACTTATGGACAAGGGAATACTGGAGGAGACCCAAGCAGGTTGTTCTTGTAGTCCATGTTGCAAATTTATTTACAATGGACCCTATCATTTTGTTGTTTTTAATATATTTTGACTCTTTTGTGGATCATTCCACTTATCTAGAATTACATGTTTGATTGCCTTCATACTCCTTCCATAGATAATAGGATCACAAATATTGTAGAATTCATCAATAAAACCTAACATTTTAACTAGTTTGTGCAAGTCAAAAATGGTTTCCCCGTCCCCTGTATTTTATTTTAGGTTGCATTTTCAGTGCTAGTGATAGTATCACTCCTCTTGTATGTTGTTGTCATCATTAAAAATTTTACAAAGCTATACACAGTCACAAATTACAAATTACAAATTACAGGCATGATTAATATTTAAAACCCTAAACTGTAGATCTAATAATTTACTTTGCAAGTTAGCTAGCTGCTAGAATGTAAACAATTTAGGCTTACAATGCATGATACATTCAAAATTAAACCCTAAATTATATGGCCGATACTACACTTACAATAAAAATCTAAAAGGTGTGATATGAAAAATATGTTCAGGATCTTACCTAGAAAGTTGAAACTCAAATTTATAAATGCAGTCTATGAGTTGTGTTAGAAGACTAGGACTACATTGCAACTTGGAAATTTTAAGTTCATAACACCTTTCTAATTAGTGATGCTCCAATGCTTTTGCAGAGATCTTGGTAGTTTATGCAAAGATCAAAGATTGAACAATGAAAATAAAACCTTGCGGTCTAGACTCAACACAAAAGCAAATTCTACAAATTGTAGAAGTAGGAGAGTTGAGACTATGTTTGATATTTGTTATTAATTATTATGTACATTGTACAATATAAAGCTAGTATGATAATTTATTATAATTTTCTTATGAAACGTGACACATTACAGTATAAATCAGGATTAACTTTACTGATTACTACTAATTTATATCTCTGAAGAGTCGGAGACTTCTTTCTGAAGACTTCTTTTTCGAGCACATTTTGAAAAAATAACTATTGTAGCCAAAATTGGCCCAGAGTACATCTCCAACCATTGATCTTTGATGATCCAACAGTGGTTGGCGCATCAACCATCACCTCTTTAGAGGTCATGTCAACACACAATGTCATACTCATTTCTCACTTGATACATGTATGCCACGTGTCTATTTTTCAACATCTTTTTAAAAAATAACTATTGTAGCCAAAATCGCCAAAATCGGCTTGAAGTACATCTCCAACAGTTGATCTTTAATGGTCCAATGGTGGTCGGTGCATCAATTATGGCCTCTTTAGAGCTCACATCAACACACAACGTCATACTCATTTCTCACTTGATACGTGTATGCCATGTATCTTCTTTCTGAGGGCATTTGAGGAAAGGAGTTGATTATTGTCAAAATTAGTCTAAAATGCATCTGGAGTCATTGATCTTTGTTGATCAAATGGTGGTTGGTGTGTTCCCTTCAAGAGCCCTTTTTGCTACACTAAATGATGTTGACGTTGTGTCATCGCATGTCACTATGTTATTTACCATGTCTATATGAATACAAATTAGTCACATGTGATACATGTATGCCACATGTCTTCTCTCCGAAGTGATTTAGTAAAACAAGTTGACTGTTGCCCAAATAAGCTCGAAATACATCTTGAGCCATTGATCTTTGTTCATCCAATAGTAGTCAAGGCATCCCCTTTATTATATTAATACTTGTGATATTAAATTATAATATTAATTATTATTATTAATATAATTATAATAATATTGTATAAACACTTGTTGAAGACTCCAAAGCGATCTAAAGTACATCCAAGATTAGAATTTTAGATTAAAATAAGATCTTTTATGATAAAAGAAGTGCCACGTAGTACCTTTTATTTTTTGCAACTTGTAGTAATTTTTTATTTTTTATTTTATTTTTTTGATTAGTAAACGAACAAGGCCTTGATGAACTTTATTAATAAAATAATAAAATACAAAAGCTTTTCTCTATTCAAACAAGCACTGGTAGGAAAGAACGGAGAAGAAAACCTCCAGTCTTGCCCGAGACAAATGTCCTATATTTTTACAGTTTAAAAGGGGCATACCCCAGTGAACTCATTAAATTGATAAAATTACAGAAAAACAAGGGCATATCCCTGAAAATTGCATTGATACAAAAAATTCCAACACCTCTACTTAATAAGGTTTGATAGAGGTTGGAGACACCATCAATGGGCTATCAATTCTACCTTGCTGGAGATAAATATTCAACATGCTAATCACTCATAGGGGTTAGTAGACATGAGGAAAACAATGGCATAGATTATCCCATCATGGGGACCGATAAGATTAAATACCATTCTGAATAATTATATATAAGAATATTAAAAAATCCAAATGATAAAATTAAAATGAAAGCAAATTGAGTAGTCCTAGTAAGAACAAAGGAAAACATGCCTCTAAACAAAGTAAACCGTTACAATCTAACTAGAATATAAAGTTCATGAACTACATATATTAATTTAATAATTGGGATGAACTAAAGAATGACATGTAATACAAAAGAAATGACACTTACATGAGGACACAAATCTATGGTTGAAGCATTTTAAGATAAAAAAACTTACAATAGTCAATAACCTATATAAGGGGATTAGCTAATAAAATAATAACCAAACTCTAATGCAAAATGACCTAGAGAGAGTAAGCATCTTTAAATATATGTGAATTGACCCCATCCGCCTCTAAATTAGCAAGGTGATCCACTTTAGAATTTCCTTCACAATATATATGTTGAATTTGCATATCCTCAAACTTATCAAGAAGAACTAGAACTTCACCAAGTCTAGAGTTAATGATCTAATTAGGAGTTGAACATTTCCTAATTGCATTCATAATGATCTGAGATTCACCTTTGATGACAATTTTGGACACCCCTAATTCAATATATAATAGCAACCTTGATTTCAACGCTTCTAATTCAGCCAAATTGTTAGAGGTAGGCATAATAGCCATAACCTTTTTTGCTATCCAATGAACCGTGTCATTGTTGATAATACAACCTATTCTAGCTATGCCAAGATTTCACCAGGAGGCTCCATCGAAGTTAAGTTTGATCCAACCCTTTGGGGGTGGGGACCACATACAATTGGCTCTGTTTGCTTTGCTACTTTTGGTATATACCAGAGGGGGGTTAATAAGATTGACCCAATTCTTTTTCATCATACTGTCCCACAGAGAGAAGGAACCCTCCTCTTTCATACATTTCCTAAGATGCGAATTAGTGACCTCCATGATGCAAACCTCGATCTTGAGGATCAATTCCTCAAGCTTTAGCTCCGAATCCCATAAAATATGCCTATTTCTCTACTTCAAAATTTCCCAAGCTATGATTGATGGGAAAATATTCCTTACTATAAACACCCCTACCCTAATTTGAAGGCCAACCTCTGAGGAAGTCTCAAAAAAATTGAGGAAAAGGCGAGAGTCAATTCAACCTTGATCTAAGCCATTCACAACATTTTTTTAAGAAAGGGCAATTGTAAAGTAGGTGATCCATGTCTTCTGAGTTATGCTTACAGAGCACACATCTAGAGGGATCTTGGATCCCATATTTACAAAGTTGATCAGTTGTCGAAATCCTATTTTGAAATGCTAACCACTGGAAGAAACCAACCTTAGGCAGGCAATCCACATCCCAACAAAGCTTGAGTGGGATATCAACCTTATCCCCACTTGGAGAATGGAGCAAAGCTTTGTACCTATCCTTAACTTTATAGTTTCAATCATTAGCTACAACCCAGATAAGTACATCTTTCTTCTTAAATTGCTTGACAGACCTGTCTGCCAGTAACTTGTTGAAAGTTTCAACTTCTACTGCGTCTGCCCCTAAGCCTTCCACTCATTTCTAGACCCACTTATCAACCCCATCCATCAATATTTTGGTTTTGTAGTTGCTAAATTTGTTCCCCCATAGAGAAACAAGCAAGTCCTTTAGGTTTTCAGGGTAATCACTAGAAACTAAAGTGGGGTGCCCATCCCAAGAATCTTCCCAAAAAAATACTTCGTCGCCAGAGCCTACATCCCATGTAAGAAACTTATCTATGAGATCATGACATTTTAGCATAAAATTCCAACTTTCGGATCCCTTGGGTGGATTGATCATTCTAAAATAGAAGTCAGATCCTCTGCATTAAGGTATTTATGGTAAAGAATCTTGGCCCATTTTTTTATCTCTTTTATTGTACAATTGCCAAACCAGTTTTGCCCCCAAGGCTATGTTTTGCCATTCAAGATTCTTGATACCAATGCCACTTAGATCTTTAGGTTTACAGATGTTATCCCATTTGTTGAGAGCTAATTTTTTGTCCTCTTCACAATCTTTCCGGAGAAAATTCCTAAGTTTCGCTTCAAATTTAATACGATGACTCTTAGATAGGGGAAGATAGGTAGATTGGAATGGCTGACAAAATGGAGCTAATTTTAGTTACCTTCCTTGCTTTAGAGAGCCATTTGTCCTTCCAACCCCCAATCCTAGTATCTAATCTATCCATAGTATTATTCCATACTTTACAGGATTTAGAGCCCTTCTCTAGCTCTATTCCCAGATATTTGCACTGGAATTGACCTTTCTTATAGCCCATAAACCTACAAATCTTGTCTTCAATTTCATTATTCATGTTGATGAAGAAAATATTAGATATGGTCTCATTTACCTTTTTCACAAAGGCCCTTGTATATGTTTTAATGATGGATTTAAATCCTGAAGCTTCTAAAATAGTACTTTTGCTTGGAAGAATTGTATCATCCACATATTGTTGATGTGTAATATTAGGCATATTGTTGGTAACAATGATCCCAAAAATTGTTTGATTATGATAAGTGTTAGAGCTCTCCCAAAGGTTTCAGCCATAATGATGAAGAGTGAAGGGGATAAAGGGTCACTTTGGCGAATACCCCTTGAAATTTTGAAGAATAGAGATTTTAGGTGTAGAAATGAAATTAAAGATAAGGTTAATCCATTGGTGGGAAAAACCAAAAGCTTTGAGAACCTTACAAAAAAATCTCCAATCAACCATATCGTACACTTTTTGGATATCTAATTTCATAAACATACTAGGTTCCTTACTTTTGTTGGCTGAATGTATCGTTTCTTGAATAGTGATAATGCAGTCAAGAATAGATCTACTTGGAACAAACCCGGTTTGTTCCTCAGAGATCAACTTTGGTAAGAAACCCTTTAGTCTATTAGCCAAAATCTTAGAGAAAATCTTATAGATAATATTGCATAACGTGATAGTTCTGAAATCCCCTGGAGATTATGGATCACTTTTTTTGGGGATCAATGTGAGGAAGGTAAAATTAATTTCAGAAAGTAGAGCACCTCCATTTCTTGAAGCTTCGATGGCCTTCCATAAATCAATCCCAATGATATCCCAACATTTTTGAAAGAAGAAAACTTGAAAACCATCAAGTCCAGGGGACTTATCTGGATTCATTTTTAAAACTACCGATTTCACCTCTTCCAAGGTTATAGCTTTATTTAATAATCTATTATCCTCAGTGGAAATTAGTCTAGGAATATATTTAAGCATCTTATCTTGATCTATTAAGTTTGACCCTTTGTAATTGTTTAAAATATCTTTAAAATGAGTTGTGAAGGTGTTAGCAATTTCACTCGGGTTCTCGACCCTATTACCCAACTGATTTTTGATACTAGTTATCTTACTTTTTGATCTATTAATTAAAGTAGAATTATGAAAAAAATTGGTATTACGATCCCCTTTGTCCAGCCATTTTTCCCTAGATTTCTGGAGCCAAAAGATTTCTTCTTTGGACAAAATCGCTTCTTGCTTGGCCAAAAGATTTTTTTCTAGCAAATAACTGTCCTTATTCATACCATTCTTGATAATTTCCAGATTTAGATTTTTTAATTGATTTTCAATCTCTAATTTCTCTATAAATATGTTATTAAAATGTTCTCTATTCCATCTTAAAATGTGCTCTTTTAACATTTTAAGTTTGGAAACAAAAACAAACATCTTAGAACCCTCTGCATGGTCGTGCACCCACCATTCTTTAATTTTTTCGATAAAATCAAGATCTGAGAACCACATTTTTTTCGCACTTGAAAGGATTCTTGAAGGGTTTGAAAGATTCTAAAAATTCTAAATGAACTAGAAAGTGGTCCGACCTAGCGATTGGCAAGATAGAGGCTTGCAAATTAGAGTTATATTCATCTAACTCACCAATGAAGAAAAACCTAACCAATTTTTCTACAATATGTGCAACATCTTTACTCCTATTGGTCCAAGTGAAGTTCCCATTGATAATGGGAATATCATACATATCATGTTTATCTATCCAGTCTCTAAAAATAAGAGAAGATTGCGACAGATGGCTAATACCACCTATTTTTTTGTTGAGATTTAAGATGGTATTAAAATTGCCCCCTATCAGGAAAGAGTTATCCTTGAATTTGAAAATAAAACAACTAATTTCATTCCAAACATCTATTTTATTGGTATAGCTAATAGGACCATAAACGTTAATAAGAATAAACTTTAAATCAGTTTTGAGACTCTTGACACTAAAACTTATCTAATTAGGGTAGCACTAAAGACTATTAAGAGAAACCCTCCTAGGATCCCATAGAACACCTAAACCTCTAGATGCACCTATGGATTCCTGAAACATGGACTGCCAAATACCAAACATTTTATCTAATTTAATGCCTTCATCCTTAATTTAGTTTCCTACACTATGATAATTTCAGAATCAAAAGTTTTGAGAAATTGTTTTACTAACCTCTTCTTGCTAGGGGAGTCTAATCCCCTAGTGTTCCACATGGTGATCTTCATGCCTCTTTGGGAAGGCCCTTCCCCTTCCCAATGTTGAATAATTGATTGATATTCTGCTATTCTTTATTGAGACCTACCGCATCCCTTAGATCTTTTAATGAAGGTCTGCCTCTTTTACAATTTGCATTACCATACTTAGGAGAGTTGAGACCTAGTTGATTCTTTAGAATCCCAAGATTTTGGCAGGCTTTCCTTGAATTCTAATTGTTGATCATCCTTTCCTCATTTGTTACCACTATGTCTTCGTGTTCTAACTCCTTAATAATCTGATGAATTATATGAGGTTGGGGATCTTCTTCAGACTTGTCTCCTGTCTTAATATTCAAGCTTGTCCCATTATCTGATGTCTTAGGATTTGAACCAATGCTTTGAATCTATCTTCTAGCATCATCCTCTTCCTCTATACATAGCATATCTCTTCCTAGATCCTTGCAAGTATAATTTTCACCACCTAATTTGATGATTCTCTGTATTAGAGCTGCCTTTTGTGTCTCGATGCTGTTATCAAGTTCCTCAAAAGTGAAAACCTAAACAAGTTCCTCTGCTTGTTGTTCCAGATCCTCCTCTCTTTCATCTAGATCATTTAATTCTTCCTCCAACTTATCTTATTTGTTTAAGAAATCTTGTACCTCTTTTGTTAAGGAAATCTCCGCCTTATAGGCTTCAACTTTATTTGGAAGCTTTGTAGGAGTAAATGGGGAACTTATGGTGATTATTGGTGTCTGGCAAAACTTTGAAGAAACATTTCTACATTCTTTTCTTGGTGTAGACTCTAAAGGGTCCACTGTTTGACCATGTTTCACTATGGGTGAAACCTTTTGAGTTGCATGAGTCTCCATTAATGCTGCATCTGCTTCAAATAGCATACAATTTTCCATATCCACTATATCATCTCCACTAACATCCCCTAAGTTCTTATATTGGAGGCAAGTATGCAACAAACTGACAATGTCTGTGTTGACAATGACCACAGTTTTCCTTTCATTGGAAGCTGTAATAACCAAATCAGATGCCATCTGCTATCTGCTTCCATTAGAAACAATATCACCCTGATCCGTTGCAAACCCGAATAATTGATCCTGTCCTTGCATAAAATTCTCTTCATTTGTTAGCATGTCTTTGTCTTCATTAAGAGGTATTCCCTATTCTATAGTGCTCTTGTCTAATTTGTGATGTCATTTTTTGTTCTTTTTAGCTGCTTTGACCTTACGGCTTGAAAAATTTGACTACGAGCTCTGACCGACCACAATGATGGATTTTAAACTTCTTCTAGGTTCTAAGTTATCTTTGATTGGAGCCTTACTACCACCTTGGGAGTTTGCTTGGTGCTTGTCATGTACATATTCCGTATTGGTAGGATCCAACAAACATGATTGAACTCTTGATTTCCTTCTTTGCTCTCTGAAGTTTGGAAAAATATCCTACAAGTTCGATGTACATGGAATGATCTTGGTAGTTGTTTCCCTGCCCTTTTCAATCTTGACAATATCTAAGATCTCTCCTTCGAATAGCTGAAGATGACATTCGTATGTAGCTTTCTTGGTTATGATTTTCTTTATCCCTTGAAGAGCTTGATTATATTTTGTCTTAATGAGTAATTTGACATTATTATCGTGTTGATATGAAGAGTCTATACCCAGGAGTTCTCCCAAGCCAAACCCTAAGGATTTAAGGATCTCTAAACAATTCAGCTATGGAGGCAAAGACTATATATTATACCAGATTAGACACCAGAAATCTAAATTCTCTAATATAAGGTTAGCTTGCCATTCAATAAATTTGACAATATACCCATTAAAATACAATTCTGATGCATTAATGAATTGATTTTTAACACTTTTATTGATACAATGCAAATAAAGAACAGAGTCATAATAGAAAGAAATACTTACCTGTGATCTGCAATTTTCTTCTAACCAGTTAGAAAGAAATAGGAGATCATCCCTCGATCCACACCAAATTGCAAAGATACCAAAAATTTTGCAATTATTCCAAGCATCTTCAATTACACCCTAAGTGAGGGAGATGGAAGGAGCCACTACATTGGGGGAATCATGGATTTTTGGTGTGCCCTTGGAGTTAGAGGAAACCCACAGAGTTGAAAATACTTGACGAAAATGTGGAGGGATGTATGAACTAGGTCTTCCTAAATCTCTAAAAGGGGAGGAAAAAGTAGACGAATATGCCCTATCAAAAATTGCAATCTGAGACATAGGATTGTCATAAAAGGGTAGGGCATATTTCGTTAGGGAATAAACCCTAAATTACTTTTTGAGGTTGTCTAGGGTGAAATATGACAATGGGCAAGGATAATTTGCCAGATCTACAACATAACATGAGGAATTTCCCTTCCGTAAGGATGACTTTAGGTGCTGCTGATTAGCGTGATGGCTCTTATGCATATTGCTGCCTTCCACCTCTTCCAGCGCAAAGAACTTATTTGAGAGTTTAACCTCAAAGTTCATTCTAGGGTTCTTCTACGTCTTCTGCAAAGCTTGAGTCTTCTTATTATGTGTGGATCTAGATTTTTTGCTAACTTTGACCCAAGGTTTTGATCCCTTGATTTGCAGGGAGGAATTCTGCTCTACTTTGTTTGAGAATTCGCATGAGCTCACCATTTTTTTTTATAAAGTTATGCATGCTCTATTGTTGTTGATTGTTGCAACTTGTAGTAATTTAATTAAGGAGAGTAAAACACATTTTTATTAAAGATAAAAATTACTAATTAAAAATAAATTGAATAAATGTGTTTTATGTTTTATTTTAAGAAACAATTTGACTTATTTGTGTTATGTTTTTTAAAATTGTTTTGTGATTGAATAAGAAGATATTCATAATAAATTAAATAGAAATAGGAATCTATGTATATGTGCATTGAATTTCAAACTGAATCATTTACATTAACACAATAATTATCTTATTTTATACTTTTGATGATGATTAAAAAATAAAAAGTTGGTATGTTATAATCAAAGTGTTTGTATGAAAATAGAGAAGTTTATGAATATTTAATATATCAACTATTGTGTTAGAACGTAGAAAACTACTTCAATAATTCAATAATGATACATCATTTTTAATTTATTAGTTATTAGAGTTGGCATATATCTTCTTTCCGGATGCATTTATAAAAATGGTTGAGCATTCCTCAGATTTTCCCAAAAATCATCTATGGTCGTTGATCAAACAATGCTACTATGAGAATAGTTATTTCACTCTTGATACATTTCTTCTTTCTAGGGCTTTTGGAAAAGCTAGTCAGTTGTTGCCAAATTTGGCCCGAAAAACATCTAGAGTCATTGATCTTTGTTCATCCAATGGTAATTGTGACATTGCCTTTATAATATTACGAACATAGTTCTTAAATATATTAGAATATTTATAATTTCTAAAATAAAATAGTTTTTCAAATATACTTTAAATTTGATTGTAAAATAAGGCAAGAGCCTACAACACAATGGAAACTTGTGAGACTCTCATGTGTGGGAGGCCTTGCGTTCAAATCCACTTAACACATAAAAATAAATAACAATAATTAATCTAGGCTTCGGCCTTTTACCAATAAAAAAAAAAAAATTGATTGTAAAATAAACCCATCCAATGGAGAATTTAATTTAATTTTAAAAGTAGCTGTAGATTTTGTTCCACATATTCCATTATTTTGTACTACTGAAACCAAATACTGAAGTAAGTTATTTATTAATTAAATTAATTGTTAAATGTTAAACCTCAATATGTTAATTTAAATTCAATGTTAAATGTTATATTCTATTTCTTAACAATTTAATGGAAATTTTTGGAAATGTCAAAACATTGCATAAGTAAGCATAACAATAAAATACAATTTTATTTGGAACTCCAAAGATTTCATTGATATTCCTTGAAAATTACTATCTAAGGAAGACACATTTACAATGATTGTAATTTGATAAAAAAGCAATAGAAAGTGAGACCAAACTATAGGGGAAAACCCAAGTACTACTATACTAGTCTTTATAGAAAGCACAAGACCTAACTAAGGTTGTAAATTCTTGAAGTCGTGGGTTGTCTTATGCCCACTTCATCCAGTTTATACCATTTTCAGAGAAAATCCAAGCCAATTCATGCTCATTTCTTATGGTGCTTCAATTGTCCAGCAGTCAGGCCTAACATAAATGGTTCTAGGGCCACATTATAACTAGGTTCTAGAATCTTTTAGATTCACCTACCTAAGGGATCCCCACCCCTAAATCTGCATGGGTAATAATGTCAATATCATCGCCCAAGTATTCTTCTTTAAAAGTCCTTCTTAGGAGCAAAAAAATGTTGATCCTTTCTTCTTTTAGGTTGAGCAGAGATGCTAGAAAATGGGACATAATGTTCATGTTGACATGATACCTATTCTCATTCTCCAAAAACTTGCACCACAGAACCATTTTCATAGCATGAATAATGAAATGCACAACGGGAACAACCTCATTGCAAATTGACAAGAGGTTTTCATCAGGGATGTATTCATATTCCAATTTGCATGTTAGGCAAATTGGAGTGTCCATCTTGATTCATAATTTATGAAATAATTAACTATAGATCAATGACTATAGACTAGTGACTATAGAGAAATGACTACTAGTCTACCACAAGTAAACCAAACCAAAATTTAATGAGCACTACAAGTATACCATATTATTGACTACCAAAATCAAGATGAACAATGAGTGATGGTCCCTACACATTTGTCCATCCAACTTCCAATTCAATTATTTTAAATGATTAAATCTTTGTAAATCTTCAACGTAAATGCAAGTTTGTGTTGAAAAAGTTGTAATGTTTGTGGAGTTGATGGATGAGGGAATGTCACTAACAATGACAAGACATCTATTTAATGTCTACTACAAGTGGATGTAAACATGTCACCATTCTAGAGACTTGAACAAAGTCGAGGCTTCATTCGAGACGTTTGGCCCGAAACAAACCTTCAACCATTGATATATTATCATTAGACGATATTCTTAGATGGATGTTATCGATTATGCATGTATGTTGGAGATATGACATGTTATGTGAAACATTTCCCAAAAAGCCATCACTTTAGACATCAATTCTTGCTCACATGCGACATGTGTACCGTGTAGTACTACTAACCAATAAGTACTTACTAGAAAATGAAATTACGATTCACACAAATTTGGAAAGTAATAATTAAATACATCATCTAATTACTATAAAATGACTAGAGACCAAAAGAAAATATGCTACTTCTAAAATATCAAATATCAACAAAAAGGGGTTTACTTTGCATTACATTCTTTGTATGTGTGTGTACACACACACACACACGTATATATGTATATGTATATATGTATATATATGTACATATATATACATATATACATATGTATATATACACTAGATGCCAAAAATGGTTGTGGTTTCCCTCAAAAAGGGAAGCAACAAGCTTTAAACCATTACATTCCAAATTCATACACTTTTCAATCATATGTTTTACAAAATAAACCTTAACTAAACTAATGATTCTTCGTGTAACACTTATTTTATCTTTCAAAAAATTTAAAAAGCATTGAAGTTCTAGTTGTGTTGCTCCACCACATTTGCAATTTGTTTTTCAAAATTAGTAGGTTTGAGATGCATTTCAATGAACATTGCTCGGAGGTCTACCTTTCCATGCTCCTTTTTGAGCTCTTTGATGATGTCCTTAGGATTAGTAGAGAGAACTTGTAAAGCTGCAATAAGCCTAGTAGTAAGATCACTTTGTTCCTCATCCTCCTCTGTAGTCAAATCTGGGTTGACAATAGGGCTTGGATTTTCAATCAACGATCTCTCTTCCACATGCAGTCCCATTTTTGGCAATCAACTACATTTCTGATAAGGGCAACCACTAACTGGGATGTCTACAATTTAAAGAATTTTTTTTCATCTAGATCCACTCTACCATAAATGCAATAGGAAAATCCACATACGTGTCATCCTATAGATACCTCACTTTCTTATCGCTCTTTGATTTAATACTGAATGTAATCTTTTGATAATCTAACAATTGATTTGAAAAAAATACAATTAATTTCTAGTCGTTGACTCATTGAGTCATCACGTCATTTTCTAGCACATTTGCCAATGCATTATATATATGTTTTTCACTAGATGGAAAAATTGCCTAATCAAATATATATTTTATCCAATAAACAAGAAAAATTTCCTAATCAAATACATGTTCTTTACATTAAATGAGAAAAATCGCCTAATCTAATATATTTTGTTTTCCAATAAATGGGAAAATTTGCCTTATACAATATTTTTTTTTCTACCAAAAGAGACAAAATCACCTCAATTTTATGAAATTTTGTAATGGTCGGAGAAAAATCGCATCTAAAATTAAACTTTTCTTGACATTGAAAAAACATTCACCAATAGAAATTAAGTTTTTTCCCACAAAATTAATGCTGGATTTACCAAAAATTTATATATTTTTTGGGGACGGGGTTTCTTAAAGTTATCCCTGGTTTGGGGCACATAAAATGACTTTAGAAAAAACATAGAGTGGATACATTTAATCACAACTACAAATAATAATTAGACTCCATATAGCACAATAAATTTATGACATCCCAACTAATAAGAAGAATATTCATGTAGAATACAATATATATATATATATATATATATGCACATGGGTGGGCCATGATACATAGCAACATGGACATAAATGAAATCAGAGGATACATACCTAAGGTACAAGTGTGTGAGGTTGACTATTAATTCTATTACTTAATACATAAGTAATAATAATTAATGAAAGTGCTACTCTACCCTAATGTGGCAAGACCAAAAGGACTATGTTGGCATTTTACTATGAATTCTAACTACATTATAGGAAAGGCTAATAGAAACTACATTTTGATGTAGCATATTTTGTTGTTGTCTATAATAGTATGGTGTAGAAGGATAAACAAACTTGTGGATGGTCCCGTTTTTGTACACATAATTCCTACACTACCTTGTCAGTGGGAAAAGATGTTTGAGGATATCTATGATGGTAAAACTATATGATAAGATAGATGCAACTTTATTTGAAATAATTTCAAATTTTCTAGTTGATATCCACATAATCAATGTAGATCATCTAGTTCCTAATCAGAAGCTTATGCAAACACTATACATATTAGATTTTGAGTTTGTGAAATGTATAGTAGTCAACTCCTTAATGATCTTAGACATTGCATATTTTTTGTCATTAAATGAAATATCCTATTATCTTATTATTGCTAGCATAGAGGAGGCCAACAAAGAAATATAGAAATTCTAACTACATTCTAGCTTAATATATACATTGTTAAATGTCATATTTTGGGGGTTGAATTATTTTAACATACATGTTCTGTGTTCTCGATCTTAGCTTATGTTGATTAGGGTTCTATGTTGTTAGAGATTGTTTGAAGGAATGGATATTGCTGAAAGTGCTTTGCTTATTCCTCCACATATTGGATGCATGTCTAAGGGTGGTTCCAACTGTAACATCTAACATAATTCCTATTTCATTTATACTTTGATAGATACCCATGCCTTGTTATGAAATTCCCAAATTCTAATTGCGGCATTCTGTCAAATGACTAACGAGCTTTGTCTATGCTTTTGCATTTTGTATATAGTCCAACAAAGCATTTCCAACTACAATATTGGCCAAAATTCCTTATTAATGCTTTGATGAATGAACCTACCTAGTTCTAAGGCTCCTATTTTTTTACTGGCTGGGAATACATTGTCAAATTAAAAGATCATAATTTTTTCTAATTGATAATCAACTAGATTCAACACAACAACATAATTATAATTCTCTTTAATATGATGTTTTAGACACTCTCTTTATCTATTGTACTGCATTTAATCTTTAATCTTATTATCCTTTACAAACCTAATAGAATGAATGAATTTACTAGTGAATCCTAAATGAATGAATGAATTGAAAAACTAGGGCATTATTGAGAGCTTTGATTGACATAATTTTCAGATATCATATGAAATGAAATGGGCATGTAAGTAGAAATAAAATAGAAAGACATTGTGTAAAGACGAGTGCATGAAATGGATGATTTTGGAGTACTGGTATGTATAGATAGTCAACATGTAGTAGGCACATATCATTAGTTGAGATTAAATTTGGTGTGTGTGAAAGATCACTATAGAGATGTCAAACCCTTTGTCAAATGATTGAAAGAACAATTTTAAACATACACACTTTGGGCCTAATCATCTCCAACACTATATCTTAGCTCTCAAGTTCTTCCCCTAATACATGTACAAATTAAGGTGCTACAATGAAGAATCAATGATTAGAAGGAGGAATACACACAAACTAGGAGCAACTCACGGTTAGACTAGTGAGGCAACAAAATGCAAACCCATGTAGGTCTAAAAGATTGAACATAAAATAAAATAAAATCATATGAGGGCACTAAGCAATGGTCTACATTCATTATATTTTATCATATCATCTACAATCATTTCATAATCTATAATCTACCATCATTCATTATATTTCATTATTCCCTAGTCACAGACTCATTATATTAGGATTTTAGTGGAGAAGGAATGGAGTGTCTTCACACTAATGTGCAAGATTGACAAGAAGGATGACTTGTACAAAGACGTGGTTTTGTCGTACCTATTTCTTATGAACAACCTTCATTGCATTGTACATAAAGTGAATGGCTCTGACCTCAGGTGTATTCTTGGTGAGGAATGGATGAGAGAATATTGGAATAAGGTAGGGCATTATACAGTAAATTATGAAAGGAGCACGTGGATGAAAGTGCATAGATCATACCTGTTTGCTTGATGACAGTGCACTTAATCCCTTCCTCTTGCTCATGGAGATGACAAAATGAAATGAATTTCAATTTTATTTTTATTTATATCCCAAATTCATTGAAATTTTGACAATAACCTTAATTGATGTCAAAATTTTGACAACAAACTTATATAAGGTCAAAATTTTGAACTTGTTGGGACATATAACAAAAAAATTGAAAATCACAAGCCAAAATGACCTTTGGTCAAAAATGTTGGTAAAAAATAAAGGGCAAATGTACTAGTGCAAGGGGAATAATCTTTAGGACATGAAACATATATCCAAGAGATTCTCTATTTCAGCCTTGACAAGAAGAGTGATGCTAAGATTTATCTTATAAATCTTTTGCTTAACTAGTTTAACATTTGGTGCAAGAACTATATTATGAGTAATGATCTTAGGATCAATGCCAGACATGTGCAAATATATCCAAGAAAAAATATGCAAGAAATCAAGAAGAAGATCAATGTGTTACTTTTGTTCATCTTCATCTAAATATTTTCCAATTTGAAAACCTTCTTAGGATCATTAGGATTGACTTGCACATCCAAAGTATCAATGATTAAGAGATTTCTTTTCTGAGAGTCTTCTTCACATGGGAAATAATCAAAACATAATTTACTCTCACTCTCTTCCATAAAATATCCATCAATATTCAAACAATATGGCCTTCTCTTATTGTGATAAAAAGAAGGCAAATCATTAGACACCCCTAAGAATTCTGCTATAGCATAGTTAGAGGAAATGACATCAAAAGATGGTTTTTGATCTAATGTGTTAAGATACAGGTTCACTAATTTTAGAGGACCACTATAAATTTTATTAACATTCAAAAAAAATGTAGGTTACTTATGAGGATTACAAACCATAAGTGTGTTCACAACCATCATTTGTTAGAGGAGCATGCACTCTCTGTTCAAAATTTCCACAACCTCTACTATTAAACCCTTAGTGAGAAAATGATAACTGAGACCATAACAAAAAAACCATATCAGAAAGAGTTAAAGGAGCTTCATAGGTCACCATATCATAAGAATCATGTTTAATCGTCTCAATTGTTTCATTATATGAAGTAACAACAAATTTATTACTCAATTCTCTTGAAAGAGGACTAGAAGCAACAACTTCAACTTTAGGTTTTTCTTGAAGCTTCATAAAAGAAATTTAAGAAACTCAATATTCTTCAATGAAAGTAGAAGTGAAATCTAAAGTGCTTCAATCATCATCAGATAGAGTGGAAGAGGAAGAATCTTCATCCAATTGAGTTTCATTTTTAGACTTAGTTTCTTGTTTTCTTTCACTAGGTTCCAATACTTTAATAGACTTAGTGTTCATCTATGTGAAGAGTGACATCACATTATTATTAATGAATTTGACTTTATGATGAATCATTGAGGGAATAACATGCACGTTATGCAACCAAGTTCTTCCCAAAATGAGATTGTAATTGAGAGGTCCAGGTATAACATGAATTAGAGTATCTAGGATAACTAGACCCACTCTAATAGGTAAAGTTATAATTCCAAAAATCTTCATAGCAGTGTTTTTGATTAGGTAAAATAGGTTTTAATGGGTGCCTGAAACCCAATAGTAAACAAAATAAACTAACATTATGTCTTGAGAATGAAGCAATTCAACAAGAAACAACAGGCCATAGAGGGCCACGAGAACTTGACAAAATAAAACACAGCCTCTGAAGGAGCAAGCAAGCCTAGCAGACAAAAAATTGAAGGAAAAACAAAAAAGACAGGGGAATCAATTAGCGCACCATATCTTTGATCAACTCTGTAGCCTTGAGCTCTAGCATTTCCATGGTCTCTATCACTTCACTCATCAATTGTATGTCATCAAGAGAGTCATCCCTATCCCTCTTCTTCTTGTTCGATCTCATTTTGTTGCTTAGGCTCTCAACAAGGGGGTTGACATCCTCTTTTGTTACCCTATTGTCCTCATTTTCCATGTCATCTTTCATCCCTATGTTAACCTCCATCATACTATGCAACTGTTTGATATTATCATTTAAGTCTTTGATAATATTGAAGCTCTAGTTAGCAGTATTGTGGAGAGAGCTCTCCATCCTTTCCATTATTTTTTCCACCTTAGTAACTCTGATATCCATTTTGTTGATTCTGTCAATCCAATCTTCCCCTTCCTTCCTTTCTAGACCTTGCAACTTTTTCTTTATCTCCTCTATTTCATGAAAAATCCACTTGATAGAATGGAAGTTGTCTACCATGTTGTTGCAGGCATTGTTGAGGAGATTCATCTCCACCTCCCTGGCATTGTCATTGAGAATCACCATGGCCGAATCAATAAGTTACTCCAAATGAACTCTTCCATCATTCCCCTCCAAGACCTTGGGCTAGATAGTTTCTCTCACAATGCCCATTTTTGCAGTTTGAGTTTCAAAGTTTCTCCAGATCGTGTTCTTGCCCTTAGAGCTGAAAGTATAGGTGGTTTTTTTCATGCCATAATGCTTATTTCTCTCGTCCTAAGCATGGATAGGGGTATATTATCCCTTACTAGAATCCTGATCTATGTCCATTTCGTTGCCCCTTCTCCTCTTGGCTAGGCTTTCCACCTTCCTATGAATTGGGACTTTGCTAGTACCCTCATCTTTTATATTATCCTTCTCCTCCATTTCTATTCACTCATCCTCTTCATTATAGTCCTCAACAAAATTAACCTTAGACTTAATAATTTTACTCGTCAAGCCTTTCCCAACCTTGATTATATTCATTTTGGGTTCACTTTTCTTCTTGTTTTTGCCCAAATCCTTTATAATCTTGATTACCCCTTCTTCATCATATGAATGAAGCCCAACACTATCCTCAATGTTAGATGAGATACACGAGCTTTTTGTGTCCTTTGAGGACTCCACTTTATGGGCTATGGATCTGCCATGGGTTTGAGCCTTAAAGTGCTCATAAATCAATAACAATAGGCCCTCATGGAAAGTCAGGTTAGCATACAATATCATCTTATATCTCATGATATTCTTATTTAATGAGAAGAAGAGGTAGTAGGGGATGGAGATCTTAGTGCCATACCTAAAGTAGTTAAGGATGACAAAGTGATGGGTACAAACTCTATCATACCTTGTGTCCAACATAATATAAGCGAAAATTGCCTTAAGAATGAACCACCATAGTTTTTAAATTGAAGTTGGTTCATAGTATGCAGTCATCTTCACCAAATCCTTCATCTCCTTGGCATTCTTGGCAAAGTCTTTAACAACATTGAGGGAAACTTTCTTATCCCTAAGGAATTTGACGCCCTTGGAAGGGGAGTCAAACACCTTCACCAAATTGGAAATCAAGTTCATCAATCTTAACTTTCCCTTCTCTCCAAGACATGACCATAAGTTCAGTAACCTTAGGGTTCCAGCCATGGAATTTCTCAATGTAATTTGAAATGCCACCTTCCCTCAGCTTCTCCCAGACCTTCAACCTCCTTTTCCATTATCAATGTTATCAAAGCCACAATTTGGAATATTATCTAGTATTATAGTGGACATATTGGCCTAAATATCTTTCAGCATGTCTAAAATACACACATTCAAACCTGATCCATTATTAATTAAATTTATATCAATGAGATTCCCATCAATGAGAACAACCACAAGGGAATCATATTGGTTTTTCACTTCTTTGGGAGGAAAATATTCTTGAGTAAAAATTTGAGGAGGAGTTGATACGGCATGCACGTAATCTTTTGTGGTTTCACAATACACACCCCATTTTTGAAAAAATAAATAAAATGGGAGCCCATTTTTCTTGTAGGTCATGGGAATCTTGTTTTCAGAACAAGGTGTCTTCTGAGGTGCTTGGGTGATTAGGAGTACCATGTCCTGAGTCTGGTAGTTGAGAAAAGGCAACATCATCCAAAGTCTAAATTAAAATGTGTTTGTACTCAAACACTGCATAAGTGCATACCTTACGAAAGGTGCAAAAAATAAAGGCACCCCTTATAGTACACAAGTGGGGAGGTGCACACCTTGTGCATCTTATATAGGTGTCCAACTCCTTGTACTACATGCCAATCCTTGCCTATAAATACCTTGGCAAGGTCTCAAGTCCACTCATTATTGTCATCAGCTTCCTAGATTGTAGACACGCACACATAGAAACCTTTACATCCTCCACAACCTCTACATATTCCCAATTTGTATCATTGATAAGGCCACCTTTGTGCAATTTCGCAACCTTTGTGTCTCCTCTCGATTGCCATGCGTGCACCACCATCTCCAAGATACACATAATGTGCACTTGAGCACCTTGCACACCTTACACACCTATACAAGTGTGCAAGGTGCACAACATGTGCGCATTCCCCATTCTAGACTCCTTTCCCTTTGTAGAGTTTTTTCACCCTTTACACCTTACATAGTGTGTAAGGTGTGCGAGTACGTAGTTTCAAGTTTTGCACCTTTCTCAACCAATTCCTCAATTTTAGGATTTTTTCTCTATCTTTTTTGAGTCATCTAAAGTCTTTTTATTTTCTAAACACATATAACTTACATATATTTATCATTTTGTGTAGATTACCATGGAATCTTCATCATCAGCTACAATGAAGACCTCACCTAAATTAGTAACCTTCAATATAAAGGGTTCTCACACAAGTCCAACTTCATGAACTTGCATTTAGAGATCAAAGATACTAAACTTGGACAGATGAACTTGAATGAATTCCTCATTCTATGCAGAAGCCTCATAAGAGGTCTAAGTTTGTCACAACTATGATTCATAATGACCTAGTAAATGCAACATCCCACCCAACATTAGCGCAATATTATAATCTTATTATAGCTTTGGCTTAGAATTATGTCCTTAATGAGAAGGTGGGAAAGGACATCATAGGAGAGATTGTTTTGGACATCTGACTAGACAATATTGAAAGGGTCTTCCACCTCCCTACTAGATAAGAATAATACAACATCTCTTTCTATACAAAACTCAATTGGTATAAGAAAAATAATAAAGAGGTTGATAAAATATTACACGATAGAGAAAACTCCTCAGCAGAAGAAGGTTGGAAAAGTGGACATGACCAGAGGCTATATGATTATAGATATGAGATACTACATCATATTATTGAGCAGAGTAATGGGACTCCTGACAACTAGGCACTTAGAGACATGGATGGTCCACTCAATTGAGATGATAATAATGAGGACCAATATGATTGATTGGGGCACTCTTCGCAGTGAATCCTTAGATGAGTAGATGCAAATAGTAAAGACAAATCCTAGGTTTTACATGACCTCTTGTGTCATATACTATCTCATAGCTAAGGAAAACTACTTAGGATTGACAAGGAAGGGGGTGGCATTCGACAACAATGCATGACCATACATAGTGTATCTGTAGTTAGTCAAGAAGAAGTTGAAGGAGCGCAACTCCAAATATAAGATTGTGAATGATGCCTTCATCTTTGGAATTGTTAGATTCCTAGAGGGGGATTATGCTAAAATAATATTTCTAGAAGCAATCACAAGGGTAACATAAATAGGAACCTATTTTATATAGTTTCAAACTTTCACATACATATGGGTGGTTGGCTCATCATTACATCCAAAGAAGCTCCCTTGATATCCATCAGATAAGCTCATATTGTTGAAATAGCCAAGTGACTTAGTTCTGCTTATGATAGGATCTGTGAAAAACATTATAAGTCTTGTAAATGGCCCATCACCATCGAACCTTATGAGATCAAATAGAAGCAAGATATCCACACTTTTGATGCAGAATGAGAAGACTTCCCGCTAGAGGATTTACATATTGCTTGCCCCAACTTTGATAATAATGACATGTTTTGACATATTGAAGGCAAGATGTTTGTACTCGATTCCTCTATAGAAGATAATTGGATCAATTTTGTATATCACTATGAGGTTAGGAATATGGATTACTACAAAATGGACCTCATCTTGATAGAAAAGGTCCTAGGATTATGAATCTTAAACAAGGCATGGGTCAAAGATTCAACAAAGACCCTAGACCCCTTATATAACAAGGATAAAGTCTTCAACAAGCACATTCAAAATACCGAGGTGCATCATGAGGAGAACAATTATATAATGCATCGCACTTGACATATTATTAAGCTAACCATAGATTGGGTCAAGAAAGCTTTCCCATGGGAACCATTTCTAGAAAATCCATCACTAAAGTCTCTAGCATGTCTTAGAAGAAGAGAGAATGAGTAACAATAACAACTCCTACTTATTCTTTTGCCTTTCGGTGTGCACAGAGATAGTTTATAGGGATGACAAAGATGTCACATACTACCATCATGAGGAGAAGACCAAATAGAGGAAGATGAATTCTACAGAGAGAAAATAAACTTTGGAAAAAGAGCAAGTACCTAAGTAAGAGGCTCAAGAAGAGGTTGCACTTGGACAATCATAGTAGGTTAGAAAGGTGCGAGGTTGAGGAAAAAGAAACATAGTGTCTCTCCTATCATTCTTGAGATCATACTCGAGGATCCTAAAGAGGAAGAAGCATGAAGAAGAGGAATATATTCATCTCAATCAAAGGACACAATCAACTAAGGCAACCTAAGAAGAGAGGAGACAAAGCCAAACATAGACCCCTCCCTCAACACAAGAGCAACATGTTGTGATTAAAGACTCTATAGATCAAGAGAAAGAGGGATGGACAAAAACCACTACTAGAGATGTTTATAATACCTTTAACCTAACCAATTTTGAAATCCTTCTAGCTAAGACATACACAAAAGGAGGGGTTATAAGGGAAACACCAAGGACAAAACATGAAGGGTGTGTTTTTACACAAACTAAACTTTTGGTGCCTGAGTAGTTTGACACTTTCTTTCCCCCTGACCAATTAGGGTCTACTCCTCCACCTAAGAAAGATACTATAACTATGCCTCCACCTTTACAAAGATAGGAATTGGAGGAGGGAGAGAAAAGTAAGGAACTTGAAAAGAGTGAGACATAAGAAGAACAAGCTTCTATACAAGGGGAGACTACTCTATAGGTAACCATGACTCCATCCACTCTTAGGCAAATAGTAGTCATGTAGGAGCATGAACAACCAAGGATGGAGAAAATCCCAAAAATAAGTGTAGATAAAAGAAAGGGTTTGGCATTAGTGGAAACTCTATCACCAAGAAAATACCTATCTAAAGTGGGCAAGACACCTAAATGGTTGACTTAGATGGTCGAAGCCCAAAAGAGGACATATGTCACGAAGGCATATGAGGGAATGATAGTTCTCACTAGTGCCTTACTACTTCCAACACCTATCCAATAGGATCCTTAATGGTTGGCTTTTGTAATGAGTGATATGAAAGATAACCTAGTAGCATAGGTTTCCATATGTCATCACATGTCGATGTCCAGATTGTAGATCCACATGATTGTGAGATGTAAGAAATAGTGCTCAGGAAGCTCACCAAGGATACATGGAAAGTGATGACCACTATGGTATTGAGGTAGGTTTTCTACCAATTAGATAGATATGAAGAGGAGATTCAAGTTTTGAAGAAATATTTTTTTTTGGGATTATGTAAAGGAGGTAGTGGGTCCCATTGATCCAACTAACCCTAAGGCTAATTTGAAGGCTACCCCTGACAGAAGAAGCTCCAACTCCACCACCTTGGGATTAATTTTTAGATTCCTTCTATAGATGGAGGCACAATATTAAGGAGATAGGAATGGAGTAGATATAAGTAAACATGTGGCTATTACACGACATATAGGAAATCATGTCAAAGTGATGCAAGGTAGGAAAGAGGAAAGGATTGGTTCCAATCTCCTAACACATCTCCAAGAGTACACACATAAGAAAACACATAGATTCAACAAGAGAGACCAACTTTATTCATAAATTTGTACTGATTGATTAGATATCTTGCATGATTAAATATATATTTGTCAAGCTATAAGGCCTTCCTATTACAACCAGTACAAAGAATTACAATTCCAAAGCTCACTATCTTGATACTTTCTTACTTACTATTGCTCCTCTTCCTACTTCTAGACTACTTTCCTAAACCTAGTCCAAGCCCCAAAAAGACCACAAGTTAGCATGTCAAACATTTAATTATAAAATAGGTCCTACCTTGGAAGAGAAAAAAAAGAACCAATAATTTACCAAAAGAGAATCCATGCTCCTGAAGATAGGTCCACACATAATCCAAGAGACATTCCCCAATAGTGCAAGATACCATGTCATTGTAGGAAATTATGCTGAAAAAAAATCTATACTACACTGGATGAAACAAGTAGTGAAAAGTGAGCAAAGAAAGAGGCACAGAAGTCCAAACACAAAGAACATTAGATTTCATGCACTTAAGGTAAGGATCAGAAATGGGTCCTCATTAAGATGCCAACCACCCATAACTTAAAACCATGAGAAACAATGACTACTCCATGAATAAAAAATTGGTATAGAAAACAAAGGCAATATTTTTGGTTGATTCAAGATTGCCCATTAACCCAAGATGCTCCTACATCAAAAAGTTAGGAGGCACGATTGATATAGAGTTCAGATTGACTAATGAAATTGAATCAAGGTTAAAGGACTTAGAGAAGGTTTAAACAATAAAAGGGTAATGCTATAAGATGTTATTAACTATTTTTCACTCCTTAGGAGTTAGATAGATTTGATGAATGGATCGAGAAAATTAAAGCTAGTAACCAAGTTATGCTTCTAATGTTCAATGACATCTAGGATATACGAGATAAGATACAAGCCAAAACCATGGAGGTAGATAGGCTATATAATAGGGCCAGCCTAGAGATTTTTTATGATGACTCCTGAAGAATCTTGTGTTCTTCAGAGGTAGTTACACAATAATTCTGAGCTACCTTTAAGGTAGTATCTTTCGAGGATGACCTTAGAAGTATTTTTCAATGGTGGTAAAGCACTCAAGGAATTGGACAGAAGAGTGCCCAGTTTTGAAGAAACATGCCAGGAAGTTTATAGCTATTATGGAAAGGTGATGACTAAATATGAGACCCTTGATTTTACTAGATCCTTTAGAGATCACAATTGTTATAGACAAGTTTGAGACAACCAATCCATGCATCATTTTGGATGAAGGGGAACAAAACCCAAATGTCAAAAATTGAGTTTTTTGACTGAGAATAAATTTTGTAGTTTTGGTTCCAGAGAGGTTAGTAACTCTACAACTTCACAAGTCTTCAACTCCACAAGTGTGCAAATTTGAAGCTTTATAGGTGCAACAATTTATGACCACTTAGAATTGTGTCGATGGTTAACTACTAGTTCCTAAATTTGGCATTTTCATGCACCAAAGTTTAATTTTTTGAGCTTCAGTGGTGGTTAATTGGTACATATGCATGGAGGAGGTTGATTTGCTATTTTTGGAAGGCTTCTAAGCTCCAAATTCAATGGAGAAATGTCTCTCTTCTATCTTCTTCTTCTCTTTATAGTTTTAAGTTATGTAAAAGCCCATGCACCATTTAATTGATGAAAAAAAGTGTGTAAGCTTACTTAGCACCATATTAGGGGTTAGTTTGTATATATTTATATTTATTTTATTAGTTTTAGCATACTCTTTGCATGGGGAAAACCCTAGCTCTATAATTTACATGAAGGAGAGGGTTCACTATAAATACATGTATGTAATATGTATTCAAGGCCAAAATTTTATGCAATAAAAAATATGTTATTGGTGCTCTTATTTTCTATGTAGTGATTCTTGTTGAAATGTGCATTCTCTTTGTGAACTAATAATTCATGAATAACGAAGGATCTAATAGTCTTATTGTTTGAAGTGTTTGTGCAATTTTATTATTCTAGGTGTCATGATTAGTCATGCATAATACCTCTATTGTGATGAATTTAAGAGGAGGATTATTACATGCATATAGTAATTTGCCTCACCTGTGCACACTTTCTATGGCTGCACGATTTAATGAGTTGTTAAAAATCACACCATCTTACAAAGTTTCATTGATGATTTGATAAGAGAGATTACAATTGCATTGCTTTCAATTCTTTGGTTTCCTACCATCCCCTTTGAAGATTTAATTTATAAACATGTCACCGTTGTGGCTTACGTCCATTTAGATTTCATTTTCAACAATTTTTTTATCTTTCTCATTACCTTATTTCTTTGTAATTTTATTTTCATGAAAATATAGTTAAGTTAGAAATTTATATTAGTTTAGACTTGCATGCATCACCATAAAATTAGAAAATACAAACATATTGTCTTCTACTAAATATTTTCTAAGTGTCATTGAGTTGTAGATTATACTTCAATGGACCAAAAAAGGCCTCCTTGTTAAAAAAACATTTATCTTCAATTGAGCTACCCATTCACTTGAAAAATAACCTCTTGGAACCTTGGAGTTGATATTTTATTGGCTTTTCAAGAGATAAATTCACACAAATTTCTGTTGTTGTCATTATGAAATTATGTCGCTCAACACACTCTAAAAATAAATTGACGTTATCTTCATTAGGTGGAAGAATAGGAATGGTAGACAAAGCCATTTGAAAAGATTCATGATAAGTAGGGGAGGCTTGAAGAAGTTCCCACAGGGAGATCTTAGTAGGAGTAGCATGCAATCTCTCAACAAGACCATACTCCTTTCCTAAGGAACTAGGAAAAAAGGTGCTTGAGGAAGCACCAATTAAGATGAGGGTAAAGAAGTAGGAACAACTAAAATATTAGGTTGACTATTATTCCATGTCCAATAGGTATGGGCTACCTTAGTGTAATTTGACTTTCCTTTAAGAATTATAAGAGGCTGATTGTTTTGAGGACAACCCTTAAGAGTAATGAGTGGTTGTTGAGGAGGACATCCTTTATAGGCTATAAGAGTCTTAGCAAAAAGAACCAATTTAATGGGCTCAAAATTACAGATAGTCTCACAAAAAGGAAGCCATGATAAAAACCTATCATAAAGGTTGGCTTGGAAAGGTGTAGAGGAAGATGATAAAGGAATTGATTCATTTAGGATCTCATTTATTACATCCAACAATTCACTACTTGAAACCTCAAGAGGTTCACTAATGAATGCATCATCAAAGTAGTCATGAAAGAATTCACACATCTCGAAAGTAAAGCAAACTACTCACAATAAAATTATATAGATTTTTTTTTGTAGTTTTCTTTAAGTAAAAATGAAATGCAAATCTAATAAAGCAAGATTTTTTTGTACTTTTATGTTAATGAAATATAACTACACAAACATAAAGGAGATTGATATAAAACGAAGATCTAACTACCAAGATTAAATAGAGGAGGGTTAATGTTGGGTTCACATAAATGTTTAGGGGGGAAATGACATCAATGTGTCTAACAATGCAAACAAGATTAACACAGTCTCCCTAATCTATTCAACACAAGAGAAAGGGGGACTTCTAAACATATCTCTTAAAGAAATTCAAGTTAGATTAACAAAAGCATAACTACAATTTAGAAATCCCAATACTAAACAAGAATATCATTAAGGAAGTATGCAAGAGAGGTCTCTTTCTTGCAATATAAATTTACTTGAAGTTGACAATGTGAATGTGAATTAAACCAATTAATTTAATAACAAGTATAAGATAGACCTAGGTGCTAAATATATGCAATCAACCTAATTGAGAAATGGAAATAGGTCTATACTAAAATATGAAATAAATGGTATGTTACACACCTCAAAATATGCAAGCGAATATATCTTTTCTATCTGAAAATTGTAAATCTAAAACTATGATTGAACTTCTGACTATAGATTTGCAATCATTACAAAAAATATAGAAATAGGCATTAGAAATATTATTGTGTTAATGAATTCTAAATTATAGATCTAGACTGTAAAGAGGTAAACATGCTAAGAATCTACTATATGAATGAAACATTGGCATGTAAATGTGCATGTAAGTATGAATGTGTGAAAAATATAAAGAGAAAAATAGTAGATTTGAACATAACATAGAAATCATAACAAGCCCCCAATTCTAAAGTACTATAACCATCTTCATGATCCCCTTGCATCTTCATGGTGTTTGAATGCTTGAATTAGAAGATGTTGATGAAGACATTGCTTTGACATTGAATGAATTAGATTCAACCCTTAGCTTCCACCTTGCACTTTATCTATGTCAGATTGGGGTATCCAAGCATGCTTGTATCTTGCTTCTACCCATGCCAATGAGGTCATTAAGGTCTTGTTATAGTGAATTTTTGAGATTACCCCTGCAGGAGCTGACTATAATGAGTGGGAATCAACTTGAAACTTGAAATAGGTCCCGGAACCAAACTATGTAAACATTAGAGAACAAATCAGCTTGGGTTTGCCTATTTCCTAGGAGACCAAACCTTGGAGTTGTAACCCAGGATTCTTGGACTGCAAAAGATCAAGTTGCAATGTGCATCGGGGATTGATAAATCAAGATTAGAATAAGGAAATAGGACATATAATGAGGAGGATACATATAAATTATATCCTACCTTGGCACTTGAGTGAGAAAAGGAGAAATCAACGAGAATGTGTTAGGTCCTACCTAAAATTATCCTAGGAAAGTGCGCACTCCAAGAGAAAGTGTACAATGAAAGCATAATAAAGAGGAGCTAAAAGGTCCTAAATTGAAGTGCTTCTAATTTTAGCCAATACAATATGAAAATGATACAATGTTGTAATCTAATATGAATGATGGTTGTGAAATGCATGGATCACTTGTAGGAGGAGCGACAAGATTAGGAATACTTCCAATATTACATTGTGTAGGATTAATGTTTGAAACAAACATAGTCATGAGACTTGGAATATAGGTGAGAACATTATGCAATTAAGTAGGAATAGGAATGCAAGTCTCAACATTAGTCTTAGGTTAAGATATACCTATATCATAAGAAAAATATTAGATAGTTTTAGTCTTAATGGGTTCATGGTCAAAGTTTCCCCAATGGAGATAGTCCAACCATGCAGACTGAGTCAATACAATGGAAACAATTGATAACTTAAACTAAACATGCCCATCCAGGCATTACATTAACACAAAATCAAGATTTACATCATATTTTCCCAACAACATGTTGACTTACATTATAAGAATCACATGCATGATTATATGTAAAAATCCAAATCCATGCTTGATGATAAACTTTAATGAGATAATTGTTGAGAGCTCTCTAAAGAAGGATTCTTTTAACAATATATGCAAGTTTGCAAGCCACAATTCAACCAAGGAGATTACGTTACTTGAGAATGAATAAAATGCATCTAACAAATAGGTAAGGACTAAAATCTATAAGAATTCCCCCAAATTGATATACAATCATGTACAATCAAAAAAGGAGATCAACCATGAACATACGATCATGAAAAAATTCAACTAGTTTGTAAGACATAAAGGTGCTTCATAAGATCTAATAACTTGGATATAACCACTACCATGAAGAACACATAGGTCCAAACCCAAAACTTAATAAATCTCCATCAAGAAAAAATAGATGAGGATGTAAACCTACACATAGATTCCATGTGATGTCCTGAACAAGCTATTAGGTTCACACAATATTATGAGCCAATTAGAAGGATCACCAACTAATGGATAGTGAACAATAGGAAAAGAATGTAAATGAACTAAAGGGGATTTTTTTTTTGATTGATGCAAGAGTTTGAGGAAGCTAAGATGAGCCTATATCAAATATTGACATTAATAAGATGGGAAATAACATGCAAAAAATCAAAGCCATTCTCATCATTGTAAATCATCTTCCTCATACCTTTTATTATGGAGATGGATTCCATATTAGAATTCCATTAACATAACCATTACTCATTTTTTTCCAAAATTAAGGAAACAAAATTGCACTTGGATAGGAGGAACTCTCAAGGTCTCATCTTCATCATGAAAGAGTGGTAAGAGAGATCATCAACAAAAGTTAGAATATCATTAGTAGGCATAGTGGTATCATCAAGATCCCTATGATACATAGAAGACTCAGGGACAAAGGAACCCACAATTCTATGGCTTATTATTATCTAAATGCTATAGGTAGGACTCAAGGTTATGACACTTATGAACAAAGAAATGAAAGAGAGATATGTCTAAATAATGCAAATGCAAGTAGAAAAAATTAAATAGAAATTCATACACTCATCAATTTCATGCAACATGAATTAAGACATAATTGAACATGAAATAAAATAACACATACAAACATGATTTAGATGCAAAGCTAGAGTAAAAATGTTACTTGTTGTGTATACCAAATGTAAGGTAAAGAAGAACCAAAAAGCGCTAATATAACAATATAATAAGGAATTAGACTCACCAAAACATAACATAAAAGAATGTGGTTAGGGTGAATAGAGTGGTTCCTTAATGAAACACCTAACCATTTCTTTAGTTACATTCAAAGGAAGTTGTTCTGCTATACTCAAGCAAGAATTAAGTGCTAAGAAGGTGCAACAATCCTCTATTCTGTAAATTTTAGGAATTCATTAGGGAGAATATGATTGAATAATGTAAGATAGAGGGTTAGATAAGTTTAAGAGACAATTTAAAAGATGCATGGGCTAACAAAATCAGACAACTCAGTAAAAATAACAAAAATGAGCTCTAGAGGATATAAGTAACCTACATAATCAAACTCAGTAAAAATAACAAAAATGAGCTCTAGAGGATATAAGTAACCTATATAATCAATTTGAAGCATATATAGAGGGACTAGGTCACCTAGGTTGACCTATTCCATTCACTTTTGACTTTTTTTAGTTAGATTATTCATGGTGTCTCGAACTTCCAAAGTTTGATCTGATGCGGATGCCACCTATACTTGCGCATAGAAAGCAAGGAAAATGTTGTGTAGAAATAGTTGAGGAATCAACCTTGAAATAGAAATCAAATATGCATGAAAGGGAGGCTTATAAATGTAAAGTATATGTTATATCTACAATGTAAATTCGTATACTTTCATAAATAAACTTGGTGTTATGACATCTATAAAGATATTTGTAAGTTTCTTGGATATAGTTGTATATATTTGTTGGATATTTAAATGTAGAGAAGAATCAAGGATGCCCTTAAAAAATGCATAGATCTACAAATACTTCTTAAAGAGCTTCAAAAGATTCCTTGGATGCTTGAACACTTATTGAAATATAAAGAGTAGATTCAAATTATTGATCATAGTTACCAAAATAAGGAGAGATGATCTATTCATATAACTCTCACAACATTTTAGAGCTCAAAGCCTGAAGGAATTGAAAAAGATTTAATATTTCCCTCTTAACCAATGAGATGAGCCCTCAATTAGAATTTGAGGGAAAACCAAGGGGAATAGTCCGGTTACATAGAATTATCCCTCCAAAATGCATAGAAATATGATAAATGGGTTGTAAAGGTAGAGAAAATGCCATAATGATAAGTGATACAAAGTTAGATCAAGCATTACATACATTGATGCTCAATAACACTAAAATAAGGCCAAATTGAGTATCCAATCATAAGTGCTTACAATTTAGGATGGTATAATAACATGACATAAATTGAATAAATAATAGTAGACAATCTCTAGATACTATATATAAAGATTGTTGAATGTGATATAAGATTTAAAAATCTTTGTAGGATAGTGTATAGTTAGTAAATTTAATAATTTAGTTTATTGTGACATAAGCAATGTAATGTCACAATAGATATTATTTAATTGTGGGATAACATGTGATGTATTATTAAAAGAGATGTTATTTTACACTATCACATGATTTACCAATACTAAAAAAAGGTTACCATTTTGAAAAAAAATCAATTAAAATTTTTGCTCTATTTTATAAATATTTTCTTTTAAACTTATTTACTAGAAAAAATTTCCATATACATTGAACATAATCATGGATGGTTTTCATGGCTAAAGAATAATGTTGGACAATGTTGTATTTTCTTTGAGTCAACTAGTTGTGATAAATATGTTTGCCTCTGTATTATGATGATAGCCTTGTACTACAATACAATATTATGCATATCTATGATAAATTTTAATAAGTTATAATTACCTATGGATTTTATATACCCTCATAATTATTGTGGTAACATATGGTATTTTACTATTTGTAGGACTAGAAAAAGAGTAAATTTGCATAAATGAGAGAACCACTAATCTCATATAAAACTATGCAAACAAATCTAATCCAAACATAAAAGCCATTTGAAATCAAAAGAGATTACAACAAGAAACCCCCTTTCAAATGTAGCTCTGATGCTCTCCTTTCTTCTCTATAAATCTATAAATTTGAATTTGTTGTAGCTCTTGATGTTGACAAGATGTACCTACAATTGAAAGCAAGATAATGATATGATATGAAAAAATGACAAGATATTGAGAATAATAGGATAACATGGTTAGAAGAATGTGGTTAGCCAAAACAAGTGCAAAGAGGTTCAATTTATAGGATTTGAGAGCCAAAATGCAAAATTGGAAGGAAAATGTGCAATTGGAAATTGTCATAGTTAAATTGCACAAATTGGAAAATTGCCATGATTAAGAGATTTAAAATGGAAAATGTTTCATAAAATGGCACATTATGACAAGTTGTAAGAGATGTACATAGAAACATGCAAAAACAATTAATAGATTAAGTGGAAAATGAAAGGAAAGGTATAAGAAAGGGAATGGAAAGTATAAGAGTTGGAAAGATGGAAGGTATAAGAGTTGGAAAGATGGAAGGTGTAAGAGTGGAATCTAGAAAATAGGATGTGTAAGCACAAATAGTGGGTATGTGTAAGAGTTAAGATTTTTGAATTTAAAAACTCATAAATCCCTCCATAAATGGAAATTAGAATTATGAGATAGAAAATTCCCAAAATTCATGGAAATAGAACAATTAATCAATAAATATTAATTAATTGGAAATAATTAACAAAAGAGGATGAATAAAATGAAATGGATTAAATGATTAAAGACACATGAATAAAGCATGGGTTATTTATTCCTATAAGAGAAATTAATAGAAATGATTGGCCAAATGATAAAATAAATACAAGGAATAACCCTATTAAAGGATTATGATATAAATGTACATCAAATATGATGATATTGGATTATTCAAAGCCATGATCAAATTGATGAAATAAATGATACCAGATGAATGATAACAATTGATGGGATAAGATGACAAGGCACTGAGGGACATGACAATGCCAAGTGATCAAATGATGGAATGATGACATGCAAGGAAACATAACATGAATTAATGAATGTTGATAAGGCACCGAAGGACATAAAAATGCCTAAAGGATCGATGATGATAAGATGACATTGAAATGGTTTTGAATTGATTCTAAGATGATTTCCATTTTGATTGAATGATGATCAAGTTGGCCAAAAGAGCAAAGTTAGTGAAATGAGAAAATGGGATAGGTTAGGATGTAAAGGTGATGAAATAGTAGACACAAACCATTTTTTGAGTGTCTAAACTATCATTCTATTAAACTATATATATATTTTTAAACTTCTGGTGTATATAAGGGGAGTATGGTGTTAATATTGTAGCTTTGATGTTGCAAACTTTATTATTAATGTATGGTGAAGATGGTGAGTACGAATGGAGGTAAGAGAGGGTTTCAAAATTTGAATTTTGAAAAGGGTGGGACTCCTCAAGAATGTCAGAATTGGAACCTTGGATTGGAACACAGGTCATAAGCGGGGGACGGTCAAGCATCTTCTAGTACAAGGGGTCAATCGGAGAATGCTGAAGGGGACCCAGATGCTCCCCCCAAGGGAATGGACAAGATTCCTTTGGTTCCCAAAGCGGACCACCCAGGATCCTCTAAATAGTCATCTCTTTTTGGGATCAAGTCATCAGGAGGACTTTCATTAAGAAGTCATGGGTTCTCAAAGGTCAAGTTTCAGTCACGGCTATGGCAAAGGGCTTTCTATCATTTGAATTCACATGCATGGAAGACCTTTCCAACATTCTATGTGAAGGATAGTGGGCTATTGGTCATTCCACATTGGTTCTCTAGAAGTGGTCATCTTAGTTGAATTTTAATGACTCATTCTTTGTTCAAGCCCTTGTTTGGGTTAGGCTTCTCGAACCGCCCTTAAAATTTTGGAATGAAGATGTTTTTGTAGGGCTAGCCAGGACTTTTGGAGAATTTTTATCTATTGATCCTATTATAGCCTCTAAAAGACATCTTAACTATGCTTGCATTTGCATAGGAGTCCAAGAAGGTACAAACATGCCGAAAACTGTGGCTTTTCACTCCAAACTTGGAGTGCATGTTCAAAAACTGATCTATAAAATAGTGCCTTTTGCCTGTTTCCTTTGTCTCAAGGCTAGACATAAGGCAAATCAATGCCCTAGGGCTGACAAGTAGAAGAGTAAGGCTCTTGAAGACAAGTAGAAGAGTAAGGCTTCTGATACCTCTACCAAAGCAAAGAAGAAATCCAAACTCACTAGCACTTTGGTCAAGGGGAAGAAGAAACTGATTTGGACACATAAACCTTCAAAGCAACCTGAAACTAGGGAGAGTAGGGAGGATATGAAGATTGGTAATGGTCATAATCACCCTATCTCGAGAAAGCTAGATGGAGTCTAGAATAGTGCTGCAGTTCCAGAGAAACCTGCTACTGCAGACCCATTTGTTGATGCCACAGATGTGGGAGGAGACAATGTGCTACCTGAGAATGTGTAGAATGTATAAAGGTAGGAGACCCCCCGTTTGAATGAGGAAAGGCAAGAGACCCCTCGGATGGAGACCACAAGGTTCTCTGACTCAGGATCCCCCAAAAATGATGATGTTGTTCCCTTGAGGTCGAAGGATCACAACCATTGTGATGGAATCACTAATCACAATCAATGTGATAGACTTTTTGGTAATGGATCTGGTCAGGAGAGAAGTATGGCTGCTCCTCTTATGATTCTACCAGATTCCAATGAGTTGGGGACAAAGCTCCTAGAGCTTGTTAACAAATCCTCCCCAGACCAGATCTCTCAATGGGAAGATTGGATTGATAACTGTTCTCAAGACAGTTTAGAAGGCTGGAGTTTGGTGAAAAAAAAGAAGAATCAAAATTGTGACCACCCCCCTCTATCAGTAGCGACAACTAGAAGCAAGGTTAAGGTTGATGTTGGGGTTACACCCATGAAGCCAGGAAGGAAATATCTAATCAGTTATTGCAAGAAGAAACCAGAAAGAACCTGGCAGGTGGGAGCCAGAGAACCATTAAGGAATTCTCTGGAAGTAAAAAATGAAGATCATATCTTGGAATATAAGGGGCTTAAATGGGGCTCATAAATAGGAGGTAGTTAGGAAGATGATCAGAGATCAAAGAGCTAATTTTTTGTTGATCCAAGAAACCAAAATGAGAAAAGATGTGGTAGGCAAACTCTCTTTCAATAAATTCATGAGCAACGAGGCTACTAACTCGGAGGGAGCTTTAGGAGGGGTGTTGATTCTCTATAACAACAAGGTGTATCAGATCTCTACCATTTATAACGAAGGTAATGCCCTCCTATGTAAGGTGTCCCATGCTCATAGTGATGACTCCTGGTTTATTCTAAATTTGTACGCCCCCAACTCTAAAAGGGAGAGGAAAGCCTTTTGGGCTAAGATCTTAGAGGTATTTAGAACTAATAACATAAACAAAGGGATTATCATGGGGGACTTCAATTCCCCCCTCACTGATGATGACAAATGTGGAGGCCTTGCTCCAAATCAAGAAAGCAAGTTAGAGCTCTCAAATTTCATTAACAATTTGGCTTACATGGATGTTGATCTCTTGGGGGGTAGATTCACTTGGTCTAATAGGAGAGTTGGAGGGAAATGTATCCAAGTCTGTCTTGACAGAGCCCTTATCTTCCCTTTTTGGTTGCAATCTCATTCCTATAAACTCTCCCTTCTCCCCAGAGTGGGATTAGATCATTCCCCCATTTTGCTCTCTATTTGCCCTTTAATGATCAAATGGACTTTTCCTTTTCGGTTCAAGAAAATGTGGATTTCCCATCTGGCTTTGGAGTCCAAGATCTCTGCATGGTGGAATATTGAAGTCAAGGGTACTGAAATATTCAGGGTAGCCCAAAAATTGAAGAATGTGAAAAGAAATATTAAAGTTTAGAATAGGTTAGACTTTGGCCATATTTTTCATGACAAGGATGAGAAGACTAATTAGCTTCACACAGTCCAGGAAGAGATTCAACAAGTTGGATATAATGACTAGAATTGGTTGGAGGAAAGGTCTATCATCTCTAACCTCCACAACATCATTTCCAAGGAAGAACATTTTTGGAAACAAAGATCAAGAGTTAATTGGCTTAAAGAAGGGGACTAGAATACCAAGTTCTTCCATTTATCCACCCTTAAACACCATGCTAACAATAGGATCTCTAGCATCAAGAAAGGTCAGACTATGCTATCTAAGGATGATGATATAGCGGATGAAGCTATGCAATTTTTCTCCTCTCTTCTCACCAAGGATCCTTCACTCTCAGTGCCTGACCAAAAGGACATTTTATTTGCTATCCCCTCTCTGTTGCAAGCCCACCACAACTCTATGCTAAAAGCTATCCCATCCCTGGAGGAAGTCTTTCAAGCTCTCAATTCCCTTTCGAATGACAAGGCTCCTGGCCCAGATGGCTTCCCATCTTTCTTTTTCCAGGTGTATTGGGAGGTGGTCAAAGAGGATGTTGTGAAGGTTGTGCAAGAATTCTTCAGTGCCAAAAATCTTTTGAAGGAACTCAATGCTACTTTAATGGTTCTCATACCAAAAATCTCGGGGGCATATTCGATGGATAAGTTCAGGTCTATTAGTTTATGCAATTCTTTCTACAAAATCATATCTAAAGTCCCTACCTCTAGGATCCTTAGTGTTCTCCATCTGATTATTTCCCCATAGCAATTTGGTTTTTTCCTAGGGAGGTAAATTCTCAATTCCATTATCACAGTGCATGAGGTGATTCACTCTCTTGAGGCGGGCAAGAGGGAAGGCTTTCTGCTTAAGCTAGATATGTCTAAAGCTTATGATAGGGTGGATTGGAATTTCTTAATGGCTGTCCTCCAGGCTTTTGGTTTTGATGCGCAAGTTTGTAAACTTATTCTTCAGCTTGTCTCTTACCCTTCTTTGTCTGTTTTGGTAAATGGCTCCCCCTCAAATTTCTTTTTCCCTTTGAGAGGGTTGAGACAGGGTGATTCCCTATCCCCTGTTCTCTTTATCATTTTGGCTAATTGTTTGGGAAGGCTTATTCTGAGAAAAAGATAGGACTGGAGTCTGCAAGGTCTCAAGCCTTCTTCAAGTCATTCTTCTTTCACTCACCAACAATTTGTGGATGATACTATTTTGGGGGGAGATGCTTCTATTTAGGAGGCCAGAGTGTTCAAGGGTTTGTTGAATGCCTACACTAGGGGTTTTGGCTAGGCCATAAATTGGGAAAAGAGTTTGGTCTATTTCATCAACACACCACTGGAGAGATAGAGGAAAATTGCTCGGATCTTGGGACTCTTCTAGCTACTTACCTTGGTTTACCTTTGGGGTCCAGACCCCTAGAGTCTTTTTGGAACAACATCCTAGATACATTCAACAAGAAATTAGCTGGCTAGAAAGGTCCCACCCTTAGCCAGGCAGGCAAATGCACTCTAGTGAAATCTATATTCCAAAATCTTCCCACTTATCCTTTAATTTTTTGGGATTTCGGCAAAGTATGTGGATAGAATGGAGAAGATTCAGAGGGACTTTCTCTGGACAGGAGTTGAAGAGCACAAGAGATATCATCTTGTTGCTTGGGACCATGTTTGCCTTCCCAAATGCTATGGGGGTCTTGGTATTAGAAAAATTAGACATCTTAATATCGCCTTATTAGCCAAATAGATCTGGTGCATTTTTCAATGCACCAGAGTATGGAGGGATATCATGATTGAGAAATACCTGAGCAGACAGTCTCTTAGTTTCTTGCTCGATGAGACTGAAACTCCTCAAGAATCTTACATATGGAACGAGATCCTAAAGGAAATTTTTTTGGCTAAGTCCAAGGCTAAATGGAAAGTTGGTAAAGGTGACAATATTTTGTTTTGGCAGGACAACTGGACGAGCCTGGGGCCTCTTATTGATCATCTTAGTTATGGAAGATGGGTAGAGTTTTGCATAAGAAGATATGGCCTGAAAGTCATTGACTATAGATCTGGCCTAGGTTGGCATGACCTATCTATGATATCTTCGGACCTTAATTCTTTGATGATTAGCCTAAATGCTATAGTTATTAACAACAAGAGGGATGAAGTCATTTGGGGAGATAACCCGAATGGGCTATAATCTGTGGCCTCTAGATATTTCTCCTTGTGGGACAAAATGGAGAAACCCATCTAGGCTAAGGCCTAGACTCCTAGTCTTACACCAAAAATTAGCATCTTTTTCTGGCTTCTCCTCTAAGACAAATTTTTCACTTTGGACAATTTGGCTAAGAGAGGGTAGATTATCCCCAATAGGTGCAGTTTATGTAAGCATGATTTGGAGACAATCAATCGCTTATTTATTCATTGTCCCTATTCTTCCAAGGTTTGGAACCTTCTGACCAAGGATTTTGGGGTCAACTAGTGTCCCTCGGCTAACATCCAGGAGTTCTTCAGCCAATGGAAGAGCTCACACCTTGGCTTGATAACTCAGTTAATTAGCTCATGGTCCCTTCCACATTTTTGTTGGGTAATTTGGAAAGAATGTAATAACCAAATCTTTAGAGATAGAGAATCTCCCGAGTTTGTTATTGCTGAGAAAATTGATGGATTAATGAAGGAGAACTTCGCTATCACAAAGGGAGGAAACATTGAAGAAGGTGGGAATAGAAAAGCAAGGGAAAAGGCTAGGGATAGGAAAATATAGGAGGCCAGGTGGTTACTCCCCCTTGAAAATTGGCATAAAGCCAATTTTGATGGGGCGTCTAAAGGGAACGCCGATCCTGCTAGCAGTGGAGGCATCATCAAAAATAGTTACGGAGGAGGTGTAACAGCTTTATCCTACCCTCTTGGACATCAGACTAATCATTTTGCAGAAGCCAATGTGGCAAGTCACATTGTTAAACTGGCCCTCGCTTCTGGGATTGAGAACCTCTAGCTAGAGGGGGACTCTTTAAATATCATAAATTGCCTTAAAGGCTAGATTAAGCCTTCTTGGACTATAGTGAATGTAATAGAGGAGCTAAAGTTTGACCTAGGTAAATTCAAAAAGATCCATATTAGCCACGTGTACAGGGAAGCTAATTCAGCGATAGATTGGTTCGCTAATGAAGCAGTAGCCAAAAATTTGGCGATGACATGGCATGTCAGTGACGGCTTTTCAACGGCTGTGATTGATTTAATCTGACAAGACCAAATCTAGGGAAGTACCAAAAGAATCCCAATTTAATAATGCTTAGATATGCCAAATTGCATGTCGGATTGGGAGTTATTAAAAATCCTACGAAACTCTTTTCAAATAATTATAGCATGTACTTTTGGCACGATTTATGGGCTATCATGAATAGAACCACTAAAATTTGCAAAAACATTCTCGAGTTTCGCATTTTGAAGCAGGCCAAAGTCTGTAATTCAGTGAGTAGTGGGAGGCTTTTTGAACAAGAGGCAACCATGGTAGGTGAGAGAATCAGAAGGGAGCCGTCGGGAGAGGCGAAGAACTAGAAAAATAAAAGGAAGGTTTGGCGTAAGTTGGAAAAGGGTGGTATTACTAAATTTTTGGAGAAGCTCCATGGCTTTGATGTGGAAATCACCAAGTTAATGGTGGATTCGTGGAAAAATAGGAAAGTAAAAATTGATGGGGTCACCCACCATGTCAATGCAGAGTTGATTGCCCAGGTTACGGAGATCCCCCTGGAAAGGATTAACTTCTTCAGGGATAAGAAAATGTCGGCCAATGTTGTCAAATAATTTGTGAAGGACGAAGATGAGAGGAAGAAACTTGTCAAGGCAGAGACGTATTACGAGATGGAGTCCATTAAAAAGATGTGGAGGTATGTCCTTAGGGTCATCATTGAATATATTTCTCTAGACCTTAGATTTGATAGGATCAGGACGCATCATTTCATTCTGCTTAATCATTTTAGGCATGGTATCAAAATCTCTCTTCCTTTTTATCTTTTCACCTCTATGAGAAAGGGTATCAAGGGTTTTAAGCAGAAATCCACTGCTAACTGCGGCCTTCATGAAGGATTACTCCTCTTGGTCTACGAGTATCTGAAGACTCAGACAAGGGAAAAATCCCTCGGGATACTAGGAGTGCATCTAAGGAAACTGGGAGTTCGAAATCTAAGGAAGTGCACACCATAAAATTTGATGACGAGGATAATACCTCCTCTAAAGGAAAAATCCCTAAGGAAGAAAGGAATGTCACCCCTTCTACCCGCATCCCCTATAGAAAGAGCCCTAGAAGCCTTCCCCTTATTCCCCCAAGGTTTGAGCCTCAGGAGGAAGAGGAGGATGACAATGAAGATGAGGTGATAGAATCAGAGGAAGAGGAGAAGGGGGAGGAAAATTTGAAGGAGGAGTTGAAGGGGAGGGAAAGTGAAAAGGGGTAGGAGGTTTTAACTGATATGCCAGGGAAACCTAGGAAAAGAAAAGCTGATGATGACCCGCTACAGGAACTTACCAATGTCCAGATTCCTGAGACCCCCGACCCTGCTCTTTCTCTACCTAAGGAGATGACATATATGCTGGTGAAAAAAAGTGGGGAAGTGGTAATGAAGAACAGGAGGAGGGCATAGAGGAAGTTTAACACGAACACCACGAATATGGGGATTGTCAGGGAACCACTGAATATCCAAGTGATGGAAGACTTTGATGGCAATGCCCACGATGATGATCTAATTGATCCAGCCCTAGTCATTATCTCAGATAGTGCACCAGAAATTGGGTTTAACCTTCTAAAAAATGCTAAGAACAACATGATAGACAATTTTTGGTCTATCAAATGGTTGTTTCATAAAATTGAAGACCTTAAGGGGAAAAGAAGCCAGGAAGGAAACCAAAAAAATAGCTGCAACCAAGGGCACAACGAAGAGAAGAGATACCAAGATGGAAGCCAATGGCATAGTAGCGTCCAGGGACACAATGCCGACCAGGAGGAGAGAATCACCAAGGTTGAACAAAAAGTCCAAAGGTTGGAATCCACACACCATAACCTAGCTAATCAGATGATTGCCACTTTGAATACCCTGAACGAGAATATTGTTAGTCTGGGGGATTCTCTGATGAGTGCTAGATTTGGCAGGGATGTGATGGAGAAGGCTAGCTTAGATATTAGGTAGGCTAAGATGATCATAAAGAGACTAGGGATCAGGAGGACGTCCAGAACCAGGACCAGGAGGGCGTGGACAACCGAAAGGCCAATGAAGTTGCAGAGACCCTGTAGGTTCTTGATAAGGAGAATTAATTTTTAGTGTTCTATTTTTTTTCGTCTCCTTATAGGGTTGTAGGCTTTTTGTCTCCTGGTCATGGGCATGTTGTTAGTTTTTGGCTTTTTTAAGCATATGCATGGGTGTTGGACTTTTTTTATTATCTATATTTCAGATATGTTGTAAAAACTTTTGGGTTTCAGGATCCCTGTAAAACCTATTTTACTTAATCAAACTTTTTTGTTGATGTTGCAAAGTTGATGATGTTATTGCTATGTTAGTATTCTATATGGTTGTCTTGGATGGAAAATTGTTGATAGTGTTGATAATGTTGCAAAGTTATTGATGTGTTAGTAAGGTTGTCATTGATGACAACATACTACTTTGGTGGTTGGTATTGTGCTCAATATTCCTATTGTATTGATGTGGTTTTGAGGTTTTGTTGGTCTAGAGTCTAGAGCTCTAGAAGAATAGTGCTTAGAATAAATGTGTTCTAAGGGTGTATTCTATGATGGTTGTGTTTGTTAGTGGCCAAAATTATCTATTTTTTCATATATGATTTGTGGTAGTATAGTTTTATTATTTTTCTATTTTGGGTCATGTTGATATGCTCCAAAGACATAATTGCTAAATGTGTTATTTATTTTGGGTTTAAATTACTAACGCATTTGGGTAATGTTCTATTTGGTTGAGAAAGCATGTACGGTGTAGTTCACTTCCATTCTATTAGGATTAACCAGACTTAAATAACAATTACATGCAAATATAACGAATATCAGAAAATAATAGATCACACATAAGAGAACACAAGATACAAAGATTTAATGTGGTTCACCCAATCCATGGGCTACTTCCACCAACAACAAGTAGAATATTATTATTATCCAGTAATTACAATTTGCAATCCCTTATAGCTCAATACTGCTGCAAGAAGCTACAATATCACCATACATTATGAAATCCCTAACCCTAAGCCATTTTATACAAAGCTTTTGCCACTTACAAAATTAGGGCTAGAATAAGTCATTCAGTACAAAAATAGCAATTGACACCTTTTATAGTAGTAGGGTCATTTTTGGCTTCAGAGGCACTACCCTCAAAAACCCTCGCAGGGGTGTTGCTCCTCAACCCCACCTTGTACTGCAACAGGGAGTGCACTTGGGGTGCTGCCCTAGGACCTCACAAGGGGTGCTGACCCTAACCCTTATAGAAATAATATGGGGGGAAACCACACCGAATAAACATCTGAGTCTGATTGGGTTCCACATCACAACACATTCCTCATTTTGGAAATGACTAGTCTAGATCCATTTCAAATTATCTTCTTGATGGATTTCTTGGTGATATCATATTTGTAAGCTCAATACAAATAAGCAGATGGTTGTGATAGATGAGTAAGGAGGTTGATTAAGAAGAAAATTTGTGAAATGCAATGCAAATTTTTTGAAAAAATGTGAACTCAGGTTGTTAGTAGAGCATGCATATTTTTGCCATTCGATCCCAAAGGAAGTGAGCTAGGGGTTTCTCTTGAAACCCGTACCCGTACTCTAGTGGAAAATCTCCTCTTGTTTCCTCTTTCTCAATGAAGCAATTCCACCCATAATGAATATTTTGGTAGTGAGTTACCCTATGCAAAAATCACCTTAATCAATATTTTTATTCATGATTATTAACTTCTACATGGTTCTCGTATCAGGTTTTCCACATAAAATTCATGTGTTAATTGTGTACGATTCATGTGTTTTTTAATGCCCTGCCTAGAGATCATTGTAACAAGGATTCAATACAAGCCAAGCTTTTATTTTTTTTACAAGTATGAATGCACATGACAACATCATACAAGATTCACAAAGATTGCAATGAAAGATTACACCAAAAAATCGAGCAACCAACGAATCTCCAAACATCACCACCAAACAAAAATGACAAACCATAGAAGAATGCAAATGATTCCGAATCCAAAATATACTGAAGTCAAAATACAATTCCAAGGTATTCGTGAACATTCAAGAGGGTAGTCCAAACACCTCAAAAAAACTTCCAGACAAATTGAAAAGTGCCCACTATCTGCCTAGACAGGTTTTTCCAAAACCCATGTGATACTTTAAATCAACACAGTATGATACTTTCCAATATTGTATGACCTTCTAATGAAGGTGTGCAATACAATCAAGGATTGAGTGACACTTCTTAAGAAGGTGTGTGATACTTTATCAATATCGCACGATCTTTATCCAAGAGGTGTGCGATACAATAGAGTGTCACACGATAGAGTTTACAAGGGTATATGATACTTTCCAGTATCGTGCGATCTTTCTCCAAGAGGCGTGTGATACAATAGAGTGTCACACAATATAGTTTACAAAGGCATGTGATAATTTCCAATATCACACGATTCTTCTACTTTGGACGTGTGATACTTTAAAGTATTGCCCAATGCTGATGCATGGTTGCCCAGAGAAAGAAAGAATTACTCTTAAGGGCCAAAACAAAGAATAAAATAGGAAATCAAACCTCCACACCAGGGAGTACTAGATCCATGTAGATCAAGGAACGAACACTCAAGTGCATAAACAACAACATGCCATGAAACAAGAAAGAGGAGATCCATCTAAACCATAGCAGTAAAAAGGACATACTGAAAGTAACATCACATTGTATAGAAGCAACATTACACTGTACATAAATAACATCGCAATAATTGAACAACCAAACTAGGTATGTGGTTCCTCCCAACTGTAATAGCATCATAGGACCATCATGGGTCCTAGCCATTCCCCATGCGTAGCATCCCAAACTACCAACCAGATCGTTGGTGCTATCTTATGAGGACGTCACTACTAAAACGTGCTACAACATAAGAATAAGGAAAAATAACATATTAAAAGTAAAGCATCAGATATTCTAATAAATCAACCACATAATCTATCATATGCTAAACATCATAATATAGGAATGTGTCAAATAAACTAACATAATCTAAATATGATATCCAAGCATTCTAATGAAAGCATCTAGCAACAGTTGCACTAGGACAAAAGATCGTCTTTGTACACTGGTCCCCAACAGTGGTATAAGTAGCTACATCTCCCAACCATGTGGAACCCATAGGTCCACACCCACTGTGATGATGGAGATAATGATCCAACCACAAACACACATAAAGAAATTATCCATGGCTAACACTCATGCTAGATAGTATGATGATTGAAACCAAGAACATAGATAATGCATAAACTATAGGTCCTGGTCAGACACTCGAAGAGCTACTATATAGGGCCTGACATCATGGAGGGTCACTTGGCATCCAAAAGCCCAAGCTTGGAACTGTGCAGACTCAACTTTCCAATGGAAGGCTCTCACATTGAATTATTTTTATTATCTTAAGTTTTATTACCATTCATACATTTTATTTAGTTATCACTTACTTAAAACTTCCTTTTCCAATGCTTTGGCACCATAAACACCAGGTTGCGAGATAGAAACCCCCTCTGTATGCTACCCTACCCTACCCATGCTCATCCAACAATGAGTGCCTGTAGGCATGCATATTCCCATCCCAACTGCAATGATCATAACTCCCAAAAGTACCACAAAAGATCGAGCCTCACAATTCACCCACAAATGTACACACGCATACTAGTGTGTGGTGCACCACCATCATGAAGATCATAACACAAGGACTGGATGAGAACACAAACAAAATACACTCAATTGAAAATAGACTCGAGAGGATGGATTCTACATGAATCTCGACAAACAATAAAACCATACATCAGGACCTCACTCAACTGGCCTCAATTTGAGAGTATGGATTCTACACGAATGCCAATGATGTAACAAGACCAAACATCATGAACTCACTCAACCAGCCTCAATCTAAGAGTATGGATTCTACACGAATCCTAGTGCCCATGAAACAATAAAATGGGTCCAAAAGAAACAATATCACGAGGTATTAAATCACTCAACCTAACACAAAGTCAGGAGTATGAATGTGGTACACATCCCAATGCAAACATAAAAGTACAACAATGGTCTAACTAAAATCTAAATAGATTACCCAAGTCCATGACCAAACTCATGCTAGGAAAACTTGAGAAAATAGGGTAGCACGCAAAATGAGGTAAAAACCAAAAATTAAAACCCATTTGGTCTTTGGGCATAAAAGTCACAAAATCCCAATAAAATCTAGGTATGGACACCATATGCAAAAATGACCAACATAACTATGCAAAACCCAATACTCCTATCCTAAAAATAGGAAAAATGTTCATACCTGACCAACCAAGCAGAACCAACAAATAGAAACGGAAGGGAATACTAGTTCTCGACCTCTTAACAAATGACTACTAAAAACAAAAGTTGAAACAAAGCAAAAATAATAAAACAAGAGAGCCCTACCTCACAACCAAAAGGGAAAAATGAGAATCTGAATCATAAAATAAATTTTTTGCAAAAGTAGCTGAAAATCGTGGCAATCCAAGGTCTCCCCAAGATGGATCCAACAAGATCAATCTTGTGACAATCCCACGCCCGTAGCTCTCATAATGAACAAAACAGTAAATCCTCATGAAGAGGATTTTGGGTTTTATTCTTAAACTTTCTAATTCAAAAGTGAGAAGTGAGGAATTAAGTTCCTTTTTCGATACTTATTCACTTTTCAAGTGAATAATCGATTAGGGCAAATAACCAGCCAACCTAGTTAAACCTTGAATCAACCCAAATGAAAATAGGCTATTCCTAGTAATAGGAATTCATCTTTGGCAAAGCTGCCAGGAATTAAATTGAATAAAATTAAAAGCTCAAAAACCCAAAATCATAGAAATTTCCTTAACAACTTTCGCAACAATGCAAACCTCTAAATGCACAGACACACTCACTGGTCTAATCACAAATGCAAATGAGTTCAAATTTAATAATCATTGAAAGGATTAATTAAACAATTAAAATAAGGATACGTCGACCATACAGGGATGACATTGGTAAAATATGAATGGCTGAATTACTAACTCCATGTACCACTGCAATTGCATATTATAAAATAGTTGAAGGAATGAATGTATTAAATGAATGATTTAACCATGTATTTAATTGAACTGAAATAATCCATTTACATCACTCACATTCACATAAATCATAACAATGTAGGAATGAAGTAAATAACCATAACATTAAATTCACCACATAGCATAATCAGAGATAAGTCCAAATATTGGATAACCAGATATCATCATAAAACACACTGTCATCTCAAAATGGCATCATCATGGAATATGATCAATTGAACAACATAGTAGTCTAACATCTATGATATTGAAATCAAAGTATAACATCCGACCCTCAGGTCATCTCAAATATAAAACATAACATGAGTAACAAGTGTCTCTCAGATCAAAATATAACAAAGTAAATACTTGCAACACATAACCAATGAATCGAACATGGACAATCCATTTCTAATTATTTAAGCTTTTAATAATAGTTGTATAAACAACATGAAAAGGAACTTAAAACACATAAGAAAACACTGCCATAAACATGACTAACCACTGCTACGGGAACCTAGTCCAGTGTAGCACTGTGATGGTAGACAGTGCAATCTCTACACACATCTTAGGGTAATCATGAATCAACATCATGATACCATATCGATCTAGGTAACCATTGGCACAAACCTCAATGAACCATCTAACACATCATAATCTCATAAATTAACCATAAGCATAATCAAAGCAACTGATACAGTAACATAAATCCAATCACGTCAAGGGTGTAGACCACTCATGGTCCCAATCACGATACCTTCTAAAGGAGAGATCTACAAGGTTGCATCCATCGAGATGACTTACAAAAATCAAATGGGAGAGGCACTACATCATCCCCCCAAAGACTAAGTTTACTCTTGGAACCTTGCAATCCACAAATAGAACCAAACACATCAAGAATAAAATCAAAACCGAACAAAAGGAATGACTCATCAACTTCTTCACAAGTCCAACCAAATCACTCCAATATTCTCAAACTATCTCGTCAACCCCCAGATAGGTTAACTGCAAGGGAATAGGTGTCACATTGACACAAGCTCCTCCAACAAGGAACTTCCTATGTGCTAGGAAAAACCCATCTAAAAATACAGTCAACAATACAAGGTAAGGAAAAATTCACTCTACCTTGTCAACAGGTGCCCAACTAAACATGCACCTACCATGTGACCACAACACAAGGTCAAAACACTAGCCACTTCTAAAAAGAATCAAAATCATGGGGGAATATCATCCCAAAATTCTAAAGAATACTATCATGCCACACATGAGCATCCTTGAATCCATGTAAACTTGCCATTTGAGCATAGAGGATGATGATTTACTAACAAAATCACACACTCCAAATGATACTCACCACTACAACCACCCAACATAGGAGGACATAGTCTCTATGTTACAAAAATGTCAACTATCATTGTGAACTAGGGTTACATAACCCAACCAGACAAGATATCACCTTCTACAAGGTTGCAAAGAATTTCATTAATGGACAAAATCATGCAATAACTTCATACCAACTCACAAGATGGTAACATGTGTCCAATGATACCATGTCCCTCCAGCACCATGTTGGGAATACACATCCAACCTATCACTAAACTAAATCTCTAGCCTTAAGCCAACGGTCAAAGAGCAACTTGATTGAGATAGTCCTCTTGAAGATATAAGATTAGAGAAAAAGAAAATACAGAGTATTAGGACTGAGAGGGAAGATGCGTTAGGGAAACTTGTAGTTCCACCAACCATCAAAATATTCATCCAACAACACTAACTAAGCTAGTAGCATAACCACACTAGCCTACTTTCTCAAGAGAGAAAAGAATAAGGAGATGCACCAAAGTCAATGTCCAAAAAGTGGATCTAGACTCATCAAAAGACTGAGTCACTCTCAAACAACAAAACAACATCCACCTCAAGCAAGAAATGCTTACAGTCCACACTTCTTCTCACAAAGGTGGGACGGTGTTATAGGAAACACACAAACCCAAGCATGAATCCCAACAAGTACCTAGTAGATTATGAAGATTTGTTAACACCTCCCTAAGAACAACATGAATGGTTAAACTTCTCCAACGACCATAAATGTGATATGTAATGCTTGAATTGGTCTCTACTTGATAAAGGGTACTCGAAACATCAATTTGCATCTTTAGAAGTGTCAAAGAGTTGCTTGTTGTTCCCCAGGCTAAATTTTGCATCAGCACAGTCTCGCGTGAAGTTTCTCATAAAACCAGGTGAGAAAATGCAATGAACCAAGTGAGAAAGTGCATGACCACTTGATTCTCGCACACAATTTCAAATCAACACAAAAAATGCCTTCACTCCAAAGGCCATAATTTTTACGTCCGAACTCTGATTCACTCTGTTTGAAAAGAGTCAGAAAGATATCGATGAGGCCTACAACAAGATGGAGCTTAGAGAGTCCTAAGATATAAGAGTTTGAATCACTACTCAAAGATAAAACATCATAGGCAACTCAAACCATCTTTTTCACTAAGACAAGCAACAAACAAAACGTCCAAAACAACCAAAGAACACACATGCCCAAAATGACATAAGAAATGAACTAAAAGGTAATTCACACACTGCAACCATCATTACTTCTCTCTCATAATTTCATTAGTTAAACATAACACAAAAATTAATGCACAAAGAACTGAAAGGTTTTCAAAGCAAGGGTTCAAGAGTCACTTTCCATACAACAAGTACATATCTTTTCAAATCTCTTTCCAGAAATGCATTAAGTTTAATCAACATTTAACCATCCAATTACATTAACAACCTTACATCTATGACAACTACACTAGTATGTTCTCTATGATATTATCCCTTGTACGTAATACTAGAGGTTCGAGATGAACATGGTAGAGTCACAACACACAACTGGGCAACAATTAAAATACATTCAAAATAGTCATTATGAACCAAAACAAAATTCCAAATGGGAAATTGTCAATTCCAACAGTAAATCACAAAAGAGCTCATTTCAACAATAATTCAAGTGTGGCAATAGCCACAAAAGAGAGTGTCAGAGAAAATTTGATGACTGTTCCAAGAAAGGAAAATACTAAAAACCAATGCTACCCAACAACATGAGGAAAATACCTCCAGCCAAATAAAATAAGGCATCAAAAAATTCACATTACATGTGATGACTGAGAATAGTCACACCAGAGGGATAAATCACCACACAATGCTAAGGAATATATCATCCTAACAATGCTAGAGAATACACACACACCTCAAGCAGTAAACCATCACTAGTTTCATGCATATGTAGACTACAATAATATTCTTAATTATTTTTCCATGCAATGCAACATTTAGATATCCATCAATTTAATAGAATTTCCATAAGCTTATGAAGTAATTAGATTGGTGACTTAAGTTATTAACCCAAAGGATCTAATGCAAAATGTACTCCTTTGCAATGATTCACAATAAACACTCATTTCTCAATGAAAGGAACCATTTAATTAGTATAACGAAATAACATAGAATCACAATTAATATTCATTTATTTACTTACAAATAGGAGAAAACAGGGAAACAATGCACCTCACTCCACAAGGAGAACAAAAAGAGGCACTCAAAGCCAACACCTGACCACCAATCAATGGCTCCATTCAAGAAGGGTCACACATGCAACCAACCAAACAAGGCACATCGATTCCATCTATAAACAAGGAAAGACTCACTTCCTTCTCCTCACACTACTCTAGTTACATCTACTGGGCAAGCAAGTCCATAACAAGTAGATGCCAAAGCAACAAAACTCACAAGTTCTCACCAAGACACTCACACTCACACTAATGCAACATCAACCATATGGACAACATGTACACATAGATCCCAATGTTTGAACATGGGCTCTAATACTAGATGTAATGCACCACCTGAAGATCCTTAGAACAAGGATGCAATACAAACCAAGATATATATATTTTTACAAGTATGAATCCACATGACAACATCATACATGGATCACAAAGATCACAACATAAGACTACACCAACAAACCCAGCAACAAATGAATCTCCAAACACCACCACCAAAAAAAAATGAAAAACCACGAAAGAATGCAAATGATTCTGAATCCAAAACATACCAAAGTCGAAATACAATTCCAAGTTATTCAAGAACACCAAAGAGGGTAGTCCAAACACCTCAAAAAAAACTTCTAGACAAATTGAAAAGTGCCTACTGTTCACTTGGGTAAGTTTTTCCAAAACCTAAGCGATACTTTAAATCAACATAGTACGATACTTTCTAGTATCGTATGACCTTTCTAATGAAGATGTACGATATAATCAGTGTTTGGATGACACTTCTCAAGAAGGTGTGCAATACCTTACTAGTATTGTACGTTCTTTCTCCAAGAGGTGTGCGATACAACAGAGTGTCACACATAGAGTTTACAAGGGCATGCAATACTTTACTGTATCGCACGATTCTTCTCCTTTGGACATGCGATACTTTAAAGAATTGCCCAATGCTGATGCATGGTCGTCCAGAGAAAGAAAGAATTACTCTAAGGGCCAAAACAAGGGATAAAATGGGAAATCAAACCTCCACACTAGGGAGTATCAGATCCACATAAGTTGAGGAATGAAAACTCGAGTGTATAAACAACAAGATGCCATGAAACAAGAAAGAGGGAAATCTATCCATCTAAACCATAACAGTAAAAAGGACATACTAAAAACAACATCGCAGTGTATAGAAGCAACATCACAATGTATAGAAATAACATCACAATAACTAAACCAAACTAAGTACACGGTTCCTCCCAACCATAATAGCATCATAAGACCATGTGGGTCCTAGCCATCCCCCACACGTAACATCCCATACTACTGACCAGATCGTCGGTGCTATCTTATAAGGACGTCACTACTAAAATGTGCTACAACATAAGAATAAGGAAATCTAACATGCTAAAAGTAAAGCATTAGATATTCCAATAAATCAACCACATCATCTATCATATGCTTTACATCATAATATAAGAATGCGTCAAATAAACTAACATCATCTAAACATGATATCAAAGCATTCAAATGAAAGCATAAATCACAAGAAGACATACTTCAAAAATTGAAGTACCAAGTGAAAACATCTAACAATGGTCGCACTAGGACAAAAGATCGTCTTTGTAAATCGGTCCCCAGCAGTGGTATAGGTAGCTATGCCTCCCAACCATGTGGAACCCGTAGGTCCACACCCGTCGTGTTGATGGAGATAATGATCCAACCACAAACACACATAAAGCAAATGTCCATGGCTAGCACTCATGCCAAATAGTATGATGATTGAAACCAAGAACATAGACAATGCATAAACTACAGGTCCTGGTCAGACGCTCAATGGGCTATTATGTAGGGCCTGACATCATGGATAGTCGCTTGGCATCGAAAAGCCCAAGCTTGGAACTGTGCAGACTCAACTTCCCAACAAAAGGCTCTCACACTGAAGCTTTTTTATTATCTTAAGTTTTATTACCATTTATACAATTTATTTAGCACTTACTTAAAACTTCCTATACCAACCCTCTGGTGCCATAAACACCAGGTTATGAGATAAAAGCCTCCTCCATATGCTACTCTACCCTACCCATGCTCATCTAATGATGAGTGTTTGCAGGCATGCATGTTCCCAATCCAAACCCAATGTCATAACTCCCATAAGTACCATGAAAGATCAGGCCTCGCAAGTCACCTAACAAATGTACGCACATGTACTCATGTGTGTCGTACCACCATCACGAAGATCATAATAGAAGGATTAGATGAGAACAAAAGAAAAATACATTCAACTGAAAACAAACTTGAGAGGATGAATTCTACACGAATCCCAATAAATGATAAAATGATACATCATGAACTGACTCAATCGAGCTCAATCCAGGAGTATGGATTCTACACGAATTATCCTAGTGTCCATGAAACAATAACAAGGGTCCAAAAGAAACAATTTCACCAAGTATAAAAGCACTCAATCGAACACAAAGTCAGGACTACGAATGTGACACACATCCCAATGCAAATATAAAAGTGCAATAATGGTCTGAGTGACATCCAAATGGATGATCTAGGTCCATGACCAAACTCATGCCAGGAAAACTTGAGAAAACAAGGTGACACACAAAATGAGGTAAAAACTCCCAAAACTAGAAAAATTCAAAATTAAAACCCATTTGGTCTTTGGGCATAAAAGTCACAAAAATCCAATAAAATCTGGGTTCAGACACCGTATGCAAAAACAGATAGCATAACGGCGCGAAACCCCAAATCCCCATCCTGAAAATAGAGAAACTGTTCATACTCGACCAACCGGGCAGGACCAACAAATAGAAATAGAGGGGAACACTAGTTCTCGACCTTCTAACAAATGACTACTAAAAATAGAAGTTGAAACGGAGCAGAAACAATAAAACGGGAGAGCCCTACCTCACAACCAAAAGGGAAAAACGAGAATATGAACCATAAAATAAAAATCCTGTAGAAATAGCTAAAAATTGCAGCAATCCAAGGTCTCCTCGAGCTGGATCCAACGAGATCAATCTCGCAACGATCTCACACCCATAGCTTCGATAACAAACAAAACAATAAATCCTCATGAAGAGAATTTTGGGTTTTACTCTCAAACTTTCTAATTCAAAAGTGAGAAGTGAGGAATTAAATTCCTTTTTCAATACTTATTCACATTTCGAGTGAATAATCAATTAGGGCAAATAATCAGCCAACCTAATTAAACCCCAAATTGACCCAAATGAAAATAGACTATTCCTAGTAATATGAATTCATCTATACCAAAGCTGCCATAAATTAAATTCAATAAAATTAAAAGCCCGAAAACCCAAAATCACAAAATTTTTCTTCACAACTTTCATGACAATGCGAACCTCTAAATGCACAAACACACTCACTAGTCTAATCACAAAATACAAATGAGTTTAGATTTAATAATCATCGAAAGGATTAATTAAAAAATTAAAATAAGGATACATCGACTATATAGGGATGACATTGGTAAAATATGAATGGCTGAATCACTAACTCCATGTAACACTCCAGGGATATAAATCTTGCACAGTAAACAAAACGATCAAGTGCAATTGCATATTATAACATAGTCGAAGCAATAAATGCATTAAATGACTAATTTAACCATTTATTTAATTATACTGAAATAATCCATTTGCATCACTCACGTTCGCATAAAGCATAACAACGCAAAAATGAAGTAAATAACCATAACATTAAATTCACCACATAACATAATCAGAGATATGTCCAAATACCAGATAACCAGATATCATCATAAAACACACTGTCATCTCAAAATGACATCATCATGCAATATGATCAACTGAACAACATAGTAGTCTAACATCTATGATACTGAAATCAAAGTATAACATCTGACTCTTAGGTCATCTCAAATGTAAAACATAACATGAGTAACAAGTATCTCTTAGATCAAAATATAACAAGGTAAATATCCGCAACACATAACCAATGAATCTAACATGGACAATCCATTTCTAATTATTTAAGCATTTAGTAATGGTTGTATAGACAACATGAAAATGCACTTAAAACACATAAGCAAACACAATCATAAACATGACTAACCACTACTATAGGAACCTAGTCCAGTGTAGCACAATAATAGTACACAGTGCAATCTCTGCACACATCTCAGGGTAATCATGGATCAACATCATGATACCAAATCGATCTTGGTAACCACTAGCACAAACCTCAGTGAACCATCTAACACATCATAATCTCATAAATTAGCCATAAGCATAATCAAAGCAACTGATACAGTAACATAAATCCAATCACCTCAAGAGTGTAGACCACTCATGGTCCCAATCACGATCCCTTCTCAAGGAGAGATCTATAAGGTTGCATCCATCAGGATGACTTACATAAATCAAATGAGAGAGGCACTACATGTTTTTTCTTTCATGTTTACATTTGATTTGACTAAGTGGACAAATTATTAATCTATTGAATCCATATATGTGAAAGTGATACAAAATTAATTGGACAAGTGCTTCACCCCACCTCTCATTTGTTTGGGACATTCAACACCTTATAATGATAATACTTTTCACAAAACCGTTAAACAATTATTGCAACCTTTTCTATACAAGAGAAATATCTATTCAATTTATAGGGATTTTAAGCCTTAATTCAAATAATGTTAGTGGAAAATAGAGGGACTCCCTAGGGATCAAATGATTTTTCAACTTGACCTTTAGTTTTTAATTGTTATAACTCCCATACAAAACTATAAGCAATGGGAGACACAAAAATATTTGAAAGTTCCAAATGAAAAATGATAGCTTTATTTTATTTTTAGTGTTTGTGTTTTATGTTTTACTGTTATACTGTTACCCTGATATTTTAGTTTTTAGTTAAGGAAAGAAAAATGGGAATATGAGAACAAGTAGTGTTAATTATTGCTAGTCTATTTTTTAAGTAGTAAATGTTTAGAAGGGCAATGTTATACATGCATGTATAATTGAAGTCATTAAAGTTACCATTATCCATGAATGCAATATCTCCTTTACTATTGGAGAAACATATTCTGCTTATAATGTTAAACTGCAAACCACAAGTAGATTTGGCAACCAAAATGAGATTGTCTCACACAAGAACAACCTTATTAGAAATTCGCCTGACTAAATACCCCACCATTTTACATGTCTAACCATTCTAAAATTTAGAAAATAAAATGTTTAAAAAAAAGAATAAACATTTAGAGTAGAAGTTTGAAATATTTGGTTAATCATCATATATTTTGTTTTATTGAAGAAAAATATAGTAATGCTTAATGCATGTGACAAGTAATCATCATAGACTAATGCCAGGGCTCTATATAAACCAATTGAAGGACCATACAAGTCCACACCAACAACTAATCTTCTAGTTGGAATACGTGACTGTCAAATTTATTCTTGTGCTCGAAGGAATACGTGTGGCCCCTACGGCGGAGGACTTCTTTTCGGAAAAAAGGCTGTGCGGATTTATTATTTTCATAAAAAGAAGGGGAAAGGTTCATTTATCCCAACATGTATCTGGACCGAATTCCATCCAGGTTCGTCCATGGGGGTTTATATCCATCTTCTCTGCCAGTAAACACAAATTTTCCCTGCAAGGAAACCATTCAGTTCGCTGCAATCCTGAGCAAATCTTTCGCTGAGCTGCCGGAGTTGAATGCTTTGAGGTAGACTTCACATCTCTTTTATTTCTTTCTGACAAGTGCACAGATCAGTTCTCTGCCTGCTAATCTCTCGGAAGAATATCATTTGAACAACTTGTTTTGGATGTCTGAATGTTTGATGTCTGATAGGCTGTAAATTTTGATCTTTGACCTTGTTTTGTTGAAAATTTATGTTGCAGGTTTCGATATTCATAGCTGTTTGTCTGGATTCTGAGGAGGCTTTATTCAGCTAGGGAGGATTGTAGAGAAAGAAAGGAGTTTGGGAAGAGAATGGAGGTGAGAAGAGAAAAGGCTCCTGTTCCTGTTCCACTGTGTTGTGAAGAGAAAACGTTCTCAGTAAGTTTAAAGAAGGATCCGCTTCATGCGATGTACAAGGTTCCCTTTGCAGACACTCCATACGGCAGAGCCAAGCACCTCCAGGTCGCCTATTTTCCCTTATTTTATTGACAGATTTTCTTGCTTTTCCTTGGTTTTTGGACTTTGTAATGAAATTAGCTTCGGTTTGTGAAGACAGCTTGTAGAGAAGGATCCGGAGGGAGCAATTGTCCTCTTCTGGCAAGCCATTAATGCCAGGGACCGCGTTGATAGCGCGCTCAAAGATATGGCTGTCGTCATGAAGCAGCACAACAGATCCGAAGAGGCTATTGCAGCCATCAAATCCTTCAGACACCTGTGTTCTGACCAAGCGCAGGAGTCTCTTGATAATGTGCTACTTGATCTCTATAAGGTACGCATCTCCATTTTACTTTACACTGAATACTTAATGTTTTGAATATTTTCATGGAAACTCCGCAATTCTTAAAGTGAAAGGTAAATCACAATTCACAAAAAAAATGTTTTTATTTTTGAAATTGAGGTTGAAACAAGAATTTGTAGAAAATTGAAGCTGAAGAATAAAAATTCACATAATTTGAAGAATGTAGGGTTGAACAAACGAATCTATGAGAATTTTTTATCATAAAAAATTTAGAATTACACTCTGCAATGATCCATTATTGTGACGATAGAGGCAAAAGCGGAAGGCAAATTATGAAAATTACCAAACTAGATATTTACAGACAAAAGTCTCTGAAAAACTATTGCGCATTGACAATCTTTTATCTTTTTGCTGAATATTTTGTGGTTATTGCGGGTAGAAATGTGGCAGACTAGATGAACAAATCGAGCTGCTGAAGCACAAGCTTTGTCTAATTCAGCGCGGGGCTGCATTTAATGGGAAGGCTACCAAAACAGCACGCTCACATGGAAAGAAGTTTCAACTCTCAATAAAGCAAGAGACTACTCGACTTCTGGTACATTATTTTACCGTTTATTACGGCTGAAATCTAATTCTCTTTCAACAGAGCAAAGGTTAACTGTAACGGTTACTGGCAGGGCAATTTGGGATGGGCATACATGCAGCAGCTCAACTTCGCCGCTGCTGAAATCGTCTACAGGTGACTGAATTTTTTGCCCGTCATTCTTATCAGCCCATAGCTTTACTTCAACAAAAGCTTTGCAGTTATAATTTTAAGAATATTTTAGGCAAATTTAAGCCAATAAGGATGAACAAACCTATTTAAAATCTTTGCTGAGAATACTCTGAAATCCGCTGACTAGATTGTTGATTAGATCTTGTATCGTTTCGATATTTTATCATCATGTCTCATCACACTCTCGTCATCAGATTTAAAAAGTAAAAAGATGTATCAAATTGTCATCAGAAAATTCAATATGTGAAATATTCAGTGATTGTTTAACCTTGAAGGTAATTAGCAGTAGACTGAGAAAAGCCTAATGTTTCTAAATCTTTGATGGATTAAACTTTTTCTTCAGAAAAGCGCAGTTAATCGATCCGGACGAGAACAAAGCCTGCAATTTGAGCATATGCCTGATGAAGCAGGGGAAGGTCGAGGAGGCCATCAATGTTCTCCAGGAGGCACTCTCAAGCAGCAAAGAGCACAAGTCTTTGGATCGAACAGAGGAATTACTCAAGCAGCTTCGGGCCCTCAAAATTCAAGATAATGCTACACTACAAGTTGAAGTAGAAGAAGAAGCAGAATCGGATTTTGACATGCAATTGCCAGAGTGGAATTGGGGTTCTCAGATGGGCCGCAGAAGAAATCGACTGCGGGTCTTTGAGCAGTTGACGGCCGTAGCTTTCTAGACATCAAATTTTACAAGGTTCAGGCAGCCTGAAGAAATTTCCTCTCTATATTTACTGGGATGGGGATGGGATGGAGATGGAGATGTTTGTTATACGGAGTTCTGTAAATTGATGGTACGTGTCATGTTTTTGCTGGTTTTGACCGTATTTTACAGATTCAATTGAAGAGAAGTCCGAGATTTTATAGGCATTAGTTTTTGATAAATGGTAAATATTGAGCTGAGCGTATGTAAATTTGTTTTTAATAAAGCCCCCAAAAAACAATTGAGAGGAATTCTTTTCTGGTGGGATAAAAATCTGAGGAGGGTTCATTCGGAATCACTCAACTTCAACAGTAAATCAATAACTCAGTAAATCAATAGTTCAGGGACATAATATATGTACATATTCCAATGGATGTCATCTACCAAGTATCTGTATTTATTACATGGACACAATCCAACGATACTTGATTCCTGGTTAGCTTTTTAAAAACTTTTCAACTTCACCCATAGACCAAGTTACATTTGGATAGATATTTTGTATTTTGTTTTTTGTAAAAATATTTATGTGACTATATAGCTTTTCTTCAAGTAAATTGTATGCAATAATAATAAGAGCATGCAATTTTCTCTCAACAATTTAAGAATAGTTAGTGAAATTTATATTGTATTAACATATTTATATTTGATTTAATCATTTATTGATACTTCATTCATTATGGTTAAATTGAAATTTGAATCTTGGTGGTCACAACAACACTACTACTTAACCAAGCATCTAACAAATACACTTAACTAATCATTTTAACAAATACACAATGAGAATAACCCTTTCATAGTTGTGTATCAATTATTATTTGTCTATTTATATTTAATTTACATATATGCTCTTTATTTTGATATTTATTGCTTTAGTTCTTCGTTCATTGTTAAACCATATCACATTTATTTCATTCAATGTCTAAACTCAAAACTTTCCAATTTTAATGAGAAAATTTCCATGAGTTTCTCCAATCTATTATGATTGGACTTGTCACACATTTCTTATAAATGTTGCTTTTTCATTACATGTCAAGTCAATGCATGCTTGACTTCATATGGGAAGAATAAAAGCACAATTCAACTTCAAAAGAGATAAGGAATTATATTCAAGCATAATTATCATAGACACTATTTCTATGTCTACATATGTTATTTTCAATAACATTTGTTGAAAAGAAATACACACATAGATAAGATAAGAGAAATACATTAATGTCCAACAAAAGACCACAAATGGGTCTATGTGATTGAGAGCTTACAACCAAGAAGACAACCTAAAATAGGAACACCAAACGATATTCATGAAAGAACAAGAACAAAGTCAAACAACAGACCAGGAACACCAAACAGTATTCACGAAAGAATAAGAAAAAAGTCAAATAACAGAGGAAGAAGAGAGAGAGCGAGGGAGGGAGAGATTGAGTATTTGTGTGTGGCGAAGTTGTACACACTGTGCATGTCATATGGCCTTAGAGGCCAACCTTGACTCCCAACCTGCAGGATAAGTATCATGAATCACCGTCTTGAGGTTTTTGATCACTACCCACTTACCCTCCTGTCGAGCAGCCATAACAAGAACTCGACCTTGTTTAAGTTCGGTCACTAGTGATCTAGTAGGATCCTCATCAAAATAAATCTTGATAGAGAGAGGGAAAAGCTTCCCCTTTGCCCTAAGAACCTGAAGGCGGTCAATAAGTGAGTGGAACCAGATAAAGAGGGTGCTATCATGCCCAACCTAGGCACAATCTAGTGTGATGTCAGTGATATCCAATTGGTCCTTGAGGAAAGAGTAACCTGCTGCAAGAGACTCTGAAGAAGGATGAGGAGGAAGAGGGAGACCACAAATTCGCAAGTTGAGCTCACGGGCGCGCTTGACCCTTTCATCTGTTATCTTAGTTTGGACTAGCTTCTCCACTCTAGGGAGATAAGTGGAAGTGGAGATGGGGTTGTTGCAAATAGATGCCCATGATTTCAACTGTTGTTCTGTTTCAATTTTTAAGGAGGATTGTTTGTTTTCAAGTTCAGACTATTTCTTCCTCGGTCGATATCTAACAATTGCAAATTGATCATTTGAAGTTGGAGTTGAGCAATATCCATATTAGCTATACTTAGAGAAATGTGAAGAAATATGAAGAATTTGTTGCATCTCACCATATGATGTCTACAAAAGCTATGATTTGGAGTGTAGGAAGTAGAGTAGGGATACTACTTAAGGAAAGCCAATGCATGCTTGATTTCATATGGAAGATATTAAAATTGCAATTTAATTTAAAAAAAGATAAGGAATTCTATTTGCATAATCATCATATATACTATTTGCATGTCTACATATGTTATTTTCAGAACATTTGTTGATAGGAAATATGCACGAAGAGAAATATGAAGAACTTGTTGCATCTCACCACATGATATTCACAAAAGCTAAGACTTGGAGTATAGGAAGTAGATTAGGGATACTACTTAAGGAGAGTTGATTTCATATGGGAAGATAATTAAAGAACAATTTAACTTCAAAAGACATAAGGAATTGTATTTACATAATCATCATGTACACTATTTGCACGTCTATATATGTTTTTTTCAGTAACATTTGTTGACAAGATATAGACACAAACACAAATATGGACTTGTTGCATCTCACCACATCATGCCCATGAAAGCTAAGACTCAAAGTGTAGGAAGTAGACTAGGGATACTACCAAGTGTTGTATATCATGTATTATATATCACTTAAATGTATATTTACATAATTATCATAGGCACCATTTGCATGTCTATATATGTTATTTCTAGTATCACTTGTTGGTACGAATAAGTAAAAATATAGTTTCGAAGAACTTCTTGCATCTCACCACATGATCGTCATGGAAGCTGAGATTTGGAGCATAAGAAGTAGACTAGGGATACTACCTAAGGGCCCAATTTCGTATGTACTGGATATCACATATCATATGGGAAGATAATAAGAGCACAAATTAATTTCAAAAGGGTTAATAGATTATATTAACATAATTATTATATATGCCATTTGTATTTATACATATGATATTTTCAATATCACTTGTTAGCAATAGACAAGGACAATGATTTATTTGAAGAACTTTCTACATCTTACCACATGATGTCCACGAAAGCTAAGACTTGGAGCATATAAAGTAGGCTAGGGATACTACCTAATGGTCACATCTCATGTATATTGTGAGATACATTTACCAATAGAATGAAGTAAGGAGAAAAGGAAAAGGAGATAAAAAGGATGTATACATGGATGTAAAGAGTTAAAAGGATATATAACATATACCAATTTAATATAATGTATACAAATACTATTGCATCCCGATCTATTATATTGTATATAATGTTCCTATTTTGATTTACAAATAACCTTTGATACATATATGATTCTTTGTACCCTCAATGAGATTGAGGTTGTGGTATAAAGATACAAGACTAAGGGCACTAGGAATCATAACTTTGATATGTGTCCCTCAAATTTCTTGCTAATGTTGGCTATGTTGATAGCATCAAGGAAAATTTTCGCATTCAAAATATTTTATGAGATCAAGAAACAAAAAATAATAACTAAGTAGATACAATAAATTAGAAATATATCCACTTGACTTCTACCTTATAAAAGTGCATTAGTAACCAAGGGAATATAAAATGGAAAGAGGAAGAGGTCCAAAGAGTTGTGGAAATATGTTACTATTAAGGAAGCTATTAGATAAAGACCACACGAAATAATAAATCATTAATGAAATTTCAAAATAAAAACACCCATGGCCAAAGAAGATGAGAGTGTAAGTAAGATGAGCACTCTAATACAAGGAGGGGATGAATAAGTGAAGAATTATGATAAAATATTTAAGGAATTCTATAAAAAAATAGAAGTCTCATTTAGAGAAACAAAAGATATAATAGTTCATTTTCAAACTACAAAAAGGTATTTGCATAAGACTAGATGGTAGTGTTTTTGATAAATATACTATTTTGATATCTATTGTTACTAAAAATAAGAAAAACATTAGAGAAGGACGTATAAGGGTAAAATCACAGGAACACTTAAAGATGTTCAATTTTTAGTTTAAAAAGTTGGTTAAACAACAAGAGATCTAGAAAGAGAGAGCACAAAATTGAAAGAAACCTAGTGTACAGACTATAACAAAGAAGGCCACCTATGGATTGATTTCCCTAAGGCTTAGGGATAAACAACAATTATGGTGGCCAAGATAGTAAATCTAGATTCTTATATTGTGCCCTACATAAAGAATGGAACATCCATCTAATTGAAGGTTGTGACAATCATAGTGGTAGCATTGATGAAAGGAATGATGTTGAATATTCTATACCCTTTAGAATGCAAAGCTGATGTTGTTCATATAGTTTCCATTGATGTCAACATATCCCCGCATATTTGTGGTTTTTCTATATTAATTAATGTGTACCATTAACCTTGGTGTATCTGAAAAGGTATTCATTGAAGAATGTTCTTTAAATGTTTATCCTTATTTGTTTTGGTGGTGGTTCTATTTTGTGTCCAATATATTGTGGATCAATTGTTTAGGTTTGCTTCTATTTGGAGTATGTTCATTTATGTTTTAGTGTCAACCATTACCATCTAATGTGTTTACCATATCCATTTACATCAAAAGTATCAATTGAGGATGGTATAGCATATTGATATGTGCAAGGCATGTTGTGTTGAGTGAGGTGGTCCATGTTTCATCCTTTACCACTACAAGAATTATTTGATTTGATCCTTTCCAAATTGGTTTTAGGCCAACTTGGTTGATGACATCAAGAAGTTTAGAAGAATGATGATTTTATTTGTTTGTGAGACTTGTGTGATGCTTTTATGTGAAGTGAATGTGAACCTAGAAAGAGAATAACTACGTGTTGATGATAGTGTATGTTAATGTAATTAACACCAAACCAATATATTATTTTTGTATGGAAAAGTATTAGTGATGATGCTATTAGTGGTGGATTCAATCTCATTTCTTTTATTTTGGTAGTAATCATATTTGTACTAGTAATAAGCCTATTTGTATTTTTAATTAGAAATATTCATATTTCAAGGTAGTTAACTTGACCAATAGGGATCCAAATGTAGTGAGAAAATTGACAAGTTAGTAAGAATTATCTTAAGTGGCATGCATCATATAATATTAGATTCATAGGGGAATAGAGGTGTTATCTAACCTTTTACGCATTGTAGGGAAAGAAAAATAGAGACCATTAATCATATCCTTCGAGAGAACCCAAGTTAGATTAACACAACCCTAAATGGATGTAGGGTTTCCATTGCTAAAGCCAAGTCCTTGAAAGTGTGAATACTAAAGGATACATTTCAATTGGTGGCCTTTCCCTTTAATGTATAGATTAATTTATTATATTTGACTAATGTAAATTAATTGACTAAATGTGATGCAAGTAAAGTTGAAACATATAGAAAAATTAAGTACATAAAGATATCTAATCTAATATGCCAAAATAAATTCCATGAAATGAAAAAGAGGAAATCAAGCTCACCTTGAGGGATAGTAGGGGAAATAAGATCATATCTAAAAACAAATTGTCAAACTATAACAAGAACATAAATTGAGTCTGATATGGAATCTATGAGTTGAAATTTGTTACCTGAAAAATCTAGAAGCCCTAGAAATAGTTCTACTTATGGGGTATAGGTCAAGCTTGTGCTATAGGTTGACCTATACCCACTTTGTACAAAATCTAAGAATATGAAGTTTCGACAGAGACTATAACACTAGATCTACAATTCCTGATTTTGTAGATCTAAAAGTATGTGAATCATTCTTATGCACAAGAAAAATGGAAAGATGTATGAATGCTTGTATGTAGATGTACGTATGATGTAGGATTTCTTAAAAAATGAAATAGATGTACATGTGACAAATCATAGCATGGATATAAGTATGCTCAAATGCTTGAGTGCTTTATTGATGAATATAGATCTCCTCTATTGATGACCAACTCCACTATCTCCAATGAAGAAAGAATCTAGATCTATTGAAGGAAATGCATGCTTCATTGAATGGATTGAGGTCCTTTAATGGGATACATGCACCAGGATGGTGCACAAAAGGGGAGGTTATAAGTGGACACCTTTCTTCTGAAATAAGGTAAACCTAAATTTAGATGACACGTTTGAGGATAATCCACTCATAATGAGAAGATATGTAAAAAATAAAAATTGTAGTAATTTGAATCTACTTTTAAAAGTGGATAAGATTAGGTAGGCCAAACTTCGTGCACATGAAAAATAGTTCCTGATTCTTTTAGAAAAACATAACATAGTTGTTTTCGTGTGCTTCACAAAAGACATAGTTATATTTAATATTTTAAAAATCCCTTTGGTAGGATGATAGGTAAGAGTGAGTTCTAGAATTTATGTTTTTGTTGTTGTTGTAATCTTATGATGAATATTTAATTTTTTATGATTTCTCTAAGTGACCACATCCTAAAATTCTAGTACTTGTTTGTGTGTTGGGCATAACTTGCACCAAAATAGTCAATTATTTCTCTTTAAAGTGTATAGAATCAAGTATAGAACAATAATATGTAAATTTATTTTGAATTTGGTTATGGATATCAAAATTTATTATAAAAAAATAGACATATGTTTGTGAGGGTTGTCAAGATATTGGTAAAAATAATTAAAGTTTACAATGCTAATGTTCTCCAAAAATAGAGAATTTATATGGTTACAAAGCTAAGAAGATGCGTGAGATTATGGTGGTGATTTCAAAAATACCCACTTCACTATTTTCAAACTTGATGAAGGCTAAGATGAGAACTCATCTTAGAGGATGAAAAAATGTCTTAAGGAAAAAATGGAGGGAAAACAAGCTCCTAAGCCTTTGGGTCATTTCTCTAGGTTGTTACCAGGCCATAACCCCATTAGGTTTCTAGGATTCAAGTAACTCAATCAAGTTATAAAACCTGATTGGGTTATGAAGAAATAATTTTTACTTATTCAAAACCCAATTAGGTTTTGAAGAAATAGAAATAAGTTCTACTTAGAACCCATAACTTTCACATACAAAGTTTGATTGACTCCATTCAAAATACATTGGAAAGATATTCAAGAGCTTTATGACATGATGTAGCTAAAAAATCCTCGGAGATATAAAATCATTTTCTATCCGTTTGAATAAAACATGGTATAAAATACATGCTTAGTATTTCCTAAACATGCAACAAATAGGTAAAAAATAATTATAACATGTTTTGAACTCTCTCTCTCTCTCTCTCTCTCTCTCTCTCCCCACTCCTCTTATCCCCACCCCCCTCTCTCTTACACTCACTCACTAACTCCTAAGCTCTCTCTATTAATAACTCCTAACCTCTCTCATTATCTCCCTAACTCGTGACCTCTCTCTCTCTCTCTCTCTATATATATATATATATATATAACCTCTAACCCCCCTCTCTTCGACTAACCCCTAATCTCTCTCTCTCTCCCCCCCCCCCCAAGCTCTCTCTTACTAACTCCTAACCTCTCTCTCTCTCTCTATAACTCCTAACTTTATCATTATCTCACTAACTAATATCCTCTCTCTCTAACTTGTAACCATTAACCCCCCCTCTCTCTCTCTCTCACACACACACAAACCCCTAACCCCCACCTCTCTCTCTCTCTGAATAACTCCTAACCGCTCATCCTCACATGAAATAATAACCTATATCCTTCTGTCTCAGCAACTCCTAAGGTCTCTCATTCTCTCCTGGAATTAATAACCTCTCTCTCTCTCTCTCTCTCACACACACACACACACACACACACACACACACACACGCACCCCTTAGATCTCTCTCTCTTACAAACTCCTAACCTCTCTCATTCTCTTACTAACTCATAACATGTCTCTCTAACCCTTAATCCTTAACATCTCTCTCTCTCTCTCTCTCTCTCTCTCTCTCTCTCTCTCTCTCTCTCTCTCTCTCTCTCTCTCTCTCTCTCTCTCTCTAACTAATCCCTAAGCTTCCTCTCTCTTTGAATAATCCCTAACCTCACTCCTAAGAGATAGTGGGGTTAGGGTTTAGTCAAATAGAGAAAATGGTTAGTAGTTAGTTAGAGAGAGAGATTAAGGGTTATGAGTTAGAGAGAGATTTAGAGTTGGTGAGAGAATGATAGAGGTTAGGAATTAATGAGAGGGATAGAGATATTAAGGGATAGATCCTGAGATGGAGTATTGAGAGAAAGAGGTAAAATATGATAACACTGTTATCTACCTATTGGTTGTGTGTTTGGGAAACAATGACTACCATTTTTACACCATACTTGATTCAAATGGATGGAAACAAAAATATTGATGTCCTATGATTGTTTTAGTTCCATTATATTGTAGATATCATTAATATATTTCCAAAGCATTTTGAACAGAGACAATCAAACTTTAGATGTAAAAGTTATGGCTTCCAGAGTAGAGCCTAACTTTTATTTCTTCAAAACCTAGTTGAGTTTTGAAGAAGTAAGATTGTTATTTCCTCTTCTCCATAACCCAATTATGTTTTTGAATAAATCTTCATCCTTTGAACTTTATTGGGTTATGAAGAATGTTTTTCCATTAGAACCTAATGTGGTTTCAAAACCCAATCAAGTTTTATTTTTTATATATTTTTTCTATGCTTGGTAACCAAGCTTGACTGCTTATTGAAATTTTAAATAGCCCAACCAAATTTTTGAAGTTTTTTCTTTTTCTTGTGGCATCCACTTTTTTGTACACCATCTTGGTGCACACACCCAATGAATCCTTTCTTTCTTGGATTGAACTCCTTGAATGCAAATTGATCACTTTCTTTCAATTTATTGGTGAAATGCTCATAGAGATTTTATATTGAGTGTATATAAAAATGAGGTGAGTAAGCCTCCTTTTATACCAATTTTGAGATCAAAATTAAAAGGGGCAGCTAGACTTAGAGTGAAAGAAATAATAAACCTCAAAATCAGGGTGTCTTTTAGTGACAAATATTTGTAACTAAGCAAATTCTGACATTTTTTGGTGTTAATTTTGGCAATTTTTGAGCCATTACTTGGTGGCCCAATCACCCACCATGGTTGGGTTAGCAGGTCATGTTGAGATAATGGGTGTTGCACACATTGCATAATATTGTTATTTTATTATGTAATGTTGTACCTAGATGGACGTGCAACATTTAAAGATTCCTATGGAATATTCTTGATAAGTTGTATTGTAACATTGTGAAAATATTTCATGTAATTATTTAATATTGGGGAAAAGAATTAAATGGCCAATATTAAATGTGGGGTCAGTGGGTTAGGTAGCACATGGTTTTAGCACATGGTTTATGTAATACCACTTAGTGGTTTTGTGGGACTTGCTACTATATAAGTAGCCACAAGGGTAGTTATTGTATAGAGAGAGTGACAAGGAGAAGACAAAAGGCAAGAGTTGAGCGGGACAAGGCTTGATAGGTTAGCCAAGGGAGCATTTGTGAAGGTTGAAAGCATGGCATGGGATGTGTGGATTCATGCTTGTTCAAATAGTTTGCTCGGTTGTGGCTATGGCCATGAAGGCTTCCATGGTTGTATGGCAATGGTATTTTTTGCTGAATAATACATGGTGATGGATGCTTTCGGAGGCTGGGTTTTTCCCTCAATGAGGGTTTCCTAGGGTATATCTTGTGTCACATTTTGTGGGTATGTTGTCTATTCTCTTGCATGTGGATTTTAATTCCATGTTTATTTTAGATCTATTATGGGCTATGTGGAAATGATTATATTCTTTATTGCCAAGTTTCCTTACAGGTCATTATTACTACCAATCACCAAGCAAGAATCTGCATTTGACTTCATTGCTACTATTATTCGCTTTCATGCAGCCGACCTAGTTATTGTAACCGATGCCATGTTTGCCAAGTCTCCATGCAATAGATTTGCATGCATATGTAGGGTTTGTCCAATGTATTTTATTTTATTTTTCTTTAGTTGGCCCATTTCGCCAATGGTTTTTCATTTTGCATGGGAGGAGTCGACTCATTTCGCCTCATGGAAATTGGAATCTATTGATATAAATTCTAATTGCTGATTATTATTTGGAAAAGACTACAAAGCTATTTTCAACGATTCTACATTTTAGGCGGGATAGATCATAGAGATTCCTTCCATTTTGTAAAATCTTTCACAAAATACTTGCTATTAAGGGCAAGAGTGCAAATTGGACCATATTTCTACTTCTAGGCTGCAAAGAGATAAATATCAGATTCAAATTTGACTATTATGTTTGTGTTGCCTTGACGTCTTTTTTTTTTCATTCCTTCTGGATTCATGCGTTCTAGATCATCATTGTCCTCATAATTTTTGTTATGCACGGTTTAGTTCCATTGAAAAATTGCAAATCTCATGATTTATAGAGTGTATTCACTCTCCTAAATGTTACAGTTTGTTTGAAATAAAAAATTTGCATATTTATGTTGACAATTGATGCCCTAGCACGATTGGCGTAATTGTTTTGACTTCCTCCATCAATAGTTGTTATTATTTTTATCAATTTTGATTATGTTTAAATATTAAAGTTGGCAACTTTGATTACTTCTTCTTACTATGCTTCAAATGTTGAATTGATGATGGAATAAAATAAGATTTTAGAAATATATTTGTTAAAATGCTTTATTTTCCAGTCTATTGAACTTTTAAAGTAGCCTTGTGGACCATTGTTTCCTTGTGGATTTGATGTCAAATCTTCTCAAAAAGTTTCAATAATTTTTCTATATTGACAGAAAACTTTGAGAATCCATTTGATCCTAGTTCAATAACAAGGATTTAGAAAAGGATGATTTAGAGTGAAGTATTGTGTAATTCAATATCAAAATATTTCAAACTTGTTGATTTATGTCAAACAATGATATTGGGGCCAGTGGAAGATGAGAGAGTTTTTAGTGCATTGGGGTTTATGAAATAAAAAATTAGAAACAAACTAGATAGAAATTTGGAAACTTGCTTGAGGTTGTTTGTAACTCAGTACAATATTATAGATTTTCCTTATGATAGGTCATTGACAATTTGGAATTCCATGCGCAAAAGACAAGGCCTTTGCAAAACTCAAAAGTTGGTGGTGCTATTGCTGATTTTGACATAAATGATGGATCTTGGTCTTAGAGTCACAATGAAGATGAAGATTTTTTGGATTTTGAATACCCAACTTTGAGTGAAGAGGAACCTGTTAATACAAGTCAGTTTTAGGATCTGGAGTCCATATGGGATATAGAAGCATCATAGTCTCATTGATCGAGTCAATGAAGAGATTTAGCATTTACTTTTTACTTTTTAGGCATTTATAGTTATACTCTACTTCTTCCATATTCAGTCATATAACATTTGTTGAATACTTTACAAAACTATAGTTCATGATTTTTGTTACTATATTTTTTATTAATATGTATGTGTATTTTTCTTGTTACCAAATTGATATGAATGATTGTTGATAAATACACCACACCAAATCTCATGCTTCATAACCCTTTTTCCTTTTATTTAACTTTATTCTGTGGATTGGACAACCACACCTCAAAATAAAAATAAAAATATGAACAGTGCTCTTCCATTTCAAATCAATTCAATTGGAAAATTGCTATTAGGAGTTCCCAGAATTGGATCATCATTCCATAGGAAACCTAGTTCGTCAATTTGGGAGTTCCTCTAGAGCGAGTTTTGTGTATATTGTTATTTTTTCTCTTTTCTTAATTTTTGGTCTTCTTGTTCCATAGATAGCTGAATTCTCACTGCACCCACAAGGGTGCATGTCCCCAATAAGAGCCACTAGCGGAACTAAATATTTTGCAAATATTTGTTCACCTTTTACTTGCTTTCATTACTTACCATTTATATGTTCTAGGTAGATTTTATGATCAAATAAAGGAATCACTTACTACATCTCTTTGTGTTTTGACAAAAAAATGACTATTTATCATCCAAATCGAAGGCCCTTGTTGCAAATTGCACTCCTAGGGGCTTACTCATCATATGGCAGTATATATTGATTGATCTTGGCTTTGATCTATTTTAAATCTAAGAGATATCCTCATTTTTTAGATTATCTCTATAGCTATAGAGATGGTACATGTATCGCTATATCCTACAACGACAATAGTTGGGTTAATATCATAGACATGATAAAGCATCATTATATCATATAGAGATTTGGGTTCACCACTGAGCAGAGTAGAGGTTATAGATTCTTGGCGATCAGTGATAGGATTGGATTATCGCTATACACTATGACGATAGATCTTAGTGGAGAGTGGAGGAGATGCAATTTCACTTAAGCGATGAGCGATAAGTCTTCATACATCATTGTATGTTATAGTGATAAGAATCTATCACTATGCGGTGAAAACACAAAAAAGATATAGCGATCAACGATAAAGTAAGAAGATCGCCATGAGATATAGTGATTATCACTAATCAAAATGACAAGGTTTCAGCTTTGGCAACTAGCGATGAGATGGAAGTTGTCATTGTGATATGTAGTGATTATCGATGATCAAAGAGTGAATAGATGTGCTCTGGCAATAAGCAATGAAGCTTGGTGATCACTATAGTTTATAGCGATGGATGGATGTATTATAAAAGAGGTGCCACTGTGAGTTATAGCAATAGCAAAAATTGATTGTGGATCACATTTTGTGCAATGGAGGTATAACGATGAGCGATGGAAGTGTCACCATTGCTATAGTGATAGACATGAAATTGAAAATAGTTATCTATTTGCAGACATATTTTTATTGCTAAGAGCTACAACAATCAAATGTTTGAATATATTTTGCAAGGTGCAGAGATAATTGCATAAGGTGACTTATGACAACCAGTTCATTTGTTACAACGATTAAAAATGGCTTTATGTTTTGATTTGTGTGAGAGAGTAAATGCATGAATGTAATATGTTTGGCAATAAAAAGACAATCATTACTGGATTTTGTTCATGAATTTTCAGAAGGAAGCTGTGAAATTGTTGTTTGACATCCAAATTTTTATAGAGAATTATACTAGAAGAAGTTTTTAGAAGGTATCATGGAGAGTTCTGGTTCAACATAGAAGAGGAAAACAAAGAAGGTTAAATAGGGCAAAGCTGAGAAGAAGCATAAGACAGACAATGAAGTGCCACCTAGAAAATTGAATGAAGATCTCATTGAGCAGATGGATTTTGCAGGTCTAAAGTCTATGAAGTAAATTTTCCTCTCCAGACAAAATAGAAGATAAATACAATGAGGTCGGAGATATCTGGACTAGGACTTAATAAATAAAAATAAAATAATCATCAAAACCCATGATAATAATTAATCTTGACTTTGGACTCTTATAAAAAACAATGAATATTAATGTTCAAGGTGCATAATTAGATAAGGAAATAGATAGGAACCATATAATTTTTTAATTTACTTATTTTGTAAGAATTTAATTTATTGTAATATTATTATAGAATTTAACCATAATTTTATAATGTATATATTTTCTATCTAGCACAATGAATCAATTTGCCCACAAAATTAATGTTTTAACTTTGAAAAAAATAAATTCGCCAATGTATATATTTCATGTGTAGTATAATGAGATAATTCACCCACAAAATTAATATTGTACTATGAAATATTTTTTTATTCCCATATATATATATAAACAACATAATTCACCTATATTTTACACATTGTTCGAGAGACTATGAATGATTCACCAATGAAGATTATTATTTTTTCTTTGTAAACCAAAACTTTTTGCCATAATTTTTTTTTCAAGAGTTTTACACCTTTTCTGAAGGGGAAGTTTCTTAAAGTATACCCTGCTCAAAATGGGCTTGTAAACTCACAAACAAAACCCTTTATGTGTAGGTTGACCTCAACCTATACCAAGTATAGATTAAACTTGACTTGTACTTGGGAGGCATTTTGGCTTTTCATTTATCTCTAGAATCTCAAGAGTGGAGAAGAAATTATCATACATAAAAACTTGAGGAAAATGTGGGAAATTAAGCATAAATGCATCCATGTTCTAGGAGAGCATTAAAATGGGTCCTAAGAAGTCTTCAGATTCCAAAATAATGGGTACTAACTTTTAAGATGGTTCATTTAGCCCCTACTTTACTAGGAGTACAAGTTGAACTCATACTCATGGTAAAGTAGATAAAACACATGAGATGATCTTATAACAAACCGAGACAAAGAAACATCAAGCCCCCAATAGACTTTAGTCCTCATCAAATCCAAAATTATGACAAGAGAGACATAACTAAGCAAAAAGGAAACAAAAGTGTGTGATTTCCTCAACCCAATAAGAATGCACGTCTTACTATGAATCACACAAAAAAACATGATGCAAAGAGAGATAACATTGATAGTCTAACATGTTTGTGTGGTATGCTAGTCAACCCATCAAGGATTCATCCTTAAGATTTGCATCTCTAAAAAAGGGAATCCGATAAAAGTGATATGAGCTTAAGGATTTATATGTCCTTAAGGGGTTAAAAGGGATGAAAATACAGGGATCAAGATTTAAGGATTGTTCATAATCCAAGAAAGGATCCAAAATGCAAGGATTAGGCTTTAATAATAGCTAGAAATCCATGCAGGGATCTAAAATGTGATGATTACACCTTAAGGATTGTTAGTAATGTAAGAAGGGTCACATCAAGCAAAATAAGTACATGAAAAGGAGAGCACAAGAGGGCTCTACCAAATTTGAGGTTAGTATGGCCTTATGATAATATTTAAAATATTATGTCCACTTGAAAATTTCTAATTTTCTGAAAGACAAAGTACTACAAAACAATGAAAGAGGGACATGTAAGAGTTACAAAAAAGAGTCTTTTTGGGATAAAATCATGGAGACCAAAAAGAATAGGTGCTACCATGTTGCATCATCCTAAGTTTAGTACACAAAGGCACATTTACAAAATGAAACACATATAAAACAAAACATGTAACAACATATAGAAGAAGTTAGATACAAATAGAAGAATGATTACGAAATGTTGAATTCCATTATCACCTTGCACCAAAAAAGAAACATGGATCATTTTACAAAATCTAGATAAAACATATAACAAGAAACACATTATGGGGGAAATATATTGCAATAGGAAAACACATAAAATCCACCACTCAAGAGGAGATAATCAAGCATGTATTTCCTTCCCCCTATATTGATGTATAATGTTTAGGGAAGGTGGAAAAATTGTAAGAGGAGAAACATCAAATATAATAGAAGGAACGATAACCTATTCAAAACAAGGATCATATTTTGAAGACATGCCATTGTGCTTGTTACTATGAGTGATGTATAATTATTTAGAAAAAATAACTAGTAAATCATGACCAAGATCAATAGTCACATATAAGTCATCAAAAATCACTAGCATGCATATCGTTATTAGTATCATGAACAAAATCAAGAGTATCTTCTTCATCAAGATTAATTGTAATAGAATCTAAGATACAAATAGTATTGTCTTGTGTATTCAAAGTCACTTCCTCCATAGGATCAATCATGGGATGGTCCAGAGGAAGTGAAGAAAAATGTGTGTGAGGTGATGAAATAGTTTTAGATGCACGATCACGAGCTCTATCTTAATACTTATGGTGATGATCATGATATTATAAATTACATTTAGTCTTTATATATATTTTACCTGGTGTAGGATCAATCAGAATTGGGTTCATTTATCCTTGTGAAGGAAGAACTAAAGGAACCATAATAGGTTGAGAGATAGAAACAAAAAGGATGTGTAATAGGAGGTGAAGAAGTTAATAATGAAGGAATAAGTAGTATCAGAAGAAGACTAGGAATATGATCAATCTTGGATTGGCTAAGTTCAATCTTCTTAAATTAAAATGTTGATATGATTGAAAGAAATAAACATGAAACATTGGAGGAGATTGAGGTAAATAAGGCCAAAATAAATTGAGGCCAACATTGTCTCGAGGCATGTAAGGATGATAAAGACTATGGTTAATGGTATTGATCTCACCATCATGAGGTAACCTGAGGCATTTTTGAATAGGATAATCCATGAATTGCATGGAAGAGAGCCAAGGAATAACAAGCTTAACTTGAAATTGATTAGAAATAGGAATAACAAGGAAGGTAGCATCCACAATTTTGTTATAGGGTACTAGATGAAGAGTGATGGAACCATGAGGATGATTAAGGAAACTATTGCAAGTGTAAATCCAAGCGTTAGATGTATCATATAATTATTTTTTCAAATGTTTATTGAAAGATTCTCTTTAGTTATGGTATTCACCATGGAAGAAGGGTCAATAAGGATACTACATAAAGGAACACCAACAACCCTAGGAACAATGTAAAGAGTACCATCAGGTACTTTAATTGTCTCATTGTGATTAAAGGTAATGTAAGATTGAGGTTGAGGTTTAGGTTTAAGTTTAGGTTGGATAAGCTCAACATGATTGACAAAATGGTTTCCTTATTTATCTCTACCATCATAAATAATTTGTGTACTAGAAGATAAAGGTTGTACAATTATATTAGTAGAATTAGATGGAAAGGATTAGTGTAAATTTACAAATTATAATTAAGAGGTTCAATAGATTTTTTTCCATGATTAATATCATAATGAACATATAGCATTAGAATCAATGATAGGTTGGATAATATCTTTGAAGAATAACACTTTTCAGTATCATGATTAGATTGATGGCGATATTGGAAAATCATTTACAATCAAAGCATATAGAAAGAGGTTTGTTAGGGTTAATTGGTTTGATACGAGGAAGCTTAATAATTTTAGCATTTATTAACTTTATCATCACATTATGCAAAGATTTAGATAATAGAGTAAAAGTACTATTAGGACTAAAAATGGAGGATAATTGAGCCACAACTTTGGGCATTGTTGGTACTTGATCATCTATTTTGTTGGATGATTTATTGATCTTGATGTAATAGTTAGGCTTATAAAAGTTATTAGGATGTGATGCAATATCACTCTTATCAATGGTAATAGGAACCATTGGAGTTTTTTTCTCAAACTAAATTACTCATAGTTGATAATGATAAAGTATTGTACATAACTATCAAAAAGAAGAAAAATTGGTAAGGATAATCTTATCTCTAATACTTTTTTGTAAATTCGAAATAAATATTCATTTTATATAAACCACATGATAATAAATTTGATCATGCAAATGTTCAAATATCAATGAAGTCACAATTTTTTTTTCTAATTAGTTGGTGTACAATGCATTAAATTAGTAAAAGAAACTTGAGCACCAATATTATTTTGAAATTGTTGAATGAAAGAATTAGAAATATTTTTAAAGGAATCAATTAAATGAGGAGGTGATAAGAAATACCATTGAAAATTTTTATCTTGAAAGGTCATAGTGAACAACTTAGTCATGAACCTATTGTCATGAACCTATAGTCATGATAAAAATCACTACACAAGGTTTGGAAGGTTTTAACATGAGTCACATGATCACCCTTGCCATTGTAAGTTTCAAGACAAGGTCTCTCAACGATGGTAGGAATAATGGCTTGTATAATGTTGAAGGACAAAGGATTATAAAGGTCTTATGTGAAAACATTGAAATTGGATTGAGTCAAGGAAGCAAGCTATTACTGTAAGGAAGAGATAGTTTGAGCTAGGTTATTAATGGTTGAATCAATTTAGGATATCATTATGAAGAGATACCTTGGAAATGTTAGGAAATTTAATTAAGTGTGGTAGTCATGGTTTTGAAAATTATTTATATTCCTAGTTTGTGTCTACAACTAGGTTTCTTACCTTAGGGTTTTTGTTCCTTACCGTTAAAAACATTGTTAAAACCCTTACCTTTCCCTAAATTATGTTATAATTTTGTGTTTCTTTTCATCACTTTTTTGATGGGTCAAGTGATTGTCGATGGGGCCACTGTTTGGAATTAGCTAGGTATGCATTTTATTATATGGGTGATGTGAATTTTTCCCTAGTGTCCCAACTTAAGTATATTTTTGAGACAAGGTTTATGTTCCATTTCACCCATGAGCTATGTGTCAACCTCCCATAATCCCATGATGGTGTTAGCTTATCTTTCTAGCCAATCACGAGATCATATTGCTACCACCTATCCTTTTCAATGGGTCCGATATCTGAAGTTTTTTTCTTTATAAATACCTTGCTTATTTATCATATTACTAATAGATCCATAGTTTAGCATATGTTAAAAATTGATGGTGATAAATGACTATGTAAGAAAAGAAGCTAGTTATTATTTACCTTTCTATGAGTGCTAGGAAAAGGTTAAAGTTCAGATATTGGAGATCAATAAATCCTATGATCCCATGCTAGAAGATGATAAAATTTTATTGATTGTGGAATTTTGAGATGGTTCTACATAGCCATAGTGGTAGTTGGTAGTGTGTAGGGCTAGCTATGTGTCTTGCTTAGTGACATGTATCTTTTCTAATTGGATTAGGCAATTGATGAGGCAATGAGGTGTTTTGAGTTATGTATTCTGAAGAGAATGACTATGTTGACATACATGCTCATTTGAAATGAACAAATATTTGTGATGATATTAGTGAGATGAAAATATCATCCCTCTATTTTGAGCCAACTGGGAGATTAATATCGGATGACTAGTGATCTTGTGTTGGAACTTACACGATAGACCCCCAAACATATTATTGCCTATTCTTCTATTATTGTGCTAGTCCCATATTGCCCCTGCCCCCTACTAACATGGGATTGCATGATCTTGCTATGTGTCCAAGGCCATTAGAGGTACTTGAAGTGGGACCTTCTTAGTTGGAGTATACCATATTTCCTACATGGATGAACTATGTGTCATGAAACCATCATGTATTAAGCTCAAATGCATTAAAGGTAAATGACGAGCAACTAATTGGTCAATATAAATGCATGTAGATATTTTCAATGACAATGTTTTAATTTAATGATAAAGTTTCTCAAGTTTTGTCTTTCCTTTGCAAAAATCTCACTATGGAGAAGACACTAGTGAAGAACATGAAGACCAAAAATTCCCATAGTCTTGTGCTGAAAAATGTGTGATATTAATCTATCATGAGATCATGGGATGCCAACATGTGTCCTAGATGGAGAGAAAATAAGTTTTATGTGCTAGAGTGTCATCATGAGTTTTTTGATTGGATGAAGTGTAGATCCCCTCAAGACATGTTGTTGATCAAAATAAAGTAGGCTTTTTGTTGCAATCTGATTAAGCAACGTAGATGGAGATTGACGACTGAAATTAAAGTTGTAGCTCTTCATCCTTTCGACTATTTTCTTACACATATGAATTAATAATAAAAATGATCTATAGTGATGAAGTTAAAAGAACAAGTGAACTTTTTCTTTCACTCTACCCTTACAAAAGTTTGATTGTAGTTCTTTGCAACTGTTCAACGATTTGAAGGAGTTCTTTGCAATTGAAATTGAGTCTAAAATTCTGCTAATAGCCCATAAGTTGCTTGTGCCCTAATTTGAGTATTTTCATGCGTGTAAGGTCTCTAATGATAAATTGGTGTGGAGGATTTTGTTCTTTGATTTAGAGTGAGTTGATTTTATTATATTTTTTAAAGTGACAAGGGTTGTAGCAATTATTTAAGGATTTCGGCAGGAAGAATTCTAATTTTGTAGTCATTAACTAAAATCCTAGTTACAAAGATGTCACCTTTTAGAAAGCACTCAGAAAAAGTTCACCACCAATATAGGAAAGTGTATGATGATTTCTTAGACTAGCTCAAACCCTCAAACCCTCAATAAATGATAAAGAAATAACTGGGAATTTGACTAAGGCACGTAGGAAGATTGCTGATGGGTTGTGGGATAAATTTGGGAATATAAAAGGATTCTAAACTTCCAATTTTAGGATTAAAGCCATTTAACCAATTTTATGGTTGAGCTAACCTATCAAACCCTAATTCAAATGCCTAAAATTTTGACCTTGGTAGGCTGGTTGTCCCCGATGTCTATTTGGATATGGACCTACTTCTCACCTTAGCAGATAAATATGTTCCAGTGGCTAGGGTGATTAAAGACATTAGTGGTGAAGTTCTATTCATTGTGAGTGTTGATTAAATTACAAAAGTGTTTGACAGAACTGAATGTCTCGGACCCTAGAAGACATAGATTTGGGTAAATTACAAATTTAGTATGCAAAAACCAGGAATATAGTGAAAGGTAAGATACTTCTTACTCATTTATCTAAGGCAAGGTCAATAATTTTTAATGTGGGATACCTCAACCAAGAGCCTTTTCCTTTGAAGTTTTTTGCAAATAATTTATAGGATACAAACTACTCCCTATCCTAATTGTTAGGAGGACGCAATGGGTATAACATTCCATGAGAATATCTATACATGTCAATTCAAATTCGGTATACTATTTTTCTTATAATATATGATAATCTAGGTTTTGTTGCAAAAAGATACATGCGGGTCTTATAAACTTGAATAAGAATTCAAATGATTTTCTTTGTAGTATTCTTTCTTGATTCATACAATTTAATTGAAAATTGTTGAATATTTTGATAAGTTCATGTAATTAAATAGAGTATGAAATAGCGAGTCTATACTAATGAAGACTTTGTCTACAATATTGTCAAGGGATAGCTTGAAATCTTTCTATTTCCTTTATTACTATTATTTGGCATCCATACTTAGGGCTAGACTAGTTGTAAATCCACTAAGGATCCCTATAGAGTTACTAGAGTTACTAAAGCCAAGAGAGAGAAAGTTCAAATCGGGTATACAACATGATTAGGGGGACATTATCACATACCTTGTCATCACAATCATTGAAGTACATGGTCTCTTGGGGTTTCCATTTGTTTTACCTTATCATGTCACAACAAGAATCAATTTTCTTGAAGTTATTAGGCAGATTGGAGAAATTCAAGAAAGGGAATTAATGGGAAAGAATTGGGGCACTTTCTTCCTTGATCACAGTTTATCCCACCACTTTGCACTCACAAAAGTGGGCTGGGAACACTTGGTTAAGGTCCTTGAACCCTATGGTATGGGGGATAGTGTATCTAAATGTAGTGACCTTGAGGTTTCCCATAATTTATTCAAAAAAAGAGGTAGACTTGAAGAGGTTGATCATGTTTTTCACATTCTTGAGGATTATATTAGAAATATTTATGATGAAGAATAATGGGCGGAGAACAAGAGAAAGTGGCTTGAATACAAGAATGTGTTGGATGCGATGAATAGATATGATCCCAACTATGACCCCCTTGTTGGCTTCTAATTTGACATAATCTCAACTACCTCTTAGATGATTAGAAAACCTAGGAATTAGCTAAAGATCATTGTAAGAATTTGGTATAGCTTTGATACTATGTAATAATTTGCCTAAGACAATAATTCAACGCCAAGATCAAGAAGCTCAATAGATAGCACAAGAGAGACATTTGATGATAAAATGAGAATGGATATCAAATGATTAGATATGAGATGAATACAGACTAGAAGTGCTTGAATATAAAGGCAACTAGAATGACTAGGAGTCAACAAAGAGATAAGGATTACAACTCAGCTCATGTCCACCAAAGGTGGATTATCCTCCATTGAGCACATGAGTTTCTATGATGATGAGATGTTGTAGACACCATGTCCTCAAATAAGTTGCTAACTCCTGTGTTGTCAACAAGACAACTCATATGTTTATGCATATTCCTAAGTTTCTACATGACAACTAATATAAAAATGCATTATCCTAAGTAAACTTAAGTAAAGAGTAATAATAATTAATTATTTACACTAACACCCCCCCTTAAGTGCAACTTAGGGGAATGCACTTAAGCTCACAAAGGTAAATGCAAGATGTAATGTGGGTCCCGGCTACTAGGCCATGTTAGGTACCCATGTACAAATGCAATGCTCTACATATAATGTGATGCAATGCAATGTAATGCAATCTCTTTGAAAATAGAGAAAGAGGGAAAACCTCATGGGAAAAAACTCCTCAAAAAAGAGAGATGAAGAAATACAAGATGCATGCAAGGATGGAGATATCAAGACCCCCATAGTATGACATACATCATGCATGTACAAGCATATATCCCCGATAAGAAAAAATACATGATGGTATCCCATCACATTTAATAATCTCTTGCAAGGATGACATGAAGACAAAAAAGTATCCAACGCCTACAAATGACATTTCTCCCTTTAGGAAGAAGATACACCAAGTATAGGTGCAAGTATACTTCCCATTCTGGATAGGAAGATGGATGAAAAATTTATATGTAGTATGTTATGGATGCTGCCTCTGACGTCTGCTCATATGTTGGCAAGTCCTTGATGAATGTAGATGCCACAATCCAATCTGGTAGATGCCCAAAAGAAGGTGGCAAACAAGGTGACATGTTCATGTATGAAAGTGAATCAACCTCCAAAGACAAGGAATCATCCTTATAGGAAGATATGGGAAGAGAAGCAATGTAGCCTCCCCTCAATGATGAATTCACACCCATGAAAGAAGCTCCTTGATGACTGAAGAAGCTACACCATGAAAACTGATTGATGTTCCTCCTTGTAGGAATAAGTTGTGCCATAGGTGTAGTAGAGAATGCTCCCCAACTAGTAGGAAGAATCCTCAAAAGATATGATGTCTGAGGAAACTAGAATACAATCTCCAAAGACTAATATGTCTCCTTTGAAGTAAAAGAGTCCTCCTCCAATTGCTGAAAATAAGTGTCCACAATCATGTCAGTCTCAAAAGAAAGATCAATTGGTTGAGGGTCAGAGTGTTCCCTCGCAACAAGTGCAGAATAATTTTCCTCAAAAAAGAGAAGATGGATGTCATCAAGAATGTCTCCCACATCTTCAATGTAAGACTCCACAAACAATACTGCAATGTCTGGAAGGAAGTTATCCCATGAAGTTGAAATGGGAAGACATGGTGTTTCTTGCTATATTGAATCAAGAGCATCTGTGGCTGGAACTAGATCAATAGAAGCAACAAGAGCATCAAGAGGTATGATATCAACTAGAGTTATAGGTACCACAACTGGAGTGACTAGAGGTAGAATGTCCAGTGGTAATGGAGGGACATGTGGATCTCCATATGCTTCCCAAAGACACATCCAAACGTCATGAGGACTACTTGCCTTACTAAGAGGAGCAAAAGATTCCTTACTCATACTATTATCTATAAAGTGAAGAAGAAGAGAAAGATGTCCTCAATTAGTATTAGGTGGAAATATCTTCGAATATAGATAAGGAAACACTTCCTTATGTTCTCTTAGATGATCAATCATCAAAGCACTCCATTTCTGATAGTTCCTTTTTGTTAATTTAAATCTTAAACCAAAGTGAAACTTTTGACATGACTCCATGAGATCAAATAATGTATGCACCCCCAGAATGCAAAAAAAAACAAAGAAACCCCCCCCCTAATGCATGAATTTCCACTTTATATTTAGTGCAATTACAATGGCCGCTTGCCAATTTAAGGTGTAAGTGGACTTCTGGTTTTGATGGTTACAACAACAAATATGGAGCTATATCAGACTCAACAAGATAAGACACAAGACCTCTCAAGGATCTAATTAATTACAAGTGCCAATAGGCCAAAATGAGACCAAAATTTGAAAGTACTATGTCTACTTAGAATTACTCCAAGCTGATACCATATCTGGAAAGTAGACAAAAAATCTTGCACTCTAAAAAAAATAGCACCTAGATACGTGTCTAGATGAGCCTGAACTAAGCCTTTGAAGTTGAAAAAATTGGGATTTGTGATTTGTAGAAAAATTTAGGAATAGGGATTGTAAACAACTTGCACCAATATAGATCACGAAATTCTACCCCAAAATAAAAAAATTGCTTGGAAAAAGTAGTTTGTATGAGAGAGATATCACTGTTTGAAAATCATCTCTGTAATTATTTTTCTTGAATTGCTGCTGTCGCACCTCCAAAAATCAAATGACTCTAGATTTCACCTCAAATGTCTAATTTTAATGAAAAAAGTCAATTTGGGGGTTTTTTGACCTTCTGAATGTGATACCAATATTTGATTTGCACTAGCAAGCTCCAACCTTGACTTGCAAAATTTTCTCTCTCCAATGACTATGCAATGAAACTCCTATGGCTCTGATACCATGTAAGAATTTGGTATATCTCTGATACCATGTAATAATTTGGTATAACTTTGATACCATGTAAGAATTTGGTATAGTTCTGATACCATGTAAGAATTTTCCTAAGGCAATAATTCAACACCAAGATCAAGAAGCTCAATAGATAGAACAAGAGAGACTAATGATGATCAAATGAGAATGGATATCAGATAATTGGATATGAGATGAATACACACTAGAAGTGCCTATATATAAAGGCAACTAGAATGACTAGGATTCAACAAAGAGATAAGGATTACAACTTAGCACATGTCTACCAAAGGTAGATTTTCCTCCATTGAACACATGAGTTTGTGCGATGATGAGATGATAAGTTTATATAGGTGTATCTCATAAGGAGATGTTTTAGACACCATGTGCTCAAATAAGTTGCTAACTCCTGTGTTGTCAACAAGACAACTCATATGTCTATGCATATTCCTAAGTTTCTACATGACAACTAATATAAAAATGCATTATCCTAAGTAAACTTAAGTAAAGTGTAATAATAATTAATTATTTACAATAACAACCATAATGGGTGTTCTGATATGAAAACTAAAAAAAGGACCAACTAACAAGACTCTAAGGTCTTCTCCACTTTGAATTCTGCAAGATTCAATGACTTTACCTAGGAATTCATTCTTATTCAATGAATATTTAAATTCTTGATATGAACTTCAAAAATAACAGCTAGCTCGACCTTCTTTCTTCTATCTCTAGAACAATAAAAGAGATGACAAATGGCTACTTTATCAAACCCTAGAACTTCATGAGTCAAGCACAAGTTGACCTTTCACCAACTTCAAAGATGACCAATGCATTATCTATTAGGCTACAAACTCATAGGAATTAGACATCTACTTTAGGATCTCATCTTGAAACTTTATGAAAAGATTATCAATGTTCATTTCTAGATCTCATACTTATCATATCTTCAATAAAAACCATAAAGTTCTTCCAATTTACGTTAAGCATTTACATAACCCATTAGATTATCAACAAAATCAAATTGAAATATAATTCAAAATGAATTAAAACTAAAATTTAATAAACTTTGCTATTAAATCCCAGAGAACAAAATATAGATGAGTGAAGAGATAAGATCTAGGATGAACATTTAACTTTCTGCATTTGTATTAATTTCTTTGAAATTGTGTATAATTTAATGACCATCCCAATAAGATCATCACACAACTAGACCAACAACTATTAACTTTCTATTCAATTTTGGCGCAAAATTACAGTATGCATGGACTAACTCAGAATGTACGAACTTAGTTCAACCAAATGAAACTTGAACTCCTCTCTAGCCTTGGAAACTCACTTATATAGTGTGAGTTACATCAAGCTTCAGGTCTAGAGGAAAAGAACAACTATCCAAAATAAAAGATTTACATATATGAAAAAATTCCACTTTCATTTCTATGCAAGAAGAACAAAAATATTTGTGGCCTTTAGCTGGATAACATAAAGACTTCTTTATTCACTGCTTGGTGGCGGGGTCTGTTATGTTTTGGCAATTTCTTGTTCCTCAACAATACCTAATGGTTGGTACTTTTCTTTTTGTTTTTTCTCATGTTGTGGGGCCATCTTTTCTTCTTCTGTTATGCTTGGTTTTGATACTTTAATATCTATAGCAAGTGGCTGATCATTCTTTTCCTCAATAACTTTTGGTATGATGCTTTTAGTTTCTTGCGTTGGTTGAGGAATTGTGTCATCAATCTTAAGTAGATGTTAAAATATTCTACAATCTATCATCTACTGCTACCCATGAAGGTTCAATTTTTGATACATACTTGGCCACCCATTAATCATGTTGCATCATTAGGCCAATCATAACTGATGACTTCTTTCTCCTTACTAACAATATCCTTCCATTCACTTTTGAGAAACTTTGCTTTAGATATAATTTTTTTATAGAGTCTTCTAGCATATGCCAATTTTTCAACAATATCTATAAATAAACCATTGGCATTATATCTTATTTATGGCTTACTTTATCATTCATCATAGCCAAAATGTCTTCATCCTAGTCTATTAAAGTCTTTATCTCATGTCCTTTTATGAACAATGGAGGAAAGAAAATGAAACTTTTGTTCTGACACCTGGAGATACATGACCCAATCTTTCTCTAGATACTAACTCCCTTTTCATATCAAAATCCAATAAGACAATTACTTGGTCATATGTTCTTTCAACTTGGTAATCATCATTCCTCTTATCAATTATTTCGATGCATATCTTTGTCATTACCTCCTCTCTTTCTACCCATTTATTTAAGATTTCTCTCAATTCATTTCTAGGGGTTTTATTGATAGAGAGTAATTGACTAACCATGTAATGTAGTCTCATGGTATCAATGTCATAAACAAAGAATAGCATTGCTTCCCTTACCTTTTGCTCATATCTCTGCCATGTTTCTTCTTATACAATCTTGAGCCTATCCTTTTCTTCCTCCATGTCCTCTTTAGTGGTATCTTCTTGATGTATAGGAGTGTCAGGAATCTCAATTATAGGGCTAGTTGGTGGTGGAGGAGCAGGTGAGGAAGTAATTAGTCTCTTGGATGACTCCCCAATTTCTGATATTCTAATTTTCCATCCTTTATATTTAAAAATTTCATTCTCAAGTCCTAGCCTCTTCTTAACCTCCTCATTATAGGCTACCAAGACTTGTTCATACTATACCCATAGCTCATGTACACATTTCTTTTCCTTCCTTGCAATAGTCAGTGCAAGGTTCACTGTTCCAACATTTAGTTATGCAACCTCCTCATTAGGAGTGGCTTGTACACTTTTTATGATCAGGTTGCCTATTATATTTGAGTCACTAGGAAACATGATCTTCACTCTATTTCACACCACCTAATGCTTTGTATTTTTGTTCCTCAATGTTCATTCCTTTCCTCACTGCATCAAAAATCGTAACATCTGTAATATCCCAATCAGGGAGAAGTAACACTTCAGCTTTTTTCATCATTCTTCTTCCTTCTCTAGGAGTTATTCTATTAAAATCTTGCATCATTTCATCCTTGATTTCATTTTGTATAAAAAATTCTTCCTTATCAGGCTACTCTATTTTCCTTTTGTGACACCTCTCTTCAAAATTAATAATATTCATTCTCTATTCAAACTGATAAAAAAGCTCTTGATTTAATGAAGCTATCATCTAATATAAAATTAATAGCTAGCTTGTTCAATCACAAGGTCTATCTCTTTTCCCTCGAAGTTAGCTACATTCAACTCCAAGCTAGGCATAGTGGGTTCTTGCAAAGTTCCTTCTTTTAGTTCAATTGTGGTAATGAAAACTCCACCCTGGCTTCCAAGCTGCTCCATTAGCTCAATTGTGAGTTGTTCTTCTCCTAAGTGAAGGGGTGACTAAGATAGTGTATAAGTTGCCCCCTGAGTCATGGAATCTTCTCTAGTTCTTTGTCTCTTGGGAGCTAGCTTTGATGGCTTTTCCTCAATTAGAGGTCTCTTATGAGCTGGGGAGACAAAGGTATCTGCTTCTATTTTTTTATTCCCTTTGTTGAATAAACTATAATCAACTCTCTTCTAAACAACTAATTGCCCTAAACCCACAACATGAGTGAAAGATAGTTGCTTCATGAATTCTCTTTCTTTATTAGGATAAGTTCTGATGAGGATGGACTTCTTTTCATTTAGAGTATCCATTATCTCTGCAAAGATCGTCATCCACTTGTTTACCTTGTCAACCATTGTTTTAGCCTTAGACAATGGATTGTAACCTGGCTCAAAATAATTCACAAACTCCAACACCCTAGAGTAAACTCTCAATTTTTCATTTTTCATCTCTTACTCTTGCAAGGAAAACTCATTTCTTATAATATCCTCAAGGTAATAAAAATCATGTGCATGAGCTTTAGCTTTTGCTCTATTCCTGAATAATTCAAAAAATTCCTCATTTTTAAAAATCATGCATGGGAGATAGCCATTTTGTAAGGGTTCAAAATTTTATATAAGAAAGCTCGACCCCCTTTAGTAATTACAAATTGGTGTGCAACAATGCATGTTGGAAAAACATAACCTCTTGATCCACCTATTAGTTCTAGTTCCTCTAATCCACCCATTTACCATAATATCTCTAATAAACCAACCTTTAGAGGAACTTGGTATGGTAGCACATACAGAGTCCCTTGAAATCCATATAATCTGAACATAGTAGAAATTGGATATGGGATAATATCTGCCCAATTATGGGAGACTTTTAAATTATTTAGGGGAATCCATAAGTCTAATAAAATCCAAATGTAACTTAGGAATCCTTGGGTTATCAGTTGATAAGAGCATCCTCATCTTTTTTGCAAAATACCTATCGAACCTAACAAAACTAGCCTCACTTGCATCCCACGACATGTCTGTGCTCCACAATTGAATAAGCAAAAGTTGTCCCTCATGTTCTCTTTTCAATTGCATCTCTTTTTAAAAATAAGTGACCCCTTTGAACAGGAACATATGCATCAATATTGAATACCACCCAAATATTTTCTCTATCTTTCCTTTTGCAATCCCAATCAATCCCACATGGATTTATTTAGCTAGAAAAGAGGCAAAATTGAAAATAATACTAACCCCAAAGCATGAAATCTACACCATCATATACATGAATTTTATTGGCATAAAGTCTTGTTCATCCTCACCAAAAACCCTACATAAGGACATATATATCTAGGGTATGGGAATTGAAAAATTGCTTCTTAAAAGGTTCCTAGGTTGAGGCTATGACTAATGTCAAATTCCTAGTAGTTGCAAGGTGTCTCCTCAATGCTCCTTGCCCAATTTTCACTTTCATAGATTGGTATTCCTTTTCTAATTCATGAAATTCAATGACATCATTGTACTATGAAGTAGGGTCCATAACGAACACTTCCTGAATCTCTTTGGGTGCTATTTTCACTAAACATTCCCTGTTCATCCCCCTTACAAACCTAGTTATTGGATCACACATTTTGGCTACTAAAGTGAGAAGGTCTGAATCCATGTACACTCCTAGAACAACTAATTTTCCAAGGTCAAAGTTCCAATTGTTACCGTGTGGGGCAAATAATTTTCTCTATGAAAACCATTTTTTGAAAAGTTATAGCCTAGTTTTAGATGTTGTTGCATCTCAAGTCTAGTTTCCTATGTCATAGAAACCCTTGACCACTTTCAACTTTGGAGTAACAAGGATTGGTTTCTTCATTTGAACTACATCATTAGTGGACTAATTCAATTGTTCCAAATAATCATCGTGAATATTTGTATGCTGGTAATCACTTTTCCCAGAGAAACCTTCTTTGGAGGCATTGTGAAAAAATAGAAACAACTATCAAAATTCTTCTAGGAGAGAGAAATTCACTTACTAGGATCAAAATTTTCAGCTTGTTGTTGTAGTATCTCGTTATTGTAGTAGCTTATGATTTAGCTTTACACAAAGATAAGTTTCAACTATCATTGTACTCTGATTCTTCAATGATCTCTTTTCAGAATGAACTGTTAGCTTTTCCATTATAGTTACTCTACTAATTCACGTGAGAGGCATTTAATTTTCATAAATTTCTTACAACAAGTAGGGATGTATACTTTGCCTCAAAATTTGAAAAGGGGCCATTGATCTGCAAAAATATGATGGACATGACTTATTTTAGTTGCTGATTCATTTTTCACCTCATCACCTAGTGGTTAAACCAATTGTGCCGCAACATGTGGAAACCATATGATGGATCACTGTGTGTGATCCGAAACGTTGATGCAAAAAACTTACAACACAATCAAATTCCAGAAGTAAGACCAGTTTTTACTAATGGATTGTGGAAAACAAATGACACTCAACCTCCTCTTTTATCAACATCCTTTTTGTAATCGTTACAACACATGGGCCACATGTCATCATATCGCTATGTTTTAGATTACGGTAAAAGCAAGTTTTGAAGGGACCCTGAAACCCTTTAACAAAAAATAGAAAGATAAAGCAAGACAGCCCAACCAGGAAAAAACCTGCAACAAACTGAAGAATAGTATCAAAATCAGGTTTTACAGGGACCTGAAACCACTAGAAAAGTCCAAAAACAAACTAACCTAGGTTTTACAGGGACCTGGAACCACAAACAGTCTAAACTAAAAAAAACCAGAAACCAAGACTAGAGTCCCCAACCAGCGACCAAAACCAGACAGGCACCATACCAGAGAACCCACCCCAGTGCCACTATTGCAGCTCCAGGATCAATTTAGTTGCTTCCTTACCAATTGCAGCAGTCTCTTGAATGGAAACAACATCCATAGTAGCAACAAATTTCATAGCACTCTTCCTCAAGCTCTGCCTTGTTCTTTTGCTCAAACCCTCAGTCGAAATGATATCTTCATTCACCCTTTTGCCCAAGCTTGCAGCTGCTGCACAAATACTCGAGGTGACTTGTTCCATCTTAGTGCTACTCTCATTGATTAACATTTTGAGGTTCTGATCATAGTTGTTAAGTTTTTTAGGGATGTCTCCCATCTGTCCTTCCATATGACTAAGTTTAGCATTGATAGTATCCAGGTTATGTTGCAGAATTTCCACCTTTTTCTTCAAACCCATTATTTCGTTGTATATCCAAGAATCAACCTTGAGACTGGTGTCGGCTTTCTCCTTAGCAGAATGTAGGAAGGTAAGCATGGTATCCCTCTGCATAGCATCACAATCATCTTCAGCAGTCTCGTGTGGGGGGGAGCAGACATTGTCATTGATATCCTCCATTTCCGTTTGATCCTCCTTTCGACCCTCGACATAGTCCTCAGGATGAGCAGAGTCCTTCCTTTTTTCTTCCTCTATCCCCTTAACAGGAGAAGCAGTAATAGCCGTATGGTCCTCCTTATTCTTCTCAATAGGATTCCTGACAGTGTTATCTTCCACTTTATTACCCCCACTAGAAATAACCTGGTTACCCTCATTATTAGATTTACTCTGTTCAAAATTACCTTCACTATTGTTTTCCTCTTTTCCTTTTTCATTATTATCTTCAGTCTCTGGATAACCGTCCAAATTAGAACTTAACTATCCAGTTTCAGTATCATCCTCATCCTCAAGTTTCCAATTCTCATAGCTTTTCGAATTATCAGTCTCAGACTCCTCATCCTCAAGAACTTGAGAGGTAGCGGGTTTCAAATTCAGGGCATTTTCTTTACCTTTAACAGAGTCACCCTTCTTACTCTTAATGGGCTCTTTCTTCTTGTCCTTAGAGGGAGTAGAGGCAATGTGCTTATTTTTACAATATCCCTCAATAAGAAGGATCAGACCTTCATGAAGAATGGGTCTGGATTCCTTTTTCTTATGGGCTTCTAAACTATTAAGTAAAGAAAACTGCAAAAAGAAGGGGAAAGATATTCTATCTTTATATCTGAAATGATTTAAAAAAACAAAATGACATTTATGAACTCTTTTATTTCTTCCATCAAGTATGAAATACTCACGGATGCAGCAGAGAACATCCCTCCAGATCTCCTTTATCTGGTTCGCATCAAAGAAATCACCATTCTTTTCCAGAAGCTTCTCCTCTTCTTCCATTTTCAAAAAATTTTTGTAGGCTGCATTTGAAATACTAGTTTTTTTAGTGAATTTTATGCCCACCATAGGAAGCCCCGTGATCTCAGCAATAAACTCCTCCGTAAGTTTCACAGTCACACCATGGAGAGTGACTTTGTCATTGGACCAGTTCTTAAAGAAAGCTGTAGTGATGTGTGGCTTAAAACCATTGAGTCACTCCATGTAATGAGTCACTTTTCCTTTCTACAGAATTTTCCAAACATCCTTGCAAGCCTTCCATGTCTCACATTTTTTTGGTTCTTGTTTGTGCGGTTTGCCCCCATCAGCAGAGAATAGTAAACACATTCAAACCAGAAAAACCAGACGCATAGAAAGAGAGGGTTAGAAAGAAATCTGTTTTTATTCCCACCAAAAGAGACACCTTTGTTCGAAGAAATGTGCGAACACCGCGTCGCATTCATTTGAGTGTACTTCATAGGGGATGAAAATATGGCAATAATTTGATCACTCCACGAAATCATTAACTTTCCAATCTTTTCAAATCTTACCCACCTGCGCATGGATAGCTTCATAATGAATAATTGCTTTGAGATCAACTTGATTAGTTAATTCATCGGTCCACCTCACCATTTTCCCTGTTAGGACAACATAGTTGGCAACCCAATCAGCAGCACCGTTGGCCTCCCAAAAGGTATGAGATATGACAACTTTTTCAAATTTTTGAATAAGGTATTTAATCTCCTTGATAGTGGCCTCTATCGACCATGAGATAACACTTTTATTATTAAGGATATTAATAATATTTAAAGAGTCACCTTCCAACAATAATTTTGGACATCCCAAATCCACTACAATTTTTATAGTATAAAGGGCCGCCGTAGCTTCAACAATGTGACTATTAGTCTGACCTATAGGGATAGCTATAGCATCTTTAACTATTCCCATATGATCTCTCAACAGACCTCCACAACCCGCATTCCCCGGATTTCCCTTAGCAGCACCATCAAAGTTTCCTTTAATCCAACCATTCGAAGGGGAACTCCAAGTGACATTCAATCTTGGGTTATCATTTTGAGTCTTAGGGTTTTTAGGAAACATAGGATTATCAATAGGAAAGGTTTGATCAGATATTTTCAGAGATCTGAAATTCTCCTTACAAGCTCTAATAATATTCTGACCAAGCACCCATCTAGGAACCTCTCTGTTTCTAAAAATTCTATTATTCCTTTCTTTCCAAATACCCCAGCAGAGATGAGGCAGAGTAATTTTCCATAGAAATTGAACATCAAAATTCTTAGATGGGCATTTCTAGCTTTTAAAAGAAGATTCCAAATTTTTATGATGAACCCAAGTCAAGTTCCAATACATTAGGATCTCAGTCCAAACCATCTGGGAATAAGAGCAGTTTAGAAATAGGTGGTCTCTATCTTCAAAACAATTCTTACATAAAATACACCTATTCACCAAATTTATACCTCTTTTTTGCAAGTTATCAAGGGTCAGAATTTTATTTTGAAGCAGGACCCAAAAGAAGAAATTAATTTTAGGAATGAGACCCTTAATCCAAGCCTGAGACCACAAGGGGTGATTTTCCTTCTCCTTAGAAGCAAAGAGAGAAGAAACCTTGTATTGCCCACTAGGATCAACATACCAAATAATCTCATCCTCAAAAGAAGGGTGGAGAGAAACAACATTGAGAATAATTGGATGTGATAGAAACTTTGATCAATGTCCTTCAAGTTAACTCAGGAATCATTCTGCCAATAATGACTAACAAGAGTGCCATATCTCTGCTTGCATAAGTCAACTTGATTCAGATCTTGAACATCTTCAATCAGGGGGTGATCCTTAAGCCAAACATCTTCCCAAAAACTCACCCTAGACCCATTGCCAATTTTCCAAGAGCACCCTTCTCCAAGCATTTTCTTAGTACCTTGCACAACTCCCCAAATTGAGGAGGGATGAATAACATCAGCAGAGGAGAAGAAATCAGGAAGAGAAACAGAATTAGGGAGGTACTTGTGTTTCCAAATGGTACTCCATTCTTTCTTCTCATGGAACACACGCCATCCTTGTTTAGCTAGAAGAGCTTGATTCATGCTTCTGATTTTTCGGATACACAGACCACCTTCCCTGACTGGTTTACAAACATGACCCCAAGAAATTAAAGGTATTCTCTTTTTTTCCTCTGAACCAGTCCATAAAAAATTCCTTTGAATTTTATCAATAGCCTCAACAAATTTAGTGGGGATTTTGAAGAGACTTAAGGCAAAAGTTGGTATACTTTGGAGAGAAGCTCTAAGAAGAATTAATTTACCAGCCTGGCTTAAAAGGTTCCCTTTCCAACCTGCCAACTTCTTGTTGAATTTGTTAATGAGGTCTTCCCAGAAGGAATTCAAAACCTTCAAGCCTAAAGGAAGACCCAGATAGGAAGAAGGGAGAGAACCAATAGAACATCCAAGGATTTTGGCAATTTTATGTTGTCTAAGAATGGGGGTATTGATAAAAAACACAACACTTTTATTCCAATTAACCAGTTGACTAGAAGCAGAGGAAAAAAGATTTAAAGCTTGCTTCAAATTTTTGGCTTCCTTGACTTTGGATTTCCCCATAAAAATGGTATCATCAAAAAATTGGCCATGTGAACAAATAAGAGGATGGGAAGAGGGTTGCAAACCCTTAATGACTCCTCTACACACTAGATCCCCAATGTACCTCCCCAAACAATCAACCATAATAACAAAAAGGATGGGGGAAAGAGGGTCCCCTTGTCTCAATCCCCAAGAGGGATTAATAAAAAGAGAAGAGCTACCATTAACCAGGACAACAATAGAAGAAGAAGAGATTAACTGATGAATCAGTCCAACAACCTTCTTATCAAAGTCAAAGGCAAGAAAAATATTAGAGAGGAAAGACCAATCAACTCTGTCATAAGCCTTAGCAATGTCCACTTTCATTACAAAACCTTGATTGTTAGAACAAGATAAGGAATGAATATTCTCATGAGTCGAAATAATAGAGTTGAGGATTTGTCTACCTGGAGTGAAGCCATTTTGTTGGTCAGCAATGAGCAAAGGGGTCACTTGAAGTAGTCTTGAAGTAAGAACTTTGGAGATAATTTTATATAAAGAATTACAAAGACTGATCGGCCTAAACTGGTCAGGCGAGTCAGCTCCAATTTTCTTAGGGATCAGGCACAGGAAGGTGGAAATAACTTCCTTCAGCATTTGTTTTTCCCCAAAGAATTCCTTCACCGCATCACAAACATCTTTTCCTACAAGTTTCCAAAAATTTTGAAAGAAAAACATGGGAAAGCCATCAGGAACAGGAGCTTTATCTCCTCCTAGAGAACAAATAGCTTTGAAAATTTCATCATTCTTAGGAATTGAGCTTAACAATTTGTTCTGATCCTTAGAAACCAGAGTGGGGATCACTCTGAGAAACTCAGCCTGATGTTCCAAATTGATGAGGGGATCCACTATCATTAGCCCTGAGAAAAAATTCACCATTTCGTCCATGATGTCCTTATCCTCCTTAATCTTCAAATCTCCCTTCATAAGATTTGAAATGTGAGATTTGGCTCTATGCTTTAGTGTGGATAGATGGAAAAATTTGGTATTTTTATCTCCTTTAGTCAGCCATATCAATCTAGATCTTTGCCTCCAGTAGATCTCCTCTTTTGTAATGATGTCATGGTATTGAGACACCTTATCAGTTTATTCTACAAGAAGGTTAGGGGTGTATCCCTCCTTCTGAATTTTATCCTGAATATTTTGGATCTCCTCTTTCAAAACAAATTTATTCTCAAAGATGTTCCCAAAGAAATTTTTGTTCCAAATTTTAACTTTCTTTTTGACATTTTTAAGTTTAGAAGTCACTCTGAAGAGAGTAGTACCATCAATTTTGATATTCCACCATTCTTCCATTTTTCTTTCAAACTGAGGGTGCTTCATCCACATTTTTTCAAATCTAAAAGGAAAATTCCTCTTCGAGCTAAACTTGATAGCAGAGAAGATAAGAGGGAAATGATCAGAACGAATTTTCTGGTGGGCTTCCAGTTTGCAGATGAAATCTTTAGACCAATCCGGAGAGATAAGAACATGATCAAGCCTAGCTTGAATACAATCTTTACCAACTCTCTTATTACTCCAAGTGAACTGGATGCCATGAAGATCCATATCCAATAGGCCTTCTTTGTTAATAAACTCCCTTAGGTCCATTCTTTCTTCAAGCTGGGTAACATTACCTCCCATTTTTTCATGATCATAAAGAGGGACATTAAAGTCTCCCATGATTATCCATCATCCAGAGTAATCTATACTTTAAAAGTTGGATATAGAATCCCAAACATTCTTCCTTTGGCTTTTCATGTTGGGTGCATATATATTCACAATATACCAGTCCTCATTTTGATTAGCACTGGTAATTTTAGCAATCATAAAGTATTTATTGGCACTCAAAATTGTCCCAACAATGCAATCTTTTTTCCATAGCATCAGGATACCCCCTAAAGCACCTTTTGAACTACTAGCATTTAAAGAGTAATTTTTAAAAGCTTTTATTTGCTCTGCTTTCTCTTTATTCATCTTTGTTTCCTGTACTAGAAGAAAATCAGGTTTTTGTTCTCTAACAAAATTCCTAACAACATCTAGTTTATGATAACTGTTCAACCCCCTAATATTCTAGGTAATAATTTTCATTTCCATTTTTTAGGGTTATAATCCAGAATAGTTGCTTGACAACCATCAGCAATATTCTGCAAGCTTTCTATCTCCCTAGTTTTCTTAGAATATTTCCTTCCACATCCATCCAGGGACCCAACATCTAGTTTCAACTTGGACTGCTGGTCTAATTTTTTACTAGATTTTACCAGAGTCAAGGCTTTGGGATTCACTTTAGTATGTGAATCAAGTTTACTGCTTCGAGTCTTGACCCCCTTCATATTATTCTTTTTTTTTCAGTCCTTTTCCTTGAGTTTAGTTTAAGCTGTGCGATACCTCCATCTTCTTTGACATCTTCTAGGACAGGAAGGTCCTTTATAAAAGTATCCTGTGAAAAAATAGGGTCAAAAGCCTGCAACTCCCTGGACTGAGTTTGTTTTTCCTCACTATGGGCTCCTGATTCAGCCAAGAATTCTCCTTCCTCAAGCTCCAACTTCTCATCCAGATCACCCCATTTATCCTCCATCTTTCGATAGAGAACAATTTGCTTTGATAAGTTCGACAGCTCATCTATTCCTTGTTCAGGTAAAATGGGATCAAGTTGTAAGCCAATCACTTCTTTTTCAGAGTTTTGTTTCTCCGTATCAGACACGAGCCTAGCCCCATCCTCAAGAAGAGGCTTAGAACCAGTATCCACAATAGCTAGTGGAACTTTTGCATTCTCATACTCTTTCTTCTCTGTGGGCTGGACATGTTTAGGTTTCCAAACCTTCTTTTGCTGAACCTTAGTCTTATTCGGTACCTTCTCAGTACTGAAGAGATTTTTGCTCTTGGAAGGATAGTTTTTAACTAAATGACCCTGCTTATTACAAGCATAAAAAGCATTAGGAAGATCTTCAAAAAACATTTCTTAGGTTTTCTTACCAAGCTTAGAAATTAATTCCACTTTGTCTGGGAGATGATTCAGATCCGCCACCTTCACATACAGTCTAGCACTATGGAGTTTGGATCTGGTCACAGTAGCATTATCCAGAGCCACCAGTTCACCAAAAGAGCTGACAATACCCTTAAAAATGTCCTCATGCCAGAATTCAAGAGGAAGACCGGGAAGTCTGGCCCAAATAGGGGTAGTAAGGAAGAAGGAGTCAGATAAAACCATATTAGGCTCCCACTTTTTGATAGTAAGAGAACTTTTTCCAAAAGGCCAAGGGCCTCCACAAAGAACCATTTCCATATCTTCCTTACAGTTAAAAATAAACAGAAAGAAACCATTTAGCATGGGAGCAATATCCACTTCCCCACAAATAGCCCATTTCCTCTTAATCATTATCCTTAGAGAATCAATATCTGGTCTTGCCCCCAAAAATTTTCCCACTAGCGTAAAATCCATGGAGGAAACAAAGAATTCCACTAAGGGATCAGGGATAAAAACCTAGAACTCACCTTTCTCCCAACTAGTTTTCGAAGTCACTAGTGGGAAAGAAGATTTTCCAGTAGGCTTCCTGCCGAAAAGTGAAGACCAGCTCTTCTGATCTGAGGACCCTGTCTTCTCTCCAATAGAGGAATAAACTTTATTTGATTCCACATTATCTTTCTTTTCCTCTTTATCTTGACCCAACAACGAGAAACGAAGGCGAAATCCAAGGGCAGATCATAGACCCCATAAATAGTGTCTTAAACATGTCCAGACAAAACATCATTCTCAAAAGACACGGAACTCAACCCAACAATCTTCCCAGGCCCCCCACAGTTCCTCCAGGGTCTGTACCTCCGGCCAGGTTCTCCCCAACCAGTTTCCAAGGTTAAAAACCCTACATATTTCATAGTGACATAATTAAAACCTTGAATTGATCCTTGATTTGATAGTTGAGAAAAGTACTATGCCTTTTGACCTACACTGGCTCATAGGGACATGCGTCAACCCATTGCTATATCGCCTTGGTTAAAAGACCTAAATCTTTTGATCGTGACATAATGAAAACCCTTAAATCTTTAACCATATCAATGACTAGCATTGCTCCTTGTTATTAATGCATTTGGTTAACTCAAATTGGTCCCACCACTACTACATTTGGGCTCCAATTGCGAAGGTCACCCATTAGATGAGAGACAATGACTGGAATTGGCCCATGTCAAATGGGCATCAGACTTTTGCTATCACAAATTGTGACAACGTGGGCTTCTGTTGTAATTACAATGGATAAAGCAGTCACAATTTTGAAAAAACAATGTGAAGAGTTCCTCTTCACGCTGTTAGAGGTTTGATGATACACCATCACAATTACAATGACCTATAGTTTTAGCCGACCATCATAGATCCAACATCATTTCTGTAAGCTCGATGGGCATTCAGTTGAAGGGGTGTCACAATAGCGATGTGTGTGTGATGGAAATAATGTTGGAGCAATGCCCAACCATCAGTGGTTTCTGTTGTAGTGGCAATGGTAATTTTGTCAGAGTGATGATTGTCCATTGGACAAGTCATCACAATTGTGACAAATTGCTGCATTATCTATAATTTTTTTAAAAAAATTTGCAAAGCTCTGCATAGATTAGTTGTCATGCAATCATAGGTTAATATTGAACTTCACTTGATTTTTATAATAGTTTAATATTCTCTATTAATCAGGGCCAACAACGTGAAGGTGGAAGCTCATTTGCCTCCCTCCCCCCAACCAACATCTAAATTCCTCATTAAGATCAAAGATATTTAAGAAATGATCAATCTTTGAAGTATAAAAAAAGGTTCTAGACCTGCAAAAGTGACATCATTTTCCCATCTTCTAGTGCATATCATTTTTCTGTTGCATCCAAAATAAGATTTTGCTGCTTTGAATTGAGAATGCATGTGCAACTATGTTCTGTATACATGGACAATAGAAGGAGCTGAAAAAACCTAGTATGTTTACATTTATTTAATAAGTCTATGCAAACCTCTAACAAAAATGCAAACTTGTTTGTTTTTTTAGCTCCACCTGATGTCGTATACATATGAATTGAGATTGTATATTAAACTATGACATCCTTCTACATTGCCTGAAACCAATAGATTCACAAATTTAGTTACCATACAATCATAGGTTAATGTTGAGCTTCACTTGGTTTCAAGAATAGTTTAATATTCTCTAGTAAGTAGGGCCAACCACGTGAAGATTGAAGCTCATTCCCCCCCCCCCCACCCCATCCCGCAACATGTAAATTCCCCATTAACATCTAAAATATTTAGGAAATGATCAATCTTTAAAGTGCAAAAAAAGGTTCCATACTTGTAAAAGTGGCATCATTTTCCCATCTTTTGGTGCATGTCATTTTATTGTCATATCCAAAATAAGAATCTACCACTCTGAACCAAGAATGTACACATGCAGCTACATTCTATATGCATGGAAAACATGTAAAACTTAAAAAATGTAGCATGATTACATTTATTTAATAGGTCTATTAAGTTTTTAAAATTATAGACCATCATGAACATTAGAACTCTAGTTGCTATGGCCAAGAGAATTTTCGTGATGGTCTATAGCTTAAAATACCTAATTAAAGACCTTTAACAAAAATTGCAAACTTGTTGCATTTTTCATCTACACTTGATGTCGTATGCATATGAATTGAGATTGCATATTGAACTATAGCCTCCTTCTGCATTGCCTGAAACCAAGAGATTCACATAGTTAGTTGTCATGTAATCATATAAGGTTAATGTTGAGCTTCACTTGGTTTTGAGAATAGTTTAATATTCTCTACTAAGTAGGATGAACCAGTGAAGGTGGAAGCTCATTTGCCACCCCCCGCCCCCCCAACATCTAAAATCCGTAAGAAATTATCAATCTTTAAAGTACTTGGAATGTCCTCATTGCCTCCTACTACTCTCAGGGGAAGTCCATCTTCATTTCTCACAAGAAATTCATCACAATTCTTTATTGATTCCCATATATCTAACACGGGTACATCCAGGAATGTCCTCATCGTCTCTTGCATAAAATGAATCCAATATTAAAAAATGCCCCCTAAGAAATAATATTTCAAGTGAAATAAACACATGAAAAATGAGAGAGAAAAAGAGGAATATACTTACCAATGGGCATTGGCATCGCATCTGTGGCCATGCTACGTGTTGCATGAGTTTTATTATTTTTCTATTGTGCCAAGATCTCTTTGTTTATATACATACATACATAGACACACATATGTGTATGTATGTATGTATGTATACATATACATATGTATATACATACATATGTGTTGGAGTTGATGAAATCCAACTCCGAAGACGCCCAAGATCACCTACTTGTGAAAACTTGTCAAAGGGAAGCCAAGGAAGGAAGAGTGTGGAGCAAGGGAATAAAATTCTAAATGGACATGAGATACAACAAGTATGCAAACACAAGAAAATATGTATTTACAATAAGAATGCGTTATGATGTTATGAAATACAATGAGGGAGAAACCATTTACAAAGGCCTCATGGAATCTCCTAGAACAAGCTAAAAGATGCTAGGAGATAAGTGTGACAACTAAGAATACATAGACATGAGGTGGAAAGTCCTCAAACAATGTGAGAGGATAAGTATGACCTAGGAGAGAACAAACTCCCATATTGTCAAAAACTTATAACAAACTCCTAGGCTACAACTAATAAATAAATGCATTAACCTAAGTAAGCTTAAGTAAATAGAATAAATAATTAGTAAATTAATTATTTACTCTAACACCCCCCCTTAAGTGCAACTTAGGGAAATGTCTTAAGCTCACAAAACTAAGAAATGCATAAATGCAGAATGGGTCCTGGCAACGAGGCCATGTTAGGTACCCATGTACAAATGCAAAAGAAATGCAACCTCTATAAATAGGGAAAGAGAGAAAACCATGTGGGAAAAACCTTCCCCCAAAAAGAGGTAAGAACCTAGTGAAGAACTAAAGAAGCCTCCAACTAGGGAAATGTCCCCTAAAACAGGAACAAAGAGTGATCATGAAGAGCATCTCTAAAGCATGAAGAAGTCGCAAATCTGCCATCAAGAAGAAAACTATTGATCTGAAGAACCTCCATGGAAGAAGAAGGCATGAACCGAGCATGTCTACATGGTAGATGATCCATCTCACCGAAATGCATAGGTAGCTAGCCATTGCAATCGCCTTGTATATAGGATCAACCACTGAATACATAGCTCACACTAACGAACCATTGAACCATAGAAGCATTAGAACAACAGAATAACCCCCCCTTAATGCAAATTGGGTGAGATGATAGGCAACTGAGAAGGTGGGCCAAAGTCTCCTGCAGACGAACCAAGAACGACAAGAGAGGAAGAGGTATAAATTCCTATAAAGACACAGTCACACTGACACTGCATGGGGCTAATATCATGGAAGGGACACTCACTTAACAAAGGAAGATGGTACAAACATGGCAACTACTATCCCCCCCATGGTGCTTTATGAAAATAGTGCATGTACAACTTACTTAAAACAACGTTCATGATCTTTGGAATGTAAGAGTGACATTTTATCTTAGTGTGATACATAAAAATGCTTCAAAATGATAGCTACAATGATCAAAATTGAAAACAAGCTGCAACAAAACATAGTACAACCCAAAACAAAGGAAACCATGCCAGGAAAATGATCCTCGGACCTAAAACACCCAAGATATCCACCATGGACCAAAAATGCCAAAATAATGATAGAAAGAGCATGGCGTAGAGTTTGAAGGAAATGACAACATTTTTAAAAAGTAGACAGAACCAACTTTTCGTAAATATAACATTTTCAAAAAATGGCAATGGGACGAAAAAGAAATGCTTGCCGAAGTAAAAAACACAACTTCAAACTTTAACTAAAATAAGAGCAATAAAAATGTATCAAAACCTAAAAATACTTGCACCAATGTCTCCATCTTGGAACTAGCTTTTCAGTGCTTCTTTCGGATCAGAAAAATACCTCTATATGCTTAAGTTATGGCAAAAAAATTGAAGGTAGGTCAAAAAGGACCTTGCAGAGGTGCAAGAAGGTATGCTAATGCAGTGCTGATGTCATGCTAATGTCAACATTTCACTATCCTAAATTTGACAACTTAATGGCCATCCCAACAAAAAAGAAAGCCATGTGGCACACCACATGGCAAGCAGCTGACGTGGCAGGTGCTACATGGAAAAGAGCCACATGAAAACCCTACCACATGTCAGGAGGAGACTGCGCTGACTGTGCTCAAAAGACACGTGGGTAGGACCATGTGTACCGGCACTATAGAAGCTAATGTGGGCAAAGGCTGAATGTACACCAAAAGACCGCATGTCATTTGCTGAGTGTAATAGTAGCTATGTACATTGACTGCTAAGTTGGCGAGTGGAGGTTCGAAGGTGGAGGAGCTGCAATAGGCGATGAAGCGGTGGAATAGAGCCAAGCATTGGGCGGAGCTACTAGTGCAGGCGATGGCTGGGTGGCCCACTAGCGGTGGTCGGTCTATGGCAGCCCTGCGATAGTGCTGGCAGTGGCAGCGGCCGACAAGCAGTGTGCGGGTTGCGCGACGGTGGCTCCTCGGTGGCTGTTGGGGGGCGCACCTAAATAAGTTTTAAATTTATTTTTTTGTTGCTAAAATCATCCATACAGTCCATATGGAAGCCTGCAACTAATTTTTTTTGCCTCTCAGAGCTCTATCTCTAAAATTGACAATTTTTATATGGATCTTAGTTGAAAATGCCCTTCAGATCTAATGGCAGCATCCGTTTGGGCTGAAAGTGCTCCAAAAATTTGTTGTTCTCCTAATTTGAAGAAAAATGCACAAACAAACTAGGGTTTGTGACTCCAAATCATGGCTTCAAAAATTCTTCAACAAAGCAAGAGTAGGGAGGCTCTGATACCATGTTGGAGTTGATGAAATCCAACTCCAAAGATGCCCAAGATCACCTACATGCGAAAACCTGTCAAAGGGAAGCCAAGGAAGGAAGAGCATCAAAAAAGGGAATAAAACCCTAAATAGACATGAGAGACAACAAGTATGCAAACACAAGAAAATATGTATTTACAATAAGAATGCGTTATGATGTTATGAAATACAATGAGGGAGAGACCATTTATAAACGCCTCATGGAATCTCCTAGAACAAGCTAGAAGATTCTAGGAGATAAGTGTGACAACTAAGCATACATCCACATGAGGTGGAAAGTCCTTGAACAATGTGAGAGGATAAGTATGACTTAGGAGAGAACAAACTCCCATATTGTCAACAACTTATAACAAATTCCTAGGCTACAACTAATAAATAAATGCGTTAACCTAAGTAAGCTTAAGTAAATAGAATAAATAATTAGTAAATTAATTATTTACTCTAACATTACATATATAGAGATCACAAGGGCATGATAATGAGATGCAAAGATCACAAGGGCACACACACATACATATACATACATGTACCTACGTATGTATGCATGTATGTGTATAGTTATGTATGTATGTATTGTGTACACACACACACACACACACACACACACACATAGAGAGATCTTTTTTAAGGTGCTAAGTGACTTACCTCAAGCTCCTCCACAAAAATAATGTAGACCATGAAAAATGGGTAGAGTTCACAAGAAATTTTACAAAAACATATGATAGTAGATATTTTTAGAAAGAAACAAGCGATAACCTAGTTAAATGGGTCTAGTTGCTGATTAGCTAGGTTGATACAAATTCCTAAAGAATTGTCATCATATTAGGTACAATAAAATAAATGAGATGCATAGATTAGAAGGGCATGACGATCAGATGCAGAGATCACAAGGGCACAACAATGAAATGCAACGATCACAAGGGTATGGCAACAAAATCCTAGATCTCCACATGATACATACATAAATACATACTATGTATGTATGCATGCATGCATGCATGCATGTATGTATGTATACAAGGAGATATTTTTTAAGGTGCTTATTACATCTTAGCACAAAAGAAAAATTGATCTTGCTACATACATATTCCGAAATCCAAATAATTAAACAATAAAACTCACTCAACCTGTGCCAAGTGACTTAGCTCAAGATGCTACACAAAAATAATGTAGAGTTACTAGGCAATATGTATATATATAATGTATGTATGTAGGGGAAATATAATTCCCATTAACAATGACATTAACTCTACCCATTTTCCCTAATTTGTATATATATGTATATACCTACATACATACATACATGCATACATACATACATACATACATATACATACATATATACATACATACATATATACATACATAAATAAACATACATATACACACACATACATACATATATACATACATACATACATACATACATACGTACATACATACATACATCTGCATCCTTTGCATGGTTTGGAGGTAATGTCATTGTTGTAGAGGCTTCTACAAGGGAATGAGCCTCATGATTATGGTATTTATACAAAACAAATGGGGAATGATTAATGTCATGTTTTCTTTTCTTTTTTGTTTATTTTAGACAGTCCTCCATATGGCCTATAGCAATATATGTATTGCATCTACATTTTCTTTTCTATTGCAGCAACAATAGTAGATACTTGGGATCCTCGCAAGGAGAGTGTGCCAATACATGCATGGTTACATCCTTGGCTTCCATTATTGGGCTAGCATATGGAGCCTTTACATCAAACCATTCATTATAAATTGGGGAATGTGCTTCATGCCTAGCATTCAAGTGATGCATTTGCATATGAAATTTTATCACCTTCAAAAATTGTATTTGATCCTGCTAGTTAGGAACAACCGATTGTTCATTTTATTATACCTAATCTGATGACAATTCTATAGGAATTTGTAATCAACCTAGATAATTAGCAACTAGACCCATTTAACTGGGTTATGGCTTGTATATATACATATATTTAACTGGGTTATGGCTTTTGTAAGGGAATGAGCCTTGTGATTTTGGTATTTATACAGAAGCAGAACTTGCTTCTTCAACTCCTTACACTCAACTCTTCACTAAAGTTATTTTTCTAGCTATGAGAGTAGCTACTACAAATTCCTAGGAGCCAAGGGACCCTAAAACTATGGTACATTTTCTAGAGACATGGGCGAGTTTACTACTAGCTTTAGTACTTCATAAAATTTTGGATCATATAGTGATGCCCAAATTAACAATAGTAGTAGATATCTGGGATCCTCGTAGGGAGAGCATGACAATACATTGTGCTTCATCCATGGTATTCAAGTGATGCATCTGCATATGCAATTTTATCACCTGGAAAATTGTATTTGATCCTACTAGCTGGGAACAATTGATTGTTTGTTTTATTGTACCTAATATGATGACAATTATAAAAGAATTTGTAATCAACCCAGCTAATCAAAAAGTACCAATTTAATTGGGTTATGGCTTGGGAATCTGTTATTCCCATTTATCATATGGTTTTAATGTTGGAGGCAAAATTTTTTCCAAAGTGGCAGTAGATTCTATAAAATAACAAGTGCTTGCATAATCTAGTGATAGATGGGTGATTGCATCATTGGAGCAACTAGTTGAGATGCATCATAATCAAACTGGAGGAAATCAATGATAAACCAAACATATAATGAAGGGAAAATTTGAAAAATTGAATACTGAAATGCTAAAATGAAATCTATCGAAGATCAAACACCTATGCTAGAGTTACAACTCAATGTGAAGTTGATTTTAAATATGGTAGAGGCAGGTATTCATAAGTTTGATTATAATTTAAGGCATGAGAGATAGTCTGTGGCAACATATGCAAGAAAATTTTTGTGGTAGATACTCTTACATTGGAGTCACTTGCAAGTGTCTTTGAGAATTTACATTCCAAATATCGAGAGGACTACAAGTTGTGTAATTTTTCATGTATTGCATCTACATTTAGAGGAATAACAAATTGTTTCTCATCTTTGTCTCATTGTTGGACACAAAGTATGCTTGAAATCATAAAGTCTAATCACCTTCCATTAGTGGACATATATAATCCTCTCGTTGTACTCTTCATTCATAGAGCACATGAACAAAAGCCTCTCATCAATTTTAGTGCATTTTTATCCACTTGTTGGTCGGTTGAAGAAGGGAGAATCTCATGGCATAACACAAGTTGATTGCAATGATGGATGGGTATGTATATGGAACTAATGAAATAAGCTCTCTAAGATTCCATTGTACAAGGTTGATTTTGGATGGGGAAAGCCATCAGATGTGCAGATCGCAAAAATGAATGAAATTGGATTAACGTTTTTGTCATGTGGAAAGGATAGAGGAAATTTTTTTTGGTCTCCACTTGCCTTCCTCAACACCAAACACAAGTATTACATAATCTTCTCTCCATTTAACTACGATGACTTGCAATATTCCCTTGTAGGATGCAAACTCTGGGTGATGACTAGTGATAATTAAGGTTATTACTAGAGGTAGTCCACAAAAAAAATACCAAAAGATCTATATTTAAGTCTACACATGATTCCCAATAGCAATCTAATATATATGAAAGTTAGACCCATAATGAGACCAAAAAAAAAATTCTACAAGATAATTTACAACATACACATTAAATCATGAAAAAAAATCTCTACCTACTTCACCATACCAAAAGATTTATAATTTACACATGAACCATTTCAACTTGTATGAAACTCATTTCCATTTTTAGATCATCAGGAACTTCTAATCCTTTCATTACCTACACACATATGTACCAATTAAAGTTACAATTAAGAAACTCATCTCCATTAGCATATCATAAACATGAAATCCCTTTACAACTCACACTACCAAAAGGTTTATTGAATCTATGAATGAAATGCAATGTACCCACCAATTCAAAATCAGTTCCATAGTTAGACAATAAAGAGATTTCCATTTATAACCCACAACACCAAATGATAATCCTTTTGAGTCCACAAGCAACTTACAAAAAACCCTAATTGTTTAAATGTGAGACGTGTTTTAGTGTAAGCATACTCCCATTTTCTGAATATATAACCGTGCCCATTTTTTAACCATATAACTATATCCATAAGTTTCATCACCTAATACACACACACACACACACACACACATATGTATATATATATATATATATATATATATATATATATATATATATATGTATATATATATATATATGTATATACATATATATATATGTATATACATAGATACATATATATATATATATGTATATATGTATGTATATACATATATCCATATATATATATATGTATATATGTATATGTATATATATATATGTATATATGTATGTATATATGTGTGTGTGTATATATGTATGTATATACATATATACATATATGTATATACATACATATTACACACACACATATATACATATATATATATATGTATATATGTATGTATATATATATATATATATACATACGTACATATATACATACATACCTATAAATACATATAGATACATAGATACATACATCTACATATGCAATTTTATCACCTTGGAAAATTGTATTTGATCCTAGTAGCTGGGAACAACTGATTGTTCATTTTATTGTACCTAATCTAATGACAGTTCTATAGAAATTTTTAATCAACCCAACTAATCAACAACTAGACCAATATAACAAGATTATGGCTAGTTTCTTTCTAAAAATATCTACTATGATATGTTTTTCTGAAACTTCTTGCAAACTCTGGCCATTTTTCCTGGTCTACATTATTTTTGTGCAGGATCTTAAGAAAAGTCACTTAGCACGGGTTGAGTGAGTTTTATTGTTTAATTATTTGGATTCTGAAATATGTATGTAGCTAGATCAAATTTTCTATTTTGGCTAATATGTAATAAGCACCTTTAAAAAGATCTCTCTATATATATAAAGACTACAAGTTGTGCAATTTGTCATGTATTGCATATGCATTTTCTTTGCAATTTCTTATATGAGTGTTTCAAGGTTGGGAATGTGCTTCATGTGTGGCATTCAAGTGATGCATCTGCATATTCAATTTTATGACCTTGGAAAACTGTATTTGATCCTGCTAGCTAGGAACAACTGATTGTTCATTTTATCGTACCTAATCTGATGACAGTTCTAGAGGAATTTATAATCAACACAACTAATGAACAACTAGACCAATTTAATTGGGCTATGGATTGGGCATGTGCTATTCCCATTTATCATATGGTTGCAATGTTGGAAGCAACATTTTTTTTTTCAAAGTGGCAATAGGTTTTGTATCATTGGCTTTGTTCAAGTCCTGATTTTAATGAAGTAACAAAGTGGTTTTTAGGGTGGAATGGACAGTATAATGAAGAGGAAACTTGAAAATTTGAATGTTGAAATGTTGAAATGAAAGCTATCGAGGATCAAACACCTATGCCAGAGTTATAACATAAGTGAAGTTGATCTTAGATATAAACAAAAAGAAAAAAAATACGGCATAAATCAGTCCCCATTTGTTTTGATTGTGGAGAGCTGCACGTGAAAGAGGGTGGAGAGCTTTGAACAAAGGTGGAGAGCTTTGACCATTATCATGCCCTTGTCATTGATGTATTTTGTTGCTATGATCTCTATATTTTGTTGTTGTGTCCTTGGTGGAGATCAATGGAGATCTACGATTTTGTTATCATGCCCTTGTGATTGCTGCATTTCATTGCCATGCCCTTGTTATCTCTACATTTCATTGTCATGCCCTTGTGATCTCTGTGCCCTTGCTTTGTGATTTTTTTTTTGTGTTGTGCACTTGTGATCTATGTTCCCTTTGCACTACAATATTTGGGGTCAAATTATGATGATAATTTGTGATGATGGTGTATTTTGTGGTGTATTCGGGCCTAAATTTAGTAGTGCTCTATGTTTTTCTTCAAGGGGAAAAGAGGTAACTATGTAAATGTTCTTTTTTCCCTTCTAAACATGTATCTCTTTATATTTCCCCTAGTAGGTGATTGGAAAAGCTTCTCTTTATGTATATGTATGTGTATATATACATACATACACACATATGTGTGTGTCTATGCATGTATGTATCTATAAAGAAGCTTCTCATTATGTATACACGTGTGTGTATATATACGCGCGCGCACACACATGTGTGTGTTTCTATGCATGCATGTATGTATATTAATAGAGAGATCTCTCTATTAATATACATATATAAATACATAGACACACATATGTGTGTCTATGTATATATATATACATATACAAAGATCACAAGGGCATGACAATGAGATAAAAAGATACATATATACATACATACATACTTACATACATATATTAATACATATATACATACATACATACATACATACATAAATACATACATATGCACATTTACACACACATACATACATAGATACATACATACATGCTCACACACACATACATACATACATACATCTGCATATGCAATTTTATCACTTTAGAAAGCTCTATTTGATCTTTACTCAATCACCAAGAGATAATATAATTTATAAGTATAGATTTATGCATACTTAGTTTGGTATGAATATTTTCAGTTGAATTCGTCTGAGAGTGAGTCTACTCATGATGATAATGGCTCCATGTATTGGGTCTTTAGAGAAGAGGGACTTACAAAATATTAGATGTTGTTTATGGATATGGGATGATTCATTTGTGATGCCAATATATCCTTTTCCATATTGAATTTCTATATCATCAAATTGCTAGATACAAATCATTGGACTTGGTCTTCTAAAATGGTTTGGGCTACTTGGAACTATCAAACTTGAACCATTGAATTGTACATTCAGATTGATGAACCAACAAATTGAATCATTAGTTTTATGTTATGAACCTTTGAAATGTGAACTTTGATTTTGATTTGTGGTCCATGGACTATTATGAACCAAAATACACATAAATGTTCTTGGAGACATTTGAAAGCATCTGCACAAATTGATATGAACCATTCAATCTGAACTACAAAGTCTTTGAATATCAGTAATCTGATCCAAGCTAAGAGCCTTTTGAACATTGAAACCACTAAACAATCGAGGACACTAAACTTATCAAACATATGAACCTCCTTGAACCAATGGAACCATTTTGAAATAGGTTAAATGAGCTTCAAAACCCAAGAGGAACTAAGATATAAACCTCAAACAAGGGTTGTGTGCTATGATGAGGTAGGAGGAAGATGGTTGTCTAAATGGTTGATATGGAAAGTTGCAAAAAATCAAGGTGTCAGTTGCAAGTAGTTTCATTAATTTGATAAGGGAATCAACTTTGAAAGTGGGATTATCAAAATTGGTATGTCCATCCTTATGATAAACATCTCTATCTCAGAATAGAAAATTACCTCAAATGACAAGTGAAAAAAGATTAAATGTATGGAAAATTAGAAGAACGTTCACCTATAATATTTTTGAAGGGCAAAAATATAATTTGGTGGAAAAAGTCATGAGCTATGTGGCTCCACATTGTGGCTATTCCACTGTCTAGTAGTGGAAACTGTTCACATTAAATATGAATATTTTGAAATTAAAAAAGATAACTATAAGAGATCTAAAGCTGTGTTTTAGTGATAACAAATATAATATCTAATTTTAAGGAAAAATAATAGTCTTAAATGTATATGGTTAAAAAATTAAACAAGAGTACTAGCTGTAGCTATATAATTATAGTATTACTAATTATGCTAAATAAAATGTTCAATAAAACAAGTATAAAGTAACATAAATGGATCATCTTCTCAATCCTATTATGAATTAATGTGAATGAATTGATCGTTACCTAGATGATATAATGCACAAGATCTTTGCTCAATCACCAAGAGATAATATAATCTGTAAGTTTTTGCATACTAGTTTGGTATGAATAATTTTGATTGAATGCAAGGATAATTCCTTGTGTGAATTCAATACATGAATGATTAATTTAATTTAGCACAAGTACTATGCAAGTGTGTATGTATGCATGTAAAGTAGTTCACATAGTGAATTGATATACATACATACATGCACATATGCATACAATCATCATAATTTGTTAACCTTGGATATGACCAAAGCTATTATATATGAACAAGAGATATATGTTTAGAAGGAAAAAAAAAAAAAAACATTTACATAGGTGCCTCTTCTCCCTTTGAAGAAAATCATAGAGCAAGGGCATGAAGAGAACAAGGGCATAACATGGAAATGAAATGCAACAATCATAAGGGAACAAAAACAAAATCCTATATCTCAATTAATCTCCACCAACATTTAGAGCTCTCCACCCTCATTCAAAGCTCTTCACCCTCTTTCATGTGTAGCTCTCCACAATCAATCAAAACAAATGGGGAATGATTAATGTTGTGTTTTATTTTCTTTTTTGTTTATAATCCATAATCCACAATCCGCAAGATCTCTCTATATACATACATACATACATACATACATACATATATACATACATACATACATATACATGAAAACAATAATGCACTTTCTAAAAGTTTACAATTGTTCAACAAAATTAATGTTTTACAAGATAATGCACTTGAAGAACTGTTAGCTTGGAAGCCAGAACATGGTGTTGACCTAATTTGATGATAGTTCTACAATAATTTTTAATCAACCCAGCTAATCAACAATTAGAACCATTTAACTAGATTATGGCTAGTTTCTTTCTAAAAATATCTGCTATGATATGTTTTTGTAAAATTTCTTGTGAACTTTGCCCATTTTTCCTAGTTTGCATTATTTTTGTGGAGGATCTTGAGGTAAGTCACTTAGCATGGGTTGACTGAGTATTATTATTTTATTATTTGGATTCTGGAATATGTATGCAACTGGATGACTTTTTTTTGTTGTGCTAAGATGTAATAAACACCTTGTTCATCTTAGAATGGTTTTGACATTTGATTGTCAACACACTTAACAAAATTCTCAAGACAATGCCAAGTATAATACAGAGGCCGAGCTACAATGTATGCCAAGCTAGAGAATTCAATAGGTGTTGAGTGAACTTTAGGTGCTGAGCAATCTTTAGGTGCCGAGTAAAGTTCAAGTGCCAAGAAAAGTATAGGTGCTGAGTCACTATAGATGCTAAGTGAAATAAAATTTCTATAGGAGCCGAGTGAGCCAATTTTTCTATAAGTGCTGAGTATCAACAACTAGTATATGCTGAGTAACATAGAAATCAGCATATGAGTTTGTGCCTTCACAAACTCAAATGTAAACCCTCAAAGGATCTTGAAGATAAGAACAAATCTTTCACATTACCTATGTAATCAACATGCAACCAATAAGAAAAATGGAGAAGGCATGCAACCAATAGGAAAAATGCAAGGAATGAGTGGGCAATGAAGATCTAATATTGATTGTAGATTCATACCTAACCCTAAGTCTTCAAAATCTTTAAAAGGAGGATGAAGCCCTATTATGCAAGAGAGGATATGCAAGATAGAAGTGCATGGGGGAATTACAGAAAAGTGCAGAAGGGTAAATGACTTAGTGAAGAATAGAGTAGCATGGCATAATCTAGTTGTTGAAGAATAGAGTATTAGGACATCACAGAGTTACATATCAGATGAAGCAAGGATCAGAACAACAAGAGTAGAACGAGGATCTAGAATCAACAATTGAAGATTGCAAAGCTATTAGGTCAAAGTTTTCTAATACTCTCTAGTAATTGTATTAGTTATGGAAATCCTATGGACTTAGGTTGGCCTAGCAGCAATTTTAAAATCCTTTAATAGGGTGGCATTCCAATTGAATGTACAAAAGTCCTTTAACTAGACCTACTTTTAGTAGGGTAGTGAAATCCTTTAACCAGGTCACTTTTAATAGAGTGTAAAGTCTTTAATAGGATAGGTGTTTCATAGGGCAAGCCATTGGAAGAGAAACCTTGCCAACAAATTGGAAGAGAATTCAACCGAGCTTGCACAAATCTCAAACATGCAGCTAGGCACCTTGAGTCAGATGATGAATGCACATCATGAACTGAATGTCAAAGACATTGAGATCTCTACATTGAAGATGCAAAATGAACACTTGTAAAATGATCTGAAAATAGAGAAGGAGATTGAAGAGAGCTTCAACAAACCTAATGATACTTCAGGACTTGGTTACACTAGCAATGAACAAGGAGAATCCTCCAAGACTGCTAAAGAAAGGAGTAACAAAGGTAAGAACACTAAACCTACTTATCATTTCGATGGTAAAAAGGGACATACTTATAATGTATGTAGGAGTAAGAATGCCCATCATCATGACAAGCCTAAGAATGCAAGTTATTGTCATAAGTGCAAAAAGCAAGGACATCAAGCACATAACTACAAGATTAGGACTATCAGAACACCAAAATTTGAAGATCACTACTACAATTGCAATAAGTATGGACATAGAGCTTTTGAGTGTAGATCAAAGCCTATGTGGACATCAAATTAGGAAACAAGGGAAGGTAACCATGGTCATCACCATAATTGGGACTGCAACATGAGGTATAGCTGTCATTACTATTAGGAATATGGACACATTCTTGAAAATTGCATAAGGACACATTTTAGAGGAAACTACAGCAGATGGTTGGGCCAAACCACATGTTTTAGTTGCTTGAAGACTGGTCATATTAGCAAGAATTGCCCAACAAAGTCAAAGGCACCCAATTCAAAGAATGACAAAGGTAAAGATCAAAGGAGAAATGAACAAGACATGGAAGAAGAAAGATGAGGTTAGCACATCAAATGAAGGGATCACTTCACCTAACAGGTCAAGTGGTCACACTTCATCAAACTAAGCAAGAGAATACATAAGGGACTGATTTACAAAGTTTCATCAAGCATCGGTTCCTAGAAAAGAAAGTACTAAAAAAGAATGGATCTGCATGAACAAAGATGCAAAGCTAAAAATTCAAGAGATCACAACTATTGTTGAGTTGTCCTCAGATGCTGACTAAAAATTTAGTATAAGCTGAGTTGATTGCCAAAGACTATACAAGCCGAATGATTAGTAGGAGCCGAGTGATGAAAAGGCAGTGGAAGCTGAGTAATGTAAAATCCTTCAAAAACTAAGTGGATAGGTGTAAACATGCTGAGCATTAAATGTGATGAAAATAGGGTATATTATCATGTTTCCATTCATTTTTCTTCATTGAGAATGTAGAGCAAAGATGAGAAAGAGCACAAAGTGAATTCCAAGAGAAGAAACTAGTGTATAAGAAGATTTCAACAACTTTCCAGCACGATTCCATCGATTTTAAGGTATTTACAACTATGTTGAGCTACGTAGTTTCGTGTTTTCTTTGTGTTGAAACCCTAGTTTGGTAAAATGGCATCTAGCTCAAGAAAAACTCAGGAAAAGGAAACATTTGAATTTTAATTAGTATCCAAAGAGGTCAGGCAACCTGATTTTCATCCAATCCAGAGGTTGCATACAAAAATGACCTAGCCGAAGCCCTTTCCATCATAGACCCAAAATTTGTAATGGCTCAAGACGTAAGGAAATGTTATAACTATAAGATAGGAGCCATAGGTGATATGGAAATGAGGGAGGCATATGAGAAATTTTGTGATAATGGAGTATGGAAGGAAGAGTACAAAGTTGTTGAGAGGAAGGGTTTAACACGAGCCCTAGAATTCCCTGTCGTATTCAAGATAGAATGGATTAGACTAGTGTTGAGCTGAGTGCATGATGGTAGTTTATGTTTGGAGGATAGTCCTATCAAGATCACAAAGAGAATTGTTCATAGAGTGACAGGGTACCCAACCCTAGATCGGCCAAAGACCCTTAGAAGTGACTCTAAGGAGGCAATTGAGAAGAACACAGGTGCAAAATGGAATAAGAGAGGGATGACAATTGATACTATCCAAGACCTTCTAGTTGACTTTTCTATTAGGGTCATTGCACACAAATTCTACTAGTCCAGTAGACTCAACAGTGTGCTTTGTATTATAGTGGATGTAAGATATAAAATGGTGAAGGATCATACATATGATCTTGCAGAGTTGCAACTACAACAGATAAATGAAAATTTGCCAGCAATCAGGAGAGCAAAGGGAGCGCAATGCAAATTTGGTGCTCTTTTGATATGTATTTTCTTTTATGTACAGAATGAATTTCCTTCTTTTGGAAAAGTAGCATGGAAGAATGATGGGTCTAACATGGCTCAGGTTAATGAATACATAGAGCATATGAGAGCTAATTTTGAGACCTTGATGACTAGTTATTTTGAGGATTGTAATAAATCAATGAAGTAGAGGCTCAAAATTCCAGTTTCTTTAGTGGAAAAACATGTAGATTAAGTTTGTTTTCTTGTAGATATTGACTATACATATATACAAGTGGCCATACCAAGAGTGAGATGGTTGAGACCTCTTGGATATGAGATAAATATAGATGAAGCATATGTAGCAATAACTACTTTATTAGCAAAAGAAATTGACAAGAATGCACCAAAATTTGGAACCTATGACATGGTGAGATCCAAGGTGGATATGGAGATGAAGACTGCCTCCACTTTGAAGAAGAAGGACAAGCTTGTAAAGAAGCTCAAAGCCAAGTTTGGAGAAGGCATTTTAGAAGAAGCAGAAGAAGAAGGTGAAGATGCCGAGGGAGATGAAGAAGAGAAAGATCAAGGGCTACTTGCCCTAACCCAAGGTATGGGAGAAGATGCAGATGAAGAAGAAGGTGTCGAGTAGGAAGCACCAAAGGCTGAGTCAAAGAAAGGGAAAGCTCAGAAGTAGCCAATTGCCCAAACTAAAGGGAAGAAGAAGAAACATGCAAAGCCAAGCCTAGCCAAGCCAACCACAAGGGCTGATACAAGGGCTACAACACAAGGGCAAAGGAGTATGAAAAAAAAAAGGCAACAGAACAAGCAAGACCTACTGAGAAGAAGAAAAGGAGAAAATATGTTGCACCCGCTAAATCAAATGAGGAAATAACAAAGTTTGATGAAGATCAATTTAGATTGGTAAGCCATTTCATCACATCTAAATTAAAAAACATTTGTGATAATATTAGAGATAGTGCAGATTTATCTAGTCTAAAGACCATAGAATTTAATAAGTTGTCAAAAGAAAAACAAAGCATAGTGGAAGAGTCCATCTACACTATGATGGCTAAGTTCAAGACAAACCCACTTGAACTAGACACTTCAATGCCTAAGGAGCTAAGTTCATTAGTGGAAAATAGGTGGTATTATTGTCTCAAAATGGAGAAAGAAATAAGAGAGTCTACATTGGCTCATGTAATGCCAGACCTTACTAAAGGTCAAATAAAAAAGGCTAATAAGAATCATGGGAGAGAATTTGCACCCAAATACAGAGCCTTCAATATTTTGCAGAACTAAATTGAAGATGTTGTCTAGAAGTCCACACAAATGTGGAAATTAATCTATGGATTGACAACTATAAAAGAAGGATAGGAAGACCCATTTGAGGGTAGGAATGATGAAGAAGAAGAAGAGTATGAGAAAGAGGAAGAAAAAGAGAAAGAAAAAGATAAAGTGGAGACAACACATGGTGAAGAGGCAATAGCTGAAGAGCAGCAAGAACAACAGAGTGTTCAAGACACCCAACTGCCACCACCAAGCCCTCCACACACAAAACCTATAGATACTATAAATGTACAGGATGTTCTTGACACTTCAAATCAAAACATCAATCCTTTAACTGTAGAGGATCTCAAGAAGATCCTTCACTAATCTACACTGCAAGCACAACTTTGCACAAATCTAGTTTTGGTGAGTGTTGATGAACTGCAGAAAGCTATAGCAGAAATAACAAGGGAGAAGGAAACCACACAAGAACAATATACACAACCTCACACAACTACAATAGAGCAACCTAAAGAGCAAGAAGAATAAGGTTGATTCTACAGTTAGAATGACAACTATCGAGAAGCAAACAAAGGAACAAACAAGGCAAGATGTTCTTGTAGCACAAACCCAAGGTGCACCACCTCAAATTGTCATTATTGATCAAGGTAGTAGACAAGAGGAGACAAAAGTAGAGAAAACCCCTAAGGAGCAAGAGGTAATAAAAATGTTGGTAAATGTGCCTACCTCAGGGACTCCCAATAAGAAGTTGAGCACTGATGCAGTACCATTGTAGATATCAACACTAGGCTCGAGCATTACCAAGGTTGCAAGGGTACTTCACTATGGAGACCTTACACTTGATGAAGAAATAGTTATACCAAGCTATGACTCAAGAACCATGAACTTGCAATAGATAAATGAAGTGCAAGAGGCACTAGAAAGGAGGAAGAGGCAAGAGATACTAAAAACTAAGTATAGGCAAAAGCAAGCATTGGTAGAAATCAAAGAAATATTTCTTAATGCATTTAGCTTGCAAGTACCTAATGAAACTCAACCCATAATGGAGCAACTATCCAACATTGTGGACCAAGTACAGAATGAGGACCTAGAAACTAATGTCAAATTATTAGAATGGTCAGAAAAGAAATTTTAGATGAAAGTAAATGAGAAGATATCAAGTGGAATAGCACTTTCTCAAGTTGAATTGGCAAAGAAGATTTAAAAAGTGAAGAAAGTACTTGAGAATGTATTCTCATTGTACACCAAGTTGTGTGATTCCTCATATTTCACATAGGAAACAAGCCAAAGGATACTAAGCTTGGAGTGAAATCTAAAGATCTCCAACACTCAACTGCCAAAAGATCCAGCTCAGAGTGAGAAGCATTTTGCAGCTACACTTCACACGTAGAAGGACTTAGCTGTGTTGACAATAGAAGAGGCCAACATTAAGGCAAAATTGATGCAGATTCAATCCTCCATAACTCCACATCTGGAAGTACTTCATAAGGAGCAGGCCTATGCAAAAAATGTACTAAAGAAAGACCCAAATCTTTCTACTTTAGAAGGCCTTGTTCATCTTGCAGTAGAGACAACCATCCAACACAAGTCATTAGAGATAGCTTTAGATAATTGGGATGCTTCTCTCAAGATGATTATGGAGGTAAATATTTTTTTTTTGGCAAAGTAAGAATATTCAAAGGAGGAGATATTCATATTCACATTTTTGAGGAAGTAATAAAGCCAAAAAGGATGCAAAACTTCAAGAAGATGTGAAAAGGGAATAGGTATAGAGAATAGGATTTAGAAATAGGGTACACAGATATAGTAAAGGCAGATAAGGCAAAGAGTATCAGATATATCAGCATGAGACATATTCAACACAAGAATTTTGGTTACAAGAATAGAAATGACACATTATCTTAGGGGGAGTTACAAGATTTTGAGGTATACAGAATTTTGAATAAGTTTTTGAAGTCTTGTACATATGCTGAACAAAATATGTAGTATACTCATATAGATCAAATTTACAATGTTTAGTTAAGTGTTTTTGCCACTCATGTCAAAGGGGGAGATAGTTGGTCTTAGAATGGTTTTGACATTTGAGTGTCAACACACTTAACCAAATTCTCAAGAAAATGCCGAGTATAATATAGATATCAGGACATCACATAATCTAGTTGTTGAAGAATAGAGTATCAGGACATCACAGAGTGACATATCAGATCAAGCAAGGATCAAAACAACAAGAGCAAAACAAGGATCTAGAATAAGAAATTGAAGATTGCAAAGCTATTAGGTCAAATTTTTCTAATACTCTCTAGCAATTGTATTAGATATGGAAATCCTATGAACTTAGGTTGGCCTAGCAGCCATTGGTAAATCCTTTAATAGGGTGGCATTCCAATTGAATGTACAAAAGTCCTTTAACTAGGCCTACTTTTAGCAGGGTAGTGAAATCATTTAACCAGGTCACTTTTAATAGAGTGTAAAGTCTTTAACAAGACATGCCTTTCACAGGTCAGACCATTGGAAGTGGTCAAGCATTATAACCTTGAACAATTACACATTGCTGCAGTGATATTTTGTGGGTGTCATCCCCACCCTAGTTTTACCTTCTCATTTTTGGAGGGTTTGTGGGTTACCAAATTTGTGTGTTGTCTATTTTCATGCATATCTTTACTTTCATGTTTATTAGTTAAATTAGATGCATGTGAATGGTTTTAGTAAAGAGGATTTGAAAAGGTTAAAGTTAGTTACTTCTGATTCACCCCCCCTCTTAGAAGTAAATCTTCCCACTTGTTAATTCCAACACACCTTAAAAAAGATCTCTAAATATACATGTTTAGAAGGAAATGCAAAGAGATGCCTATTTAGAAGGAAAAGAAACCAACATTTACATAGCTCCCTTGAAGAAAATTGTAGAGCTAGAGCGCAAAAACAAAATCATAGAGAAAGGGCACAACATGACAACAAAATCATAGAGCAAGGGCACATAGATCACAAGGGTATGAAATGGAAACAAAATCCTAGAGCAAGGGTATGAAAACAAAATCATAGAGCAAGGGAATGAAAATGAAATGTAGAGATCGCAAGGGCACAACAACCAAATCACAAAGCAAGGTCACAACCATAAAATGCAGAGATACACAATAATGAAATCATAGAGCAAGGACATGGAAATGAAATGTAGAGATCACAACAACAAAATGCACCAATGACAAGGGTATGACAACGTTCAAAGCTCTCCACCCTCATTCAAAGCTCTCCACTTTATTTCATGTGCAATTGTCCATAATAAAAAAAATAGGGAATGATTTATGTTGTGTTTTCTTTTTTCTTTTGACTCACGTAGGCATCACAATTACAACACAAAAATTGGTATTGTGATGGTGTTCAGGACAATTGCAAAAAAAAAAAAAACCATTAATTACACCACCGTCGCAAATTACCATCACAAATTGACCCCAAATGTTGTAGTGGTATTCCACATGGCATGTTGTTGTTATGTCACCAAGATTAAGAATCTTGTAAATTTCCTTAGTGGCATATTGACAATCATCAATCTTCAGGAGATCTATGCTGGTGTTGAGTTCAAGCATTATAATAATGGATGGGCCTTGTTCATAGGTGGCACACTATCGTTATGTGACCTTACTTAAAATTTGCACAACTATCCAAAGAGACATATCAATGACCATAGATCCTGAAGAGATTTGATGGCTAAGAAGATGCATCTGACTCCTACACCTTTTGTAGTCCCACATGATAGATGCCAACTTGTTGTTATGTCACCAAGGCTAAAACCACAATATCTTTTCATAGTGACATAATGACAACCCTAGATCTTGAGGGAGACTGAGGGTCATCACAACAACTCACAACTTGAGTTGAAAAAAAGTAATTTATGCAGGATACAAGGTAACCACGATAAAACCATGGGTTGAACAGAATCAGGAGCTAGGAAAATAACCCAATTTTGTGAAAGATTTAAAAATTAACAAAGAAAATCCTTATATAATAAAACATAAAGTGGTACTAGGGTTTTTTTGAATTACTTTACATTAGTATCTAGGGTTTGATTTGAATTTCCTACCCTAGCAAAGTATACAAATGTTAATTTTTTTCAAAAACATCATAGAAATTTGTGAGATAGAAGGGCACAAAAAAGAGGGTTTTTTCTAGGGTAAAATTGCACAAGAAAATAGAAAACCCTAACTACTCAAATAGAAAAACTAGATTTTCACAACAAATTTTTAGGACTTTTCACAAGGTGAAAAACTAGGCCAACAATGGCTCTATTTGGGGATGATGAATAATCCATATTCATATGAGGGCTTAGAATTTCTGGCATAAATAGACCACACACTTGACAAGAATGAATTTTTTTTAGAGAGCAAGGAACACACACATGAAAACAAAACAAATATATATAGAGAAACACACCTACACACAAGATTCACAAAATGTACACAGACCTAAACTATTGTCATGGAAAGAAAAGTACTTTCAACAGAAGTACTTCTTCAAGAATTTTCCATGAATTGACAATTCAAGAATATTTCTTGATAATTCCTTCAAGATATATGATTCCCTCAAGATATATGAATCTTCACCCCATGTGGATTCTATCAAGTATGTGCCAAGCCAAAATTTGATCAAGCTTGCCATGCTTACCTTTGTCTTCAATCCTTGCATTCCACATTAGGATCAGGTCTTCAAGCTCAAATTGTCTTGCCACTACCTTCTTGTCATATAAATGGTTTTCTTGCAACTGCAACTTTTCATTCTTGGTGGAGGCTTCCTTCGTAATTTCATTCAAACCTACCAATTCATCTATTCTTTCCTGAATATCATCTATTATATCATCATCATACATCTAGATATAATTATATAGGCCTATCAATTTAATTTGAGGCATTCTAGCTTGGATTTCATATACTAAATCAAAAGGTGAAACACTTATTTCCTTTTTAACAGTCACTCTATCAGCCCAAACTACCAGATGAAGCTTGGAATTTGATGCCTTCTTATTATCATCCAACATCCTCTTGATAATTTTTAGCAGACTCTTATTTGTAGACCCATCCTACCCATTCCCTTGTGAATGATAAGGGGATGATCTTAACCTTGTAATGCCATATTTATCACAAAATTTTATGAATTCCTTTGATCTAAAGCACATAGCATTGTCAGTCATAATCCTTTTAGGACACCCAAATCTAGTTATAATATTATTTAACAGAAAATTGTTTACCACTATGCTGGTAGCTTTTTTGGTAGGAATGACCTCTACCCATTTTGTAAAATAGTTTGTTGCTACTAAAATCCATGAGTAACCTATACTGAACTTAGTTGATATTTCACCTATGAAGTCCATTCCCCATTTCTAAAAAGGTGCTTGCAGTTCTATTGACTTTAAAGGGGTGTTTCTAGATAATTTTAACCTTCTAGGAAACCTTTGACAAGGATCACATTTCTTGACTAGAGCATGTGTATCTTTAAATAAACTTGGCCACTAGAAGCCAACTCTCATCACCTTATGGGCAGTGGTTTTTTCCATGTAATGACCCCCACATACTCCTGAATGTATTTTAGCGAGTAATTTTTTGATTCCTTATGATTAATGCATTGCAACAATATACCTTCAAAATTTCTCCACAATAGATTCACACTAGCAAAAATATATCTCATTTCCTGGAGCTTCATAGACCTCTTCTCATTATTAGACAAATGAGATGGAGCTTCCATATGTTGCAAATAGTATATAACATTTCTATACCATTCACAATTATCCATATCACATGTTTGACCTATGATCCTCATCTACAACATTCATCTGGTTAGCATCCAAATTTGACTGAGCCATCAATTTTGCTAATCCTTGGCCTCTTACCAATTTTTTAAGATGAATCTCAATATTACACTCTTGGATTCTATTAATCCATTTGCATATTCTGCCAGACACCTCCTATTGGGAAAATATATCTTTATTAGTTGCACTAGGCACAAATGCAATAATAATGACACCTACAAGATAACATCTAAAAGCTTTGACAAATTTGACAAGAACATATGCCTGTTTCTCATTAATTTCATATTTTAATTCTACAGGCTAAAGTGATTTATTGAAAAATGTAATAGGTTGTTCATACCCCTCTTCATTCTTTTAAAGGAGGATTGTTGCAATAGTGTGAAAGGATGCAAATGAAAAAATATGCATGGGTTTTGCATAATCTGGTGTTCTCAATACTGGAGCATCTTTTATGGCATCCTTGATTTCTTAGAAGGTAGTTGATGTTTCACCCTCCCAATTTATCACTGCACCTTACTTAAGAATTTTGGAGATAGGTCTACTAATCTCAGAAAAAATTGTTACAAACCTTCTTAAAAAATTTACTCAACCAAAAAAAGATTCTATACCCTTAACATTTTTTGGTTTTGGGACCTTATCTATTAGTGCCACCCTTTCTGGATCAATCTTAACTCCATATTTGGATACTATATAGCCAAGATATTTACCCTTTGTTACTCAAAAGGTACACTTCTTTGAGTTGAGTGAAACTCCATACTTCAAAGATTTTACAATTTTTTTCTCTAAATGCTTGTAGTGGTCTTCAACCTCCTTGGAATAAGCTACCAAATCATCCTAGTGGACAACAATGAACTTATCAATGTGTTGGATTTTGATTTGATGGAGTTTCAACTACCTCTTATAATGTTAGAAAACCTAGGAATTAGCTAAAAACCATTCTGGGTATTCTGAGAAACAAAATAAAATGACCAACTAACAAGACCTTGTGGTCTTCTCCTCTTTGAATTCGGCAAGATTTAGGTGGCTTTACCCTAGGAATTCATTCTTATTTTACTCTAAAATCAATGTTCTCAATATGAACTCCAAAAATAATAGATGATTTAGCCTTCTTTCTTCTAATTCAAAATCAATAAAGAGATGATAATTAGCTACTTTACCAAACCCTAAATCACATGAATCAAGTATAGGTTGACATTTTGGATTAGAACAACATAACATTAAAAGATTGATTGATAAATGTTTTTTGAATTATTCAAATCATTCCAATTAGATCAGCTCATAAGGATGGCTAGTGCCATGTCCATTGGGATATAACTCATCGAGACTACACTCCTATTTTTGGGTCTTATCTTGACACTTTATGAAAAGATCATCAATATTCACTTCTAGATCTCAAACTTATTATATCTTTAGATTGAAATCCAAAAGGTTCTTCCCATTTTACATTAAGCATTTACGTAACCCATTATATTATTAGCAAAAGAAAAAGGAAATATAATTCAAAATGAATTACAACTGCAACTTAATGAACTTTGCAATCAAATTCTAGAGAACAAAATGGAGATAAGTGAAGAGACAAGATTTGGGATGAACAATTAACTCTTTATATTTTTATCAAATTTCTTGAAATCGTATACAATCATGATACAAATAACACATATAGACCAGCCACTGTTAACTTTCATATTCAAATTTTGCGAAAAGTTACAGTATGCATGGACCAACTCATAATTTGCAAAAACTTGTTTTAACAAAAAGAAATTTGTACCCTCCTCTAGCCTTGGAAACTCACTTATATAGTGTGAATTTCACCAAGCTTTAGGCCTTAAGGGAAAAGGATAGCTACCCTTAAAACAAAAAAGGTTACAAAAGGACAAAACTATCACTATCAAAAAATGCACGAGAAGAATCAAAACTTGTGGTCATTTTCTTGATAACATATTTTGGCATTTTTCTATTACCTCACTACACTTGATGATTGATCTTCTTTCTCTTGTTGCTCGTCAGGCTATGAGACTACTTTATCTTCTTTTGTTGTGCTAGGCTCTGACACTAGGGTGTCTATTGCAAGTTCTTGATTATCTACCATATCATTAGTTTGAGTAGTTGTATCAACCAACTAAAATTCCTTTGTGGATGTTGCTTTATCTATGATCCCTTCCTATGAAACCACCTATAACAACCATGTAGTTGAAGAATAATATTCCATCCACTTGTTGAAAATTGTGTCATCTGACCAATTGAAAGTCAATATATCCTTTTCTCTTCTCAGCACATCTTTGACCAACCTCTTTATTTCCTAAAAAATTTCACAGAAAGAATCCAAGAATAGCTACACTTGGACTAACTCTTCATTGGTTCTAGAAAAAAAAATGTAGTTATCTTTATTGACTACATCATTCATTCTAAAGCTCATTAGATCCTTTAACTCACTTCCACATTCCTCTTTATTGTTTATGGTATATAACCTTTTCAAAACATGGGGAAAGAGATCAAATTTTTTATTGAGATATTTAGAGAAATAATTTTTCAATCTTCTCTACCATATATCTCTTTTCTGATAAAAAATCAAAAAATCACTTGCTTGGTCAAAAGTTTTCTCTATTTGATCATCAATTACATCAACAACAGAGAAACACAAAGCAGTGATGGAATCATCTCTATTGATCCACTTATCCAAAATTTGTCGCAAGGTAGCTTCATATTATTCAAATCTCTCTATATGTCCACCAGCCTAGACAAATCAAAATGAAATAGGGGCCAATTAACTCTATCCACTAAAAACAAGATAGTATCTCTGCTCCCATCCTCGTGTTGCACACCCAATACCCATATTTTTTCTTTTTCTTCATTCAGTTCATAAGCTATATAGAATTCTAGCTATGTGCTTGGGATCTCCACAATAGGACTAGGGGGAAGTATTAGGATAGGGGAAGCAACAATTCATAATTGGCTACATGGTCTTCCTACCTTTCTCTTCCCTCGTTGCTTCATTCAACTTCTCCCTCTATCACCTTCATTGTGACTGATTTGGAACTTCAACGCATCTTCTACTCTAGGAAAGAATCCTAAAGTAAACATCCTCTTCATCAATATGTAAGATCTTCAACAATCGGCAACAGTATCAGCAACATTTGCTTCTTGGTCTATGACTTCTTAAATAGAAGTCATGGAGTTCTTTTTCCATTTGATTCTTCCATTCTTTAATTTCAATTTGCATGGATTAGGTAGGATTCATTGCATCTAACCCATATTTTGTTTCCTCTAGAAACTTCTTGAATAATCCTTTAGAATTCACCCAAAAATGGTTTACATAGAATTCTGTGCCACTAGCTCATCATTGTTGTCTTCGAACTCGATCACAAAATTCAAGACAACCACTTTGTTGGCTCAGATTTGATGAATCTTTGTCATTTAAAATAATGTAGCAGCTCAACACTATTGAAATACTGGTGCTCGACACATACTGTGTTACTCGGCATCAATTGTGTTTTTCCCGATGCTTGGCACCTGAAGATCACTGGGCACCAACTAGGGTTTTTTGATGCTCGACACTTGATCTTCACTCAAAACACACTAGAATTTTCTGTTACTTAGCTCCAACTAGGAATTTTTTCAGCTTTAACTAACTTGTTCGGAACCCATTAATGATCTTAGTTTAAGCTTTACAATCATCCTTGTTAAAACTTCTTTCTCCAATGTTTCTATGTGTGATCAACCTTTGTATCTTTGAATATGCTATCAATACATCATTTAACCATTGTCTTAACTAATCCTTGCACTTCATTACAACATCATAACTCAACCTTTTCCTTAGGTTCTCTTGTTACATCTTGTTGATCAAATCCTCTTCATCAATCAACTAAGTGATAGTACTTGGATCTTATAAGCAAATATCATCCCTACAAATAGCAGGTTTGACATCAATGACAAAACAATGGTTGAAAACAACAATCTTCCTTCTTTACAAAAATCATCCTCATTGATCTTCAATAATGAGTTTTCCAATAAGATTTCCAACAATCTCCCTCTTTGGCATTGATGTCAAACCAAACTGATCAACCATCAGACTAAACTATTTAACCAAATGCTAACTAGGTTAGAACAGTAAATCAAATGCCAAAAAGTAAATTGTAGCTTTATATCTCCTTCTACTATTCTGATTGCTTCATTTCTGCTTCTCCCTCTGTATTGCTTATCTTCTACTATTTTGATCAACTTCTGATTACTTCAGTCAACTTCTCCCTCTATCTTATTTTGACCACATTCATCACATGCTATTGATTAGTTTCTTCACAATTTCTCCCTCTTTGACAACAATTCCAAAGACATTTTAGCATCTTAGTGTGTAGGTGTAACTTTTTGAGGTTCATTCAACTTCTCCCTCTATCACCTTGATTGTGACTGATTTGGAACTTCAATGCATCTTCTACTCTAGGAAAGAATCCTAAAGTAAACATCCTCTGCATCAATATGTAAGATCTTCAACAATCGGCTTATTTGATGTAAGGCAGACTTTCTTTTTCCTCAAGTAGCCTTAGCTAGGGGTATCACCCCTAACTTATCTCTAAGATACTCAAAAGAATCTTTAGGTAGTGCTTTAGTAAAGATGTCAGCAATCTATTCCTTTGTGCTCACATATTCCATCTTCACTTGTTTGTCTTCCACCAATTCTCTTACATAGTGATACTTGATTGCAATGTGCTTGGTTTTAACATGCATTACAGGGTTCTTTGATATGTTGATAGCACTTTTATTATCACAATAATATATCACTGGCTCATTCACTTCTTCCTTCATATCTTGCAGTAGATGTTTGATCCATATAATATTAGTGCAATTGATAGCAGCTACAACACATATGTAGCTCTTGCATTTATCAAACCAAAAGGCATCCAAACATACACATTTGTTCCCCGAGTGGTTGTGAAAGTTGTCTTAAACTATTCCTTTGCATCAACCAATACATGGTTGTATCTAGAGAAACCATCCATCATGGACATCAGTTCTAACCTAGTTACTTGTTGCAACATAGCCTCCATGTTTGGCAAACCATAGTTATCTTTAAGGGAAGCAATGTTCAAATTTCTAAAATCAACACACACCTAATTTCACCATTTTTCTTCCTAACTAGCACTAGGTTGGACACACATGAAGAATGCCTAATAGTCTTAATTATCCCTCCATCCATCAACTTCATAAGCTCTTCTTACATTTTGGGGGCTAATGTGGGATTAACATGTCTTTGATTTTGTCTAAAAGGCTTGACACTAGCTCTCAGTGGTATTACATGCTGAAAAAGATCTTCCCTATAAGATTTAAGGTCATCATATGACCATGCAAAAACATGTTTAAATTTTCTTAACAAATCAATCAATGATTTTCTAATTGCAGGAGATAGATTCTTACCTATGTACACTTTCTTAGGTGACTCAATTGTTCCAAGGTTCACTTCTTCAAGCTCTTGTGTTTTTTATCTTTGACTTCTAAATGTACTCTATCTTGATTGTCAAAGACACTCTCTAATACCATCAATCCTTTGGGCACTTTATTTGTTTTCAATTGCAAATTTTCTTGACCAAAAATGGTCTCCTTGCCATCTATATTTTGAACCAAAGCACTGCAATCCAATTCCTAGCCATGGTATTTGTCTTCATTGAGGAGAAAGTTTAGAATATCTTTATCATCCTCAAATACCTTTTAGTTCTCTATATTATTAGGAATAGATGTCTTGTTTTACATTTCAATATTAGAAACACCAACAAATGGTATATCATCAGGTTTAATAGCTACATTAGCTAGCAAATCAACCAACTTTTTATCACTCTTGTCCATCTAAGAAATACCAAAAGCATCAAATGCTTCAATCTGATCCCAAATAGAATTCCTATATTGTTTTAACCTTTTATTCTTGGATGCATATGTCTCCCTAATCTAAGACACAACTAGTTATGAATCACCAATAACATATAGATTTTTGATACCATGATTTGTTGGCACTTTCAATCCATGCAACAAGGCCTCATACTCTGCAATGTTATTGGTACAAGTGAAATTTAGGGTGAATGAGCACCTAAATGTATACTTATTTGGAGATATGAAAACTACTCCAACTCTTGACCCTTCTTTAGAATTAGCCCCATCAAAATACATAGTCCAAATATTTTGAGAGTCTTATGAGCCTCTAAAAGGCCATTATTTTGAGAACCTTTTATCTTGTTTTTAGACAATTATCTTACAAAAAAATTTTGTGACTCTATGGTTTAAGCAAAGAAACTTATATTTTTATGAATATATTATCTATATGTTAAGACATCAAGATTTAAGTATAGATAGTTTAGATATGCTATGTTTTCTTGAATCTATGGACTTTTATGGTATAATGAAGGAATATTATATGCTGATAAATGTTTCCTCATCCATGCTATGTTTGGGTAGATTCCTTCCTATAGCCATAGGATGTGAAAAGAGTGATAGTTTGAACATTATACCTTTTCTAACATTGATGATGAAATGAATATATATGTATGTGGAAGTAGTTGCATTCAATATTTTGTAGGTACTTGTCGTGCATATTCAAAATCAGCATTTCAACACTAAGTCAAAGCCAACCAGATTGATGAATCATTGTAACAACTAGATTATTGTGTGATTTCTATTATGGTAGCACATGAATATAGCTTCCTCAACCTACCATATTCTTGGAGGAGTTAAATTGTAGTTAATGATATTTCTGTTGTAAACTTTATGAATCTATAATTGACCCTCATTGATGGAGTGATCATAGAAGTAGGAAGTTGTTGTAGATTTCCTTTAAATAATGCCTACTGTAGCTTTGAAAGGAGTTTTTGGCTAGGAGAAAGATAGAATAGATAGATTGTTCATAACAACAGTGTGTAATCTTGTTTTAAATAAGATGTAATCTCTTACTATGAATGAATAGAATACAAAGTTCAAGTTTCCATCTTTTGTCTTGATTGTCTTTTTTGTTCATTCATCCAAGGGGGCCCACTTGGTGAGTGAACTACTTGTTAGAATATATTTTATTTCCTTATTTTTTTCTTTGAAAAGTAGACTTCTACTATTCCTCTAGCCATTGATAATAGAATCATTATATTGTTCCTACAACATAGGTGCATAGATAGATTTACTCTTTGTAGAATTACTTTAAGCTTTAAGATAAGATGCCATTTTAGTTCCTAGCTTAGTTTTCTTTAGCATTCCTTTCCTATTTTAGTTGTAATGACCTAAAGAGGAATCAATGCATATACTTTGCAACCACCCTCTCAAGCTTATGCGTCCAGGTTGACAAAACAACATTAAGTATGTGTGTTATTCTTAGGAAAACACATGATTCTATCTAATCATCGAGTCAATGTGAAAGGATGTCCAATCCTTTGTTACTGAGGTTTTTAGTTGACTGACCATTTTTGGCTCCGTTTCTAGGGAAGGTGCCAATCTAATTCAACCCTGAAGTCATTATGTTAGTTTAGATTTCAGGAAGACATTTCAAATCTCGAACCTGAAGAACCTCACAGTGAGAATGAAGAAGAACCTTTTGAAAATCCATTCATTGCTGCTCAAGAATAAATACCCTCATCCTCTGATGAATCCTTCTATCTGAATGATATCTTTATTGAGCATGAATACCAAGATAATCCACTTTCATTTATCATCTATCAAGCACCACTACCAATACCCCCTCTAGAAATGGTTTAGCCTTAGCCTCAACCAAAATTTCCTTTTCCTATCCCTCCTTAGAAAGATAACCAAAATTTGAAGAACATACTTGTTGCTGTGCTTCCCAAGTTTTATGGCCTTATCACTAGAGACCCTGAAACCTTTCTCTTTGAGTTTGACATACTATGTAGAAGTTATGACTAGATAATTGATGCCACAAACTAAAGTTGTTTCCTTCTACCCTCAAAGAAGCTGCTCTAAGATGGTTCATGGGGTTGGGTGCCAATGTTATAGTAGATTGGCCTGCAATGAGCAATTTGTTTCTCATAAAATATAAGGAATACTGTAGGGGTCAAGATTTGAAAGGGGATGACATTTTCAAAATGTCCCAAAAAGATGATGAAACCTTGGAAGATTATATTTCCCAGTTCATGTTTAATCTGCAACGTAATACATAGCATCAATTGAATGATGAATCAAAGAAACATCTTTTTCTGAGAGGTGTAAATGATGGAAGAATTGAAGCTCTAGACCTTATGGCAGGAGGAGATATCACTCAAAATACTTGGACTGATATACATAGTATATGCTTGAATTATTTCGGAGGTACTGTGAAGAAAGGTAGGGGACTTAGAGATCTACCACACAATTCTAATGGTAGTTCAGGAGTATCCAAGATGGAATTATCTAATTTGTTATTAGATTTCAAGTAAGACATCATTAATGATGTAGCCACTCAGCTAGACACCATGTAAGCTAGAAGAAAGAAAGATGAAGCTAATTCCTTGTCGACTGAATGCTATCCACATTGTAGAGAAAAGAAAAGGAACTATAGATGTAATTTTGTTGCAAGTGTGGAAGACAACTAATGCCGAACAAGTTCAAAGCCATTGATGAAAATGGAGAGGTACTTTATGTCGCTCAAAGAAGGCCATGGGCTCAAAGAAAAGGTATGCCAAAAGATACTCTTCAAAGTTACAATAATAATAATCAATGATTTTATTTTTCAAAATATTGGTTTTAGTAGAAATAATAGTTGGAAAAAACCTCAGTAGGATTGGCAGCAACTTCAACATTGGAATACCCAATCTAGTCAGCAAACCCTATTACCACCACCTTAGCAATAAGCTCTAATGACTCCTTGTATAGCCACTAATACTCCTCCCAGGCAGACCCAACTACTAGTTCAACATAATCCTAATCCGAACAATCCTAAACAACAAGCTCAACAACAAAGCTATGCCATCTCATTGAATGATATTCACTTAAGGTTAGGCACCACTCTTCCTGAACCCAAAAAGCCTATAATAACTAAAGTTGAAGATCCTCCAGCTAAGCATATAGGTGAGTAAAATTAGTAGACCTCTCCTATAGCCAAAGAACCTTCATTTTCCCATAGGTTGATAGAACAAAGCCAACCTGTGGAGAACCATGCAGTCATTAATTTTCTTAATCTACTGAAGTAGATGACAGTAAAAATACCATTGCTAGATGCTATTAAGGATGCCCTTGGCTATAGTAAAGCTATTAAGGAAACATGCATTAAGTAGCTAGGAAGGAAGAAGAAAGGTCCAAAAACCATTCATGTCCTAGTACAATTGTCTGACTTAATGCTACAAAAATTAACTTTACCTAAATACTCTGACCCTAGGAGTCTTGTAGTTACAGTCACTATTCATGGGATCCAAGTTCAAAATGTTTTGATTGATCTAGGAGCATCTATTAATGTCATGACAAAGGAGGCATTTTCTCGGTTGCATATCATTGGCCTTATAGAGATACCCACCATACTTCAACTTGCTGATAGCTCTACCATTAAACCAGATGGGGTGATAGAAGATGTTATAGTCACCTTAAATTCCTCATAGTATTTAGCTGATTTTGTTGTTCTCTCCCCAAAGGCTAATATGGGAGGATATCCTTTGATTTTAGGAAGACCATGGCTGGTCACTGCAAATGCTTATATAGCTTGCTGATTTGGGAAGATGAGAATATCCAATGATATGCATACAAGAACTTGACTTTATATTCCCTTGCTCAACCATTATTACTAGATTACCAAGTAATCTGGCCGAACTTGGGTGATGATGATACATAAATCAATTCCATCCATCAGTTGATGATGATAGGTAGAGAATCATTTATAGATGCTTGAGAAGAAGATGAAATAATTTCTTCCATTATTTTGAATAAATATGGAATAGAATCTCAAATGTGTCCTCAAGCTAAATGTATCTTAGAAACCATTTTACCATCCTTGAATTCACCATATCATTTAGAATATTATAATTTCTCCATTCATTATTACCTCATGAGATGGATTCTTCTCATGTTCCCCAATTATTCATGGTAGATAAGGTTATTAAAATGGAACTTGGTCTAGGAAAAGAAATGAATGTAAACAATGCCTTATCACCCGCTAAATAGAAATCTATGTTGTAGTTATTACATGAGAATCAAAACATATTTGCTTGGGATTACATGGACATGAAAGGATTAGACCTTATCCTATGCACTCAGAAGATTTACATTAGCCCTGACTTCAAACCTATTCAACAGCCTTAGAGGAGAGTTAACCCTATCATAAAAGATATAATCAAGAATAAATTATAGAAACTACTAAGTGCTGGTTTTATATACCCCATCTCTAATAGCTACTGGGTATCACCCCTGGTTATACTATCCAAGAAGGGAGGAAAATGGCGAGTTTGTGTAGATTATAGGGAGCTCAATTCAACCACTAAGAAGGACCATTTTCCCTTTCCATTTATAGACCAAGTCCTTGATGACCTAGCTGGAAAAAAGTATTTTTCTTTTCTAGATGGTTTTCAATGGTTACAATCAAATTCAAATAGCCCCAGAAGATCAAGGAAAAAAAAAATTTCACCTACCTATGGGAAACATTTGCCTACTCAGTCTTTTCCTTTTGGCTTGTGCAATTCCCTAGCCACATTTCAATGAGTTTTCATCAGTATCTTTTTAGATATTTCTATTTATCATTGTATGGAGATCTACATGGATTATTTTACTATTTATGGTGTCACTTTTTAAGAGGAAAAAGAAAATTTAGAAGTAGTACTCAAAAGATGTCAGGACTATAACCTTTCCCTAAATAGTGAGAAATTTTTTATGATGATGAAGGGGTAGTGCTAGGCCATTTCATTTCATCTAAGGGCATCCAAGTAGATCCAACAAAGATTGAAGTCATTAATACCTTTCTTAGGCCAGAGAAGTAGAAGGATGCACATAGTTTTTTGGGACATGTTGGATATTATAGAAGATTTATTAAAAACTTCAGTCAACTTGCAACACCTCTCTACAACTTGATAAAAAAGGATACATAATTTTCTTAGGACTCTGATTGTGCAACATCCTTCCTGCAGCTTAAAGAAGTTCTTACCAAAATTTCTATTTTGAGAGGACCCAATTGGGGCTTGCTTTTTCACATTCATACAAATGCCTCAGACTATACTATTGGTGCCATGCTAGGACAAAAAGTAGACTCAATTGAACATGCCATTTATTTCATTAGTAAGAATTTTTAAGGTGAAAAATTTAATTACGCAATCATTGAAAAGGAATTATTTGTAGCCATCTAAGACCTCGATAAGTTTAGGCACTATATTACTGGATACAAAATATTGGTTCACACTGCCCATTCTACTATAAATTATTTGGTGAACAAACTTAGAATTTTAGGAAGACTGGCTTGTTGGTTGTTGCTCATGCAAGAATTTGACACCACCATAGTTGATAAAATTGATAAGGCCAATGTGGTAGCCAACTTTCTCTCTTAGTTACATGTCGCTAATGATCCTACAACCATTGATGATAGTTTTCCAGATGAGCACCTTTTTCTGTTGTCCACACAAAACCCATGGTATGTTTATATTACTAACTACCTCACCACAGGTAAAATGCCAGTTCACTTTGCACAAGCAAGAAAGTTACTAGCAGAGAAGAGCTTTAATTATTCATGGATTACTATATTTATGTTCTATATTGGACCTAATCAAGTCTTGCATAGGTGTCTAAGAGAGTATGAAACATATGATGTCTTGAAGGCATGTCATGATGAACCCTATGGAGGTAACTTTGTAGCCAAAAGAAAAAACCTTCAAAATCTTGACAACTGGGTATTATTGGCCAAGCTTTTACAAGGATGCAGCCAGATATACAAAGAATTGTGACAAATGTCAATGACTAGGAAGACCCAGTAAATCAAATGAAATGCCCCTATAGCCTCAAGTAGTTGTCACACCCTTTGACAAATAAGGGATTGACTTTGTAGGACCCATTGAACCTACTTTACAAGGAAAATTCTACATTCTGGTGTACACTGAATATGCAACCAAATGGGTAGAACCTATACCCATGAAATACCCAAGGCATATCAACATGGAATTTTTTTTGTATGAATCCATTTTCACACAATTTCATGCTCCTAGGCAATTGACATCTGATCAAGGGACTCAGTTTATATCAAATTTGATAACTAATCTTATGGAGTATACTATCAAGCATGGTAAATCATCACCTTATCATCCCTAGGCTAATGATCAAGTAGAAGTTATTAATAGAGAGCTAGAATCCATTCACACCAAGACTATAGTACTCCATAAGAAGGATTGGGCCACATGCTTTCCTAAAGCTCTCTGGGCTTATAGAACCACCTAGAAGTCCACAACTACTTTTACTCCCTTTGATCTTGTTTATGGTAAGTCAATAATAATAATTATAGAATTTGAATATAAAACATTTAGGACTACCTTAGAGCTCGAGATAGAACTCACTATTGCCGAATAGAACCGAATCTTGAGTTTAAACAGTCTTGATGAATGGAAGAAATCTGCATTGAACAATACTAAGCTCATTCAACACTAGAGAAATTAGTGGCATGACAGGTTTATCAAATAGAATACGTAAACTGTAGGAGATTGGGCACTCCTTTATGACTCAAAATACTAGCACAACCTAGGGAAGTTCCAAACACGCTAGTTAGGACCGTATGAGATTATTTCCATATTTCCAAATGGTGTAGTTCAACTATCTATCATTGATCTTGTTTGTTTCAAGTTACTTGTCAATGGGCATCATCTCAAGCTTTACAATAAACCAATTAGCCATGAAGAGTTCCTGCAATATTTCTAGCACAATGAGAATATTTTTGATCCTGTAGCCTAAGAGTCTGGGTCTCCTACCCCAAATCCTGATACTTCTTGACTTCATTCAAGGCATTCATAATAAACACTTTCTTCTTGAAAGTACTTTCTTGACATCCATTACACTTCACCTTCTCTCTCTTCCATCTTACCATTCCATCCCATGACTCTGACAATTCCGATGATCTTTTCTATAAAACCTTTCCTACAACAATTGCCTACCGCATAACATTGCATTATTTTTATTTTATATTATTCATGCTTTGTTAGGATTTGGTATTGTTTATAAATATTCACTCTTGCATATCTTGACCTAGTGGACCCATGCCTTTATTTAGTCGGGGGAAGGAAATATTTAATATTTTCTTTCAAATCAATTTTAAATTGCATGTAACTTCAAAAGTTCATTGAGATGACTGGAAATAATTGCATGCTTAATGTCACATGTTGATTACTTGTCATTCTATGATTGTGTCATTATGAAATGAAGGACATTAAAAGTGGTTACTTAACTTTCAATGATGGTTTGCAATGTGTTTGGGTGACAGACTTGTACATGTGTAGAAATTATAAAATTTGATGCAAGAAGGATATTATGAGATATTGTGCATTAAACTCTCCAAGTACACACCATTCTTGTTTTTAGAAAATTATCTTTGTAGAAACATTTTATGACTCTATGGTCTAAGAAAAGGAACTTATGTTTTTATGAATATATTATCTATATGTTAAGATGTGAAGATTGAAGTATATATATAGTTTATATATGTTGTGTTTTCTTGAATCTATGGACTTCTATGGTATAATGAAGGAATATTACATGTTGATAAATGTTTCCTCATCCATGGTATATTTGGGTAGATTCCTTCCTATAGCCATAGGATTTACAGAGAGTGATAGTTTGAATGTTATACCTTTTCTAACATTGATGATGAAATGAATATATATGCATGTAGAACTTGTTGTTTTCAATATTTTGTAGGTACTTGGCGCATATATTCAAAGTCAACATTTCAACGCTAAGTCAAAGATGACCAGATTGATGAATCACTGCAACAAGCAGATTATTGTGTGATTTCTATTATGACAGTGCACAAATATAGCTTCCTCAACTTACTATATTCTTGGAGGAGTTAAATCACTGTTAATGATAGTTCTGTTGTAAACTTTATGAATATGTAATTGATCCTCATTGATGGAGTGATCATAGAAGTAGGAAGTTGTTGTATCTTTCCTTTAAATAATGCTCATTGTAGCTTTGAAAGGAGCTTTTGGCTAGGAGAAAGATAGAATAGATTGATTTCCCATAACAATAGTGTGCAATCTTGTTTTTAATCAGATGTAATCTCTTACTATGAATAAATAAAATACAAAGTTCAAGTTTCCATCTTCTATCTTGATCATCTTTTCTATTCACTCATCCAAGGGGCCCACTTGGTGAGTGAACTACTTTGTTAGAATAGATTTCATTTCCTTGTTTGTTTCTTTGCAAAGTAGACTTCTGTTAACCATTGATAACATAATCATTAAGCTATTCCTGCAACATAGGTGCATAAATAGATTTACTATTTGTAGCATTACTCTAAGATTTAAGATAAGATATCGTTTCAGTTCCTAGCTTAGTTTCCTTCAACATTCCTTTTATATTTTAGTTGTAATGACTAAAAGAGGAACCATAGCATATACTTTGTAGCCACCCTCTCAAGCTTATGCTCCCAGGTTGACAAAATAAAATAAAGTTAGTGTGTTATTCTTAGGAAAACACATGATTTTTGTCCAATCATGGAGTCAATGTGAAAGGATGTCCAATCCTTTGTTACTGAGGTATTTAGCTAACCAACCAAAGTCTATGCACATTACTAATTTTTGTGAAATTAGTGGGGTTGGATTTTCAATTTCTTGAATGGTGATTTTAGCTCTGAAAGAATTCATCTCTGTATCTAGAAAACATGTATCATTTGTATCAATATTGTTTTCTCACATATGGGTAACTCTTGGCTCTCTATCGACCTTAATGACTTTATCTCCTATGTGAAATGTGGCATAAGAATAATAACATTGTAGGCTACCTCCCATGCAATGGTCTACTTTCTTGAGAGAGACATTCCATATTATGGAGAAATATCAACTAATAAGATAGTCATTGCTAAGTTAACATCAAGGTAGGCAACTAATCTAAAATGCAATGCATTGTTTGTTCCTATGACATGGACCTCTCTTGCATCCATAGCTCTACACATACCCTGCTTTGCATCTACTTTCAAACTAAGGGCTTCCATAATCTTAAATGGCATGACAATATTTAAGGCTCCTAAATAAATCATGCGATTCTTTAGGGTTTTACCATTTATGATTAGACTAAGAAAGAAATTATCAATATTTTATATATAGGTTGCAGATGAATTATCCAAATAAATTTGAGGTATTTGGGACATGATTCCTTTGTCTTCCTTTTCTTTTAATACAAATGGTACCTCCTTCCTTATTGGTGACTCATTTTTTGTTGAAAGCATGAATGTTAATGATATTCCTATGGAGGAGTATTCTAGATATGTTACTATGATGATATGTTACATTCATGACTGAGTTTGTAATTGATGTCAACATAGCAGTTTTCTATGGTATCTGATAGAAGAACAACATAAAGATCAAGTTGGTATAGATGGCTAGTTGATTATTCTCACTATCCAAGGTTATGGGAGATATGTCTGAGTATCTAGTATATGTAGTTAACATTGGATGAAGAAATGATAACTCTAGAAGAAGTTATGTAAGTTTTGGTGATGTCTGTTCTAAGATAGAGTTTACAGTAGCATGTTCTCGTAAACTTGTTATATCTTTTAGTAGAATTATTATACTGAGAATCAAGGTTGGGGATGTGAATAAGACATGTTTGTGATGATGTGGCTAAGTTCTCTAATCATATTATCACATGTATGAAAAGATATTCAAGTTGCAAGGCAGAAGATTAATGTTATCATTAAGTGTAACATGTTCTTTATGTGGTCCTATAATGATTAATTAAGAAGGTCTAGCAGCTGATTCAAGGAATTATTTTTTAGACTTGGTATAAAGGAAGGATAGTTTCCTTTATCAAGTGTGACATGAAGTGATTGAAAGCAATAGAAAGTGAGAAACATGAAGTTGAGTAGGGCAAAGAAGAAGTGAAGGAAACTTTATTGCTGAGGTTTTGTTGAGTGATTTGAGGTTTGATATTTGGATCCAAAATTTGTGACTTCTCTACAAGGTCTAACAGTGATTGGTTCAATTGGCATAAAAAAGAAAAGAAGAACATAATAGTAAATTACATTTTTGAGTAGTGAGCTCTTCTTGTAGTTGAAATTGCATGTTTGGGCAGTGGGCTCATCTTGCATACATTGTACCACAACTCCTAATAGGGTTGGCACAACTCCTAATAGAGTTGGAATCTCCTAACAGAGATTCAAAGTCTCCTAACATGGACTCATATTTACTAAATATTGTAATAGACTCCTAACAAGGAATATTTATATTAGTACCTCATCTTGTGAGCATCATTCACATAGGGGTTTTCCCTCTGATCAAGGGTTCCCCTAGTTAACATATCTAGTATAACTGTCTATGTGTATCTTATTATGGTTGTTGTTTACTTTGGTTGAATGGTTAATTTTGTTTAAAGAAGATAAATATTTTAATTTTTGGATTACTGATTCACCCCCCTCTCTCATTTATCTTGGTTTACTATTGTTTCTAACAATTGCTATCAAAGCATCAAGTCCTTGAAGATAAAGTTTAACAAGTTTGGGAGGTCCATGGTGAAAATGTTCAAGAAAGATAGTCTAAAGTTTGATGGAAAATTATTATGATAGTTGGAAGGAATAGATGAAGACACCTCTGTTGTGTATGGGTTTGGGATATTGGATCTTGACAAAATCAACAAAGACAATAATTTCTGAAAAGGATTTGGAAAATTATACCGAGGATGAAAGAGATCTTTTTATGTGTGACATGAGAGCTAGAGAAGTACTATTGATTGCACTTCCTAAAATTGAATACAATCAGGTAAAATCACTTGCTACTTCACATTTGATTTGGAAAGCTTTGGAAACTAGTTTTGAAGATGATGCACATTCTAAGAAGTTGAGGCTGCAAAGTTGGATTTGTGCATTTCGAGATACTAAAATGATGGAAGACAAATATGTAAGGACATATGTAGGTAGGATATCAGAAATTACTGCAAGTATTAAATCTCAAGGATTAACCAAAGAAGATGATGAGGTTATATGGAAGATATTGAAGACTCTAACACCGCCATTTAAGTCAGTAGTTCAAATGATACAATTTTTGATATCTTGTACAAAGATTTCACAAAAGAAACATTGCTTGGAAGACTTAAAGCACTTGAGAATGAGCTTAGACAGTCTAGAGAATTGACTAGAATAGAGACAACTTTTAGTGCCTTGAATATTCAACCTAGTTTATCAAGGAGCACAAGTACTAGAGGGAAGAGAAAAAGGTGCTAAGAAAATCTTTAAATGTTGGACTTGTGATGAATATGGTCATTATGCATCTAAGTGTCCTAAAAGAGAGAAAAGGTATAAAGGAAATTACAAACCTAGAAGAGATAGAGAGTGTTTGTATGCAAATGAAGAAAATGTTTCTGATGAACAAGTATTAAGTACTAGTGATGATGAAATAGGATTTGTGGCAATTAAAGAAGAAAGTCTAGAGAAAGTAGCTTTAGTGTCATAGTTTGAAAAGAAATCTAATTGGATAATTGATAGTAGTTATTCACATCATATGACTGGTGATATGAAAAAGTTTTTTAACTTCAAAATTTAGGATGGAGGCATTGTTAGAGTTGGAAACAATGCAACATGCCAAGTTAAAGATATTGGATCTATAACTTTTGATGCTAAAACTAACATTGAGGATGTATTGGATTGTAAAACCTACTAATACAACTTGCAAGGAGTGTGTTTTGGCAAAGCATAATAGAACTTCTTTTCCTAGCAAGAAGTTTACTGCTACAACAAAATTGGAGATTGTACACACAAATCTTGGCGGTCCTACAAAGACTAAAGGATTCTATGGTGAAAGGTATTTTATGATTCTAGTTGATGACTTTTCTAGAATGACGTGAGTTGCATTTCTTAAAGAGAAATTTGAGGCATTTGATAAGTTTAAGATATTTAAGAATAGAGTTGAGAATAAATCTAATATGAAGATTAAATGTTTAAGATCATATAGAGGAGAAGAATTTAATTCAAATGAGTTTAACATGTTTTGTGAAGAAAATGGAATCAAAGGATAGTTATCAGCTCTGAGAACCCCTAAACAGAATGGAATTATAGAGATAAGGAACAAGTCATTTACAGAAGCAACATGAGCTATGTTAGCTAAGAATGATGTATCCAAGATGTTTTGGAGAGAAGTTGTGAATACAATAGTTTACGCTATGAACAAAGTGCAAGCCATGAAAGACACAAACAAGATCCCTTATGAACTGTGGTTTGGTCACTCACCTATATTTAAGTATTTTAGAATTTTTGGTAGTAAGTGTTATATCAAAAGAAATGATGATATTGGTAAGTTTGATGCTAGAAGTGATGAAGGTATGTTTCTTGGTTATTCATTGAAAAGAAAGGCTTATAGACCTTATAATCTAAGAACCAAGACTATTATAGAAAGTGAAAATGTGAGAATTGATGAGAAATTTAGGACACAAGAGAGAATAGCTGATTATAATTTAGATGATGATGTTGTTACTAAACCAAGGAATGATGAAGTATTTCTTGAGACTAACAATGATTTGTAGAATGAAGGAGAGCTAAGGTAGGAAAAAAGCTTGAAACCTTTAGTAGAGCTAAGAGTTGAGATAACAGCTCCTACTTCAGGGAAGAATATGATGAAGAATCAACAATCCAAGTAGATCATTGGAAGCAAAGATAAAGGTGTGATAATAAGAAGCAAAGTCAATGAAGAACTTATATTTTTGATATTTTAAGTTGAACCTAAGAACACAGATGAAGCATGTCAAGATGATTATTGGAAACAAGCCATGAAAGAGGAATTGGATCAAATAGTGAAGAATGAGACATGGGAATTGGTCCCCAAACCAGAAAACAAGAATATGATAAGAACTAAATGGGTATTCAGGAACAAGATGAATGAACAAGGTGAAGTTGTAAGGAACAAGGCAAGATTGGTATGTAAAGGTCATTATAGAAAGAAGGAATAGACTATGATAAGACCTATGCTCCAATGGATAGAATAGAAGTAGTAAGATTATTCTTAGCCTATGCAACACTAAATAAATTCAAAGTGTATTAGATGGATGTTAAGTCAACATTTTTGAATGGAGATTTTTTAGAAGTATACATAGAGCAGCCTGAAGGCTTTTCTTTGACAAATGGTAAGGACATAGTATGCAAACTGAAGAAAGCATTGTATGGCTTAAAGCAAGCACCTAGAACCTAGTATGCAAGGTTGGACACGCATTTGAGAAAGCTTGGATATAGAAAAGGTATGGCAAAAAGTAATCTATATTAGAAAGAAATTGATGATGGTTTGACAATTTTTGTAATATTTTTTGATGATATCATATTTGCAAGAAATGATGATGAAAGTGACAAATTTGCTGAAGAGATGAAGAAAAAATTTGAGATGAGCATGATAGGAGAAAATAAATATTTTCTAGGATTATAGATTTTACAAAATAAAGAAGGAATCTTTATTTCTTAGACTAAGTACTTGAAGGATTTACTAAATTTTTTTGGTAAATTGGACACACGTTATCTACAAAGGATGAGACACCTACTATTGAGTAGAAGTATAGATTTATGATTGGAGGGTTGTAATATCTGACTCACACAAGGCCGAATATAGAAAATGCAATTGGAATTGTTGCAAGATTCCAAGCTAATCCCAGAGAAGCACATTATGTAGCGGTCAAAAGGATATTTAGATATCTAAAAGGAACAACAGAGTTTAGATTGTGGTATGATAGATCTAATGGTTTTACTCTAAGTGCTTATACTGATGCTGATTGGGCATTTAGTATGGATGAAAAAAATAACACCAGAGGTGGAGCCTTCTTTCTTGGAGGAAGATTGGTTTCTTGGCTAAATAAGAAGTAGGATTGTACATCACAAAGTATAGAAAAAAGCAAAATATGTTGCAACAACAAACATTTGCAATCAAGTTATTTGGATGAAGCAGATGCTGAAGGATATAAGGATAGAAATTAGTGAACCTATTGTCATGCATTATGACAACACAAGCATAATAAATATGTCTAAGAATCTAGTGTTGTATTCAAGGACTAAGCACATTTCTATTAAGTATCATATGTTGAGAGAGAAAGTTACAAAAATGGAAATTAGATTGGAGTATGTGAGCACTAGAGAGCAGATTATAGATATATTCACTAAGTCTCTTCCCAAAGAGACTTCTAAGTATTTGTGAGGTATGCTAGGGGTTATGCCTCTTCCTACATCAGAGTAGATGATGCAATGATGCATTAGTCTAGTGTAACAAAGAACCATTATTTTTCTAGATTGAATGTTGATGCTTCTTGAATGGGGGAGAATTTGTGATGGATAGAGTCATCTAGGACTCTTGTTGGATGTTGCTTTAAATAGTGTCTTTGGACATTTGAGCTCGTAAGAATGAGTTGTTGTAGAGTTTGATGGTTGCTAAAAATTTTGACATTTATGTCAATGGGGGAGAAGTATGACATGAAAAACATCATGAGGAGAAGAAAAGAAAAGTAAGAACAAGAAGTACAACATGTTTGAGAGAAGTACAACATGGCATGACAGTTTGACAAAAAGTACATTGAGGTATGTCAATGGGGGAGAATGATTGATGAAGAGGATTTGAAAAGAAAGATAAATAATCTTTTGTTGGTATTCTTGGAACTACATGTTTTTCATCTATGTTGCCATCAATGCCAAAGAGGGAGATTATTGGAAGCATGAATGCTGATTATATTCCTATGGGGGAGTATTGTAGATATGTTTTAGATTATAGTAAAAATAGGTTTTGAAGGGACCTCAAAACCCTTTCACATCCTCAAAAAGGAAAAATCAAGACAACCATTAGGAAAAGAGTCCTTAAACCTACTAGAAGCAGCACCAAAATCAAGTTTTATAGGGACCTGAAACCACTTACATAGTCCAATTAAAGAACCCAGGTTTTACAAGGACCTGGAACCTCCAATACAGTTTTAAACTAAAAACTAGAAAATAGGACCAAACATAGGAACCAAATGTAACAACTAGCAAAAAGGAACTAAGCAGGAACCCAATTAGAAAAGAAGACCCAAAGAAACTATTGCAGTTTCGTGATAATCTTAACTGCCTCCTTACCAATCATAGCCATATCCTGGATGGAGTTAGCGACCGAAGAAGTAGCAACAATCAAGGCTTTCTTCCTTGAACTCTGTCTTGTCCTATTGCTATGACCCTCCAAAGATATGGTTCCTTCATTTTCTCTTTTGCCTAGGCTCGTCGCAGCAGCACAGATGCTTGAAGTAACCTGCTCCATTTTTGTTCCACTTTCCTTGATAAGCATTCTAAGATTCTGCTCATAATCCTTAAGTTTTTTTGGGATGTATCCTATTTGCACCTCCAAGTGTTTGATAATAGCCCAATCAGCCTCCTGGTTATGTTGCAAAGTTTCCACTTTCTTCCTCAACCCCATTATTTCATTATAAATCTAAGAATTGACTTGGAGGAAAGAATCAACTTTAAGTTTGGCAGAGTGCAGGAAGGAAAGCTTGGTTTCCCTCTCTAGGGAGTCACTCGCATCTTAGTATTGTAGATATGTTACTATGATGATATGTTACATTCATGACTAAGTTTTTCATTGATGTCAACATAATAGTTTTTTGTGGTATCTGACAGAAGAACAACAAAAAGATCAAGATGGTTTGGATGACTAGTTGAGTATTCTCACTATCCAAGGTTATGGGAGATACATCTAAGTATCTATTATATGCAGTTAAAATTAGATGAGGAAATGATAAGTTATTTTGGTGGACTATTGTTTCTAACATTTTCAACAATATTATTTTTCCCTATTCCTCTTAACCAAGAGATGGCTTTACTCTAATGTTTCTCTATCCTAAATATTTCAAATAGTGGGACTTTAATAGAAACCCATAATAGAATAGAAATCATGTCAACAAGATCATATACAAGAGGTTTGAATTGATTAATTTTAGTAATTTGTACTTGGACAATAGGTTCTTCCACTTGTCTGATGACATCGAGATTCATTTTCTTGTCTTGTGTATTGACCTTGAGTGTCTTGATTTTGACTATTATTGGATTATCCCCTTTATTTTGACCATTCATTTTATGAGATTGTCCTAGATGAAAATATCGAATCCTTTCTCAACAGTATTATTTACTATTCTATTTCTGAGATTATAAGTACTATGCACTTGGGCTACCATCTCAGTAGTTATCCTATCAATTTCTTCATTAGATGGTTTCCTCAAATTCATATGCTCGATGTCTAATGTCATGTTGCACATCCTATTTTCATCCTACTCATCATCATCTGAAAATACATGCTAATGATGCAATTGATATATATATCTCTGACTACCAACATCGATCTCAGAGTCTTCTAAATTAGATTCCTTACCATTATCTCCTAAATTAATCACATTACATGCCACATCTTCATGACTCTTTTCTTCTTCACCTTCTTCCCAATGTGTTTTCTGATTTTTTGAAAAAGATTGGGAAACTAAGCAATAATTAGTAGAATGAGGAGATTGACATGTAATACACCATGGCATATCTTCCATCATATTTATAGAATTTATCTTTAGGATATCTAGTGTACCTTTATCCTTTGTACGTTAGATAGGATTAGGAATGGGCTTACCATATTTCCATTGTGTGGTATAGGGATAGTTCGGCATTCTGGTTTGCTTAATGTAATTGTTATTGAATTGAGGCTTCTCACTAGGATTTGGCTTATTTGCAAGATTTATATATGGATTTAGATTCTTAAGTAGATTCAAAACTTGATCCATTTTATCATCATTAGGTTTCTTAGTTGTAATAGGCTTGTCACCCTCTTTTCTACTACCACTAGGATTAAATAACTTTGGATCATCTCTTCTCCCTAGCTTACTAGATGTTTTCCTATTATTCTCTATGTTGACAATCATCTTATAGGCATCCTTCAATGACCTAGAATCTTTACCTCTTATAGGCCATCTTACTAGCAAAAGCATTGAAATAAGTGGTAAGACATACATCATCACCTAATCTCATTACTTTAAATAACTTATACATTCCCTTTTGGAATATTACATTGAAGTCAAATTTTGATTCATTTGGATTCTTCTTTATGTTATTGAACTCATTTAGCATAAAAATTGCATTAGTGTTATCACCATACTGATCCTTAAAAAGATTCTCTAAATCATTCAAAGAGCCAATACTGTCATTAGGTAGCCTTCTAAACCAATTCCTTGCATCTTTAGTCGGTGAATGTACAAAAAACTTCATAACTATATCCTCATGCTCTACTTCATAATCATTTAACATGTTAATCAATTTTCTATGATTCTATTCACCAGTTATAGCATTATTGCCTGAAAACTTAATGACTGTGTCTCTCAAATCATTTGAGATAGGATGAGGAAAACTAGGTATACCTAGAAAAGACATCTGCTTATATTTCTCCATTTAGATAGGTCTTCTTTGGAACCTACAATATTAGAAGTGCTTGGTCCTGCCCCTTGAGTTTGCATAGGGATTTGGGTTTGTTAGGTAGCAGGTATTTTTCTAGCTACTGTGGAAGGCGAAGTAGGTGTTGACTTAGAGAAATTTTGGCTAGTTAGTATAGGTGCACAAATTAGAATAGAAGACATGGCTTGTGAAGGCTGATTTGGCCAGGATAATAGGGAAAAAGTGGATTTGATAAAGTGTACCTTCCTTCTTGTTTCTACAGCAGGAGCCTCATTTTCAACCTTTTGAAGCTCTTTAGCCAGATATTATTTTTCCTTCTCTTCTTTTTCTAACTCCAAATCAAGCTTGGACATGATAGGATTTTTAGTGGAAGCTCGAGGTTCATTGATTTGTATCCCTATAACCTTTTATTTTCCTTTATTAGGGTTCTTAATAGTTAAATCTATAAATTTCTCCTCTATAGGTTTGTAAGGATGAACATGTAAGATGACAAGTCATCCCTTCTCTCTCAGGAAATGTTCTTGGTCTTGAATCTTTGATCTTATTTCTCCAACATCCCCAAAAACATCTGTATGCAAAGTAGAAGTCCTCTCTTGTAATTTTCTATTTTTCTCTTTCAAAGCCTACGTTCTTCAAAGAAAAGCTTCTCTTTCTTTGAGAGAATTCCTGGTGATATCTTCATTCTCTTTTTCCAAATGAATGCATTTGGTATCTTCTTCTGCAACCTTCTTCCTAAGATTCTCAATTTTTGATAATAGTTCATGGTATTTGTAGTAGTGTTCTTTGAATCAGCTAGATCATCTAGATCTATGAGGTTTCTCTCAATTTATTTAAATTGTCTAGATTTTGGTCTAATATTTAGAGCATTTTTGTATTCCCTCCTATAGTTTACTTCTTTTTCCATACTAGGTCTAAAAGAGACATCTCCTATAGAAAAGAAAATTTTATCTTGGTATATCCTCTCTTTTGGTAGTGGGGTTGTGAATATTTCATCTAGAAGTCTAGTGTTCTCAAATTTAGAATTTGTAAAAGAGGATTCTCTTTCTATCATTTGTTGAACAAAGGCATTGTCTCTAGGCTTCCATGTGTGGTTCGAATCTCCCTTTTTCTTTGCTCGGTTATTCCTACCCACATGAGGTAAGTCTATGTACAATGACACTTTTGGGTTGGATTTTGTGAATGCTCTTGTATTTTTCCTTTTATCTACCATTTTGGATTAATCACTTTAAAACATATTTAGCACTAGCTATATAACCTTTGACCAAGTTGCCACCTAATGAAGGGAAAATAATTTTAAAATGGCTTGGAAAATGGAAAAAATCATGGGAAAAGAAAACACTTAGTCGTAGATCTGACACAAGGGCCCAATATAGAAAAACTTTTATACTAAACACTTGGGAAAAATAAACTCTATAATGTAGACAAGGCATTATTCAGAAAAAAACCCATGTCATGTTCATCCTGTTGTATTGAATTTTTTTTAAGATTATCAAGGTTTGTCACTAGAAAGAGACCAATACGAACATGGGTAAAACAAAAATTGAAGAATGTCTAAAGACTTACAAATTACACCAGAGACTACAATAGTTCAAACAATGGACTTCTTTACACAACTCCATAGTAGAGTAGCCATTTTTTTGGCTTCTGATTTGACAGAGTTTCAACTACCTCTTAGAATGTTAGAAAACCTAGGAATGAGCTAAAAACCATTTTGGGTATTTTGAGAAACAAAATAAAAAGACCTTCTGGTCTTTTCCTCTTGAATTCTACAAGATTCATGCAGGTTTACCCTAGGAATTCATTCTTATTTTACTCTAAAGTCAATGTTCTCAATATGAACTCTAGAAATAAAAGATGATTTATCATTCTTTCTTATAATTCAAAAGCAATAAAGAGATGATAATTAGCTACTTTACCAAACCATAAATCCCACGAATCAAGTATAGGATGCCATTTTGGATTTGAACAACAAAACATTAAAAGATTGATTGATATATGTTTTTTGCATTAAGCATAACATTCCAATTAGATCAACTGATAAGGATGGCTAGTGCCTTTTCCATTGGGCTATAACTCACAAGGACTACACTCCTAATTTTGGGTCTTATCTTGACACTTTGTGAAAAGATCATCAATATTCACTTCTAGATCTCATACTTCTCATATATTCAGATTGAAAACCATAAAGTTCTTCCCATCTTGCATTAAGCATTTACATAACCCTTTAGATTAGATTATTTACTTAATGAACTTTGCAATCGAATTCCAGAGAACAAAATGGAGATAAGTGAAGAAATGAGATTTAGGATGAACAGTTAACTCTTTGTATTTATGTTAACTTTCTTGAAATTGTATACAATAAGAATGCTTATCCTTGTTAGAAAAATAACACGTATAGACCAACCACTATTAAATTTCATATTCAAATTTGCAACAAAATTACATTATGCATTAATCAACCTAGAATTTACAAAAACTTGTTGTAACAAAAAAATTCGAACCCTCCTCTAGCCTTGGAAACTCACTTATATAGTGTGAGTTGCAACAAGCTTCAGGTCTAGAGGCAAAATGACATCTTTCCTTAAAATAAAAAAATTTAAAAAAGGACAAAACTATCTCTATAAAAAACTTTACAAGAAGAATCAAAACTTGTGGTATTTTTCTTGATAATAGAATGATCTTTTCATTTGTTGCTTTATGGTGGGGCCAATTCTATTTTGGTAGTTTCATATTCCTCCACTACACCTGATGATTGTTCTTCTTTCTCCTGTTGCTTGTTAGGTTGTGGGACCACTTTATCTTCTTCTTTTGTGCCAAGCTTTGACACTTGAATGTCTATTGCAAGTGTTGATTATCTATTATATTATCAGTTTGAGTAGTTGTATCAACCAACTACAATTCCTCTATGGATGTTTCTTTATCTATGATCCCTTCCTATGAAGCCACCTATAACAACTGTGTAGCCAAAGAATAATATGCCATCCATTGGTTGACAATTGTGTCATATAGCCAATTGAAATTCAATATATCCTTTTCTCTTCTCAATACATCTTTGATCAACCTCTTTATTTCCTCAAAATCTGCATGGAAAGAATCAAAGAATAGCTACACTTGGACTAACTCTTTATTGGTTCTAACAAACCAAATGTAGTTATCTTTATTGACTACATCATTCATTCTAATGCCCATTAGCTCCTTTAACTCATTTCCCATTCATCTTTATTTTTTATGGTATGTAAGTTTTTCGGAACATGGGGAAAGAGATCAATATTTTTAATGAGATATTTAGAGAAACACATTTTCAATCTTCTCTACAACATATCTCTTTTCTAATAAAAAATCATCAAATCACTTGCTTGGTCAATTTTTTTCTTTATTTGGTCATCAATTACATCAATGATAGAGAAGCACAAATTAGTGATGGAATCATCTCTGCTTATCCACTTATACAAAATTGATCTCAAAGTGGCTTCATTATTATTCAATTCTCTCCATATCTCCACCAACCTAGACAACTTAAAATGAAATAGGGTCCAATTAACTCTATCCACTAAAAATAGGATTGTAGATCTCTGATCCTATCCTCATGTTGTACACCCAATTCTACATGCAACATCCATATTTTTGCATTTTCTTCATTCAGTTTAGTGGCTATATATAATTTTGGCTACTAGAGCATACTTGGGATCTCCACAATAGGATCGGGGGGAAGTATTGGGACAAGGGAAGGAGCACTTCGCAATTAGTTGGATTATCTTCCAGCTATCTTTCTCTTCCCTCCTTGCAAGTCATTGTCAAAGAAAACACCTAGGATAATCAACTTCCCAATGTTGAATTCCCATACATTACTCAATGAGGTATGTTTTTTCTCTTTAAGAGCCATTTCTTGAACAATTCAAGGCCACCCATTGTTGTCTTGGCATCTCCAACTAGTTGGCCTTGTCATAAAATCCTTCACCAATCAACAATTTAGGTTTCTTAGGAACCAACTCTTTTCCTTTAGCTACTTCATTGGTGGAGAGGGGTAATTGTTCTAGGAAATCATCGTTCACATTCCTATGTTCATAATCTACCTTTCCTAATAAATATCTTCATAGAGGCATTTTTATCAATTCAATAAAATTTACACTAGAATTCTTTAGATGACAAAAGTTTTGGGCACTCACGCATAAATTTTTTGTTTCAAAAAAAATCTATTTGCAACAATTAACTATGTGAAAAATTCAAACTCTAAGCTCTGGTTCACTGTGCTTCAAATCTCTTTCGCTTTGTAATTGATTATGGAATGAATCATAGGTTTTATGCAAAATTTCTCTATACAAATTCTCTTTGATACACCATTAATGCTCCAATAGTCAAATTGTGTATGTAATGCCAAAATTTTGAAAAATGGTCATTGATCAGGGTATAATCTAATGGTTGTGATTTAAACTTAACAATTGCATCACCTTTTACCTGTAGACACCTAAATCCTTTAAAAATAAAGTATTTTTATTTTTTGAAAAAAATCCTAATGACATCATCATTAATTAATTTATTTATTTTTATGCCATTAAATCCCTTTATCTTAATTAAAAATATTTAATTAAGGAATCCCTCCCAAAAATGTTTAAATCTTATTTAAACATTATTTCCTTATTTATTAATTATTTAATTAATAAATTGACCAAAATACCCAAAATAAATAAAAAAATTATTTTTTGCGCAAAACTTGGCCAATTTCCTTAAGACCACTAACCTCTTCCAGAATCTTCTAATCCTTCTTTAATTTTGGTTAAAGGCTAATCCCATCATTTCCTACCCCTAATCCCAACTCAAAATATTTAATTAAGATTAAATATTAATCCTCATGTTTATTAAAAAAGTTTTAATAAATATCTCCTCAACCCAAACCCTTGAAATAAATAAAATTTTATTTATTTCCTAAAAATCTAATTTATCCTCATCCTAAGAAGTTCTAGACTCTTCTAGAAAGTCTTCATCCTCATCCTAGGAAGTTCTAGACTATTCTAGAAAGTTTTTATCCTCATCCAAACTCTAGACTCTTCTAGAAGATGTCTTTAAACCTAATCCTAATCCCCTCCTAACCTTGTCACATTCCCTAAACATGGGTTAAGATTTACTAACCCAAGCCAAAGTTAACAAATATCTCCTCCTTCACCCACCCTCATTAAATGCCATCCACTTGCCTATCCCTAAGCTAATCCTAAACCATCCTAATCCATCCTCTAATCATTTGCACAATCTTAAGCAAGCTTAAGACCTTCCTAATCAAGCCCAAGTCGAAATTCCTCTCATCTCCTTCAAAATATCCCAACCATAAAACTTTATGAAGCCCACTAGGCCATAAATGACTCTTCCAAGCCCTTTCATTGCTCTTACAAGCCATTATGAGGGTCTTTATGATGATTTTATCCCTTGAGCCTCCTTTTTTGACTCATCCTTTCCCTTTTCTCCATCCTCTCACCCTATGACATGTGTCACTCCCTGATTGGCTGTAAGAAAGCATAATCCATGTGCTCTCCTTTCATGCAATCTGAGCCCTCCATGAGCTTTTCCCTATCCTTGCATCTTAGCCCTCAATCCCTCAAGCCTCTTTCCTATAAATTGGATCCTTCCCCTTTGCAAAAGAACACAATCCATGAAGTAAAGTCATAATGCCATTTTAAGAAGCCATTTTACATCAAAACCATACACTCACACCCAAATTCCAACTCCATTTGAAGCCCTTTTTGAAGCATAAGCTTGAGCATACATCCTATCTATTTATACAAAGCCACTCAACAAGAGAGATTCTCATTGAGAGAGCCCATTAATGGCTCATATTGTCAATTGAGAGCTCATCTTAATCTATCTTGAAGTTTATAAAAAAATTTAAGTTTGTAGAAGCTTTATTTAAATTTGGTTTCTATTAGCATACTAACATTGCTCATATACATTTTGTCACGCCTGGTGGGACTCTGCATGGGTCATCTTCATTAGCTTTTTTAGTCAAGTTTTGTATTTCATTTGCTAATTTTGGCTAATTTTGCTTGTTTTTGTGATTGGTAGGATTGTATAAATTGGTTTTGTAGGTCCACATGAGCATGAAGAAGACAAAGGAACTCATAGTCTATCTCATAGTGTTTGCAGATTTTTCAAGCTTATAAGTGGACAAAGCACTTGGAATTCTTCTTCCTCTTCTTGTCTATAGTCTTCTTATTCCATCTACTTCTTCTTCTTCTTCTTGTGGGAGATCTTGGCCTTTTTTTTTAGGGAAGCAAAATCATACACACTTCTTTTTAGTGCTTAAAATGAACCGCCAAATCATACTTAAATCCATTAAAAAATTAAAAATTTGCAAAAATAAAAATAAAAATCTTTTAACAAGTGAAACTAAACCAATCCAATCATTTGCATCCTTGCAACATCAAGGTTTTAGATGCATTCATGCAAAGTTAGGAACACTTCATTTTTGGGAATTTAAAAAGAACTTCAAGTTTCCATTTCAAAAGGTTCAAAATCAACACTAAGTGCACACTAAAATCTAAATCAAACTCAAAGCATCAATCAAGGATAAAATGAACCTCATTTGCAAATATTTTAAAGTTCTTTTAAAAATCTCATGAAAACTAAGAGTCCTAAATGGTTGCCAAAATTTTCCTAAAAGCTTTGTTATTTGTTCCAAACAAATTTCTTGTTGCAAAATCTTGAATGTTTCTTAGGTTTTTCATGCATCAAAACAATCTAAGAATATCATTTTTGGGCTTAAAACATGCAAACTGGAACACAAAATCTTGAATAAAAACCAAAGTCCAAAGAAGTCATTTTCACTTTTGAATCAAAAACAATCTTGAATGATCTAAGGTTAAAATAAAGCACTTCAAAGTTCTTAAAACAACACACAAAATCTCAATCTTGAATGGTCAAAGGAAAAAACTTGAATATTTAATCACTTGTCTTTGAATGCATGTTGCTAAAATCACTCTTGAGTGCCATGGATTAAAATCAAGTTTGTTTTTTTTATGAATGCATGATTAAAACAAAAAATCCAATCTTGAATGCAAAAAGTCAATTAATCATTACAATATCTCACACTTCATCTTTTGGGGCATAAAAAGAATCTACATTTTAGAAACGTTCTAAGTTATAAAAACAAATAAAGACACTTTGAGTGAATTTGTTGTTGACTAACGCTCTTTAATCACCCATCATTCTAACCATTGGTTGCAATATCAGTGCCATATATGGGGATGGGTCTACCTAAGAAGGTGTTAAGTGCTCCACAAAAATCAAACTCCACTCACTTGAGTTTTTATTGGTTTTTCTAAGTTAGAACATTTCTTGAATGAACATTAGTCTCGCTAACACTTCATTTGGGCATGAAAATTGAATAAATCTTGACGTGGAGGGCCTCTAGGCACGTGCTTGAAACCAAGTTTCACACATATTTATTTTGGGCTTAAAACAAACTCACACTCAATCTTGAATGCCTTAAAGAAAAATCAATCGATACTTGACATGGAGGGCCTCCGGGCGCGCGAATTTACTTTTGTTGACCCTAAATCTTCTTGGTGTATTCATTCTTCGATCAATTTTTACTTTTGTTAACGCTTCAAGTTGGAATTGAAAATTTGCATCCTAAACATGTGTGTTTGCAAGGTCTAGATCAGAAAAACTTAAGCGTCAGTTGGAAAAGAATTCTGTCTTTTAGCCCAAGATCATCCAAGTCTTCTCTCCCCTTGTCGTCTTTCAAGGCCATTTTGGGTGCATAAGATTAGGATCCAAAATCTTGTTTAAATTTTAGGAGGCTTGCTTGGGGATTTTATCACCCCTTGGGATGACCTCAATTCTAGCATTTCGGTGGAGTATAAAGATCGGGAGGTGAATCCAAAGACACCTCTCTTGGGATCAAGATTTTGTCACTCGGGCTAAGCCTCAAGGAACTTTATACCCTTGAGAAGTGAAAGAGGAGAAGTGGGTTACCGCTCCTCTTGTCTATGTGACATCTTTTTGTTTTCATCTACGGATTTGGGCCTCACATACTTTGGGTATATTGAGGACTCCCTAGCTAAACCAACTGTCAGCCTTGTAGACAACCATCTAGGGTGTTAATGTGTTTGAAGTGACTGATCGAAACATTTGTAAAACATACACACTCCTTGGCGCAAGTATCACATTCTGAGAATCAAAAATTTCTATCTAGTTGTTCTTATCTATTGCTTGATTTTTTACTTGTTGAATGAATGTTTGCCAAACTTGGTCAATCCTAGCTTAGGGCATACTTAGCGTAGTCACTGGATATTCTAGAAGTTAAACGAGTTGAAGCAAAACAACCAAAATCTCTCTAACCCAAGCAAATTTAGGAATTTATGTCAGAACAACCCAAACCCAAATAGAAGTCTCACAAAGCCAAACTCAAGCCATCTCAAACATACCAAGAAATTGCAGCTAAGAAAAAAGAAGTAACACTAAGCCCTCGAATTTCCAAACTCCACAAAGTAGAAGACAAAGCTACCGATGAAGCCCTTCATGATGCCTGGTTAGATCACACTATCAAATTTAGCAAGCATCCAAGAGTTAACCATGCTTATGCCTTACCAACTAGGCATGATTTCTATGATTAGGCCCCCTTGTTCCTCCACATCTTCTTGCATAAGCTCCACTTTAGAGTCATCCTTGTAGGTAAGCCAACCACCCTTAGTCATCCCCTTAAGAATTTTAGCTCACCCATCTCATTTAAATCTTTGCTTTAGAACCAAACCAATCCCCTCTAACCTAGCTAGCATCCCAAAAGCCTAAACTTCACATCCAAGCCTTCAAAATTGTTGTCACCTTGCCAAAAGTCTGCCATTCCTACCATCTTGCAAATCCACTAGCCTCACCAAGGTTATCCCTTTGACTGAGCTTTGTCTAGGGTAATCTAGCTTTGTCACTTGTCATCCCTCATCACCTTGAGCTAAAGGTTGGGATACACAAGTGGTCAATCTCATGTTCTTCCTAAAGGATCATTAGTCCATCCTTAAGTTGACACAATCACTACCAAGCTTGCACATAGGAAAGCAAACCTTTCATAATTTGGTGACACATCTTTGAAGTTAGAATCCCCAACCCAATCCTCCTTAGGTTTGTCATATAGCTTTGCCTTAGCCTAGGAAATCATTTGCATAGAAAAGCCTTCCCCCTTTGCATCCATTTGCATCCCTAGGAACATTTTCATGCCACCTGTCACTCGCTTAGCCAAGAAGAAGAAGGAAACAATGGAGCCCTATCATTTGGATCAAACAACATTGCTCCCCTTGAGCACTCAACCATCCTTCAGCCCAGAGAACACTATGCCATCACCTACTGACATTGAAGCTTTCATGAACCAACCAGGAAATGCAGTATTGGTGAACGCCATTATAGACAAGAACAAAGAAACAATCATGGCTAACTTACAAAGGGACAATATAGGAGCCTCCAAATTTGGAAGACCTCCTCCCTTATCAGATCTATCTCACCCATTATTGGGTAGCTACCACCACCCATAGGCTCTTATGATTCAGATTATCCTCAATATGTGCCAAAAGAAGAGCCTTAAGCCAATCCTTTTGATCCAACAGACTCAAACATACCATCCTCCACCCAAGTTGAAATCTCCATTCCACAAGCCAATCTAGCCACCACCACTCCACCCTTGGTTCATACCTCACCACTCCAAACTATCTTTGACCAAAACACCTCACCATTAACTCCCTTCACTATTGCTGCTACTGCTCTCCAACCCAGCCTTCCAAATCCACCCATCTCTCAAATCAGTGCTAGCATTTTGGCCAACTTCAGCAATATACAATAGGGATGCCACCCATGGGGCCAAGTAATCAACCTTTCATCACCCCCAACTTGTTTACCTCAGCTGAGAACACAATTCCATCATTTCCACTAGGTCCTTGGAGCTCAGTGCCATCAACCAAAAATCCACAAGCTACTACCCTCACTCCACAAAGCTATCAAACCCCACAAGCTACTACTAATGTTCTGCCAAGCTCTCAAGTGACCCAAGCTCTTGCCACCAAGCTATCAAACCCCATCAGCTCCATTCCCAAGCTTTCAATTCCCACCACCTCCACCACCAACTAATCCATTACCTCCTATTACCAACTATTTTTCTATGCCACTTCTAGGAGGTAATCCACCACCCCAGCCAGCCACTAATTATTTGCAGATACCTTCCCAAATGGGGGCACAACCCACATATATTGGTCAAACTCATCAAATCCAAAGTCACGTTCCACAAGCTCCCCGATCCTTTCCCCAAGCTTCACAACCATCTTATACCTTACCTCCAAAAAGCAATCCATTTATCCCATAGCTAGCTTATGTTCCTCAATCCCAACCTCAAATCTAATATCAGCAGCAAGCCTCACAACACATGCAGCAATATGTGCCACCTCCACCTCAGCAACCCATCATCCACCATTCAGTTGCTCAAGCAATGTACAATCCCTATTAGTAAGTCCCCTAAAGCCATCCCTATTCAGTAGCCCCATCTAGCACATACCAACCTCAGAGTGCTCCTATATTGGGGGCACCCCAGCCATCATCCATCAATTCAGAATGGGAAGAAATGAAGATAGCTCTAAAAGCCATCCAAGAAGGGAATGATCCGAAGACATTCAAGTTTGAGATTGTGTGTCCTTATCCATTTGATAGAGCCATTACTATGACTCCATTTCCCAAACACTTTGAGATACCCAAGTTTGACAAATTCAGAGGAAAAGGAGACCCTGTCACACATATCAAAGAATTTTACATGCACTGCTAAGAAGTGGCATACGGTGACGTCTTCCTCTTGCATCTCTTTCCCAAAAGCTTGGCTAGGCCAGCTCTTGAATGGTTTTATAGAATCCCATATGGCACAATTAAAAACTTTGCTAAATTGTTTGAGGCATTTGTAGCCCAATATGCCCATCTTGTTGAAACAGAGATCTCAGTAGTTGATCTTGTCCACACTAAGAAAAAGGTGGAGAAAGCCTTCTCGAATATCTGCAAAGATGGCAAACCCTTACCACCCGCATCTCTTGCACCTTGCCAGAATGCCATTTGGTGAAAATATTTATTGATAATGGCCATCCCATCTTGGCTCACCACATGACCATGAACTATTTGAAGACCTACAAAGATATCAAAGAAAAAGGAATGATCCTTGAGCAAGGACTCATTAAAGATGGTGTGGTCAAGATTTACAAGGAAGCCAACCAAAATCAATCACATTCCAATGACAAGTCTAGGTATTGGAACAAAAATAAGCACATTGCAACAGACGACGTCACTAACACCAGACATGTGAATATTGTTGGTCCTTCCCAAAATCAGTCCAACCCACCTTATCAACCAAACAATCAACAAGCTATCAACTACCAACACCAGAATCACCAAAGCTATCAAGGCCACAATCCAAGACCCAACTTTGAAGGGTCTAGCAATCAAGCTAATGCCATCAATGTAGCTGGAGGACCAAAGCCCAAGTTCCAACCTGCACCTAGAAATTATACACCCCTTGGTGAGCCATTGGATGTCATTTTTGAGAAATTGACTAAGGAAAACCTCATCAAATTTCCTCCTACCTAGCAAATTGACCCAGGCCAATCCAAAGTTGCATGGTACAAAGACAATGAGTATTGCAAATTTCATAGGGTAAAAGGTCACACCACCCTCAGATGCATGAAACTGAAATATTATGTGTAGGACCTCATTGATCGGAAAGAAATCATTGTTGGTACCCAAACCTCTCCCAATGTAGGCTTACAAATTTATCAAAATTCTTTTTCTCCTCACAACAACCAAAATCCTGGAAAAGCATCTATCCAAACCAACAACAACAACACCAACAACCGCCAGCCAAACCAATAGCATGGGAAGAACAATGACCACACTTCATCCTATATAGACTATGGTAGCCTCATAGGTTGTATATCTGAGAAAGACCCTTCTGTCAATGTTATCAATATCCAAGGACCAAACAATGAGTGTGTAGTCACCACTCGAAGAGCACGATTTAACATCACAAGCCCACCAATTTCACTAGCACCATCAGCTCCATGAAAAAGTCAGCACAATATCTTGGAACACCTCGGGAACATGCCAGCCCAAATCTCCATTTTTGACCTTCTCTGTACCAATCCTCTATAAAAAAAATCCTTGACAGTGCTCTCATAGAATCCTGTGTCCCTTCAGATATCAATGCTACTAATTTTTGTAATCTCATTGGACACCTATCTTCCTCATGTGCCCTATCATTCAAACCCACCGACATACCCATGGTCGAGCCAGATCACACCCTTTCGCTTCACATAGCCATCATGGTATCCAACTTCACCGTAAAAAGAGTAATGATAGATAATGGATCAGCCTTGAATATTTGCACCCTAAAATTCATAAAACACACTGGGTATACTGAGGCAGATATCATCAGTGAGGTTATCACCATCAAAGCTTATGACAACTTGGAAAGAACCATAGAAGGAACTATTTTGCTGCCAATCAAGGTTGGGCCAATCATCCAAGAAACACTCTGCCATGTTATTGATCTAAACCTACCATTTAACATCCTCCTTGGTCACCCATGGATTCATGCCATGAAAGCCATTCCATCCACTTACCATTAGTGCATCAAATTTCTGCATCAAGGCACTAAGGTAACCATCCATGCCGATCTAGAACCCTTTTCTTACTGCAATGTGGTTGAAGCTTCATATACAAACCATTGCCCTAGAATTGATATCGGCATAGCCATCGCCGGCTCATCCCACACTTGTAATGACCCAGAAACCATCCTCGCCTCCACCCTATCTACCATAAAGATCAATAACAAAGGCTGTGGAGAGTATAGTCTGTTAGATGCATTTGTTGTCGAGGCACTCCCACTTGATCCACACGTCCATGGACAACTGACATATCACAAAGCTAAGGAGATTCCACCTCCTTGATCCAAACAGTTTGGCCCAACAACCTTTATATCCTTGAAAGTCCCTCTTCATGAGGAGCTCACTCTAGATGTCAACAATTGGTTACATAAGGATGCAACTCCAAGAAATCAAGCATGCCTTGATCACTTCAACCAGAAGTATCCCCAAGAACATAAGCTCATCACTGATAAATGGAACTATCAAGGTGGCGGTCTAGGACCAAAGGAAAGAGGCATATAATGCCCCATCAAAGCACACAAGTGGGAATCAAAGTCAGGTCTTGGCTTTGGCATACCCATAACTAGGAGCACCAATGAGAATGGTCACGCTTTTTCAAACATTCATCGTGACCTTGTCAAAATCGAAGACATTCCTGAGGAAGTTGAAAAGAGAGCCTATGATGGTATCCTAGACCAAATCTTCCTCGGAGACTCTGTTCTCTAAGAACTATCCATCCATTTCATTGACCTACCACTCGCCCATCCACAACTAATAGATTGGGACCAACAAAGCATCATACACATTGATGAGTTCACATCAGAGGAAGCACTTCTGAGATTCATGCGAGCCAAAACTCCTCACAAGCAAACAAAGCTAGATTTTGCCTATATCTATAAGCTAGATCCCAAGGGGTATTTTGGATAAAATCCCCAACCTAGTTTTGATACAGCCAAAACTAGAACTAAGGTGAATTCGGGACTAGCTAAGACAGCAAAGAGAACCCCTTAGCAAGAAAATCCAGAGTCACAAGCAGAACATGAGGATTTAGCATTGCCTCCTCAAGATAATCAACCAGAGGTGTCTTCTATTCTAATTGAGGATACTAGAGAAGTCAACATCGATTCTTTAGAGATCCCCAAACTTGTTCACATTGTTGCATCCCTATCACAAGACTGAGCTGACGTCCTCTTTGAGGTCTTAAGAGAGAACATTGGCCAATTTGCATGGTCATATCAGGACATGCCAGGACTTGATCCAAAGCTTGTAGTTCATCATCTTGCAGTTGATCCAAAGATCAAGCCTGTCAGACAAAAGCTTAGAAAAATGCACCCCAAGGTGGCATTACTGGTCAAAGCTAAATTAGAAAGAATGTTAGCTGCTAAGGTTATTCGACCTATCAACTACTCAGAGTGGATCTCCAACATGGTCCCCGTCACTAAGCCTTCCGGTGACATCAGAATCTGCACTGATTTCAGAGATCTTAACAAAGCTTGTCCAAAAGATGATTTTCCCTTACCCAACATAGATATGATTGTAGACCTTACAGTTGGACATAAAATTCTGTCCCTCACGGATGGATTTTTTGGGTATAATCAAATCAAGATTGTAGAAGAGGATCAACATAAGATAGCATTCACTACCTCTTGGGGAACCTTTTGCTACAACATGATGACTTTTGGCCTAAAGAATGTTGGGGCTACCTATCAAAGAGCTATGACAACCATTTTCCATGATCTTATCCATAGAATTTTGGAGGATTATGTGGATGATATCTTGGTTAAATCTCACACCTTCATGGATCATCTTGCTGACCTAGAGAAAGTCTTTGATAGGTTAGCCAAATATCATCTCATGCTGAATCCCAAGAAATGTGTCTTTGGGATCACATTTGGCAAGCTTATAGGCTTTATAGTTTCTAAATGAGGTATAGAGATCGACCCCAAGAATGTCAAGGCTATCTTAGACATGCCTCCTCCCCAGACGCTGTGATAGCTTCGCACTATTTAGGGAAAGCTTTAATCCATTTGACGCTTCATCTCCCAGCTTGTAGATATGTGTATGCCATTTGCACATTTACTAAAGAAGGATGAAAAATTCAAGTGGGATCCTTTATGTCAATGCAGCTTCGATCATCTCAAGCAGTATCTCATCAATCCCCCTATCTTGGTTCCACCAGTTCCTGGTTGTCCCTTGATCTTATACATATCAGCAACGCCTACTGCTCTAGGGGTACTTCTAGCATAGCTCGATGACTACGACAGAGAAAGAGCCATCTACTACATCAGTAGAACCCTAGTTGGTTATGAACTCAATTATACTCCTATGGAAAAAGCTTGTTTGGCAGTTGTTTTCTCAACTCAAAAGCTTCACCACTACATGCTAAGTCATACCTCCAACTAGTCTCCAAGATCGACCCTCTCAAGTATATGCTCTCTAGAATAGCACTTACAGGCCGTTTGGCCAAATGGGTTATGCTCCTTAGTGAATTTGACATCCAGTATGTGGACAAAAAGGCAATCAAAGGGCAAGCTATAGCAGATCACCTAGCTGATGCACCTCTAGTAGATACATATCCTTTGATCACAGAATTTCCAGATGAGCATATCTATCTAATTGAAGAACAGACCCCATGGAAACTTTATTTTGATGGCTCATATACATCTCATGGATCAGGGGTAGGAATATTGTTGGTGACACCTCAAGGAGATTACATTCCAAAAGCCTTCAAGCTACAATTCCCTAGCACCAACAATATAGCTGAATATGAGGCTCTCATAGCAAGATTAAAGATAGCTATAGAATGGAACATCATTGAGTTACAAATCTTTGGCGATTCTCAGCTCATCATCAAGCAAGCCCTAAATGAATATCAAACCAAAGATGAAAAGCTATTACCCTACAAAGAGCTAGTTGATCAGCTAATCCAACATTTTACAAAGCTTCAGTTTACACATTTGCCTCGAATGTAGAACAAAGAAATAGATGATATGGCTACTATCAGCTCACTCTTGGAAATTCCCCAAGCGGTTATGCAGTATGAGTTTTTAGTCGAGCAGCTCCTCACACTTGCCTATGCAAATGATGACTCAAACTGTGCTTGTATCTTGGTTGGTCCCCAATCCCCTTGGTACCATGAGATTCATGCTTACCTTAAAGATGGTATCATCTCCCCTCACCTCACACATACCCAATGCCAAAACCTCATTCAAAAATCATCCCGCTATGTTATCATAGCCAATACCCTATATCGTCGGGGTTATCATGATACTCTCTCTTGACGTTTAGATGAAAATGAGGCTACGATGGTGTTAAAAGAAATACACTTTGGACTTTACGATGCCCACACGAGTGGTATTTTCCTCTTGAAACAAATCCTTAGAGTAGGCTACTATTGGCCTACCATTGAAGAAGACTCTTGTGACTTTGTCAGAAAGTGTCTCCCATGTCAACAGCATGCAAATCTTGTACACGCTCCAGCACAGGATCTACAGCCTATTGCACCACCTTGGCCTTTCACTTGTTGGGCCTTGATCTAGTTGGAACTATCACACCTCTCTCATCTGATGGACATAAATGGATAATAACAGCTACAGATTATTTCACTAAGTGGGTGGAAGCAGTGCCCCTAGTTTTAGCTACAGGAGTTTAGGTCTCCGAGTTCATCTTGTACCACATTGTTTGCCGCTTCGACATCCCATCCACCATCTTCATCGACCACGGAGGTAACTTTGAAAATCTCAACATGGAAGAATTGTTTACTTCTCTTTGCATCCATCATCACTTTTCTAGCCCATATTTCCCACAAGGTAACGGCCAGGCATAGGCAACTAATAAAACCCTCCTCAAAATCCTAAAGAAAGTTGTCAATGATTTTGGTCGCGATTGGAACCTACAGATTAATCTTGCCCTATGGGCTTATCGAACTTCCTTTCATACATCCATAGGCACAACTCCATACTCCATAGTCTATGGTGCTAAAGTGGTACTACCTATAGAAGTTTAACTTCCCTCCTTGCGCATATCTTTGCAAGGGCAAATATCAGATGAAGAATACAGAGTAGCCAAATTCACCTAGCTAGATCTCTTAGATGAGAAGTGACAACAAGCCTATGATCATCTCATAGTCTACCAAACTCGTCTCAAAAGGAATTTCAACAAGAAGGTACTTCCATGACACTTTCAGCCGAGCGACATGGTCCTCAAAGAAAACATGAAAGTCCAAGCAGATCGAGAAAAGAAAGGTAAGTTTGAACCTACATGGCTTGGTCCTTATGTTGTCACTACCTCCTTTGGCTCTAGAGCCTATCAGCTATCTACACTGAAAGGAGAACTCTTGAATGATCATACTAACACCATTCATCTCAAGAATTTCTATGCTTGAAGATCCTTGGTATACCCAGCTTTTGAAAATACAAACAAAAAAAATAAAAATAGTAAAGAGAAATAAGTGTCCAATGGTGAAAACTTGGCAATTCAAGTGCCTTGGATAGGTACCTTGGTGAAAACTTGGTAATTCAGGCACCTTGTGTACTAAGACTAATCCATTATCTATCACTATCCTATCCCTCATCCATCCACTCACCATCCCATAAAACACCTGCTTGTTCCCTTGGTGTTCCAACCAAATATCTAGCATCTAATGAAGCTTGTAAATACCTCCTGTACAGTTTGTAAATCTTGTACCTCAGCTTGTAAATCTTGTACCTCAGCTTGTAAATCTTGTATCATCCCTTGTATCATAGCTTATATATCCAAATCTTGTCCAAAGCTTGTACCATATTCCAGCTTGTATTATATGCCAAATCTTGTATCCTAGCTTGTATCCTATCATATGCACACAAAAAATTCCATTTTCCTTAAGCTTTTTGCAAACCATCTACCTATCCGCCTATCAACTATTGTAGACATCCCACCCTTCATGAACATTTCCATCTCACAAAAACCAAAACATGAACAACCTTGTACATTTGTAACATATCTTGGTCCATCAGCTTGTACATCCTCTTTAGCTTAGTACCATTGTATCTATCCAGCTTTTATGTCAGTTCCTCCTTGATTAGCATCTTGCACACATCGCACAACCCTTGGTTAGCTATTCCAATGCATCCTTTAGCTAGATCTCTTGTCACCAAAGTGTTATCCTTCTTAGTTCAGCTTGCTAGATGCATCACTCATCCAAAATCCATCAGCGTAGGTGCTCTCTGATAGATCCTTGCAGGATATAGATTTCCACATGTTTGATCTTGGTCTGTTAGTACCTCATCCTACCCATCTCATTAGCAAATAGTTCTCTTTTAGATTTTCTCTTTCTTTTGATTTGGAATCTTCCCTTTTGGGTCTTGAAGTATCTTTTCCAAGCAATCTCCTTGATCCCTCCTCAAGGTTGCCACAATCTTTCATATCATGGTATACTATGAATGGGGCAATCTGAGCGTAAGGTCTTGATCAGGCCTTTTGTTTGTTTTTCTTTGCTGCTTGTGGGTTACCTAGTGTTGGTTCCATGCTGCTTCCTCTGGGATTCATGTGTGATGCTAGGGAAATCCTTGCATGTTTATTTTGAGTCAGTCCATCAGTCCTCTGGATAGTTGGTGAAAAGGCCTTGATGTTCTCGGTAACCTTGGCAATTAACCAACATTCCTATAGCAAATCTAGTGCTCAACTACATGGTGGTACTTCTCTTTGAAGTATCCCCCTGCTCAAAAAAGCTTCAATGGTTTCCCTTCATCTCCATTATCCCCCATCCATATCTAGCATCTATCTCTCCTACCCCAGCTTATGCAGCAGTATCTCTTTGAATCAATCTGCACTTTTAGCTTTAGGGATCCACAATCCTAGTCTTAGGGATCCACCAATCTAATCAATCCACCAAGCCTCATCTTTCGAGCTCCACAATCCTACTCCTAGGGATCTCCGAAACCCATCTTTCGCTTAGCTGACTCTTTGAAATCCTGTTGCATCAGCTTTATCATCCCATCATCCATCTCCCTATCTTGGATTCTTTTTTATAGCACTCCACTCCTTCATCCTCTACAATCCCTAAGATCTTAAGCTTGCTTCCTCTTGTGCCTCTGATTCTCCCCTTATCATTCTCCCGTAGTGAGAGTTTGAGCTAACTAAACCTCTTCTCTTAAGCCAATCTGAGTCTCCTTGCTCATCTCAAATTCTTGTACTTTTCAAGAAGCCGTCGAGCCTCGCTTTCTCTCCCCGCTGCCTTCTTGAGGGGGCATCTCACAATCCATTCTCTCATCTTCTGCTCTAGCCTTGGGCATCTTATTTTCTTATCTTTGATGCCATGCACTTGCGGCATCACATCAAAGAGGGGCAAAATGTAGACACCTAAATCCTTTAAAAAATAAAGTATTTTTATTTTCTAAAAAAAATCCTGATGACATCATCATTTATTAATTAATTAATTTATTTATTTATTTTTATGCCATTAAATCCCTTTATCTTAATTAAAAATATTTAATTAAGGAATCCCTCCCAAAAATGTTTAAATCTTATTTAAACATTATTTCCTTATTTATTAATTATTTAATTAATAAATTGACCAAAAAACCCAAAATAAATAAAAAAATTATTTTTTGCCCAAAACTTGACCAATTTCCTTAAGACCACTAACCTCTTCCAGAATCTTCTAATCCTTCTTTAATTTTGGTTAAAGGCTAATCCCATCATTTCCTACCCCTAATCCCAACTCAAAATATTTAATTAAGATTAAATATTAATCCTCATGTTTATTAAAAAAGTTTTAATAAATATCTCCTCAACCCAAACCCTTGAAATAAATTAAATTTTATTTATTTCCTAAAAATCTAATTTATCCTCATCCTAAGAAGTTCTAGACTCTTCTAGAAAGTCTTCATCCTCATCCTAGGAAGTTCTAGACTATTCTAGAAAGTCTTTATCCTCATCCAAAGTCTAGACTCTTCTAGAAGATGTCTTTAAACCTAATCCTAATCCCCTCCTAACCTTGTCACATTCCCTAAACATGGGTTAAGACTTACTATCCCAAGCCAAAGTTAACAAATATCTCCTCCTTCACCCACCCTCATTAAATGCCATCCACTTGCCTATCTCTAAGCTAATCCTAAACCATCCTAATCCATTCTCTAATCATTTGCACAATCCTAAGCAAGCTTAAAACCTTCCTAATAAAGCCCAAGTCAAAATTCCTCTCATCTCCCTCAAAATATCCCAACCATAAAACTTTATGAAGCCCACTAGGCCATAAATGACTCTTCCAAGCCCTTTCATTGCTCTTACAAGCCATTATGAGGGTCTTTATGATGATTTTATCCCTTGAGCCTCCTTTGTTGACTCATCCTTCCCCTTTCCTCCATCCTCTCACCCTGTGACATGTGTCACTCACTGATTGGCTATAAGGCAGCACAATCCATTTGCTCTCCTCTCATGCAATCTGAGCTCTCCATGAGCTTTTTCCCATCTTTGCATCTTAGCCCTCAATCCCTCAAGCCTCTTGCCTATAAATTGGATCCTTCCCTTTTGCAAAAGAACACAATCCATGAAGTAAAGTCATAATGCCATTTTAAGAAGCCATTTTACATCAAAATCATACACTCACACCCAAATTCCAACTCCATTTGCAGCCCTTTTTGAAGCATAAGCTTGAGCATACATCCTATCTATTTAGACAAAGCCACTCAACAAGAGAGCTTCTCATTGAGAGAGTCCATTAATGGCTCATATTCTCAATCGAGAGCTCATCTTAGTCTATCTTGAAGTTTATGAATTTTGTTTAGTTTGTAGAATCTTTATTTAAATTTGGTTTCTATTAGCATACTAACATTGCTCATATACATTACCAAGTGAGATACACCTCATAACTTCACATTCTCACTTTACATAAAAACCCTACATCTTCATCTTGCAAAAATATGACATCCGTTGATTTTCAAACAACAAATGGTTAAGATATCTACCTACAGCTGTATGCACAATATGGCCCACATGGACACATGGTGGATTCTTTCATTTTCTCTTTAGGTATACTTCAAGCATCTTCATTTTATAAGAATGTGATAGTCGTCTATCATCTAAAGATCTAACAATTGAGAGCAATCATTAATGTTTGTTATACTTAGTATTGACAACGAATCAAACATGCTATGAGGAAACCTATGTTGAAAGCATCCTTTTGCAACTCATAATAAAAGGATGGTGCCACAAATTCCATGTATTAACACCTCACATTCTTATTTTGGTTAAACATTCTACATCTTAATTTTGTGAGAATATGTCTATCGTCGATCTTGATTTCCATCTACGGCTAGAAAGATGCTCGTTCTTCAAGTTGTTTTGAATGTAGTGTGGACCTGAGAAATACATGGTGATCTATCATATTTTTTCACTTCTTAAGCATTGTACACTTTCACTTTTTGAGAATGTGATAACCCTTGATCATCACTCAAATTAACAATCAAGGAAGAAATCTTAATCTAGCTTTGGAATCAATCTAGATGTGACATCTGGCATATTTTAGTAAAGCACATCACAACAAGAAGTTATGGTCCCCACTAGGACACATGTCAATAGGTTGCATTCTCACACTTCTTAAACATCAAACACATTATAATTGTGAGGATCCGACATCTGTTGATCTAGAAGGAGATCAATGGCTATCATAAAACTAATGACTTCTTCATTTCCTTAGGTCCAATAGGATAGGTGTCATTCTATCGCTTCCTCAATTTGGTTAAAATATTTCCATCTTGAATTTTTGAGGATGCGACATCCATTGATCTAGAAGGAGATCAATGACTATTTGAATAAATCACATGAAATGTAATAAATAGGAGCACTAGAATTGGGCTAACCACAACACTACCCAAGGTTTAAAAATTGAGTTACAAGCTAGGGCACAATGAAAAAATTGCAAAGGATTTTAGAAATAATCATAGAAAAACCCTAGAATAAGAAATTTGAAAAAGGTATTAGGGCATTTTTCAAATCTCCTTCCTTAATTTGAAAGGTGCGGTCAATTTTAACAATTTTTTAAAAGAAGCTAGAGCACAAGGGACCCTATGGCATAACAATTAGGGACTTTATAGGGCATAATTAATCAAGAGGATTTGAACCCTAGTTGCTTTATATAGGATAAAATGGATTGTCATAACGAGCTTACAAGAATTTCAACTAAGTGAAAAACTAAACCAACACAATGTATTCCTTAAATGCAACATCCATGGCTCTCTATAATGTAGCTCCTACATTAATTAGGCCAAAATGCATCTGAACATTGATATGTGTTCCCCAAGGAGTTGTAAAGGTTGTCTTGAACTGCTCCTTCTCATGAACCAACACTTGGCTATATCCAAAAAAACCATCCATCATGGACATTAGTTTAGAACTAGTAACCTGCTATAGCATGGCTTCCATGTTTGGAAATCCATAATTATCTTTCAAGGAAGAAACATTTAAATTCTTGAAGTCCACACACAACCTAATGTCACCATGTTTCTTCCTCGCTGGCACTAGGTTAGACACCCATGAAGAATGTCTGATGGGTTTAATAATTCCCCCATACCTCAGCTTCATAAGCTCTTCTTCCATCTTGGGGGCTAATGTGGGGTTAAAAGGTCTTTTCTTTTGTCTAAAATTATTGACATTTTATTTTAGGGGTAGAACATGTTGAAATAGGTCTTCCCTATAATCTTTAAGGTCATCATATGACCATGAAAATACATGACTAAATTTTCTTAACAGATCAACTAGGGACTATCTTTTCGAGGAAGAGAGTGTCTTACCTATATACACCTTCTTTGGAGACTCAATTGTCCCTAAATTTATTTCTTCCAGTTCTTGTGATTTCTTTTCTTTAGCTTCTAAATGAACTCTATCTTAATTGTCAAAAACACTTTCTACAACCATTAATCCTTTAGGCTCTTTTTTTGTTTTCAGCTATAGAATTTCTTGGCCAAAAATGGTGTGCTTCCCATTTATATTGTCAACCAAGTGCTACAATTTAGTTCCTATCCATTTATTTATCTTCATTTAGGAGAAAATTCAAAATATCTTTATCATCCTCAAATACCTAGCAATCCTCTATGTTATCAGGAATTGATAGTTTATTTTACATTTCAAACTTGGAAACACAAGCAAATGATATATCATCATGCTTAATGGCTACATTAGCTAGAAGATCTACTATCTTATTGTTACTTTTTTCCATCTAAGAAATCCCAAAACCATCAAATGCTTCTATCTGGTGTTAAACAACATTCTTGTACTATTTCAACCTCTTCTTCTTAGATGCATAAATCTCCTTAATCTGAAACACAACTATTTCTGAATTACCAATAACAGGCAATTTCTTAATATGATGACTTGTTGCCACTTTTAAACCAAGTAAACATTATTCATACTCTACTATGTTATTAGTACAAGTAAAGTTTAGGGTGAACAAGTATCTAAATGTATTCTTCTTTGGAGATATTAAAACTACTCTTGCCCCTGATGCATCTTTAGAATTATCCCTATCAAAATACATAGTCCAAAGATTATGAGAATCTAGGCATTTTTTTTCTTCTTGTGACATTAGTGGGACTACCTTTTCAACATCCTGAATGCTGATTTCAGCTCTAAAAGCATTCACTTATGTGTCTAAAAAGGAAGTGGAAACTGTATTAATGTTATCTTCAAGCATGTGGGTGACCATTGGTTCTCTATCAACCTTGATGGCTTTATCTCCTATGTGAAATGTGGCAAAAGAAAAATCACACCTTAGGCTACCTCCCATTGTAGTGCTCAATTTTCTTGAGAGAAAAATTCAATGTTGTGGAGGAATATCAACTACTAGGACTATAATAGTTAGGTCAACATTAGGATAAGCAACTATTTTGAATGACAAGGCACTAATTGTACCTATGGCAGGGACTTCTCTAGCATCCATAACTCTACATCTACCTTGCTTTGCATCTACCTTTAAACCAAGAGCTTACATGATTTTAAAAGGCATGATAGTATTTGAGGCTTCTAAATCAATCATGCAGTTCTTTAAGGTTTTGTAATTTATAATTAGGCTAAGAAAGGTTCTATATTTTCTATATAGGCTGAAGAAGAATTATCCAAACACATATGAGGTATTTGGGACATGACTCCTTTATCCTCCTTCTCTTTTACTACAAGTGGTACCTCTTTCCCTAATGATGACTCTATGAAAAATAATACTTTTCCAATCCCTCCTAACCAATAAAGGGCTTTACTCTTGTGTTCCTCTATCCTAAACATTTCTGATAAAGGGACTTTAGCAATAATTTTTGATAACATAGAAATCATGTAAACATGATCATAAACAAGAGGTTTGCATAAATTACTTTTGGCTACTTGTCTAACATTATCAAGACTTGATTTCTTTTCTTGTATGTTTGTCCTAACTGCCTCTGTACCTTGAAATTGCACTTTTTTCCTAGGTTCCCACTTTGTGATCTTACTATCTTTGAGCTTGAAAATTATTTTATTCTCTTCTAGTTTATTTCCATCATGCATCTTATGGGTTATATCCTTGATAAAAATACAAGAGGCTTTTCCAATAATATAGTTTATTGTCCTATTTGTGAGGTTATATGTACTATGAACTTGGGTCACCATCTCTATAGTTATTCTATCAATTTATTCTTTGTATGGTGTTCTCAAATTTATATGCCCAACATCTGATATCATATTGCACATCCTATCATCATTTTGATCTTCATCACCTGAAAATACCTGCTGATGATGCAATTGATACATTCTTCTCTAATTACCGACATCAATATCAGATTCTTTTAAATTAGATTCTTCACCATTGTCACATTAATTGATCATATTACATTTTATATCTTCATTACTCTTTCCTTCCTCTTCTTCTTCAGCCTGTATTTGCTAATTTTCAAAAAATGATTGGACAAAAACACAATAGTTAGGAGAGTGAGGTGATTGGAAAATAATGCACCAAGGTATGCCCTCCATCAAATTTATAGAATTCCATTGTAATGGATCTAGTGTACCTTTATCCTTTGGTCCTTAGGTAGGGTTACGAATACACTTTTCATCCTTCCACAGTATGCTATAGGGATAGTTCTACATTCTGGTTTGCCTACTATAATTCTTGTTGAATTGAGGCTTCTCACTAGGATTGGGCTTATTTACATGGCTCATTGATCGGTTTAAATTCTTAAGCATATTCAAAACTTGATCCATCTTTTCATCCTTGGGCTTCTTGGTTGTAATAGGATTATCACCTTCTTTACTGTCTCCCCTAGGGTTAAACAATTTTGGATAATCTCTCCTTCCAATATTACTAGATTCTTTTCTATTATTTTCAATGTTGACAACTATTTTGAAAGAGTCCCTTAACTTTTTGGGATCTTTATCTCTTAGAATATAAGCCATCTTGCTATCAAAGGCATTGAAATAAGTAGCGAGATAGACATTTTCACCTAATCTCATGACTTGAAATAATCTATACATCCCCTTCTAGAATCTTACATTAAAATAAAATGTCGACTCATTCTAATTTTTCTTAGTATTATTGAACTCGTTCAACATGAAACTTGCATTAGTATTATCACCACATTTCTCTTTGAACAAATTTTCTAAATTATCCCAAGAAAAAATATTGTCATTAGGCAATCTTTTGAATCAGTCCCTTGCATCCATAGTAAGTGAGTGCACAAACAATTTCATGACCACATCCTCATGCTCTACTTCATAGTTATTTAGCATATCAATGAACTTTCTGAGATGTTCTTCACTAGTTATAACATTATTTCTTGAGAACTTAGGGACCTTATCTCTCATGTTATTGGAGATTGGATGAGGAAAAACAAGGATACCTATAAAGGTAATTTGTTTATATCTCTCCATATATAGGTCTCTTTTGAAAACCTAAAATATTTGAATTACTAGGTCCAACTCCTTGGGTCTATGTAGGAATTTAAACTTGTTGAGTTGTTGCTATTTGGCCAGTAGTTATGGAAGAGGAAGTTGGTATTGACTAGGAAAAACTTTGGCTATTTATAATAGGTCCACAAGTTGGAATAGAGGGTATAGATTGTGTAGTCTGATTTGGCCAAGATGTTAATCCAGAGGTAGATTTAAGGAAATATATTTTTCTCATTGTGTCTGTAGCTTCGACCTCATTTTCAACTTTCTCCAACTCTTTAGCTAGATCTTCCCTTTCTTTCTTTTCTCTTTCCAACTCTAAATCAATTTTTGACATGACAGGGTTGTTAGAGGTAGCTTTGGGCTAATTAATCTGTATCCCTACAACCTTTTGTTTTCCTTCATCATGGTTCTTAATGGTCAAAACTATGAAATTTTCTTTAATAGGTTTGTAGGGTTGGACTTGGGAAATAATAGGTCCTTCCTTCTCTCTTAGAAGGTGTTCCTGATCTTGGATTTTCAACCTTATCTCTCCTACATCTCCAAATACATCTGTATACAAAGTGGAAGAGTTTTCTTCCAATTTATGTTCTTCTCTTTAAGAGCTTCCATCCTTCTAAGAAAAACCTCTCTCTATATGAGATAATTTATGGTGATAGCTTCCTTTTCCTTTTCTAAATGAATGTGTTTGGTATCTTCTTCAACAACCTTCTTCCTTAATGTCTCAATTTTTGACAATAATTCATTAGGGTTTTCTGAAGTAGTTTCTAAATCTATTGGATCATCTAGATATATAAGATTCCTTTCAACATATGAAACTTGACCTATGTTTGACCCAACATTTAGGGTGTTCTTATACTTCCACCTATGGTTAACTTCTTTAGTCACATTGGGTTTGAAAATGGTATCTCCTATAGAAGAAATAATTTTGTCTTGGTATATTCCATCTTTAGGTAATGGGTTATTAAATATTTCACCTAAGAATCTAGTGTTCTCAGATTCAGAGTTTAGAGATGAAGATTCTATTTCTATTACTCATTGATATTATGAATGTATAGAAATACTATCTCTAGGCTTCCATGTGTGGTTAGGATCTCCTTTCTCTTTGTTTGGTTTTTCCTACCCACATGAGGTAACTTCGTGTACAAAGGAACTTCTAGATTGGCTTTTCTATATGCTCTTGTATTTTTTCTTTTGTCTACCATTTGAAACAACACTTAAAATATATATAACTAGCTACAAAACCTTTGACTGAGCCACCACCCAATGAAGGGAAAAGAATTAATATGGCTATAAGATAGAGAAATATAATAGGAAAATAATACTTGGAAACAAATTTGACCCAAGAACCCAACAAAGAAAGAATTCAATACGATGTACTTGGGAAATGTAAACCCTATCTTGCAGACAAGGAAATTATGCAGGAACAACCCATGTCAAGTACTTCCTACTATATTGGAATTTTTAGATTCTCAAGGTTCATCACTTAAAAGAGATCAACATGAGCATGAGTAGGAAATGACAAAAAATATGACTACAGATGTACAATTTATACTAGGGACTCCAATATTTTAAATAATGAATTTCATACCTTCCCCAACAGAGTCACCATTATGTTGGCTTCTCATTTGACATAATTTTAACTACCTCGTAGATGATCAGAAAACCTAAGAATTAGCTAAAGACGATAATGAGTGTTCTGATATGCAAACTAAAAAAGGACCAACTAACAAGACTTTGAGGTCTTCTTCACTTTGAATTCTGCAACATTTAGGCAGCTTTACCTAGGAACTCATTCTTATTCACTCAATATTTAGATTCTTGATATGAACTCCAGAAGTAACAAGTAGCCCAACCTTATTTCTATTAACTCTAGAACAATAAAAGAGATGAAAAATGGATAATTTATCAAACTCTAAAACTTCATGAGTCAAACATAGGTTGACATTTCAAGTTTCAACAACAAAATATAAAAAGATTGATTTCTATAAATTTTACATCATGTAAAATATCTTCATTAGACCAACTTCAAAGATGACTAGTGCATTATCTATTGGGCTACAAACTCATAGGAATTAGACATCTTCTTTAGGATCTCATCTTGACACTTTATAAAATATTATAAGTATTCATTTCCAAATCCCATACTTATCATAACTTCAATAAAAACCATAAAGTTCTTCCAATTTATGTTAAGCATTTACATAACCCATTATATTATTAGCAAAGGAAAATTAAAATATAATTCAAAATTAGTTACAACCGAAATTTAATAAACTTTTCTATTCAATCCCAGAGAACATAATAGAGATGAGTGAAGAGACAAGAACTAGGATGAATAGTTAATTTTCTGCATTTGTATTAATTTCTTTGTAATTGTGTACAATTCAATGACCATCCCTATCAGAACATCACACAAATAGACAAACAAATGTTAACTTTCTATTCAATTTTGGAGGAAAATTATAGTATGCATGGACTAACTCAGAATGCATGAACTTAGTTCAACCAAATGAAACTTGGAACCCTCTCTAGCCTTTGAAACTCACTTATATAGTGTGAGTTGCGTCAAGCTTCACGTCTAGAGGAAAAGGATAACTATCCAAAATAAAAGATTTACATATAGGATAGAATGCCACTTTCATTGCTACATGAGAAGAACAAAAACATTTGTGGCCTTTTGCTGGATAAAAAAATGAATTCTTTATATGCCACTTGGTGGTGGGGTCTATTATGTTTTGGCAGTTTCTTGTTCCTCCACAATACCTAATGATTGATCCTTTTCTTCTTGTTTTTCTTAGGTTGTGGGGCAACCTTTTCTTCTCCTATTATGCTTGGTTTTGATACTTTCATATCTATACATGTTGCTAATCATTCTTTTCCTCAATAACTTCTAGTATGATTCTTTTAGTTTCCTGCATTGGTTTAGCAATTGTCTCATCTATCTCTGCTATTTTGGTTTCAGCTTCATGAAGCATTTGTGAACTAAATTCCTCTTCTATGTAATGAACTATTTGAAATTTTTTATCAATAAACTTCATCTCTTTAGCAAACATTGATTTATTATGCAATCTATCATCCACTTCTACCTATGAGGATTTAGTTGTTGATGCATACACGACCACCTATTCATCATATGTTGCATCACCAAACCAATCATAATTGATAACTTCTTTCTCTTTACCAATAATATCCTTCCATTCACTTTTGAGAAACTTTGTTTCAAATATAAATAGTTGATAAAATCTTCTAGCTTCTGCCAAGTCTTCTACAACATCTACAAATAAACCATTTGCATTATATCTTATTAAACCATGCAATGTAGTCTCCTGGTATCAATTTCATAAAAAAGAATTGCATTGGTTCCCTTATATTTTTCTCATAACTCTACCATGTTTCTTTTTGTATAGTCTTGAGCCTAGCCTTTTCTTCCTCCATGTCCTCTTTAATGGTATCTTCCTAATGTAGAGGAGTGTCAAGAATCTCAATTATAGGGCTAGTTTGTGGTGGAGGAGTAGGTGAGGAAGAAATTAGTCTCTAGGATGTCTCCCCAATCTATGATATTATAATTTTCTATCATTTATATTTAGAAATTTCATTCTCAAGTCCTAGCCTCTTCTTAATCTCCTCATTATAGGCTACCAAGACTTATTCATACTTTACCTGTACCTCCTATACAATTTATTTTCCTTCCTTGCAGTAGCTAGTGCGAGGTCCACCATTCCAACATTTAGTTTTGTAGCCTCCTCATTAGGAGTGTCTTCTACCCTTTTCACGATTAGGTTGCCTATTATATCTAAGTCACTAGGCTTAGAGGAGCGAGTTCTGGTTCCTCTTTGTAAATACTAAATGATGAAAGCAACATGATCTTCACTATATTTTACACCACCTAGTGCTTTGTATTTTTGTTCCTTAGTGTTCATTCCTTTCCTCACTACATCAAAAATCATAGCATTTGCAATATCCCAATTACAGAGATGTGGAAATTCAACTCCTTTGATCATTCTTCTTCCTTCTTTAGGAGTTATTCTGTTAAAATTCTACACAATTTCATCCTTGATTTCATTATGTATAACAAAGTCTTCCTTATTAGGCTGCTCTATTTTCCTTTTGTGACACCTCTCTTCAAAATTTTCAATATTCGTTCTCCATGCAAACTAATAGGAAAATCTTGATTTAATGAAGCTATCATCTGATAAAAAATTATGGCTAGCCTATTCAATCATAGAGTCTATCTCTTCTCCCTTGAGGTTAGCTACAATCAGCTCTAAGTTGGGCACAAGGGGTTCTTGCAAAGTTCCTTCTTTTAGTTCAACTATTGTAATGAAAACTCCAACTTGGCTTCCAAGCTGCTCCATTAGCTCAATTTCGAATTGTTCTTCTCCCAAGTGAAGGGGTGATTGAGATGGTGTATAAGTTTCTCCCTAACTCATGGAATCTTCTCAAGTTCTTTGTCTCTTGGGAGCTAGCTCTAATGGCCTTTCCTCAATTTGAGGTCTCTTATGAGATGGGGAGACAAAGGTATATGCTTATATTTTTTCCTTCCCTTTGTTTTCACCTTGTTCTCCCACCTTGACTACACTATAACCAACCCTCTTTTGAATAACTAACTGCCCTGGACTCACAATAGGAGTGAAATATAGTTGATTCATGACCTCTCTTGCTTTATCAGGATAAGTTCTTATGAGGATGGATTTCTTTTCATTCAAAGTATCCATTATCTCTACAAAGAATGTCATCAACTAGTTTACCTTGTTAGCTATTGTTTTAGCCTCAGACAATGGGCAGTAATCCTTCTCAAAATAATTTACAAACTCCAACACCCTAAAGTAAAATCTCCATTTTTCTTTTTTCACCTCATGCTCTTGCAAGAAAAAATCATTTTTTATGATATCCTTAGTATAATAAAAATCATGCTCATGAGCTTTAGCTTTTTCTCTTTTCTTGAATATTTCAAAAATTCCCTCATTGTCTTCAAATTTTGCATGGAAGATAGGCATTTTGTAAGGGTTTATAATTGTATTTGAGAAAACCTAACCCCCTTCAGTAATCACAAATTGGTGTGCAACAGTGCATGTTGGAAAAATGAAACCTCTTGATCTACCTATTAGTTCTAGTTCCTCTAATCTACCTATTTTCCATAATATTCTACTAAACCAACCTTTAGAGGTACTTGGTATCATGCAGAGTCTCTTGAGATCCATATAATCTGAACACAATAGGAACTGGATATGGGATAGTATTTTCCCAATTATGAAAGACTTTCAAATTATTTGGGGAATCAATAAGTCTAATAAAGTCCAAAAGCAACTTAGGAATCCTTGGATTATCACTTGATAAGAGCATCCTCAGCTTTGCTGCAAAATACCTATCGAACCTAACAAAATTGACCTCACTTGCATCCCACAAAATGTATGCGCCTCACAATTGAATAAGCAAAGTCTCTTCCTCATGTTCTCTTGTCAATTGCATCTCTTTTTCAAAATAAGTGACCCCTTTAAAAGGAACATATGCATCAACATTAAATATCATCTAAATGTCTCTATCTTTCCTTTTGCAATCCCTATCAATTTCACATGGATTTCTTCAACTAGAAAAGAGGAAAATTTCAAAATAATGCTAACCTCAAAGCATGAAATCTACACCATCATATACATGAATTTGATTGGTATAAAGTATTTACTATCCTCACCAAAAAATTTGTATAAGGACATATATATATATATATATATATATATATATATATATATATAGAGAGAGAGAGAGAGAGAGAGAGAGGGCACATGAATTGAAAAATTTCTTCTTAAAAGGTTCCTAGGTTGAGGCCATGACTAATGTCAAATTCCCAATGGTTGTAATGTGTCTACTCAATGCTCCTTATCTAATTTTCACTTTTTGAGATTGGTATTCCTTTTCTAATTCTTGAAATTCAATGGCCTCATGGTACTATGAGGTAGGGTCCATCTTGAACACTTCCTTAATCTCTTTAGGTGTTATTTTCACTAAACATTCACCATTTATCCCCCTTACAGACCTAGTTATTAGATCATACATTCTGGCTACTAAAGTGAGAAGGTATGAATCCAAGTACATTCCTAGAACAACTAATTTTCCAAGGTTAAAGTTCCAAATTTTACCATGTGGGGTGAATAATTTTCTCCTTGAAAACCATTTTTTGAAAAGTTGCAACCCATTTTTAGATATTGTTGCATCTCGAGTCCAATTTCCTCTATTGTGTAATCCCTCAGCCACCTTCAACCTTGGAGTAACAGGGACCAATTTATTCATTTGTATTGCATCATTAGTGGATTCATTGAATTATTCCAAAAAATAATTGCAAATATTTCTATGTTGGTAATCCCTTTGCCTAAAGAAACCCTTCTTTGGAGGCATTGTGAAAAAATAGAAACAACTACCAACATTCTTCCAAGAGAGAGAAATTTACTTGCTATATCAAAAATTTCAGCTAGTTTTCATAGTAGCTCATGATTTAGCTTTACAAAGAGATTGGTTTCAACTAGCGCTATACTCTTATTCTTCAACGATCTCTTTCCAAAATGAATTGTCAACATGACTTAGTTTAGTTTCTAATTCATTTTTCATCTCATGACCTCACAGTCAAACCAATCATGTTGCAACATGTGGAAACCTCCTATTTTATCAGTATCCTTTGTGTAATGGTTACAATGCATGGGACATATCTCATCATATCATTATCTCACCAAGGTTAAAACTCCTACATCTTCTCATAGTGACATAACAAAAACCTTGGATTGATCCTCAATTTAACGACTAAGAATGTACTATGCCTTTTGAACTATGTTGACCTATAGGGACATGTGTCAACCCATTGCTAAATCACCTTGGTTAAAAGACCTACATCTTTTGATCATGGCATAACAATAACCCTTAGATCTTTAACCAGATCAATGAATGACATTTCTCCTTGTTATTAATTCATTTGGTTAACTCAAACCAGTGCTACCTATTCCACATGACATGCTATCATTATGTTACCAAGATTAAAAATATTGTAACTATCCTTAGCAATATAATGATAATCATCAATTTTTAGGAGATCTATAGTGGTGTTGATTTCAAGTGTTGTAACAATGGTTGGGCCTTGGTAACAAGTGTCACACTGTGGTTATGTCACCTTACTTAAGATTTATACAACTATCCAAGGTGACATAGAATTGACCATAGATCCTAAAGAGATCTTATGGCTAAGAAGATGTGTCTAACTATTGCACTTTCTGTGGTCCCACATGACATATGTCAACTCATCATTATGTCACCAAGACTAAAACCATAATATCTTTTCATAATGACATAATGACATCCCTCGATTTTTAGGAAGATTGAGGGTCATCACAACAACTCGCAACTTGAGTTAAAAAAAGTAATTTATTTGCGATATAGGGTGCCCATGATAAAACCATGGGTTGAACAGAGTCATGAGTTAGGGAAAAAACTTAATTTTGTGAAAGATTTCAAAATTAACAAAGGAAAAACTTATAGAATAAAAACTTAAAGTGTTACTAGGGTTTTTTCAAAGTACTTTACATTAGTATATAGGGTTCGATTCAAATTTATCAACCTAGAAAATGATACAAATGATAATAAAATTCAAAAACATTACATAAATTTGTGAGATAATAAGGCACAAAAGCTAGGGATTTTCTAGGGTAAAACTGCACATGAAAATTGCAAACCACTCAGATAGAAAATTTGGATTTTCACAACAAATCTTTAGGACATTTTACAAGGTGAAAAATCAGCCCGACATCCCTCAAGTCCTTGAATCCCTTTATTGTCAAGATGCCCACCTTGTTGAAGTTTTCAAAGATATTTATACTACTCTAGGACAAAAGATGAGAAGGATTAAATCTTTCAAATTGGCATCTTCAAAGACCAATCAACAAGAAGAGGGGATGTCACTATAAGAAATAATTCCATATCTAACACATAAAATAGGCAAGAAGGATTTTAAAATATTTAGGAGTGAGAAATTTAGTGATTCGAAAAATGATGAGGAGGCAAGGAAGAGAAAGACAAGAAACATAAAATAGTTTTAAAAAGAGAAAGTTTCCCTACTCTTACACTATTAAAGGGCATTAGTTTCTTGGAGCCACATGATATTCCAAGGAGGGAACCATATCCCTTATCCCCAAGGCTACCTAAATACAAGAGAAATAAATTAAATATGAGTCAAATAATGGAAAAGGGAAGCGAAAACATGACAAATAAGTACCATTAGTAGATGTGTGTAATGATAGTTGCAATGATAATAATGAAGAGGGTATTATTTTTATCCCTAAGGAATATTTTTAGGTTGGTGTTTGTCATCTCCCAATTTCACCTCTTCCAGAATTCTCATCATTGGAAGTGAAATATAAACTCCATAGAGAACTTAGAATGGAACTATGCAATAAATTCTTAAAATATGAAGGTTTCATTAAGTCTCCCCACTTTAAATAATTTGTATGGAAAAATAATGTAGAAGAATATAAAAAAAGAATGGAGGAGAGAAGATCTCAGAAGACAAAATTTATCTAAGCACGAGATAATTCATGAAGTGCAATTGGGAATGCAAAATGAAATTCAAACTATCACATCAAAGAAGGGAAGGAAACTTATACATGGTGCTTCTATGTTGATTCTACCTAAAAGGGACATTATAGATGTTGTTTCTTTTGATATTTTTAGGAGAAGCATGAGATTACATGACATAGAATTTGAAGAAGTAAATGCATCATTAAAGGTTTCTTATTATAGCACAGATTATGACACCTTGGCAATATGGTCCCTTACCCATGTAGACAAAATATCTGACATTGATCCTTGGATGAGAGGAAGGGTAATATTAGAGTTGGAGATACTAGTGGTGTACATATTGGTAAAGAAAATGTTCAACCTTCCTATTTTTCTTTTGTAGTAGAAAAGAAGGAAGAGAAGAAAATTGAGGAGCTAAATTTGTGAAACTGACATTTGTTTAGGAAATATGACATCAAGGCTAAGTTGTACACCAACTTAGAAATAGACGTTGCATTTCTCTTACGAAGGATAAATGATTTTAAGGAATGTTCCAACATGATACTATTGTGTCATCTACATCAATAGAGGGATCTAAATAATTTTCAATAAGGTTAATTTTGACAGATAGGGGTACACCCCCACCAGCAATTAGCACATACATGTTAGAGGAGGTAGATAGTTTAGTTGAAGCATCTATATGTCTATTAAATCATAAGATTGATGAGTTGAAAAGAAATGCAGTCAAGGATATGTAAGAATTTGAAAGGGACAAAAGAAGCTTGGTGCAATACATTCTCTGTCACTTGCATGAAAATTTAAATATAAAGTTGGTAGGAATTCATGCATATTATATGGCTATGTTTGAAGAAATTACTAAATTTGACAAGGATATATTAGTGGAAAGACCACTTCATTAAAGGTGAATTCAAAGAGTGGATAAGACAAGGTTGATCAACCTAGGATCAAGATTCCATCAATAGAGGCCTCCAAAAATCTAATACACTACTCAATTTGTGAAATCATTATTGGGTTTTTAGTTATTACCAAATCATATTGAGGAAAGAGTTAGGGAGATTCAAAGAGGTTTTGAGGAAATGAAAGAGACCCTTCTCCCCCCAATTTTGGATAACAACAAGAAGATAAAGCCTTTTCAACAATGGAATGATAAAGCTAAGTTTAGAGCCTATTATTGATGAAATTTATAATGACATGAAAAGGGATTTGTTATAGAAAAGTATGGACAAAATTATTTCTGCATGGTTATGTTTTTGATAGCTTTGAAATGGAGGTAAATCAATGTATAGTTAGGTGCATCCCTTTTAGAAAGAAATCAAATGAGATGATGGATTTTTATTGGCATCATTTTTTTAAAGAAGTACCATTCCCCTTTTTTCAACTCAGACAATCATAGGCCCACCAACAAATCGACAACAAAATGAATGTAATTATATAAGTATATGGAATATCTTTATGAATTCTCAACCTCTTCCATGTTATTTTTTTAAAATTCCTCTAGTGATCTTATGTCATGTGTCCATCTCATGGTCCTTAGCTTGTTACTTCCCTTGTAGTTCAATAACTAGAGAAGATAGTCTTGAGTTTTTAGTGAATTAATTTCTTTTCATGAAATCAGTCGGTCCATTGTTTATGTTGATATTCTCCCAATAATGAAATGAAATATACAATAATATAAGGGTTTTGAAGAATGTGAGTATTTTTTTTTGTAGGTTTTGTGAGTCATGTTTCAAATATATTTTGTACCTTCAAATATATTCTATAAAAAAAATTGTATAAATAATTTCTAGTTCTATATCTCTCTTACTATGTACTTATGTTTTTGAAGTGATTTTAAAGTTTTTAAATTATTTTTAGTGCATTTTTGTGATGTATGTACCTGTTTCAAATCTTTAATTCAAGGAATTAATTAAAATGTATGAAATTAGTGCACAAATGCATACAATAAATTGTTGGATCTTATAAGTAGGATAGAATTGAGAAGTTGAGGATATATGTATTGTTAAGAAACAAGATTTTATATTTGTGAATCATTTTGGTATGGTAGGGGGGAATGAACGATTCTATTCTTAATGGATAAGGTATTGGTCTAGTTAGGTAATTTTTCTATTAGTTATATCAATGTTTACACAAAATCTTCAAAATAACCAAATCCAATTTATTTTAAAGTTTTTTAGAAAATTGGGAAATTAGGTCTCATACTTCACTTTTGATTTGTGTTGAATAGACTATTAGCTTCTGTCTAAAAAAATTCACTATTTGTAGAGGGTCCAATAAGACTTTACTAGAAATGATCCATAATGATATAGGTAAAAATCATATGAAATTCAATTGAGGTCATAGGTATACCTAACTTGGGGTTGTAGAGCCAAAAGTGAAGGACGATTTATATTAAGAGCCTTGTTAGTTAGCCCAAGTCTATTTGGATATCCAACCATAGGAGTTAGCCACTTCTTAGGATTTTAGATAAGTAGCTTAGAATCACCTTTACATGTGTAAACCCTATCAAATTAGGAGCCAAAAAAGTGGATGGAATGTTGGAAGAAGAATGAACATGTTAGAAATAGTGATAGGAAGAGGATGAGAATATATAAAAGGAACACCATGGTAAGAAAGCATAGATGATGATAATGAAATACATGGAAACTTGTAGGAAGAGTAGAAATATAAGGATTAGAAAAATTCACATGTGTAGCATTTGAGACTTGAATTTAAGTGGTAATGAGAGGTGGAACATAAGTGCAAAAATAAATTGCTAGGAATACAAGAGGAAATTGCAAAAATGTCTCCACACTCATAGAAGTTTGGACATAGCCCAATTCTTGAGCATCATACACTAAAGTTTTAACATTGGAATAAATGAGATAAGAAATTATATACAAGAGGGAAATTCCACATTCATTATTATGGATGCATTTTCTTAAGCCTTTTATAGAGGTAATGGTACTAAGATTGTGATGTTCTTAAGCTAACCAAAATTTGAATTTTTCAAATTCATGAGTGATCTTTTGAACTTGGGAAGGAGGAATTATTAATGGTTCACCTTCATCATGAGAATAATGAAAATATTAATTATCCATGATAGGAGACCAAAAAATGATATCTAACTACCAAATATAGAAGGTATAGTAATCATTTGTAATAAGATAGGTTCACCAAAATGTATCATAAACTATTGGATGCATAGGGGATCAAAGGCATTTTCTAACCTTTTATTCATTGTAGGGAAAGATAAAGAGGGGCCTTCAAGAATAACCTTCAAGAGATCCAAAGTCAGATAAGAAAAACCCTAAATAGATGTAGGAGTGCCAATGCTAAACCAAATTCCTTTTAAATGTCCATGCTAAAGGATCTATTTCAATGATTTTTTCTTTTCCTTTAATGTAATGGATCAATTGATTAGCTTTGATTAAATAGAAATTTATTGGATAAACATGATGCAAGTAAAGTAGAAGCATATATGATAATTAAGTATATAAAAATATCTAATGTAATATACAAAAAAATGCTATGAAATGACAAAGAGGAAATCAAACTCAGTTTGAGGTCTAGTAGAGACAAAAATATCAGATCTAAAAACAAACTATAAAGTTATAATTGAAATAGGTGAACTCATGGGGTATAGTTCATTGAGCACATTTCAAGGCCAATGTACAATTCATATGCATAGAAATGTGACAGTCTAAAGTTCTAATAGAGACTATAACTCTAGATTTGTAGTTCCCAATTCTGTATATTTGAAAGTTAGCGCATTTGTTCCTATAGGACACAATAAAAATATAAATTAAATTTTTAATTCCAGAGCTATTGTTACTTAAGGATTTACAAATATTTTGCAGTTTGATAAATATAAATTTTTTTTAGGTCCCTTTCTAGAAAAAAATTATAATTTTTTAGTCTAATTTATTCTTATTAGTATTATTTAGGGGAAAAATTGATATTTGATATGTTAGAATAGCAATTAATATTAATTTTATCATTATGATTCTTCCCGCATTAAATAACCATTTACCTTTTACCACATTTTGGTTAATGTTAACACTAAAGTTTGTTAGAGACAATAGTCCACCAAGATAACTGAAGCAGGTGGGGAAGGGGGGGTTATATTAGTTATCCAATAATTAGAATATTTGTCAACCTTAAACAATCTTATCAATTCAACCAAAGTAAACAACAACCATAACAAGATGCACATAAACAATTACACTAGATATGTAAACTAGGAAAACCCTTGATCAGAGGGAAAACCCCGGTGGGAATGATGCCCACAAGATGATGTACTAATATAAATATTCCCTGTTAGAGGATGGACCCTGTTAGGAGTCTATTACAACATTTAGTATATATGAGTCCCTATTAGGAGACTTTGAATCCTTGTTAGAAGATTCCAACCCCATTAGGAGTTGTGCCAACCCTATTAGGAGCTATAGAAGATAGAAGGACCCATTGCCCAAATAGCTTCTGGGACAAGACCACTGAACTCACTATCCAACTAATCTCTCAACTATTCTTTGTAGAATAATTGAGTGTACTGTACTTTAACTTCTTTCGTCTAACTTGTCAATCAGACCAATCACTGTCAAACCTTGTAGACCAGGTCACAAAACTTGAATCCAAGTATCAAACTTTGGATCACACAATAAAACCTTGGCAATGAAGTTTCCTTCAATTACGCTTTGCTCTAGTTATCTTCACATTTCACTCTTTTTTCTACTTATAATCATTCACATTCCTCCATACATTCACCATATATGATAAAGAAAAATGTCTTTCCTTTATATTGAATACATAAAACAATTCCCTGAGTCGATGTTACACCTTTTCAATTAATTATTATAGGACCACATTAAGAACATTTTACAGTTAGTGATAACATTAATCTTTTGCCTTGCAACTTGAATAACTTTTCATACACGTAACATTATGATGAGCAAGCTTAGCCATGTCATCACCAACATTTCTTCTTCACATCTTTAACTTTGGCTTCTTAGAATAACAATTTTGCTAAGAGATATGACAAGTTTACTAGAACATGCCTCTATAAACTCTATCTTAGAATAGTCTTCATCGAAACTTGCATAAATTCTTCCAAACTTAATATCTTATGCTTCTGAAGTTAGCTATGTATACTAGACACATAGTATAATCTCCCTTTAATCTCGCTATTGAAAGTACTCAACGATCTGATCATGCAAACTTGATCTTAACCATTCTTCTTCTATCAGTTACCACAAAAAACTACTATGTTGACATCAATGCCAAACATAGTCTTGAATGTAACATATCATCATGATAATGATCTAATCATGTTTCTACAATACTCCCCCATAGGAATATCATCAACATTCATGCTTCCAAAAATCTTCCCCTTTGCCATTGATGGCAACATAGATGAAAAACATCTAGTTCCAAGAATACCAACTACAAAAGACTATTAACCTTTCTTTTCAAATCCTTTTCATCAATCATTCTCCCCATTGACATACCTCAATGTGCTTTACAACAAACTATTTTTCCATGTTGTACTTTTCCTTTTGTACTTCTTTCCAACTAATTTTCCAAACATGTTGTACTTGTTGTACTTATTTTTCATTTTGTACTTCTCCCCCATTGATATCAATGTCAAAGGTTTCAGCAACCATCAAACTCTGCAATAACTATTTCTAACTAGCTCAAGTGTCCAAAGACATTGTTCAAAAAAAACATCCAACAAGAGTCCTAGATGACTTTGTCCATCAAAAATACTCCCCCATACAAGAAGCATCAACATTCAGTCCAAACAAACAATAGTTCTCTATTACACTAGACTAATGCACTCTTGCATCATCTACTTTGATGTATTAAGGGGCATAACCCCTAGCATACCTTGCAAATACTAAAAATTCTGTTTGGGAAGAGGCTTAGTGAAAATATTTACAATCTTCTCTTTAATGCTCACATACTCCAATCTTATTTCCTTTTTTGCAACTTTATCTCTCAACATGTGATACTGGATAGAAATGTGCTTGGTCTTAGAATGCAACACTGGATTCTATCCTTATATCCTTCAACATCTGCTTCATCCAAACAACTTGATTATAATTTTTTGTTGCTGCAACATATTCTGCTTCTATTTTACTTTGTGAGGTACAATCTTTCTTCTTTCTTAGCCAAGAAACTAATCTTCCTCCAAGAAAGAAGGCTCCACCACTGGTGCTCTTTATGTCATTCATACTACCTACCCAATTAGCATCAGTATAAGCATATAGAGTGAAATCATTAGATCTATCATACCACATGCCAAACTCTAGTGTTCCTTTCAGGTATCTAAATATTCTTTGACTACTACATAATGTGCTTCTTTGGGATGAACTTGGAACCTTGCAACAATTCCATTTGCATTTGCTATATTTGGCTTTGTGTGAGTTAGATATTGCAATCCTTTGATCGTAGATTTGTACTTCTTCTGCTCAACAATAGGTGTCTCATCCTTTGTAGATAACTTGTTTCTAGTTACTATAGGTGTTCTAACGGGTTTACATGTTTCCAAACCAAACCTTTTCAATAGATCTTTCAAATACTTAGTCTGAGAAATAAAGATTCCTTTTTGTCTTGTACAATCTATAATCCTAGAAAATATTTCATTTCTCCTATCATGCTCATTTCAAATTACTTTTTTATTTCTTTTGTAAACTTTTCACTTTCATCATGATTTCCTCCAAATATGATATCATCAACAAATATTACCAAAATCATTAATTCATCATCAATTTTTTTTCAATAGAGATTACTATCTGCCATACCTTTGTTATATCCAACCTTTGTCAAATGCTTTTCTAACCTTGCATACCAAGTTTTGGGTGCTTGCTTCAAGCCATACAATGCTTTCTTCAATCTTCATACTATTTATTTGTCATCTATTAAAGGAAAAATTTTAGGTTGTCCTATGTATACCTCTTCTTCAAGTTCTCCATTCAAAAATGTTGACTTGACATCCATTTGATATACTTTGAATTTCTTATATGCTACATATGCTAAGAATAACCTTACTACTTCTATGCTTGCCACAAGAGCATAGGTTTCATCATAGTATATTCATTTTTATTGTGAGTAACCTTTACATACCAATCTTGCCTTATTCCTTACAACTTAACCTTGCTCATTCATCTTGTTCTTGAATATCCATTTAGTTCCTATCACATTCTTGTCTATTGGTCTAGGGACCAATGCCTATGTCTCATTCTTTACTATCTGATCCAATTCCTCTTTTATGGCTTGCTTCCAATAGTCATCTTTACATGCTTCATCTACATTCTTAGGTTCAACTAGAGATATCAAACATAGTTCTTCATTGATTCTGCTTCTTTTCATCACACCTTTATCTTTGCTTCTAATGATCTTCTTGGGTGGGTGATTCTTTGTCATATTCTTACCTAAAGTAGAAGTTCTTATCTCAACTCTTAGCTCTATTGAAGGCGCTGATTTTTGTTCCTATCTTAGCTCTCCTTCATTCTATAAATCAATGTTAGTCTCAAGGAATATTTCATCATTCCTTGGTTTAGTAATAACATCATCATCCCAATTGTAATAAACTACTCTTTCTTGTATCCTGAATTTCTCATTAACTCTTACATTTGCAATTTCCATAATAGTCTCCAAAACTATTTCTTCTATTGCTTTCTCTTCATTAACTAATCTAGACTCATTATCACAGTCTTTCAAGGATCTTTTCATTCTTGCTCTAAATTCTTCAACTTAATCAAAAAGTAAACTCTTTCTAGTTTTTCTTATTCTCTTAGGACATCTACTAAAAAAAGACCAAATTTTTTACATGTCCAACAAACAAAAATTTTCATGCCTTTTGGTTCTCTCTTTGTGAGTAGATCAATACCTTCCTTTGTCTTTATCTCTTCTTCGGATATGGACTTATCTTTTCTTGTGCTTCTATTCTCTTGTATACAATAGAAGGATTCTAGATTTGAAAGCTCAATGCTCTATTTTTTACACAAATCTCGTAAGTCACCAAGAATTTCCATCATCTGGGTGGCAAAATTTCTTCTGTTAGATGTAGGACTATCTTTTCTAAATATTTTCACCATAGATCTCCCAAAGTTGTTAAACTTTATCTTCAAGGACTTGATGCTCTAATACCAATTGTTAGAAACAATAGTCCACCAAGATAACTAGGTGGGTGGATCATTTATCCAATAATTAAAACATTTATCAACCCTAAATAATCTTATCCATTCAACCAAAGTAAACAACAACCATAACAAGATGCACATAGACAAATACACTAGATATTTTAACTAGGGAAACCCTTGATTAGAGGGAAAACCCTGTGGGAATGATGCCCACAAGATGATGTACTAATATAAATATTCCTTGTTAGAGGATGGATGCTATTAGGAGTCTATTATAATATTTAGTAAATATGAGTCCCTATTAGGAGACTTTGAATCCTTGTTAGAAGATTCGAACTTTGTTAGGAGTTGTAGAAGATAGAAGGACCCACTATCCAAATAACTTCTGAGGAAAGACCACTAAACTCATTGTCCAACTAATCTCTCAACTCTTCCTTGTAGAATAATTATGTGTACTATACTTTAACTTCTTGCCTCTATCCTATCAACCAGACCAATCATTGTCAAACCTTGTAGACCAAGTCACAAACCTTTAATCCAACTATCCAACTTCACAATAAAACCTCGGCAATGAAGTTTCCTTGACTTTTGCTCTGCTCTGCTTATCTTTGCATTCCACTCTTTGTGTTTCTTACAATAATTTGCATTCCTCCATAAATTCATCATACATGATAAAGTAAAATGTCCTTCCTTTATACCAAATCCATAAAATAGTTCCCTAAGTCAGTTGTTACACCTTCTCAATTAATTGTTATAGGACCACATTAATACTATGTTACACTTAGTGATAACATTAATCTTTTGCCTTGCAACTTGAATAATATTCCATACATGTAACATTATGATGAGCAAGCTTAGCCATGTCTTCTTCACATCTTTAACTTTGACTTCTTAGAATAAAAACTCTCCTAAGAGATATAGCAAGTTTACCAAAACATGCCTTTACAAACTGTATCTTAGAATATTCTTCACTGAAACTTTCATAACTTCTTCCAGACTTAATATCTTATGCTTCGGAGCTTTGTTGTGTATAATAGACACATAGTATAATCTCACTTTAACCTAGCTACTAAATGTACTCAAAAATCTATTCATACCAACTTGTTCTTTACGATTGTTCTTCCATTAGATACCACAGAAAACTACTATGTTGACATCAATGACAAACATAGTCATGAATGTAACATATCATCATGATAATAATCTAATCATGTTTCTACAATACTTCCCCATAGGAATATCATTAGTACTCATGATTCCAAAATAAATTTCACCCTTGCCCAATGTGAAATCCTTGGGCGACCTTGTGTAAGATGGAAATAACCTCCAAGTGTGGGACTTGAGCTCTAATGTTGAATCTCCAGAGAAGGTCAACTTCCTTACAATCAAGATGCATCTAAATTGTTGTGGTTCCACAACACGACACCCATTTCTTTAGTAAATGGGGACCCCAACTTTATTTTTGGGATTTTTGGAGTCATAATCTAGGATCTGAGCCATTTTAGGGTCTCTCCTAGTCCCCTAGTTTGTGTTTGAGTCCCGCCCAAGTGGTTCATTTGTTCAAAGTTTAGATATTTTGACACTAGGGGACTTTTTTGAAAGGAAAAAGGTGATAGTGAGAAAGGGTTTTTGATAATCACACTATCACGGTTGTGTAGCTATGAAGTTTCAGACCTCTTGACACCAATTAGACTGAGAGGCCTATAAAGCCCCCATTCCTTTTCCCCCATTCTCACCTTGCCTCTCATCACTTTTTCTCTTCACACCCTCCATCACGATATCTTTGCATCCTTTGAGTCAAATGTCGCAGCATTATTCCTCGCTCAGGTCTATGCCCACCTCTTGCACAAGGAAACATACACTAAATCAAAATATTGGTGCACACCAACAAACCTCTCTAGGTGCACTAATGCACACCAATACTCATATGCAAGAAAATAAAACAAACTTGTCGAGAAACACACAAGTAAATCCAAAGTAGGTGCACTATTATGCACCCAAAATCCTCTCAAAATCTTAAAACAAAAGCATGCAAAAACAAAAATAGTGTGTGCTAATTCACACTTGATTTTTGTTTTAAAATCAAAACAATTGAAAAACTAAGCTAAGGAGAATAACCTTTTGTGCATTAGGAACACCTAAGAGGTGCACCTGGTGTGCCAATTCAGTATTCTTAGGGTTTTAAATAGTTTTTTGCAATTGGGTGTTTGGTTTTCTCATCTGACTCAGTTCTAGGGTTTATTTTATTTATTTTTTCCTCAATTCTAGACTAATGGATATACTTCTTTGTGTAGATACAATGACATCTTCTCCATCTTCACTTGGCAAGAAAATGGCATTGAAACCCATCATATTTAAGTTCCAAGGTGTTCTAACAAAGTCACGGTTTCAAGATGACTACTCAAATATCAAGGATACTGATTTAGGGCATAGTGATTTGAGGGAATTCTTGAAGATTTGTAACAAACCCACTGAGAGGTCACAAATTGTCTCCACACTTATCAGATTAGGGCTTGTCAATGCAGCTTCACACCCAGTATTGGTACAATCATCAGAGCTCATCATGACACTTGTAAAACATTTGTCCCTAAGGAGAGGGTGGTGAAGAGGGTAATAGGAGAAATTGTCCTTGATCTATGCCCAAAGAATATTGAGAACGTATTCCACCTCCCACGAGCAAATCAATTTATCAGACTTACCTATGAACAGGTGAAAAGGTGGTACTGAGAACACATTGAGGAGGCCTGTAAAATCATACAGTCCTCATACCTCATAAAGAACACTCCATTGGGGAAGAAGACTGGCAAAGTTGATATGACCAGAGGGTATATGATAGAAGATATTGGATACTCCATCATACTCTTGAGTAGAGTTATGGGTTTACCTGTTGTAAGGCATCTGAATGTCTTCATGGAACACTTCATCGAAACAATCAAGAAAGTAGTAATGACCACTAGATTGGGCTTCCACTTTGAGTCATAATTTGTGTGAGTAGCTAGTAGTGGCAAAGAGCAAAAGGAAGTTTTATATGACATCATACCTAGTATACTTATTGGCCGCAAGAGCGATAGACTATTTAGGGCTATATAAGAGAGGCAGCATGTAGGTCCTAGTGCATGGCCATATATTGTCTATCCTTAGCTGGTAAGGAATAGGCTCTTAGAGAAAAGCAAGGAATATAGAATTGTTAATGATGCCTTCATATTTTCCATAATCAGATTCATAGAAGGGGATTATGTGAACAGATTATCAAATGATGCAATGGCATAGATAATAGTACTTAGAGTGTACTATATCCAATTTTTAACTTTTACATATTTAAGGGTAGCTAGTACTGCTGTCAACCTAAAAATGCTCCCGAGGTATCCTTGTGAAAAACTTATTCTCTTAGAGATTGCCCAACAACTCTTGTCTGCATATGATAGAGTTAGAAGGCAACATAAAAAATGTTGGACCTAGCTATTGACTATAGGACCTTTTTAGGTAGATCAGAGGCAAGATATCCCCTCTTTTGAGTATGAATGGGATCAATATCCCTTGGAAGAGTATAATTTTTTGTGGCCATGTTTTGACAACATTGAGAGAGTACAGTATTTAGCAAGCAAAGCATTCAGCCATGAAGAAGCTATTGAAGACCATTGGATGAATGTGATAAATGACTATGATATATGAATAAGGGATTATTGTAGAATGACTATATCTGGTAGAGGAGGCCTTAGAAGTAAAGGTTCCTTTGAAGATATTGTAGCAGGATTCCAAGGAGTTGCTTGATCCTCTATTCAACAGGGATAAGATAGGCAATAGGCCAATTATGAATGTTGAGTTGATAGAGAAGAAAATTTTGATATCAAACATTAGGTGAGGCACATAATTAAAATGATGTAGGATTGGATCAATAAACCATTCAAACTTGATCTAATACCTAAAATATTAATCTTTCATGCACAAGCCCATCCAACCAAAGGTAGAGGGAAGAAAGTTGCCATCCCTATATTCACGGCTCAGTCAACAGTGAGGTCCAAGAGAATCCATCAACTCAATAGGCCAGTTGGTTATTATTGAGCTCAGAAGGGTGGAAGTAGAGGTAAGAGGAAAATTAGTTCCCCTTAGAGAGTTAATCTAGAAGAGTGTGAAATCCTAGGACCTCCGTAGCAAGGAGAAAAAAATTTACAAGGGTCGAAAGATACTAGAGCTTCACAAGTCCAAGTTGACCCTCAAGTGCCACCAATTGCACCCAGCCAAATGGAAATAGAGGTTGAGATTCAAGAAGTTTCCCCACCTCAGCCAATAGAACAAGCATCCCCTTATGTGCCTAAAAAGGGAAGAAAGATCAAGACCCTGGTGAAAAAGAGGCCAAGGGTGATTAGGAAAGTAGTTCCTATCCCATCCATCCCTGAACCTATTCCTGAAGAAGATGAAGAGGAGGATGAGGATGATGATGTACCTTTGAATAGGAGGACCTAGCTAGCTAGAGCCACAAAATAGGAAAGAAGAAGAAGTTCTATGGTTACGCCCCCGTCAATCCTAGAAGAACCACTACAAACTACCACATCAGAGGATGAAATGCAACAATGGATTGATGAGCAGGATGTTGAGGGGACTGATGTCTTCAAGATGTTAGATTTTGATTTTATGCCCATAGGAACTAAATTAGTTGGGGATAAGATCTAGGATACACCAACCAGTGAACCTCAATAGGAAGATTGGACTTAGATGCCCCCAGAGTCATAAGGACTTGAGATAGTTCCTACATCTACATCCCAGTTACAAGTCACATTTTGTGTTGACAAGGGATTGGTTCCTCCTACTCCTCCAAGGTTAGAAATTGAATAGGTCCAGGTAGAACCTAAAAAAGAGCCACAACAAGCATCTACTAATGAAGTGTTATAAGAGGGACAAATAGGTGAGCAACCTCAACAAGTTTCCCAAGAGACAGAGGTAAGAACCGTGGGCTCCACTAAAATAGAGACTATGGAAGAGGAGCCATCACTGAGGGAGAAAACCCTGGAGAGGACTAATAAGGGGAAGGGGGTAGTTAAAATGACTCCTTCATCCTCGAAAAGAAAGACTTCAATGGAGTGGATCCCAAGATGGTTTCAGAAAGAAATGATAAGAAATAAGAAGCAACAATTCAATGTAGATGAGGAAGATATGATAGAATTAATTGAGAATCTTCAGAAACCTATGTCTCCATCAATGGATGCAAGATTATTAGCTTTTATCAATAGTGACTAGAACTAGGATTTGTTCACACAATGGCTATCTCTCCTCTTGATATAGAAATAGAAGTTTTGGATCTACAAGACTATCAAATTAGAGAAGTTATGCTGGAAAGCCTACATTAGACATAGCTAAGCTAATAGTCAGAATGGGAATGGAAGTATTCAAAAGTTTAGAGTAGGAAGGGGTGGAACTGATAAAACTTCGAAGAAAAAACATGAAATCCTAAAGGGATATTTAACTAAATTTATTTGTCCCTTAGATCCTTAACATCCGAAAGATACTTAAGTGCAGTAGTTGAAAGGACAGATTGGGGAGGGGTACAATTCAATCCATTTTTGAATACTTGTCAGCAATGGTGGAAAAGCTTTGAGTAGAAAGGAGTGCTCATCATTCAAGGAAATATAAAGCTATTACATGTCATGCAAGAGATGTGGATAAAATGGTAGCGATTTTGAATCAAGACTTTAGTCCTATGGATGAGGTATATACCTGGCAAAAGGATTTATATGTGTTACAAGTAATAGAAGGTCAGAGATATAGAATACTCATGGATGTATATATGGATGAAGAATTAGATTTAATTGATGATTGGATAGAGAAAATAGTGAATAGCTATAAAGTAATTGAATCATTGCATGCGGTATCCACTGGCTCAAGGACCAAGTCCAATAGCAAGTTTTGGAAGTAGAGAAGCACTATAGTGGTGGATGTCTAGACATTTTTGAAGAAGATGCACGAGAGAAGTTGATAGCAATAAAGATAGTAGTTCAAAAATTTAGGAAGATTTTTGAAGAATTTTCTACTGATGAAGATATTTGGCAAGCGTTCAGGATAGAAGAAACCTTGTTAGAACTAGATACTAAGCTCGAGGATTTTGTTGAAACCTATACAGAGGTAGACAATTACAACAAAAAGGTCAAAGATAAATATAATGCCTTTGAATTACTAGATGTAGAAAATATCATTGAAATAATAAATAAATTCAAGGGAAAGCATCCAAACATAGCTCTAGTATGAAAGGGAACAAAACCCAAAAGCCAGAATTTCATTTTTGACACTCGGTGAAATTTTGCATTTTTGGACCATTGAGGTGCCCTGTTGTGCCAGGTGTGCTACTGCAATTTTTGACAACAAAGTGTTGGAAGAATTTTGAAGAATTCAGAGGTGTGCAAGTGCACAGATGCATTTTCTTCTAAGGTGCACTTTTCCAAAGGTGTGCCGATAGTTAATTGCTTGTTCCAAAATTAGAACTTTCCATGCATCAAAAACACATTCTGACAGTAGTTTAACTCTGACAGACACCCAGTGAAGGATGAACTTCTATTTTTAACACTTCTCCATCAATTAAAGACTCTCTTCCTCTTAATTTCTTTGTTCTATGACATGTAAAGGCTTATGTATCCAATTAATGATATAAAAATGGATGGAGTCCTACTAAGCACCAGTTAGATAGTTAGTTTGTATATAATTAGTTTGTTTTATTAATTTAGAAGCATATGATTGCATGAAGATATCTCTCACTCTCAACACAAATTGAGGAGATGATTTCTTATAAATATGGGATTGTAATATGTAATCAAGGCTGCTGTTATTTTGCAATAATATATATGCTTTTGGTGCTCGCATTTGGAGTGTAGTGATTCTTGCCTAAGTGTGTCATATTTTTGTGAATGTATGCTCATGAAATTATGATTGAGCCAAAATTTTATTGCATTATTTCTAGTTGTGCAATGTTTTAATTCTGGTGTTTGCTACGGTTTTATGAATTCTGTTGACATAGCTAGCTTGAGGAGAAATCACCACATTGTTCATACATAACTTTTTGTCTCGCATGAGCACACTTTTCATGGCCTTGCAATTTGATGAAAAGTGAAACATATTATAGTTTCTAAATTCCCATCTATGATCGCATCAGTGGAATTAAGGAAGCACTACTCCTATTTTCATTGGTTACCGATTGATTTCTTCAAAGGCTTAATTCGCAGATGTATTGTTTCTATAGCTTATGTCTGTTAGGATTTTTTTTCATGTTATTTGCTTAATTTTCTTATCACCTTATCTTAATTATTTTCTTTTACTAACCCCTTGTTGAATTATTAATTCATATTAGTTGCATTGTTAGATTACATTCATTAAAAAATATAAAAATACAAAAACACAATTCTTTTTTTGTGTTTTTTTATTTTGAAAGTAGTGAACAGATTCAACATCTTATTTGAAGTTATTTGAACAAGAAAAGGCCTCCTTATGAACAAATATATTTATCTTCAACTGAGTAGATTCTAGTAGGTCACAAGATCACCCAAAACCTTGGAGTTGATCCCCAAGATTGACTTTTCAAGAGAGGAGTTTGAAAGGATTCCTGTTGTTGCATCATGCAAAAAGACAGCTCAATAGAAGTGATGCTAGAAGGAGGGCCTCTCAATTTTTGGAATAGAAGTAAAATTTTCCAAAACTTCAAAATTCTACACTTTTTACAAGTTCAAAATTTTTTTTGAGTTCTTGAGAAATTTAGGTGCCTTGCTGCACAGGTGTGTTAGGTGCATTGTTGCATTGGTGCACCAATTCCAGAGGTGCACCTTATATGTGAGAGTGTACTTCTACAGAGGTGTACTTTTCCCAGAATTGATGCAAACTAGAAGAAACTAATATAGAATCCCCATTTTAGTGAGCTTTAGGATCTTCACCAAGTGCACACGAGTTCCTCAAGCTTAGCCATTTCTTCAAACGACACAGTGATAAAGGAAACCCTTGAATTCTACTACTTCCATTTAATCTTTCATCATCTTCCTCAGCTTTGCCTCCACAACAACCACTTGGTGGACCACCAGGTCCTCCAATAGTTCCACCTCCACAACAACCACCCCTTGGCACACCAAATCCACCAATGGCCTTTTTTGCAAATGTTGTAGATTCACCAATCGACTTAAGAGGTGTATTCAATGACCTTCCTAAGAATCCCAAGAAGTTTTTCCCAAGGTTCATTTATGGAGAAACATAAACTACTGAAGATCACATCAAAGTATTCAAAGAAATTTTTAACTGAAATTAGATTGCAAATGAGAATGTAGTTCTTCAATTATTCCCCTACTCTTTGGGGGAAGTTGCCTTTAATTGGTATGTTAATCTGCCACGTAGCTATATCAAAGACTGGGATACTTTCAAAAAAATATTTTTAGAACAATTCAAAACTTTTATCAATCTAGCTATGATACATCAACAATTCATATCAATAAAAAAGGATCCAGCTAAGATAGTTTCACACTTCAACCATTGGTTTCATATGGCATACTGCAAGTTGAAAACACCATACACCATACCAGTTGAAGGTGCCATTCAGATTTATCTAAATGCTATGGACCATTTTAATACTATTTTTCTGAGAAGACTTCCTACAGCAAATATCGACACATTGGATAAGGTCTTTTCAAAAGCGATCAACTTCACAAAGAAAGCCAGTCCTAATGGAGGACTGATGCTTCTAGTTTAGGCTATTACAACAATGGTGACATATCATGTCAAAGAACCTATGATGCCTAACCAGTTCATATCTATGAATCCAATTCTATTACAATAGGCACCCACTCCACAAAATGTAGCTTTAACATATCCAAGGTATGAACCTCCTAAAGCTACTTTCTTCGAACAAAAGGTAGCAGTTCCCATAGAGGTAGATAACAATTTTGCTTTCGAGTTTTGTCAAATGGAAAATACCATGTCATAAATGAACAATGAGCTGACTCGCTTAAGATTGTCACAAGGAAAAAATAACAAATTTCAAAGAAACAATGCTAGTCCTTACAACAACAACAATTACAATCAAAACTACAATAGGAATTTTTCTGGAAACAACAATACTGGAAACAATAATGTAGGAAAGAACAATGTTGGAGGAAACAACTTCAATCCTCCTTATCGTAACAATGGCTTTCAGAGATAGAACCAATAGTGGAACACTCATCCAAATAATGGGAGCATTCTTATAGATAATAATAACAACAATGTTCAAGATGTTGATATCAATCAATATGACGATGGTCAAAACGCATCTAACAATGATGGTTTGTATTATAATGGGAATCAAGACATGACTTAGAATTCACAAGCAAATGACAATGTCCCCTTTGTGTAGTTTAATGCTATACTACTAGACTCCTATGATTCTACATAGAATGCACAGGTAGAACAGCTAGCTAAAAAAGAATTCTCATTTCCATTTAGCCAAGAACTAGGCATTTAACTTGAAGAGATATTTGCTTTTCGCAATGATAATTGGAACACATACAACCTGTGAAGTAGAAAAGAACCTATGACAAATGGAATTCCTCCAAGACTACAACCAACTCCTCCTAATCCAAGAGTGAGTAATAATCTGGTACCAATCAAGCTCCCATATGGAGGATAACAAAATCAAAACCAAGTGAATGTACCAACAATATTGAAAAATCTTGCTTGGTTTACTGATAAGCATAGTGCAGTAGAAGACTTGAAATGAATGAAGGCCAACATGTCCATGTTTGACATGTTGCAAAATTTTCCACAACAATGAGAAGTGATCATGAAGACTCTAGATCATACAAATGCACCCCATAACATGAATACTATCCCTCAAAAGATAGCACCTTCAACAAGTTAACACTTTAGAGGTAATGCCAACTATGTTTAAAGACAAGTTTGAGATACCCCTATTTCTACTTAGCATAAGGATATATGGGAAGAATCTTCACAAATTCTTAATTGATTGAGGAGCCTATTGTAATGTCATGCCACTATCAATAGTGTAAAGGTTAGGAGTTAGTCCTCAACCTTCCAATGGGATAGTGATACAGTTGGATAAAATAGAGGTGAAAGTCATCAGTGTGTTGAAAGATGTCTGGATATAGTTAACAGTTGACCCCTAGATTCAAGATGTCATTGATATACATTTGGTCAACATTCTAGAAACATATGGACTACTTCTAAGTAGGGAATGGACAAAATACCTAAGGGGGTGGTTTTCTACGAATTTTACTTAGTTATGGTTACCATGGAAGGGGTGTTGAGATAATGGGTGTTGCACACATTGCATAATATTGTTATTTTATTATTTTATTTTATTATGTAATGTTGTACCTAGATGGACGTGCAACATGTAAAGATTCCCATGGAATATTCTTGGTGAGTTGTATTGTAACATTGTGAAAATAGTTTATGTAATTATTTAATATTGGGGGAAAAGAATTAAATGCCCAATATTAAATGTGGGGTCAGTGGGTTAGGTAGCACATGGTTTATGTAATACCACTTAGTGGTTTTGTGGGACTTGCTACTATATAAGCAACCATAAGGGTAGTTGTTGTATGAGAAAGAGTGACAAGGAGAAGACAAAAGGCAAGAGTCAAGCGGGACAAGGCTTGACAGGTTAGCCAAGGGAGCATTTGTGAAGGTTGGAAGCATGGCATGGGATGTGTGGATTCATGCTTGTTCACATAGTTTGCTCAGTTGTGGCTATGGCCATGAAGGCTTCCATGATTGTATGGCAATGGTATTTTTTGCTAAATAATACATGGTGATGGATGCTTTTGGAGACTGGGTTTTTTCCCTCAATGAGGGTTTCCCAGGGTATATCTTGTGTCACAATTTTGTGGGTATGTTGTCTATTCTCTTGCATGTGGATTTTAATTCCGTATTTATTTCAGATCTATTATGGGTTATGTGGAAATGGTTATATTCTTTATTTCCAAGTTTCCTTACAAGTGGTATCAGAGCTATGGTTTTATTATTGTAACCCTAGATTGAATCCATGGGAATGCATGAGAGGATAAAAGAAAGGGCAAGATATATGAATGATTTATTGCAGATCTGAGGACTTTGGATTTGCTGTTATGATGGGATCTTAAAAGATTTGGGCATGTGAAATTAATGGACAAAATTTTTTTTTCGGATGTTTCATTTAAAATGAGGGTTTTGGGGGATAGCTTGCAAAAATGACCTCCTGGGTAAAAACATACCTCGCCATTGGATCCGGGTTGAAGTTTCCATAAATTTTGATATATAATATGCCCTAGTTTGGCCATGTTCAGAGGAAATGAAAGAGTTTTTTTTTTGTTTCAGCCCATGATGGCCATCAAATTTAATCCCGTCGAAATTTTCGTCACTGAAAAAATAAAAAATGAAAAATCGTACTGAAAATGGGAAAAAGACTGTCTTATTAAAATGGCCATAACTTTCTCTCAGAATATCAGATTTCAGACTTCTTACAAGCGTTGGAAAGCTAATTCAAAGCACTACAACATGGTGTAGGTTTGGTTCTATGATTTTGAGATTTTTTTAGGTTTTAAGTGCCCTAAAGTTAGATGTTGTTTATTTTGAGCACAAATTGGGGCATAACTTGGGCATACGAAGTCGAATTTTGGACTTCGAGTAGTCAACGAAAAGCTCTTGGAGAGCTCTATACAATGGTTTAGATTTGGTGTAGGTTTTGCATGATTTATTTTTTGATATATTGATCTGAATAGTTTATTGATATATTTTGACTATGGTAACATTGTGAGTTTATGGCATTGGAGATTTAAGATTTGATGTCATTGTATACTCAGTTCATATTTCAGATTGGTCTCATGATGATATGGTTATCAATGTTTGGGTTTGGATATGCATGATGACTTGTTGGGTCTACAAGTTGTGCAGTGTTGTAAGCGGTCTATACTTATAGGTTGCATTTATGGCTTGGTTATGGGTTGTCTTTGCCCATTGATCTTTCATTATTGATGCATATTTAGATTGGTGGCTTGGATTTGGGTTGTCTATGCCCTGAGTCACATGATTTGCTGATTTTATTCTTCATGTAGAAGGGATGAGATGTTGTTACTAGGTACAGTCATGGTGGAGGATTGTGGTTGACTATTTTATGCTGACAAGTTGGACACTTTGAGAGCCAGATGCTCAGTTCATGGATGTGATCATGGTGTCATGGATTTTGGCATGACATGATTGGTTATACAGGTACATCCTTGATGTTCATTAGCTTGGATTTCTGATTTAGTTATGGTGGTATATCTTCTTGGTTGAGGATCATGGTTATTTGGTTTATTTTGAGGAGCTCATGATGTTCACTTTGAGTTCTTTGATGGTTTAATACCTTGGTTGATTCTCATGGTTAGAAGATGGTTTTTCATCCTTATGTCATGGATAGTTTGGATACATGGTTTAGTGGGAGCTTGTGACAATGATGGGGTGATAGTGCAGGATTAGTTCCTGGTTTGGTTTATATCTTCTTGGTTTGGAGAGAATGGATTTTATGATGCCATAGGTGACTTGGTACCACGGTTGAGTGGGAGTTGTTGGCATTGATATATTTATTGAGTGTTTGCAAATGTTGGAGGTTTGTCTTAGATCCTGTTGCTGCATAAGCATCTTTGACATTTGCATGGTGCACTTGTTATCTTCATGGTGTTTGAAGATGGTTAGATCTTGAGGACTCATGGAGTTCTTGGTTATCTTCATGATATGTGGAGATGGTTCTTCCTGGTATGTGAAGATGGTGTTCTTCATGGTGTATGGAGATGGTTGCATCTTGAGGACTCATAGGGTTCTTGATAAAGGTGTGGTTTATTTTTTTTATTTGGCATGTTATCCTTGGTATGAAGATGGTTTCATTATTATGTCATGGTATACTCTTGATATGCGTTTAGAGTTGTGACATGTTATAGTATGTTCTTATGGAGCATGTTATTTCTTTAGTTGAGATGGTAAGATCATGTTGTCATGTTTATGTTCCTGAGGCCATGGTTGGAACTTTGACATTGATCTTGGTTTAGTTTCTTGGTATTGAGTACACTAATCATAAGCTGGATACTTCATGATATTGCTATGTTGCATTTGGAGTTGGCATGGATTGATTGGTTACAGGTGCTCATGGATACTTAGAGATGGTGGTGACGCTGATTTCTCTTGGATTAGAGAAGTATTTGTTGAGATGGTTAATGGTTTCAATAGGAAGTCCAAGGGGCAGTCACCTGATATGGACTTGAGAGAAGATTGTTCTTAGATGAGTCTTGGTTGGAGACTTGGGTATCTTGATGAGCATTCTCATTCCCCACTCTTGGTCTACTCGACAGTTTGCTACTTGAGAGGTATAGCCCATTGTTTCTCTCAGTTGCATTATATTTATGCTTATCTTTCATGGATATGGATCTTGAGCTATGGTACATGAGTTAGTTCTAGAGGGTTCATTTGAGAGATGGTTTAGCATTGGTTATCTCCATGTGCATATGTTGTTATGCTGGTTGAGTTTGGGAGATGGTTTTATATTGGGCATATTCCTTGGTTTAGGAATGGTTTTATTGAGTTTAATCTTCTTGTGAGAGGCTTACATCCATGATGAGTTATATGATATGGTTTGGGTGTTGTTGAGGCTTCTTGTTGGGGTTTTATGGAGGAGATCATACTTGCACAATTTACATCTAGAGGTGTGTGTAGAAGGACATGATACATGTTATGATTTGCATGGTTTCTTCGGTCTTGGTTATCTTCTTGGATGTTCAGTTTTGCCTACATTGGATTTGAGATTGGTTAGAGATTGTGATCACTGGTTTGTGCTCATGCATGTCATGTGAGAGATTACATGGTTATTCCTTTATCTCTTTCCTCTATTGGTTGTGGTGAACTTGGGAGAGCATTGGAGACTTGTTATGAGAGTTGATCTTGCAGGATATCAGTTTATGTATTGTGGATGTCCTTGATGCTACATGGATTCACTTCTTTGAGATGTTGTAAGTGGATTGGTTATAGATTTGACATTATCTTTTGTAGTGGGAGCTTCTTGGTATATATGTGGCAGGTATTGCTCTTGAGGCTTATGATTTCAGGTTGCAGATTGGATATGTCGGTGATATAAGATTCACTTGTTATACCTTTGAGGTATGGATAGTTGGATGGGTTTGGCACTTGCTGTGGGTGCTATTTCAGCTATGGATATTTTGACAACTACGGATAAATGTGATTACCTTTGGATCAGGTTTTTGTGCTTGGAATTTCAGTTGGTACAAGATTTTATGATCTTCTTATGCGATAGGTTGGGTGGTTTTCTCTTTGGATGGCTTCTATGTATGTCCAGTGGCAGTGGCATAATAGGAGGTGAGATCATTCATGTTCGAGATGCTGGATACTTTGATTTTGTTGTGGGTACCAGGATGGAGCACTTGATGTATTTTGATCCATGATGGTGGATGTGCTGGGAGGGATTGTTCCCTTGTTCATTTATGTGGCTACGGATTGACCCTATGCAATGTATACAACAAGTGGGAGATTGTTGAGATAATGGGTGTTGCACACATTGCATAATATTGTTATTTTATTATTTTATTTTATTATATAATGTTGTACCTAGATGGACGTGCAACATGTAAAGATTCCCATGGAATATTCTTGGTGAGTTGTATTGTAACATTGTGAAAATATTTTATGTAATTATTTAATATTGGGGGAAAAGAATTAAATGCCCAATATTAAATGTGGGGTCAGTGGGTTAGGTAGCACATAGTTTTAGCACATGGTTTATATAATACCACTTAGTGGTTTTGTGGGACTTGCTACTATATAAGCAGCCACAAGGGTAGTTGTTGTAGGAGAAAGAGTGACAAGGAGAAGACAAAAGGCAAGAGTCAAGCGGGACAAGGCTTGACAGGTTAGCCAAGGGAGCATTTGTGAAGGTTGGAAGCATGGCATGGGATGTGTGGATTCATGCTTGTTCACATAGTTTGCTCGGTTGTGGCTATGGCCATGAAAGCTTTCATGGTTGTATGGCAATGGTATTTTTTGTTGAATAATACATGGTGATGGATGCTTTTGGAAACTAGGTTTTTCCCCTCAATGAGGGTTTCCCAGGGTATATCTTGTGTCACAATTTTGTGGGTATGTTGTCTATTCTCTTGCATGTGGATTTTAATTCTGTATTTATTTCAGATCTATTATGGGTTATGTGGAAATGGTTATATTCTTTATTGCCAAGTTTCCTTACAAGGGGTTGAACAATCAAATCAAAATAGATGCAGAGCCAAAGTTGAAAATGATGATTACAAAATACAACACTCCAAACGAGGTAGTATTCTTACAATTGGATCTAGGCTCATACAAAGTAATGGAATTTGATACAATTCCAACCAAAATATCCAAGGATCAAGATAGAGAACCTAAGATTTCAATCCCAAAGGACAAGATCATGACACAATTCATAGACAATATGCTGACTAATTTATAATGTTTAGGAGAAGAAGCTGACCCCTGTATCTTACTCCTCCCAAGATTTTTCTGATTACATAAAGTTAGCCATTCAAATTTTGAATGCTCATTATGTCAAGAAGTAGTCACTAAGGTATTAACACACATGATGGTAAACAAGAATGACATCCCAAAGAATGAACCCATAGAAAATCAAATTCCTATAAAAATATCCAAATCTATGGAAAAGGTTGAAGAGTAAATTGAAGATTTAAATGTGTCATATAGTGATACCTCTTTAGATGGTAGAGGTTCATCTTCTCCTCCACAAGGAATGATCAAAATTCAAAGATAAGACAGTACATAAAAGGTCAAGGATAGACTTCAGTAGTCATTCATCAAAAACACAAAGCGGATGAAATCAAGGAATTGATAGGGGAGATTTAGGATAAAAAAGAAAAACATACACCCCTGGTATCAAGGAACAACAATAGAAAGTCATCAAGTCCCCCCTGTGAAAGATTACAATGGGTACCCAAGAGATAATGCTTTCAAGCCTAGGTAAAAGAAAACAGTTCCAAATGCAAATCAAGAGCCAATGCAAGTGTTGAGTTGGTCAACCCAAAAGGTAAGTCTTTCTATGTTGCATATCAATTATAATTTAGATATACTAATAATTCTATAGAAGATGAAGTGTTGATTTGAGGACTTCTTTTCACATTGGAGAAAGGAATCATAGCTCTCATAATCAAGGGAGATTCTTACTTGGTTATATGACAAGTGAAATTGTTATACTCTTGTAATGATAAAAGGTTACTTGCTTATACGAAAAGAATATGGGAATTACTAGATGATTTTGAAGCCTTGAACATAAAGTCCATTCCAAGAAGGAAAAACATGATAGAAGTTGCTCTTGCTTTTTCAGCAAGTGCATTATAACCAGTCGAGGGAACAAAACTAAAATGGTTTTTAGTAGAATTGGTTTCCACTCTGTCTATCCCAGATAATATCACAAACTTCCAAGTCTTTCAAGACGATCAATATATACTTGAATTTATCATGTGCAATGGCCACTTTAAAGGAAAAGAAATCGATGACACTCCAGATGACAAACCTGAGAATGATGAACTCAAAGATGAAGATGGGATTCTAAACTTAAAAACCAACACTATTCCTAAGGGAATGGTTGAGTTGGAGTGCATTTTTTATCATGATTAATCAACACTTAACAAAAGAATGGTCAAAGAAAAGGGAATCAAGGAATGTAACTCATACAACTTAGGTACTAATGATGATCCTAGAATGATAAGGATTAGAAAAGTGTACAATGTGCAAGAAAGGGAAGACATGCTCAAATTACTTTTAGAGTATAAGGATGTCATTGCTTAGAGCTATGAAGAACTAAAAACATATGACCCTGAGATTATTATGCATGACATTCCTTTGAAACCAGATGCAAAGCCTTTTCATCAAAGGAAAAGACCTATTAATCCTATTATTGAACCATTGATAATTAAAGAAGTTAAAAAGTTACTCAATGCCAAGATCATATTCCCCATTTTCCATTCAACATGGGTGGCTAATTTGGTTCCTATCTGGAAAAAGATTAGAGAGATTCGTCTTTGCATAGATTTTTGTAACTTGAACCTTGCATCTCAAAAGGACAACTACCCTTTTCCTTTGGTAGATGAGGTCCTACAAATCATAAATGGTTCAAAAATGATGTCTTTTTTGGATGGATATTTAGGATATAATCAGGTAATGGTTGATGAAGAAGATAGGTTAAAGACAACCTTCACAACTAAATGGGGAACTTTCGCTTATAGAAGAATGCCTTTTGGGCTGATTAATGTAGGGGATACCTTTCAATGAGCCATGGAAAAAGCTTTTAATGGATTAATAAATAAATTTATATTGATCTACATGGATGACTTAACCATTTTTTTGAAGGATCGAAGCACTCACATCGCTGATCTAAGACAAGTATTCAATAGATGTCGCAAATATGGCATCTCCCTAAATCCTAAAAAATGTTCATTTGGGGTCACTAAAGGAAAACTCCTGGGTCATATCATATCCAAAGATGGAATTTCCATTGATCGTGATAGAATCAATGCTATTTTGAAGTTATCACCCCCTTATAGTCGAAAAGAACTTAAGTCTTTCTTCAGAAGATAAATTTTGTGCAAAAATTTATATGTGGATTTGTAGAGATAGTTTGTCCCCTTAATGATTTACTCAAAAAGGCAGCTAAAACATAATGGGTTTTAGAGATTAAAAAATCCTTTGAGGACATCAAAGTGGCCATTTCTATGGCCCTGGTACTGGTAATTCCTGATAATCAACTACCCTTCAAGATACATTCTTTTTCTTTAGAACATTCGTGCACTAGGATCCTAACACAGAAGAAGGAAAAGGAAGAAAAAGACCTATTACTTTTATGAGTTGTCCTCTAAAGAATCTTGAGTTAAATTATTCCAACCTTGATAAACAATCTTTTTCTTTGATTAAGGTGGTAAAAAAGTGCCATCATTATATACTAAGAAGCAAGGAGTATGCAACTGTACCTAATCCAGTGTAAATACATTATTGATGCAAAATGAACTTGGTGAAAGATGAGGGAAATGGATGGTGATACTTCAAGAATTTGATCTAGAAATCCAACCCATGAGGTTAGTCAGAGGTCAAGGATTATCAAAGATAATAGTTGATAACTAGGTTGGGGATGAAAATAAATTTAGGTTTGATGGTGAAATAGATGTGAAAGATCAGAAGAAGATGGTTGTATCTCAAGTTGATATAATCAAGGTGTGATAACATATGTTTGGTACTAGGATATTGTTTAATACCTTCTACAAAATTAGTATCCTAGTTGGATGAATAGTTCACAACGCAGGGGACTTAGAATGAAGTATGAGTTTTACATGCTAAATGAGAGAAAATTATACAAAAGAAACTATGAAGGAATCTACTTGAAGTTCTTGGGATGCAAGGAAGTAAAAGAAGTTCTGGAACAATTTCATGATAAGTATGGTATAGGACATGGGTTGGCAGAAGCAACTGCTCATATGATTTTAAGATCAAGTTATTTCTGGCCAACAATATTCAAAGACATGTTTGAACATTTGTGTAGTTTCCATATTTGTCAAACAAGTGCTAATAGAGAAAGACATCCTACGATGCCATTACAACCAATTTTTGAGATACACCCCTTCATAAAGTGGGGGCTAGATTTCATTGGTCCAGTCAATCTACCATCATCAACTAGACACAATTTTATTCTCACAGCCACTAATTAGTATACGTCATGGATAGAAGCAAAGACTTTTAGAAATTGCACTGCTAAGGTGGTAACAGACTTCTTGGAAGAATAAATTGTTACTAGATTTGGGATGCCATTCACCCTAGTGTGCAATAATGGATCAAATTTTTCATCAGTATTCTTGACTCAATGGGCATTTGAAAATTAGGTTATTATCAAGTTCTCTTCAAATTATTCCCCACAAGGAAATGGGGTAGCTGAATCGACGAACAAGAACTTAATCACAGTAATAAGATGATTGTTAAAGGAGAATCCTAAAGATTGACATATGCAACTCAAATATGTTCTATGGACAGATCGAGTGAGGGTCAAGAACACTTTTAGGACATCTCCATATTTACTTGTTTATGGACAAGAGCTAGTATTCCCACTTAACCTCAGGATGAATCTTTTAGAGATGGACAAGAAATGGATAGCTACATTGGAGCACATGGCTAAACATCAGACTATCATCAACAGGTGGTTTGATAAGAGGGCCACGATAAATCCCTTTAGAATTTTTGACCTTGTTCTACTTTGGGATAAGACAAAAGAAAAGCTGGGCAGCCACACTAAGTTTCAATGCTTGTGGATTGGTCCTTATCAAATTGTGGAAATTCTTGGAGAAAATACTTTTAGGCTTAGTTCCTTACAGAGGGAATTAGTTTTGTTGCCTGTCAATGGGCAATTTCTAAAACATTACTTTGAAGCCTAGAAGAAAAAATAATAATAATAATAATTAGAAAAATTTCATTTCTACAAGTGTGTTTATTTCCTGCAAGTATATTTACTTTTTAGTTGTGTGTTTTCTTTTAGTTGTGTTTGCTTTCAAAGTCATGCTAGTCTAGGGATTAGGTGCACTCAAGATTTTATCTTGACATATCTTACTAACTACTCTTTTAGTTCTAATTTTAGGGAGAGGTATTTCTTTGTCAAATTTTTTTGACAATTATGTGTCTTATACCAACTAAGGAACGGATGTTACTTGCGGTAATAGGGGACTTTTAATCTTCAATTTAGGATTGTAGAACAACAAGTTTTTGACACTTTGCAAATTTAAGGATCGATTGTCTCAAGTGTAGTTGAATTAAGATTGAAGATAGCAAGGGACGATCCAAACCCCAATCGGTTCAAACAGAAGGGTCCTCTCAAAGGAATTGCTAAGATCATTGTTTGTTGCGAGAATTTCTTAAAAGTTCTAAAAGAGGAACACAAGGGATGTTCATGAAAGATTGAATCCAAGAAATGACACCAATGTCTTGGATACACCTTTTAAGCGTAGTCAGGATATAGAAGAAAAATAAAAAGAAAGAATGGTGTTAAGACTAAAAGATTTGAAAATATCTAAAAGAGTAATCTAATAAATGGATATGCACTCAAAATAAGTTGTCTAATACTTAAAACATTGCTTCATCCAAGAATCAAATGGTGGCATTGTCAACTACATGGAGAAAATATTCAAAAGATTGCTAGAAAATTTAAAAGAAAAGTGACAACCTGCTAAGAGTCTTTGAACTGATTCTCTCATTTGGTCTTACAAAGGATTGATGAACAACTTTCATGGAGATTCCTGACGAATGAGCCAAATGGGGTGGAAGATTGTTTCCATGTTATCAGAAGATTTCGATAGAATACATCTTGACATGTTGAAGGAAATGAATACACAGAGCACAAACTGAACTTGGAGCTCAAGAATTTTAGGATTTTGACTGCAAAGTGACTTGAAATACACTTGGAGTGTTTAGGACTTAGTTGGTGTTTTACACATGTCGAAGGAATGTTTGCTGATGAAAAAATGCCTTTGTCATTTCTTCCTTTTGTCGAGGTTATTTGTTGTGGTTCCACAATGTATGCCCCATTTATTTATGAAATGGGGACCCCTTACTTTATTTTTGGGCTTTTTTGTAGTCCTAGTCTGAGATCTGAGCCATTTTAGGGTCTCTCCTAGTCCCCTAGTTTGTGTTTGAGTCCCACCTGAGTGGTTAATTTGTTCAAAGTTTATATATTTTGACACTAAGGGCCTTTTTTGAAAGGAAAAAGGCACACCAACATACCTAAATAGGTGCACTGATGCACCAAAGATAGTCAGAAAGGGTTTTTGATAATCACACTACTATTATTGCATAGTTGTGCAGCTACAAAGTTTCGAACCTCTCAACACCAATTAGACTGGGAGGCCTATAAAGCCCTCCTTCCTTTTTCCCCATTCTCACCTTGCCACTCATCACTTTTTCTCTCCACACCCTCCATTTCCACATCTTCACATCCTCTAAGTCAAATGTCATAGCACTATTCCTCACTTAGATCTATGCCCACCCCCTACACAAGGAAACAAACACTAAGTCAAAATATTGGTGCACACCAGCACACCTCTCTAGGTGCACTAATATGTACCAATACTCACATGTAAGAAAATAAAATAAAGCCATCGAGAAACACACAAGAAAATCCAAACTAGGTGCGCTAGTGCACACCCAAACTCCTATTAAAACAAAGGCACTCAAAATAATTAAAAAACTAAGCTAAGGAGAATAACCTTTCTGTACATTAGGCAAACTTGAGAGGTGCACTTGGTGCACCAATTCAATATTCTTAGGGTTTTAAATAGCTTTTTGTAATTAGGTGTTTGGTTTTCTTGTCTTACTCAGTTCTAGGGTTTGTTTTATTCATTATTTCCTCAATTTTGGACTAATGGACATACTTCTTTGTGCAGATATAATGGCATCCTCTTCATCTTCACTTGGCAAGAAAATGGCATTAAAACCTATCATATTTAAGTTCCAAGGCAATCTGATGAAGTCATAGTTTCAAGATGACTACTCAGACATCAAGGATACTAATATAGGGCATACTAATTTGGGGGAATTCTTGAAGATTTCTAACAAACCCACCAAGAGGTCACAAATGGTCTCCACACTTATCAGATCAGGACTTGTCAATACAACTTCACACCTAGTGTCAGTATAATCTTTAGAGCTTGTCATGACACTTGTAGAACACTTTATCGCTAAGGAGAGGGTGGTGAAGAGTGTAATAGTAGAAATTGTCCTTGATTTGTAGCCAAATAATATTGAGAAAGTATTCCACCTCCCATGGGCAGATCGATTTATCAAACTTACTTATGAACAAGCAGAAAGGTGGTACCAAGAACACATCGAGGAGGCCTCTAAGATCATTCAATTCTTGTACCTCATAGAGAAGACTCCTTTGGGGAAGAAGACTAGCAAATTTGATATGACCAAAGTGTATATGATAGAAGATATTGGATACTCCATCATACTCTTGAGTAGAGTTATGAGTTTACTTGTGGCAGGGTATCTAAATGTCTTCATGGTACACTTCATCAAAAAAATGAAGAAAGTAGAAATGCCACTAGATTGGGCTTCCAATCTAAGTCAAAATTTGTGTGAGCAGCTGGTAGTGGCAAAGAGTTGAAGGAAGTTTTACATGACATCATACCTGGTATACTTGTTGGCCACAAGAGCAATAGACTATCCAGGGCTATATAAGAGAGGTAGCATATAGGATCCTAATGCATGGCCATATATTGTCTATTCTTAGCTAATAAGGAACATGCTCTTGGAGTAGAGCATGGAGTACAAAATTGTTAATGATGCCTTCACATTCACCATAATCTGATTCATAGAAGGGGATTATGCAAAGAGATTATCAAATGATGCAGTAGCATAGATAATAGTACTTAGAGTGTACTATATCCAATTCCAAAATTTTACATATTTGAGGGTAGCTGGTATCACCGTCAACCCAAAAAAGCTCCTAAGATATCCTTGTGACAGACTTGTTTCTCTTAGAGATTGCCTGACCAACTCTTGTCTGCATATGATAGAGTCAGAAGGCAACATAAAAATGTTGGACCTGGTCATTGACTATAGGACCTTTTTGGGTAGATCAGATGTAAGATATCCCCTCATTTGAGTATGAATGGGATCAGTATCCCTTGGAAGAGTACAATTCTCCATGGCCATGTATTCACAAAATTAAGAGAGTATATTATGTAGCAGATAAAGCATTCAGCCATGAAGAAGCTATTAAAGACCATTGGATGAATGTGACAAATGACTATGATATCCAAATAAGGGATTATTGTGGAATGACTTTATATCTGGCAGAAAAGGCCTTAAAATTAAAGATTACATTCAAGATATTGTAGTAGGGTTTCGAGGAGTTGCTTGACCCTCTATTCAATAGGGATAAGAGAGGCAATAGGCCTATTATGAATGCTGAGGTTGATAGAGAAGAGAATTCTAATATCAACCATCGGGTGAGGCATGTCATTAAAATGATGTATGATTGGATCAAGAAACCATTCAAACTTGATCCAATACCTGAAATAGTAATCTTTCATGCACAAGACCGTCCATCCAGAGGTAGAGGGAAGAAAGTCACCATCTCTACATTCATAGCTCAATCACCAGTAAGGCTTGAGATGGTGCATCAACTTAATAGGCCAACTAGTTATTATCGAGCTTATAAGGGTGGAGGCCAAGATAAGAGGAAAAGAAGTTTCCCTTAGAGAGTTGAGCCAAAAGATAGTGAAATCTTGGCACCTCCACAACAAGGGGAAGAAAATGTACAAGGGCTAGAAGATACTAGAGCTTCACAAGTCCAGGTTGATTCTCAAGTGCTACCGATTGCAACTAGCCAAATGGAAACAAAGGTTGAGATTCAAGAAGTTTCTCCACCTCAGCAAATAGAACAAGTGTACCCTTCTATGCATAAAAAAGGAATAAAGATCAAGACTCCAGTCAAAAAGAGGCAAAGGGTGATCAAGAAAGTAGTTCCTATCCCATCCATCACTAAACCTATTTCTGAAGAAGATGGAGAGGAGGAGGATGAGGATGATGTATCTTTGAATAGGAGGACCTGGCTAGCTAGAGTCATAGAACATGAAATAAGAGGAATTTCCATAGTTACACCCTTGCCAATCCCAGAAGAACCTTTGCAAACTACCACATCAGAGGATGAAATGCAACAATGGATTGATGAGTAGGATTTTGAGGGGACTGATGTCTTTAAGATGTTAGATTTTGATTTCATGCCTATAGGAACTAAATTAGTTGGGGATAAGATCCAAGATACACCAACCAATGAACCTCAATAGGAAGATTGGACTCAAATGCCCCCAGAGTTACATGGACTCGAGATAGTTCCTACATCTACATCCCAGTTATAAGTCACATTTTGTGTTGATAAGGGATCGGTTACCTCTCCTCCTCTAGGGACAAAAATTGAACAGGTTCAGGTAGAACCTAAAAAAGAGCCACAACAAGCATCTACAAATGAAGTGTTAAAAGAGGGACAGATAGGTGAGAAACCTCAACAAGTTTCCTAGGTCACAGAAGTGAGAACTTTGGGCTCCACCAAAATAGAGACTGTAGAAGAAGAGCCATCATAGAGGGAGAAAACCCCAGAGAGGACTGATAAGGGAAATGGGGTAGCTAAAATAACTCCTTCATTCTTAGAAAGCAAGGCTTTGATGGAACAAATCCCAAGATGGTTGTGGAAAGAAATGATAAGAAATAAGAAGCAAAAATTCAATGTAGATGAGGAGGATATGATAGAATTAATTGAGGTTCTTTAGAAACCTAGGTCTCCATCAAAGGATGCAAGAGTATTAGCTTTTATAAATAGTGACCAAAACTAGGATTTGTTTGTACAAGTGACTATCCCTCCTCCTAATACAAAAATAGAAGATTTGGGTCTACAAGACTATCAAATCAGAGAAGTTTTGCTGGGAAATCCTACATTAGAAATAGCTAATGGTCATAATGGGAATGAAAGAAGTATTCAAAAGTTTAGAATGGGAAGGGGAAGAACTAATAACACTTCGAAGACAAAATGAAAGCCTAAAGGGATATTTAACTTAGGTTGTTAATCCTTAGATCCTGAACATCTTGAAGATACTTTAAGTGGAGCAATTGAAAGGAGGGATAGGGGAGGGGTACAATTGGATCCATTTTCTAATGCCTGTCAGCAATGGTGGGAAAGTTTTGAGGAGAAAGGAGTACTCACCATTCAAGGAAATTTGAAGCTATTACATGTCATGCATGAGAATGTGGATAAAATGGTAGCAATTTTGAATCATGATTTCAGTCTTATGGATGAGGTACATACCTAGCGAAAGGATTTCCAAGTGTTACATGTAATGAAAGGCTAGAGATATAGAATGCTTATGGATGTATATATGGTAGAAGAATTAGATTTAATTGATGATTGGATAGAGAAAATAGTGGATAGCAATAAAGTAATGGCATCATTACATGCAGAGATCCACTCACTCAAGGACCAAGCCTGAGGGAAATTTTTGGAAGTAGAAAAGCACTATAGTGTTGCATTTCTAGACTTTTTTTAAGATGATGTATGGGAGAAGTTGAGTTATATGGTGTACAAAAATAGCACTAAGACTAGGTAAGACATTGATGATATAGTGTATTATTGATCTTCTTAAGGCTAAAGTGAATGGTTACTTTAGCTAAGCCAAGAAGAAGTGTTTTCATAAAAAGCATCTGCCAAGCCTAGTTGAGAAAAAACTGTAAGCCGAGAAAACTTAGTTCAGGCTAAGCAAAATTTAGTAGGTATCGAGTGTCAGAAAATATAGTAAGTGCCAAGCATCAATAAAACTTAGTAAGTGTTGAGCATTAGGGAAATAACAGTGGTGACCAAGAAAGAAAGACTTAGTAGATGTCGAGTAATGTTAGTTTGTGGTGACTAATTAGGGAAGTACTATACATACAGTTGCAGTACCATTTCATTCAATAAATTTTGGATGATGGACAGTTAAAGCTGGACAAGATACATAAAAATGACAATCTAGGAGATATGTTTACAAAGGTAGTGACAAGGGAGAAGTTGAACTCCTCTTCAACTTTGGTTGGTCTTTTAGAATAAATAGAATAAAAGAATAGTAGAGTCGAGGGTGGTTTGATCCAGTGGTAGCCCCATTTGGTAGTGGTATTGCTATAGGATCAGTCTCCAAGTGGGAGATTGTTGTTTAATGTAGAGCCTGATCAATCCCCAAGTGGTAGATTGTTAGTTTGTGGTGACTGATCAGGGAAGTACTATACATACTTCATAGTTCTTTGGGGTCCGAGTTGTGGTTGACATATGGCCAACATATAGCTAACATGTTGTGACCCTAAAGTGGCAAAATGACTTGTATAAATGGGCTTAGGGTTAGGGATTGCATCATTTTGTGTGATACAATAATTTCTTCTTGTGGTGATATTGAGATGTAAGGGATTATGGATTGTAATCAAGCTGTAATCACTAGATAATAATTATATTGGACTTTTTGTTTGGTGGATGTAGCTTAGGGATTGGGTGAACCACGTTAAATCTTGGTGTCTTGTGTTCTCTTCTGTGTGATTTAATATTTTTTGATATTTTTTAAATTTGCATGTAATTGTTATTTATGTATGTGGTTTAATCTTAACATGCAATCCAGTGTTGACCAAGCATCAGAAGACTATTATTATCAAGTGAACAGTGTGGATGTCGAGTGACAAAAAAATAAGTTAAATTGAAGATTTTATGAATCTGAGCTAAAAAAGTTGATTTCTTGAATTATGTGAAGCATGGGGAAGATAAGCTTGATGAGATGGAGGCACAGAACTCAAGGTAAACCATTTTTAAGCAAATCTAAGGAAGATTGGAAGAGAAGTTTCTAGAGGGAACCTAATGAAAAGAGGGAGGATTCAATGAATCTAGCCTAACAATAAGATAGATGATTGTGACTGAGTGAAAAAAGATCATAATTCTCTTTATAAGGGAATACAAGGCCAGAAGTAATGAGTTATTGTTGAAAGCTAGAAGTGTTCCTTCATATGGTGACCAAAGGGATGAATCTACAATTGGCATACTAAGCAAGAAGGCTTAAGGAGTTGAAGGCTTGAAGAGTGAACAAGTTATTAGAGACTAAGGGTATGAATGCCAAGCAAAATGGAGGACTGAACTAGAGATCTGTAATCTACAAGTGAGTTGTATTTTGTTATCAGATCAAGTCCTACGGCTACTTTCTAAGCATTGTATCAGTTTGGATAAATCCTTTGGATTAAGGTTGACCTAACAATCATTTGTAAATCCTTTAACTGGGTGAAATTCTAATGGAATGTTCTAAAGTCCTCTAACAAGGCTCACTCCTAACAGGGTGATTGAAATCCTTTAACGAGGTGCTCATTAGGGGAGGGAAGTCAACTTGGGATGATTGAGGATGTAAGACATCTTGGGAAGGAACCTGATGGAGGTGGGGTACCTAGGGACCTAGGGGGGGGACCTAAGTTTGCTCCAACAATCAAGATTCCTACCAAGAAATGGTCAACCTTGTTTGGTATTAAGTCAGCCGATAAGTCTTCTTTTCCCCTAGTCAAGAATATTTCTATTACCAAGCAAGGCTCATTTATTTTGGAAATCCTAGATCAAATCATAGATATGAATATATCTAGAGCAGATCATACCCTTGTGGGGACATTTTTGGGAGCCAAACTGAATATTGAGGTACTCATAGTTTTTGTTAAAAGGAAATGGGCTTTGAAAGGACAGGTGGATATTGCAACTATGTCAAAAGGTTGTCTTTCCTTTTGTTTTTCTTGTGAAGAAGATTGCAGAAACATCTTATGTGGTGGACTATGGTTAGTGGTAAAACATACTATGGTATTACAAAAATGGTACCCTAACCTAAGTTCCTAGAATGATTCAGCTGTGCTAGCCCCTATTTGGGTTAAATTACCAAGAATGCCACTGGAGTTCTGGGTGGAAGCTTTTTTCCAAGGAATTTCTAACACCTTTGGTGAGTTTCTATTGATGGACCCAGTGGCAATGTCAAGAAGGAGATTAACTTATGCCAGAATATGTGCGGGATTATTTCAAGGGGTTGATATGCCAGAGTCCATTACTCTTTAATCCAAATTGGGTGTCTAGAAGAAGAAGATCGAATATAAATCCATTCCTTTTGCCTATTTTCATTGTCAAAAATTAGGTCATTCGGAGAAGAAATGTCCTAATAAAGTCAGCATCCCAAAGAAATATAAAAAAGAATGGATTTGGAAAGGCACTAAAGGTGTTGAGGCTGTAGAACAATACCTAATAGAGAAGAGGGTAAAAAGGGATATAAATGACACTCAGGCAAAGCCTATTGAGATGATTAGTAAAGACGGTGAGAATGGGGATCTTATGGATCAAATCCAAGTCTTAGAAATGGACCTAGCCAGTCACATTTAGCATATAATGATAAAGGATAACTATGATGAAGAAGGCCAAAGTAGAAGAATGGAAGTGGCAGAGACCAAGGAGATTTATGATGTCAATGTTGCAGAGAGAGAAATGTTAGGTCTTAGTAGCAAGAGTATTATTAATAGAAAGGAAATAGATAATCAAGAGGCATGAGATTGTATTATTATGGGACCAGATTCTCCTAAATGTCCTTAGATGAACATCAAAGATAATAGGACCTCACCACACAGAAATGGAACCTTATCAATAATAGAAGAAATAACAACCAAGTGGGTGGATGCTGAAGATATCAATAGAGCCTTGCAGGGTGAGGAAGTAGTTAATGGAGAAGTATGGATTGGTGTGGAGAACAAAAAGAAAGTGAGGATTAAAAAAAAGGAGTATCTAAAGGATAATAATATAAGAAATAATAAATAAAATTAAACACTTGGTAGAAATACAAGGATTAACAAAATAGGGGATGTTGGTCTTAACCAAACTCTAGTAGGGAGGCCTTCAAATTAGCAAAAAAGAAATTTGGAGACCAGCAGAAGTATAGTGGATGGTAGTCAAAGGACTATCTTGGAATCAAAAGCTTTTCATAAGAAATGAATATTATCTCATGGAACACCAGAGCATTGAATAATCCTCACAAGAAAGACATGGCTAGGAATATGACTAGGGATAATAAATCAGATATTGTACTTCTTCATGAAACCAAGATGCTAAAGGATAAAGTAGAAAGTATGTTTTTCTTAAGTAGTGGTAAGATCTTAGGTAGTGATGTTGATGGGGCCTCTAGTGGTATGGAATTTTTATGGAATGATAAAAATATTCATGGGGAACTTTTATCTCAGAATGAGAATATAATTAATATTAGATTTTCAAATACTAAGGATAGCACTCTGTGGGTGAAAACTAATGTCTATGCACCTAACACCAAATGGGGAAGGAAAGCTTGTTGGATGGAAATGACTAATATTAGGAAAGACTTTGAGGATTATTACTAGATCATTATGGGGGATTTCAATACAACTTTGAAGGAAAATGAGAAGATGGGGAGAAGCTAGACCAATTTGGAAAGTAGGATAGATTTGATGGAATTTATTGATAATCATATGATGCATGACATTGATTTTCAAGGTATAGATTATACTTGGACAAATAGAAGACTGGGTAAGGATCTCATACAAGTCAGACTTGATAGAGCCCTTATCAATAATGATCAGTTTCAAAGTTATAAATTCTCTTTAACAACTCAAGCCAGAGTAGGTTCTAATCATCATCCCATTTTTCTCTTACCTGACCATGTTTCCATTAAAAATAATTTTCCCTAATGATCACTTTGAAGCATAGAATGGCCAAGAAAATTTCCAGACTAAAAGTCAATAATTTTAACACAGAGGATGATGAGGATATCAAAAGAGAAGCTATGATATTTTTCAATACTCTTCTGGTAAAAAAACATAATCTTGACAAGGAAAAGTAGAAAGAATTCATGAGGTGTATTCCACAGAGCATATCTAAAGATCAGAATAAAGACCTCACTGCCATCCCTTCTAAAGAAGAAATTACAAAGATTTTTTTTCCTTTGATGGTGATAAGGCAGCTGGCCCAGATGGATTCCCCTTTCTCTTTTTTCAAACTTATTGGCACATTATACAAGAGGATGTTATTAATGGGGTCAAAGAATTCTTTGGATCTAGAAAAATTCTTAAAGAATTGAATGGTATTTTTGGCTCTAATTCCCAAAAAAACTAGGGCATATAGTATCGATCAATTTAGACCCATCAGTTTGTGCAATTCTTTTTGTAAGATCATTTCAAAAGTCCTCACTCTTAGGATTTTGACTTTATTTCCTAATTTGATTTCAAGACTGTAGAATGAATTTTTTCTAATTAGGCAGATATTGGACTCTATTATCTCAGTGCATTAAAACATTCACTCCCTCATCAAATCAAAAAAAGAAAGGTTTTTACTGAAGTTGGATTTGTCTAAGGCATAGATAGGGTAGATTGGGACTTTTTAAAGAGTGGATTGGAAGCCTTTGGATTCAATAATAGGTTTTTAGAGTTGGTTAATATGTTGGTCTCCTTTGCCATTTTATATGTTCTTGGTAAATGGGTCTCGAACTCCTTTTTTCATGCTTCCCAATGCTTAAGATAAGGGGACCCTTTTGTTTAAAATAATTAATCAATTTTATATTGTCTTTGATGTAACACAAAAATGTAATATATTTACCAATCGGTGTATTTCGAGCTCACTTGGGCGATGAAGAAAGTTTTTTATGTGTGCCAAGAATTCTAGTGTTTGCCAAGTTTAGAATACAATTTCTACCAAGTTCACTCAGGCATCAAAGAGAAGTTTGTAGAAGTCAAGTGTTAACCAAGCTCACTCAATTACCAAAGGAAGTTTACAGAGTTGTAGTGTTAACTGAGTTCACTTGGTTAATATAGGAAAATCAATTCAATGTTAGTGTCTACCGAGTAGGGTTGGCTAACAAAGGATTTTCTTGTTTTGGCATATTGAGTTTTATAGATTTGTTTGTTGGTTCTAGCCAATTGAAGTGATGAAGAATTATTGTCATAAGTTGTATTCAAATTGATTTCACAATGTATATTATATAATTATAAGGTCAAGTTGAGGATTGAATGTGTGAGAATGTGTGGAAGATAAGAAGATGCTTAGAGGAAGCGAATTGGAAGGATAAGAAGAATATCCTTGTTGGGTTGCAAAAATTAATCTAATCAAGAAGGATCAAGTATTTGAGCCAAAATTGAGATTTCAAATCAGCAATATAGTTGCACCAGAAATCAATTCATTTCATTGTTATTCTCTAACCCTTATAGCAGTGTATCAAATCTCTTAACAAAGTTAGCCTAACAACTATTTTTCAAATCCTCTAACAAGGTGATTAAATCTTCTAATAGGGTCACACCTAAAAATGTGTTTTGTAACCTTTAATAGGGTTGGCTCCTAACAAGGCTCACTTCAGAAGAGTGAAAAATAGTAACTAGTTGTAATTGGTGATTTTTCCTAAATTGGGTTAATACGCTAAATCTTGGTGTCACTTGTGTTCGTGTTATTTCTTTTATGTGTATGCAACTAATTTAATTAAGGTTAATCATAGTTAATATCTTAAGATCTGTATGTTCAATATTTGTCAAGTAATAGTTGATATTATAGTGCTTTCCAAGTTATAGCATATTGATAGCGTTAACCAAGTGCCTGTGTGTTAACCGAGTAATAGCAGTTTCAGTAGAGTTTATGTTTTGAATTAACATCTAAGGGGTATTGGATTTATTTTTTTGGTAATTGATTCACCACTCCCCTCTTAGTTACTCTTATATTTCCAACAATTGGTATCAGATATTTTGGTGCTTGCAGAGAAGGTTTCAAGGACCTAAGCTAAAGATCAAGATGTCTTACAGGAGAAAGATTCCCAAGTTTAACAAAGATAACTTTGAGGCATGGCAAGAACTTATGAAGCTACATCTGGCAACCATCAATGATTCAGGTCTAAAATATTTGAATACTTAGTATAAAGCTCCTATTGGAACATTGACTATGGAGGAGATTTCTAAAAAGAAGAATCATGACATTATGATGATTGACATTGTATCAACTCTTAACTAAGATAAATTTGATGAGGTCAATGGGTGTGCTACTGCTCATGAGATGTGGACCAAACTGAAAGATATCTATGGAGGTGATGATAATGTGAAAAGAGTCAAGGAAGAAATCTTGAGAGGTTAGTTTGATTAGATGAAGATGAGAGAGGATGAAAACATTGCAAATTATGTTGATAGAATCAAAGGTAGTGTTAGTGCAATCAAAGCCTCTGGAGGGAAAATTGATGATGTCATAGTGGTAAGTAAGGTACTCAGGACCCTTCTTCCTATATAAGCAATTAGAGTGTCATCCATTCAAGAGATGAGATGTGATCCAAATAATAAGATAACCTTGGATGCTCTAGTGGGAAGGTTGATAGCATTTGAGCTAGATAACTATGATAATTATGTTCCTAGTTCTAGAAATCTTGAGTCTGCATTTGAAGCCAAGTTGTCACTCAATAAGAAATTCGCAAAGTCTAAAGGCAAACAATCAGTAAGTGAAGAGGAAGACAGATCTGATAGTGATCTTGAAGCCATTAAAGCAATGCTCACAACAAGATATCCCAAAGGTAAAGGAAAGTATAAAGGTAAAATTCCTCTAATCTATTTTTCTTATGAAGAAGTTGGCCACATTGTTGCAAGGTGTCCAAATAGAGAAGATAAAGAAGAAAAGAAGAAAAAGTATAAAGGAAAGAAGGATTTCAAGAACTAAAAGGACTACAAGGACAAAGGTAAGAAGTGTTGGTTCATGACTAAAAATTTTGATAGTAGTGATGATGATGAAATGGTTTATATTACTGTAAAAGATGAATCAGTTAATGAAGATGATAAAATGGCACTTATTTCTCATGTTAGAAAAAATGATACATGGATTATTGATAGTGGTTGTTCTCATCATATGACTGGTGATAAAACAAAGTTTGAACATATGGAACACTATGATGGTGGAAGTGTAAGATTTACAAACAATGAACCATTTTGCATAAAAGGAAAAGGTTGTATTTCTCTAACCAATGAACTCAAATGTGATAATGCTTATTGGGTTGAAGGATTGAAACATAATCTACTAAGTGTGGCATAGTTGAATAAAATTGGATTCAAGGTAGAATTCATGAATGGGAAGGCCAAGCTACTAGATGGAAAAGGAAATCTAGTTGGGTCTGGTAATAAAACAAAAGGTAACCTATTCTACCTAGATCTCAATAAAAGTTCATGTTTCATTGTTCAAGTAGAAGAAAGTTGTTTATGGCATAAAAGCTTGTGTCATGTGAACTTTGATAACCTAATCAAGATAAGCAAAAATAAAAGAGTGAGAGATATTCCTAGTCTGAGGAAACCTGACAAGGGCCTATGCAAAAATTGTCAAATTGGTAAGATGGGCAAGACAATTTTGAAGAGCAAGAACTATCATTCTGAAAAAGTCTTGGAGTTGGTTCATACAAACCTTTGTGGACCTATTGGCATAGAGAGCTATAGTGGAGATAAGTTTTTTTTTTTTTTTTTTTATGATTATTCTAGGATGATAACAATAATGTATCTGAAAAATAAGTCTAAAGCTTTTCAAAAGTTCAAGTGATATCTGACAAGAGTAGAGAAGGAAATGAGAAAGAAGATAAAATGTTTGAGATTAGATACAGGAGGTGAATTCATTTCTAATGAATTCAATGAATTTTTCACTGAAAGAGGAATCAAAAGACAAGTATCAGACCTTGGTACACCTCAATAGAATGGTACAGCAGAACGAAGGAATATATCAATCATGGATTGTGCAAGAACCTTGATGATAGAAAAGAATGTTGCAATCAAATATTGGAAGGAAGCAACTAGTACAATAGATCATACCTTAAATAGAGTATAGCTAAAGAAAGAATCAAATCAGACTCCTTATGCACTATGGTATGGCTACAAACCTAATGTAAGTTACTTGAAAGTATTTGGTAGTAGATTTTATATTTTGAAGGAGACTATGGAAGGTAAATTTGATGTCAAAAGTGATGAAGGCATATTCCTAGGATACTCCAGTAGAATTAAAGCATACAAATATTTGAATCTAGCTACTCATAAGATCGTATAAAGTGCACATGTGAAGATTGATGAGTTTGTAGAAAAGAGTGATGAAGAGAGTAGCAAAGAACCTAAAGACTATAGAAAGTTTATTTACTTTGAACCTGATATATTGCCTAATATAATTGGAAGTTATTAGACTTCACCTCCCAAGTCCCAAAATCTCTAGAAGCATCCAAGTTGCATCCAGTAAAACCTGAGTCATAGTCTAAAGGACCCGAGTCGCAGTTAGAAGCTACCGAGTTGCAACCAATGTAACTTGAGTCTGAGTTTGAAAGACTCGAGTCATAGATAGTGCGACTTGTACATGATGTAGATGATCATTGTGAGGCAAGCAGATAAAAGTTCCAAATCCAAAGTACCTATATTAGCAAGATATGTTAGAAGGCACCATATACTTGAGAAAATCATTGGAGACAAATCAGATGGTACAATGACAAGGAACAAATTGAAAGGTACATGTTTGCTTACTGAATTTGAACCTAGAATAGTTAAAGATGCTTTGGATAATGAAAGTTGGATTGAAGAAATGAATCAAGAGATAGAATAGAGAGAAAGGAATAAAACCTGGAATCTTGTTCCCAGACCAAAGGATAAGAATGTAATTGGCACTAAGTAGGTTTTTAGAAATAAGTTGATTGAAGATGGAGAAGTTTCAAGAAACAAAGCAAGGTTAGTATGCAAAGGTTACTCTCAAGAAGAAGGTATTGATTATGGTGAAACTTTTTCTCCTATTGCAAGATTAGAAGGTGTTAGGATGTTACTTTCTTATGCTACACATAAAGGTTTTAAAGTGTATCAAATCGATGTGAAATCTGCATCCTCGAATGGAATTCTTGAAGAAGTTTACATAGAGCAACCTGAAGGTTTTGTAGATCCTAGAAAAAGGGATATGGTATGTAAACTATACAAAGAATTATATGGTCTCAAACAAGCTCCCAGAGCTTGATATGAAAGACTTAATAATTATTTAATGAAGATTTGTTTTCAAAGGACTAATGATAACAACAATCTTTACATCAAAGAAGGACCAAACAAGAAGATTGTGTTGGTAGAAATCTTTGTGGATGATACATTGTTTACTGGAAACGATGATTTGTGCAAATCTTTCTTAGAGGAAATGAGTAAGGAATTTGAGATGTCAATGTTTAGAGAAATCAAATTCTTTGTTGGCTTGCAAATTCAACAGAAGAAAGATGGTATTTGCATTACTCAATCTAAGTATATCAAGGAGATACTAAAGAAATTTGGAATGGAGGATTTGTGACTAGTTGGAACACCTATGTCTATTGGATATAAGCTTTCCAAAGATTATGATTCTAAGGAGATAGATCAAACCACATACAGATCAATGATTGGAAAATTGAAGTATGTAGTATATACTAGGCCTGATATTGCTCTTGTAATTGGTATGGTGGCAAGATTTTTAGCTAATCCTAAAGAAAGTTATATGATGGCAATCAAGAGAATCATGAGGTATGTGAAGAGTACTAAAGATTATGGATTATGGTAAAAAAAAAGGAGGCAACTTATGTTAGAATTCTTTAGAATAACTGAGAGGGGGGGGCGGGTGGGGGGGTGTGAATCAGTTATTCAAGGTCCAAATGCCCTATTAATAACTTTTTACTACTTTTAATGAATCCATACTTAAATCAATCATATAAGCAAGTTACAGTAAATCAACATGCAAAGATAAAACACTCAAGATCAACACACGACACAATGATTTACGTGGAAACACAATTTGGGAAAAACCACCAGTAACATGCTACTTGATTCTCACTCTTTTGAAGTGATGCCCTGTTAAAGGCTTATAACACACTGTTAAATGTGACCTTGTTAGAGGATTTCACCAAATTGTTAGGAATAGGCCTGGTTAAAGGTCTTTAGAACATTCACTTGGAATGTCACCCTGTTAAAGGATTTTTCTAATGGTTGTTAAACCAACCTAAGTCCATAGGATTTAGACTTACAGTTACAATTGCTAGAAAGTAACAATAATGGTCTTTCGATCTGATATAACTTACAACATACTTTGCAAATTTCAGATCACACTTTCAGTTCAATTCTTATGCTTGGCTTTAATCTCTTTAGCTCTAACTGCTTGTCTTCCTCTCAAGCTTTGTCTCCTTGAGTCCTCTAACTCATTCTGCCAATGCAATCATCTTTGTGGTCATCTATACAAATAGAATTTTTGCGCTATCTTCTCCTAGGCACATTCCTCAGCATTTCATGCTTTTATGCTTGACCACTGTCTCCTTTTCTTCTATCCCCTCTCACTTTCTCTTTCTCTTATTAACTTATGTCTTCTTATATAGAAGTTTGATTTGCCTTTATTGCTCAATTCTCCCTCTTCAATTTTAGGGTTTCAAAATTAATTAGGTAGGATACAATGTATCTACCCCATATCTTGTTTTCTTCTTCAAACTTTGCCAGTTGTATCTTAAAAAAGTTCTACATGGTGTTCTGTGCCACCAACTCATCATTCTTATCTTCCTTTTAATTCACATGTTTCTAGATAACAACCTTGTTGGCTTAGATCTGGCAAATCTTCGATTTCCTAAATAATGCAGCAACTCGGCATTATTGAGTTATTGGTGCTCGGCACCTCTATGTTACTCAGCACCTATACCAGCTGGGCACTTGAACTTGCTCGGCACTTGAACTTAATCGGCACTTGAACTTACTCGGCACTTGAGCTTACTCGGCACTTGATTCTACTCAGCACCACTCGGCATCTGAAGTTTACTTGGCATTAACTAGAACTTGCTCGGCTCTTACTATCTTGCCCAGCTCCTTCTCTCTAATGAACTTAGTTTCAGCTTTACAAAAGACTTAGTTAAAACCTTAAATCTTTGATATGTTTCAGTGTGCCCATTCTTTGTAGTATGTCATCAAATACATTCTTTCATCAATGGCTTAGTTGATCCTTGTACTTCATTCCAACATCATAACTTCAACCTTTCTCTAGGTATTTTAGTTACATCTTATTAATTGCCTCCACCTTGACAATCAACTAATTGATAGTATTTGGATCACTAAAGCAATTGTCATCCCTGCAAGTAGCAAGTTTGACATCAATGACAAAAAAATGATTGAGGACATTCTTTACTAGTTCCATATTTTATTCCAACAATCTCCCTCAACTTTTCTTATAATTATTTCAATCATTTCCAACAACTTAGATTTGAAAGCCTTCACTGATGTAGATTAGACAGGAAGTGTTGATGATAGGAACAGTGTTAGTGGTGGGGCATTCTTTCTTAGTAAGAGATTAGTGTCTTGGACAAGTAAGAAGTAGAATTGTAGCTCTTAGTATACAATAGAGGTAGAGTATGTTGTAGCAATAGTAAATTCTTCCAATATTGTTTGGTACAAATATATGTTGGCAGGTATGAAGGTAGAAATTAAGGATCCAATGGTTATCTTCTATGATAACACCAGTGCAATCAATATATCAAAGAATCCTATGATGCATACCAAGACCAAGCACATTGCAATAAAATATCATTTTTTGAGAGAATTGGGGCAAGACAAAGAGGCGAGATTGGAATATATGAATACTAAAGAACAAATTGCAGGCATATTCACCAAGTCATTACCAAATGATGCATTTTTGTATCTAAGAGGTAAGCTAGGGGTTATTCCCCTATCTTAAGCTCACTAAATGAAGTTTAGTGATGCATCAACCAGAGAATGTTGAATATTAGTCAAGTTGATGCAATAATGAAAGGGAAAATTACATATTAATCAATACATCAGGTACATTGGAAATTCATTATGTATAATCTTTGGCATAAGATGTCAAAGAGGGAGAGTTTGTTGTCATATTACATATAATTTTCTAAAGAGGGAGAGTATACATATCACAAAAAAATTGTTTGAATATGTCAAATAGGAAGAACAAGTGGTATGATATCAAAGAGGGAGAATTTGCTATCAGAAGAAGATGTTGAAGACAGATTTTTCTAACAGAGGGTGAAATTGGAGTCAGAGGAAGAGATTGAAGTCAGAAGGAATTTACATTGATAAAGGGAGTTCTAATGGATGAGAATTAGAATGAAACTAAGGATATTATCCTTACTTTATTTTTCTTTAAAGTTTCATTGTATTATGACATGTTGTGTTGCCGTCAATGCTAGAGAGGGAGATTTTTGAAAATAATTGATCAATTGTATATTATCTTTAATGTTACATGAGATGTCATATCATTACTAGTTAGTGTATTTTAAGCTCACTCAGGCGATGAAGATAGTTTCTTGTGTCTATTGAGCATTCTAGTGTCTGCTAAGTTCAAAAGATAGTGTCTATTGAGTTCACTTGGGCATCAAAGAGAAGTTCACAAAAGTTGAGTTTTAATCGAGCTCACTCAATTAACAAAGGAAAGTTGGATGGAACTAGTGTTAACCAAACTCACTTAGTTACCAAAGGAAGTTTACAAAGTTGCAGTGTTAACTGAGTTCACTTGGTTAACTTAGGAAAATCAATTCAGTGTTAGTGCCTACTGAGCAGGATCAACTAACAAAGGATTTTCTTGTTTTGGCATATTGAGTTTAATAGATTTGTTTGTTGGTTCTAGCTAATTGTAGAGATGAAGAATTATTCTTATAAGTTATATTCAAGATGACTTGACAATGTATATGATATAAAGTATAAGGTTGAGTTCAAGATTGAATGTGTGAGAATGTGTGGAAGATAAGAAGATGCTTAGAGGAATCAAATTGGAAGGATAACCAGAATATCCTTGTTGGGCTACAAAGATTAATCTGAGCCAGAATTGAGATCTGAAATCAGCAATACAATTGCATCAGCAATCAAGTCATTTCATTGTAACTCTCTAACCATTTTAGCAGTATATCAAATCTCTTAATAGAGTTAGCCTAATAGCTATTTGCAAAATCCTCTAACAAGGTGGCATTTCTAGACTGAAGTGCCTAAAGACCTCTAACAAGACCACTCCTAATAGGGTGATTCATCCTCTTGTTAGGATAAAACCATGGATAGAAATAAAAGCTATATGTAAATATAACCAATAACATAAAATAATGGATCACACAGAAAATGAACACAAGGCACCAAGATTTAACGTGGTTCACCCAATCCCTGGGCTACGTCCACCAAATAGCAAGTTTGATCTTATTACAATCTAGTGTTTACAACCTGATTACAATCTGTAATCCCTTACAGCTCAATACTGCCGCAAGAAGCAATTTTGCATCACAACATAATGAAAAATACCTAACCCTAAACACTTATATACAAGTATTTTATGTCATTTTAGGGTTACAACATGTCGGCCATATGTCGGCTAACCCCACTAATTATGAAGTATGTACAGTACTTTCCTAATCAGTCACCATAATCTAACACCTCTAATAGGGTCACACCTAGTAGTGTGTTTTGTAACCTTTAATAGTGTTGGATCCTAATAGGGCTCACTTCAGAAGAGTGAAAAATAGTAACTAATTGCAATTGGTGGTTTTTCCCAAATTGGGTTTCCACGTTAAATCTTGGTGTCACTTATGTTCATGCTATTTATTTAATGGGTATGCAACTAAGTTAACTAAGGTTAATCAAAATTAATAGATTAAGATCTACATGTTTAGTATCTATCGAGTAATAGATGATATTATAGTGCTTGTTGAGTTACTACATATTTATAGTGTTAACCAAGTGCTTGTGTGTTAACCAAGTAACAACAGTTTCAGCAAAGTTTATGTTTTGTATTGACATCTAAGGGATCTTGGATTTTTTTTGTGGTAACTAATTCACCACTCCCCTCTTAGTTACTCCTCTTATATTTTCAACACCTTTATCCCCTATTTTATTCATTTTAATGGTTGAATGTTTGGGTAGATTTGTGGAAAATATGGTGCAAAAGGGGGATTTTGTGGGGTTGAGACCTTCATCAAAGGAACTAATTTATTCTCACCAATTTTTTTTGGATGAATCGATTGTTATGGGAGAAGCTTCAGTCAAAAATGCTAGAAATATTAAAAAGGCTCTTGATGATTATGGGTAGGCCACGAGACATATTATAAATTGGAATAAAAGCTCTATTTACTTTTCTAATATTAATGTGAATAGACAAACTAAAATTCAAAGAATTATGGGGTGTGAAATTGGTAGCCTTCCAGGTTCTTATCTTGGGTTACCTCTATGTCTTGACCCTCCTGAGTCTTTTTGGAGCTCTGTGATTGATAAAATCTATACAAAGGTAGCTGGGTGGAAAGGATCTCTCCTTAGCCAGACTGGTAAGACAATTATGTTAAAATCTGTCATTCAAAGAATCCCCCTATATTCTTTGAGTATTTTTAAGATACCTAAAAAAAAATTATGGCTATTGAAAGAATTTAGAGGAACTTCTTATGGAATGGTGGAAAAGAAGAAAAGAATGGCACTGATTGCTTGGGATAAGGTTTGTAAACCCATTAAAAAAGATGGTCTAGGTTTAAGAAAGGTTAATAATATGAATGATTTCTTATTTGCTAAGCTCATTTGGAGATTGTATAATGATTTTAGAGAATGGAAAGACATATGGAATAACAAATATAATTTTGAGAACAAAAGTTACAATCTTTTTCTTAATAGTGGTGAAGTTCAAGGGCGCTCAACTATTTGGAAGCAAGCCCAAAAAAATAAGAAGATTATAAATAAAGGAGTGAGATGGAAGGTTGGCAATGGCAAAACTATTCAATTCTAAGAGGAAATTTGAATTCTTGATCATGCTCTGAGTTATAACCAGTAGTGGAATGGTTATATGGTGCAATACAAGTCCTTTTTGGGGTCAGATGTTGTAGATTATTAAGAAGGAGACAAATGGGTGGATCTTACCAGAGTGGATGATTCTCTAAATGAACTTAATAAAATGATGAATGTTTTCTTTCTAGTTAATGAGGAGGATTCTCTAATATGGAAATTTAATCCTAATGGATTGTTTTTTGTCTCTTCTCTATACGATTATACCTTTGAAGATTCTCATGAACCTTGTTGGGCTAAAGCTTGGTTCAAAGGTCTGACACCTAAAGTTAACATATTTTTTTGATCTAATTACAGGATAAAATTCTTAATACTGATAATTTAAAGAATAAAGGTATGTATCTTGTTATAAGATGTTACCTTTACAAGGAAGAGGAAGAATCAATTGACCATTCATTTCTCCTATACTAGAAGCTTATGGGGAAGGATCTTTAGATTTATGGAGATGGAGTGGGTTCTCCCTTTCAATAGACAAAATTTTTTCTTAGCTTGGAAGTCACCCTCTTAGAATGCCTTGATTAATAATTTATAGAACTTTATTCTACCTTACTTATGTTGGGGTGTTTGGAAGGAAATAAATGATAGGGTACTTAGGGGCAAGGAGTCAAACTCTAATCAGATCTTTCACAAGATCAAGAGTATGGTGATAGAGAATATCAGACTTAGTGGCAAAGGCATGGAACTTCATGATGAATGGGAAGCCAAAGAAATGAAGAAATAAAGAGTGGAAGGGATCAGTTATTCTCAAAGTGATAGAAGTCTTAGAAATATGGCTAGATGGGATTGCCCACCAAAAGGATGGTATAAGATTAATTTTTATGGGGCCTGCAAAGGAAACCCAGGGATTGTGCCATGTGGTATTGTTAGCAGAAATGAAAATGGGGATAGTATTGGTGTTATGGCTATCCCTATTTGAAAGCAGACCAATCATAGAGTGAAAGCTAGTGTAGCTCTTTATGGTCTCTTATATGCTAAGAGTGTGAATTTGGAGAAACTTTGGCTTGAAGGGGACTCACTAAATATTATTAACTGTCTCAACAAAGTTAATAACCCCTCATGGACCATTCATATCATTATACATTAAGCTATAATTTTGATCAACTCTTTTCAAGATTGTGTTATCACCCATAATTTCAGAGAAACCAACAAAGTGGCTAACTAGGCAAAAAATGTGGCTTGTAAAAGTCACATGAAGATGACTTGGAATAATGGTATTAACATCCCAATTGATGGGCTATCTTTGATAGAGTATGATAGAATTGGAAGTAGACAAAAGTGTTTTAATAATGATGAAAATGGCAATTAGGAGTATTTATAAGATGTATTGGAGTGGGGGATTGTGGATTATGATTATTTTTTATGAGACTGCTCACTTATTACCACATGAATTGTGGGTATTCTTGCAAAAGAGAAAAACATGTTGTGCTTCTGAAATTGAGAACTATAGTTTGCTTGAGTTCACTAGTAAAGAGAGTAATTTTTGTAGATTAAGGAATATGGGAGGTAAAAGGAAGAGGAGTGAGCTAGGAAGTTCCAAAGAATGGAAGCAAAAACCATAAATTTGGGACATTTTAGAACAAGGTAGGTTTACAAGTTTCATGGAGAAACTCAAGGGAAGCAATTTAACTACCACCAAATAGTTCATCAAAATTTGGAAGAATGGTAGCATTTTGGTGGGTAATTAGAGGATGGAAGTCATGGAGGATATTATTGTTGAAGCCACAGACCTGGAAGCGGATGGTATTAATTTCTACATAGACAAAGAAAAAATTTGAGAAAGTTGTGGACGAGTTTGAAAAGGCGACCAAGGAGAGAAACAGGTTGGTCAAAATTGGAAACTCTTACTTCAGCCCGCATTCTATTTCTAGACCCTGGATGTTTGTTATGTTTGTGGCTATTGAGTATTTAACCCATGATGGTCATTTTACTAAGATTCATGGACACCACTTCATGTTGATTAATCATTTTAGGCATAGAGTTAGAATAAATTTCCCTTTCTACCTGAGGTAGTCTCTGGATACTACCATATTAGCCCTTTAAAATGACCACGATGGAGATCATGCTTTTCATGAATTTTTGATGGTGTTGATTATGTATCTACTTAAATCTAAAAAAGTGGATAGACCTCATATCAGCAAAAAGATTTTAGAGTGTGATATTGAGGAGACTGACTCAGATGAAGCCTGTGAGGATGAAATTGGGGATGAAGAGGCTGAGTTGGTGGCTAAAAAGAGGAAGAATCTCTCCCGAGGGGGCTCGACACATAAGAAAAGGAAAGGAAGTGAGCTGGATTATGAGAAAGAGATGGAGGATGGTGAGGAGTCTAAAGACGAAAAGGGGAAGAAAACAAACGGAAAGACTAGCATATTTTATACATAAATAGCTCAAAGAAGTATGAGAAATTTTTGAACATCCCCTCAGATGATGATCTTCTAATTTAGAAAAAGGAGAATGACCTAAAAGGTAAGAAGAGTTTGATTTGTGGGAAGACTGAGGATAAAGGCAGTAATGATGACCCTAGGAAGGATAATCTGGACATTGGTGAGGAAAATCTAAACTATACCAGTACTCAAGATTATCAAGGGCATATTAAGGGTGTCTTTGGAAACACTAGTGAGATGAGAAGGGACATCAACAAGATGAAGGAATAGATGCAGGACATAAGAAGGGCTTTTGATCATCTAAGCAAGACTAATAGAGGTGAGCTAACTTTAGGCCAATAATTGGATAGATTCTTGGAGGTGATTGGGAATGTTGAAGAGGTTCTATAACTTGATGAAGAGATTCCCACCTCTAGAAGCCAAAATAGAGCTATGGAACAAAGGTTGAAGTACAGGTAGAAGAAGATGGATACAATGGAGAACAGAGTTGATATTACTAAAAAAGGGATAAATAAATTTTCAAATCAACGCTCCTCCATTTTGAAAGTTGTAGTGGATAAAATTAAGAATTTGTTGAACAAGCTAGAATAGGAGAGGAACTAGGTCACAAAAGATAAGAATGAGGACCAATGACCTAGCAAGTGTACAAGGGAAAATTCAAAGAAGAGAGAGGGTATGGATGAAAAAGAGGTTGAGGAACTGAAGACCTTTGCTACAAACATGAACATCCTATCTGATCAGGCTACTGAATTACTGAAGACCTTATAGCTATCTTGATGTTGTCTTTATGCTATCTTTTTGTTTTCCTTCTTCATGTTTGATGTTTTATGATATTTTGTTCTAGCTTTTCTATTTGTATAGTTTTGAGGCACATTTTCTCATGGGTTTTCATTTCTTATTTACTTATTACTTTGTAAAAGGTTTTGGGTCCTTTCAAAACCTATTTTTACTTAATCAAAGCAATGTGCATTATATCCTTTAGCAGGGTTGGCTCCCAATAGGGCTCACTTCAGAAGAGTGAAAATTGGTAGCATGTTATTTGTGGTTTTTCCCAAATTAGGTTTTCATGTTAAATCCTTGTGTCAAAATGTGTGATTGATTTTATGGTCTTTAATGTTTATATTTCTGCAAAGTTATTTTGACCTAGGAAAGTGACCTGCTAAGTTATGGAATTATTGGATGCATGCATGATATGGATATGAATCTATTAAGTATTGAAAAGTTTTATTTGTACATTTGAACCTTGGATAATTGATTCACCCCCCTCTTAGTTATTCTAAACATTTCAAAATTTTTGATACAAGTCCTTTCCTTCAGATGTATAGCTCCTTAGTACAAACATTTAATATTGTTAGATCATTTCTAATATTTCCATGGATTGTACTAAAAAAAATTGCATCCGGTACTACTTGAGCTTTCACAAAGGTTGCATCCTCAAGAGTAGAAAAATGTTTGTCAAATACTTTCACTATTTTCTCTGCTCTTTTCTTTGAATCTTGTTCAATGGTCCATATAGATATGGTGCTTTAGAGTCTACATGTTACCTTTTCTAGGGTGCCTTGTGTACTCTTGCTCAATTTATTAGTTTTCTCTACAATTTTCCTCATGGAATATACTTCAAATTGACATGATTTCTCCATGTCCATGTCTTTTGTCATCTTCATGTTAGTCAATAAACTCTAAAATGGTGATTGGGAGGTGGTAGAACTAGGCTAACCAACCTCTTTGGTAGGTTTTATCAACTACATTTGAGTGTCTTCACTAATTTTCTTTATTCTCTACTCATCTTGTGCTTGTACTAATGGTTGATCTTTGTCCATTGATATTTCCTAAGTCTTCTCTTCTTCCTTCCTCTTTTCTTTGTCTTCAACTTGTGTCTTAGTCTGTGTTGTCATATATTTTACTATTGTAATATGTTAGACTATGTTTATGTCATTTTCCTTGTAGGCTAGAGTATGTGTTTTCAGTACTAGATACTAGTGTATGTGCACTATCATGTGACCAAGTCAAAAGAATAGGTTGTGATGATTCTTCATTACAAAAACCAATTTTTTCAAGACTATGTTGTTCTTGCTACTCCCCATCACTAGTTTCTATATTTTTTGTCATCAAATTACCAACATCAAATTTAGGTTGATCCTTAAATGGATCCTTGGTAGTAACAACTATAATCTTTATTCCTCCAATAGTCATGGTTTCATCATGTTTCTCAGGGGCATCAAGATGAGTGTTCATTGTATTCATTTTAGAGTCAACTTATGATTGTTCTTCTATTTTTTCTATTGTGACTATAGGAATGGTACCCAATATACCCAGTTCACCTAATACTTGATAAGCTAGTTGTTATGTTTCAGCTTGCACTTCATTATACCAGCCTCTTGTTGCTCTTATACTCATATTGTCTCTCTCAAAAGTGGATGTAACTTTTGTTTTATTCTTTCTAACTACTCTTCACTCTCAACGATACAACACTTGAAAAAAAATTATCCCCTCATCTCTAATTCTTCTTGTTTATCTATTTTCCTTGATTGATTTATCTTTTAATACATCTATTTAGGCAATGTGCCAGGTAACGTAGTTTGATCAATGACCTTCTAAAATTTATCATATATTTGATAACTAGAATATGCAAATTTATTTTCTGATTAGGATCATAAATATCATATAATTTATTTCATTTCTCCAAATTTCCATCTTTCATGATCATTTCACTCATTTTCCCTATATTTGGCTTCCAATTTGGTGTAGGAGCACCTAGAGTTTTAGGCTAAACCCTAACATAAATTTGGATTGTAAGTGATTTTATCCAAGTCACTAAGAAATAAGGAATCAAAATATTCACAAGGGTTTGTTAAAGTATTTAATAGATCAATAATATGTGTGGCACAAGTTTGTCAATGTGTGCCAAAAAGTTGTCACAAGTTGTCAAGTAGAGCAAGAATAGGACAAAGAGTCAAAATGACCTTGAATTTTTTTTAATGATTTGGAGCTATGTTAAATAATCTTAGATAAGATTATAAGATCAATCTACACTCTTTTGGATGGTATATAAGTTGTAAAAGCATCAAAGTTGCAAAGTTGCAAAAATTGTCAATGACAACATTGCAACTTTGCAATAGTTTCATGACAACATTTGACAAAAACATGGAAATGTGGTAATAATTGGTTGTGATTAAGTAATAACTATTTGATCATATATAATGGAGTTATTTAAGACCATACAAGGTCTGCGATGGAGGTTGGAAGTTTGTGCATACCAAGTTGCTTAATAAAACCTATCAGTTTTCTTACAGACTTAATTATAGTCATCATGCAACTTGAGTATCCATATGATAATGGATTGACTTGAGAAATTTGTTTGCATGTTTATATAGGGTAATTCATTTACATTCTTTGTGTGCAATTATAGTTATAGATTATTTTTTCTTGGTGAAAATAAATTCCTTCCTCTATGATTGGTTTACTAATCCATACAGAGTAAAAGGACTAAAAATGGCTCTAAAATGAAATCCCACAATGGGACATATATGACCACCTGGTATATGCTATGGAATATTGTAAATAGTGTACATATGCAATTTGGGCTCATGGTATTTAGGGTTGATATTTTTACTACCAAGCCCTAAGCAAGTTTTGTTGTACCCGGCTAAGAGACTTAGTGATGGCAGTGAAAGGATGGAGGGTTTAATGGATTGGTAAGGGAAATCCAAGTTCTTAAATGTGTAGATGACTCTTCAAGAAAATTTTGTGCAAAAATAGAGGGAGGTTTGAATCCATTTGTTGAGTGTTTGAATCATTTGAAGTCATTACATAATATACAAGCTTTAAACCCTTGATTTTTGGCCTATTTCTAGGAAGGAGATGTAATGACATGTTGAGGGTTTGAAACCTTAAAAATCCTTGAGTACTGTAAAAAGGGTATCTATAATGGAGATCATTTTGGGGGATTGTTGAGAAATTTTTGGAGTTATTCAATAAAAGTCTTATTAAGATATCTAAATAGACCTAAAAGGGCTAGTAGCACTATACTAAGGGTATCATGACATCAATAGAGAAACTATGGATAGCATGAACAAAATACTTCAAGATTGGGTAGTATGGTGTTTTTTGGAAGCCCATACATTCAATTTGAAGATGAACATAGTCATGTTCATGGTGTGTTGAAAGATTAACTTATTAAGTTGAGTTCCATAGAGGAAGAGTGAGTAGGGTGAAGGAACAACTTGGTAGAGAAATCTTTTTGGGGAGGGGAGTTGGGTTAATAATTCCTCTAGGGTAGGGTCATTGCAAGAACCCTAGAAAGGCCAAGTTAAGGTCTTGAAGGAGTCCACAAGGAGATTGGACATAGGAAGAAAGATCTCCCTATCAAAATTGTTTTTCTTTTTGACACTACTTGGTTTTGGTTGATCTACTTTAGATTATTGGTAATGATTTCTAGATTATATTGTGTATAATTTTTTTAATGTCAACATTTCCAATCATACTATGTGATTCATTATTAGGATGAGGAGAGCAAGAGCTACAAAAAAAAGTGTGTTGTAGATGGGGACTAACTCATAAGATAAAGAGATAGAGGAAAGAGAGATTGCACATAAACCAAGGGTTGAGATCAAACTAAAAACTAACATAAAATAAACAAAATTATAAATAAAATAATAGAGTGAATGACAGAGTAAGAAACCAACTAAAACCACAAAAAACCCATCAAAAGAAAGAGGCATAGAAAATAATGAGATAAAGTAAAGAAATGAGAGAAATTAAACCAAGATAAGAAAATCCTACGAAATGATAAATACCATTTATGGAAATATGTGTGAAGGTGTGTGTATGTGTGCTCACATGTAGATATTTATAGAATATATATAACCCATATCTATGTTATAGAAATTAAATATATGTGTGACACTTTCGAGTGTAATCACCTAAAAATGGTCATCTAGACTATTAGCTCCCTTTTCAACATTTTGGCTAAATTAATTTAATCACTTACCTAAGCCAAATTGCTAATAATCAATTTATTTGATTATAACCTATAGTTTGACTATGCTATCCTAAGTTCATTATTTGATTAAAAGAACATGTCCCCTTTTAATTAAATAAAAGACCCCATTCTTCTAACCCACTTAAAGTGCACACATAAAGTCCTTTTTCTATTTTGAAATTAAAAGAAAAGGCTTTGTGACTTTTGTCTTATATGACAAGTCAACTTATATTCTATTGGTTGACTTGTGTGTGCACATGGATCACTCCTATTTTCGAACTCAACCGTTGATCATCCACCATCTTCATCTTGATCTCCACCATCCATACATCTTTAAAAGGGAGAGAGCTTTCCCCCTTAATTGATCCTCATTTTGAATATTGTTATGCTGCAGGTTTTCTAACAGGTTTCTTTGGAGCTTTGTGGAGAACTTCTATTTCTTGTCTATATTCTCTCATCCATGGCTCATGACATTCTAGCTTAGCTTAGATTTCATTTTTACATGTAGCTTAATCTCACATGGCTTAATAATGGTATTGTAACACTCTCATCCATGCTTAGGATAGCTGCACTTTTCATATTCATTCTAGCTTAATCTTTATTTGCATTGCATCCTTAAGGAACTCCTTGGGACATTTGCATTATTGCATCTTGTCTTTAGAACCTCCCATTGCATGGTTTACTAGCAAGAAGAGTATATCTAAGGCTCATCTGAGAGCCCTTGAACTTGAAATGCACTCTCTTGCACTTCATGGATAGGGAGCTCTAAGCTGGCATCCAAGCATTCCGAACTCATGGAATCGTTTGGATAGAAGGGTTTAGAGTGGGACACTTTCGAGTGTACATTTTTGGCGCCCACCGTGGGGCTTGAATCAAATTTTCAGCTCCATTTGATTTTATTTCTTATAACTAGTTTTTTACAATAGCATATTGGATCTAATCAAGTGCTTTTGTAGAATTATCACTTTGGTTTTAAGGCCAACCCATAAGTAGATTGGTTTGAAGGCCAAAAATCTAGTTGGTTTAAAGATTTAATCATATCTTTTAAACCGCTTAGAGTTTGGTTCTGAAATTTTGTTTGCAAGTTGGGTATGTGCACAAAATGTCTCAGTTTAAATTTTCAAAGCATTTTGACGTGATTTTCGGGAGTTATAATTTTTTCTTTGTTTTTAATAAAAAGCCATTTTTGATCGCAAATTAGCACATTTTTCAGAAAAACTTACATTTTCAGAAATTTTTTTGAATTATAATAGGGGTTATTTCTTTGTGTTTTGACTTTTGAGGTCGTATTAGGGATCAAAAACTCGATTTGATAAATTTGGCCTGTTTTGATTAAATTAGTCTCTAGGGCGCAAATGAAGTGATTTTTTTGAATTTCTTGCATTTTTGGAAAGCTCTCTAATTTTTAGTAGGGGTCTCTTCTTTTCATTTATGTTTTTGGATCCAAAATCAGAGTAAAAAAGTCCAATCTTGTTGACTAGGTCAAAATCAAAGAGTAAAAATGAGAGCATTTGTGATTAACTTGCACTTTCTTTGCATGCACTTGGTTGGAAGATAAATTGGATTTTTGAGGCAACTCACCACTTTTTATTGCAGATTTTTATGTTATTTCATACTAACTTTTGGTGCTAACAAGTTGTGATTACAGGTTGCCATCCTTATGAAAAAAATAAAATTTGAAACATTGCATAAAAAGAACGCATGTCAAAGCTTCAAATGCGCAAGGGCTACTAACATTGTTTGCAGGGCTGCCCAAAGCATAAAAACTCAAACTTGCTTGATTTTTGTTTCCATGTGCGGAATTAAATAATTGTTCATTTTTTATAGGCACATAAAACTTGTGATTGAAGTCTTTTGGTAAGAGGAGAGTATGCTCTTCACCCTCGTGGTGAATCAGAAATCTTGACTTGCCGTTTGGCTTCAAAAGCAAGGGGTAACTGAATCTTCTTGGTGTGTTTTGGAGAAAATAATTGGAATAGGAGAGTATGCTCTTTACCCTTGTGGTGAATCAGAAATCTTGACTTTCAAAAGTTGATCCACTCTTTGTGTAGTTTAGAATCTTTTAGAGGGCCTGCTCTCGGACAACCTGAGAGGAACGACCCAAGTGGGGACAAGAAGATTACCTGGCTCTTCCAACCCACTATAAACTCAAGGCTATCAAGGACACAAAACTTTGGCAGACATAGTGTTTGTCTTCGCCTAGTGTGATCGCTTATGGGATTTCGACCATAGGGAGATCACTAAGCAAGAATGCTTAAGGTACTCTTGTGATCGCGAGATCGATTACTCATCGCAAGATGAGGTGTCCCGTAATTGGGAGCAAGAGGAACACTATGAACAGAAGCCCTATCTAAACACCCTAAGTTAGTAACTACCCTTTTTAGCCGCTCAACTTTTTGGTGCAAGGATCGATCCTAGTGGACTACCCGGATCACGCCAAGATTTTACACTCACCATATGTGTTTCCTTGGTTGTTCTTATGGCACTTCCATGACAAAGCCAATATCTCTTGTGGGAAACCACTTGGTGTGAGGCAAAGGAGCATCAAGCGTGGGCCAAGTTGTTGAGTAATGAACCATGTCCTTTAGGTAGATATTGCTTGATGTGTTCTCGAATGTGGTATACCTGTGAAAATCTTTTGAACATACACATGGCAATAATTCTAAGGAATTCTTTTGAGACCTTAGATATGCTTGTATCATGAAAGGTTGCTTTGTCCCTTGCTTGATTGTTTGAAGACTACTCCATGTGTCACTATCTTGCTTGGAATGAAATTGCTTTTGAACATCAAACTTGCTATGCTATCAACTATTGTCAAACTTTGTCAACCAAGTCAAAACATCAAGTGAAAACATTTTCTTATGTTGCTTGCTAAGAGGAGTCTCATCATTTGACTTTTCTTTTATATGTCTCTAGTGCTTGAACATGCTTAAAGTGGCTCTTTGGTCTTAGTGCTCTTGGTCTTTCTATCTTCATGGTCTATGTCCACTTGCTAGTTATCTTTTTGCTGAAATGGTTGCCTTGATTTCTTGACTACACTCTTGGGTTGGAGAGTTGTTCACTTGTCACCCCGCTTGCTCTATCTATTTGGCTATTTGGGCATCTTGCCTAGCTATTGACTTGAGTCATTCATGTCGTAAGTTTCTTGGACATATTGTTTGACAAGTTGCTTTAATCTCTATCTACTATCTTGGCAAGTGAACACTCTACCTCCTATAGTTTCAACATCAAGTTATCTTGTAGGCTCTTTTATGCTTGGCTTTGCATCTAAAACTATGGGATCTAAACCTTGTGCTACCAAACTTTCAACTGAATCTAGATGATCATGATATCCTCCATGTCACTAAAGAGTTTCAAGATCTATATGCACAATACAAAGAACTAGAAGAGACAAATGATCTTTCTTACCTTCATTTCTCTAAGCGCATGACAAAAATGAAGTCTAAACTTGAGAAAAGGTTAGAGGAGAAGATTGCATCATCACATGAATCTTCCTTAAGATCTTTACATGCATGTGAGTCACCTTCTTTGAGGTCATCCTCTTCTTCTAGGTCTACATGCTCTACTTCAAGACATCAAATGTCTTCATCTTCTAAACCTAAAGACCTCTTTAGAGGACAAGCAAGTGATACCTACTTTGAGCCTATTCCAAAATTTCATGATGGACCTATCTTTGACCAATATAATGATGAAGACACGAATGCATTCTATTCACTTGAGAAACAACAAGAAGATCCTAGACATACTTCTAATAGAACTTTTGCTCCCTTGGAAGATTCTTATGATGACACTTTGCAAAAACTTCTTAGCAATAAGATCATCATGTTACCAAAGTCTAGCTCATATGGAAACCCATTCTTGGATATCTATTGTGCTTATCATCAACATAATGAGCATAGTACTTCAGATTGCATTGAGCTAAAACATAAAATCCAAGATCTTATTGATAATGGAATTATTGATACCTCTAATGATTCATGTGATGAGGATAATTTTCTTGAGCAAGATTACATTAATGAACCTATGTCTAGTAGCGGCTCTATTACATCTTCCACTTCTTCCAACACTTTTGCATGTCCCAACACTTCAAAGCTTTCCAACATGCCTCCATCAAATAAAGAACATAATGCTTTCCACATAGACTACGTGTATCCTCAAGGGCTATCTCTAAAAGAAACTCAAGCTAACCTTCATTTGGCTGCAAACCTTTTCCATGCTACCAATCCTAAACATCCTCAACCTTCATGCACTACCATTCACTCTTCATTCTCCCTTGTCCTTAGAAGTGGCTCCATGTCAAGAGGACTATCAAAAAGAAAAATCTATAAATGTCAAGAAAGATCAAGATCAAGCACCCTTTCATCTCTTTCAAGATTTTTCCCCTCCATATCCTATATCTTCTCAACCTCCTAAGTTTGATGAAGATACCACTTCCATTATCTCCCTTGAGCTTACTGAAAATTATGAGAAAAGTTCTCTTCCTATGCTATCGAAAGCTACTTGTCAAGATCAAATCATCCCCTCATGTTCTACTTCTCCACATCCACTTCAAAACTGTGCTCAAGCTTCAAGTGCTTCTATTAGAAATGTTGTTCCTATCAAAGGTACTCATGAATCTATTGATGGCTTTGACCACGTTGCTCACTCTAAAGATGTTGATATCTCTTTTAACTATCCATTTGCATCTCCTAAGTCTATCCTTGGTCCTTATCCATCAAAGCTAAAGCCTTCAAACCTTCCATCTATATTGGGACCTTATGTTCCTTCATCTCCTACATTTTCTAGTCCTAGCTCTCCCATCATACCTCAAGATCAACAAAGACGCTCATCCTTGATGAATTATCACCCATCTATCCACCTAAACCAGTCATATTAGCTTTATTCATCCATAAATCCCAATTCCTTTGGAAGTGAGAATAAACATAAGAATCCATTGAAAAAGAAAGATCACTATGTCCCATCTAATCGACATGTGAATTCTAAGAAGGAGAATGCACAAAAGAGACCGCAAAGGTCCACTGTTAAGAGAGCTAAATCAAAGCAAATGTGGGTTCCTAAATCCATCATTGAAGAAATGCAATCTCAAGCACCCAAAGAACGAGGAAAATCTAAAGCTATGTGGATTTCCAAGTCTCTTTTAAAAGACTTGAATATTGAAAATACTTCAAAGTTGACATTCAAGCTTCCAAAGGCTTCCATTCCATCTTCTTCCAAAAATCTTCCTAAAAATATTCCAAAACCTTCCACTCCACTTTTTTCCAAATATTTTCTACCACCTCATACATCTAAATCTCAAGCTATTTCATCCATGATTCCTCCATTGTTCCAATACCCTTCAAGGTGTGTGTCAATGTTGATCTTGTCCAATATTTTTACTACCCTCATGAAATCCTCTAAAGCTTACACTAACTTTCTATACATGAACTCTTATCCTCCATATACTCTTCCTACTACCATTTCTCTTTCATCACCCTATCAACATCTTTGAGCATACCTTTCTATGGTCTTGTCTTATCATGGCTTATCTTTCCTATAAGAGCACTATCTAAATTGACAAAGCTTGAGCTATTTCTAAAAATTCAAAAAAGAAAAAGAAAAAAGAAAAAGAAAAAATGAAAACATGCCTTGGTGAAAACCACTTCTTGTGGCACCTTGGTAGCAAAAGTAAAGAGAAATAAATTTATCCTATGGTGAAAACTACTTCTTGTGGCACTTTGGATAAGTACCATGATGAAAACTTGGCAAACAGGCATCATGCGTAATTCTTCCATCATCCATCTATCCCCTCTTCTCTCTTTGATCTTGACAATGTTGAGCTATCTTTGCATATTAGCTATCTTATCCACAAGATTTTCTATTGTGCTCTCCCATTCACTCATAGCCTCTATCTTGAGCTTTATTCTTATTGCTCTATCCCATTGCTATACTATCTAGTTGACCCCTTGATCTTGATCATAATAAATGAAACATGGTTCTCATAGGTCTCTTGACATGTCTACTCTTTTGGACTACATGCTTCATGCTATCTCACTTGTTGGCTTCACTGCTTATCTTTCATGCTATCTTACTTATTAGCTTCCATCACTTATCTTAGATGATATGGCACTTGTTGGCTTCACTGCTTATCTTTCATGCTATCTTACTCATTAGCTTCCATCACTTATCTTAGATGCTATGGCACTTGTTGGCTTCACCGCTTATCCTACACGCTATCTTTCTCATTACTTCCATTGCTTATCCAAAACATGCTTCATATGACTATTTCACCTCTTTCCCTAGCTTGGGTACTCTTGAGGAGTCAGTCCCTGAGGATTACTTTCACTTGCTTCACATTCCTTTCTTATGCATCTTTGCTTATCTATCGGCTTGTTTCTCCATCGTGTCCTATACCTTGCTAGATATTGGGAGAAAATGATGTGATCTTGCTTGAGAACTAGTGATCTCTAAATTATTCTAAAAAATTCTAAAAATCAAAAAATGTCCTAAAAAAAAGATCATCTTAGTGAAAACCTAGCAATAGGCACTTTGATTTATCATCAAAAATACAAAAAAATTGAAAAAAATCCTGAAAAAATCTACCAAGTGGTGAAAACCTAGAAACAAGCACTACTTGAGACCCTTGCACCTCTGTCTATCAGTCTCAATCACCTATTTTGCTACACATTTCCTAGCTTAGAATTGTTTCTTGTCCTCATCTCAGGGGCATAGCTACTTAGCCTATTGAGGTATTATTGTGCATTAGGGTTTCTTTGACAACTCACAAAACAATGTTTCTCAACACTACCCCCACCCACTTTGACATCAAGTGTTTTTCAACACTTTTCAGATAGTTTACCTATGGTCTCCAATGTCACGATATTTCTCACTATGAGAATAAAGTTTTGAAGAAGGGTGAACCCACAATAGTGGGTTACACTTTTTTGGAGGAAGAAATTCCTCCAAAATCGTGAAAGTCAGATTTTTTGCCGAAAAATGTTTGATAGAATGTAATCATCTAGTTTCGATAGAAACTATAAAAGTTTCTATCGAAACTACTTTTGATGGTAGTTTCGATCGAAACTAACTATGCCAAAAAAATTTATCCTAAATAGTTTCTATTGAAACTATTTTTTACATGAAAACTTGGCCTTATTAGTTTCGATAGAAACTAACTAAAAATAGTTTCTATCGAAAGTATTAAAAAAGTTTCGATAGAAAGTTAGTTTCTATCGAAACTAGTAAAGTAGATGGCTTTTACAAAGCCTATAACATTCTTAGTTGTTTTCATGGCTTCCAGGCTCAATTTCTAGGTTCAGATGGAGCACTAAAGACATGTCATTTTCCATGACTCAAGTACTTAGAATGAGCTTTCTAATGAATATGGATTTGATAAATTTTGATTTTTTTTAGTATACATTTTTTTACGTTAATTGAACAGAGGTTCATTATAAAAAATAAACCTATATATTGAATGCTCATGGAAAAATAGTAAATAAGAGAATAAAAATTTTGAAAAATAACTACGGTCTCTGTATTTGAGTCCTCTTTCAATCAAAATAAATAAATTTGAAATTGGATAAATATATAATAAGTTACATGTGTCAAAAGCCATGTATGTCCAAATTAGTGTTAGGTCAACTTTAAACTCTGATAAAATATGAAATACTAATGATAAAGATATCAAATCACCTTTGCAATTTTGATATGGATGTTAAAAAACTAAATTCAAAAGAATTATATTGATATCTATTATAGAAAAAAAGTTATGTGTGTCAAAAACAATGTCGCTTTTTAAAAATCAGGTTTTTGATAACATAGCAATTTTCTTGGGAGAAAAATTAATTCAATCAAATCAATTAAAAAAAAAAAATTTAAAATCTATTTAGAACCTACATAGAAAATACTAAAGGACTCTAGTTTACTTCATCTTCAAATTCCTTATCGTTAAATGGCAATTCGCATCTGAATGTGAAAGTTTTCTTGAAAATTCATAGTTCAGTGTTAGTTTAGGCAAAAAAGTGTAACCCATTATTGTGGGTCCATAGAGAAATGGCCAAGTGACTTACACACACACACTTTAACACTTAAATGACTGAGCTATGCTGATCTTTATCTACTTTGTGTGCTGTCTATGATGATTTCTTTGCCATGTGTTCCCTCCCTAATAGTCTTTTGAGGATGTCATTGACTAGAAGACTGGGGGCATGGGGCATGTCTTCTTGATTTCTGCTTGTGGGTATACTTTGTTTGTCTATAGTGTTGTAAGCATTCATGCTTGTCCTATTCAACACTTTGACTTATAAATGTATCATCCTTGACTGTTTCGCAAGATCGCACTCAGGGTTTATCCTGGCACTTATGCCTTGATATAGGTGTAATCTTGCTAAATTAAACTTAGGGAATCTAATCACGTATTTATCTTGACTTACATGTCTTTGATGCTTAGATTGGATTTCCACATACCTATCTGATCTCAATCATATTCATATCCTCATAGTTATACTAGTGATGTTGTATGATCTCATGATGTCCCTAATAAATGCTCAATGATGAAATTAAGAGTCTAAATGTTATGCGCTTCTTGCTGGTAAACCACTTTGCATATTAGCTTGCATTTTAGGTTCATTTTATAGCTTAGTCTTGCATTCTTGCATATGGGGAGAGCTCTCTCTTCATCTTTTTGTGGACGTATTAGCTAACTCCTTTCATATATTTCTTTACTTTCTTCTTGTTCATGTCTTTTCACCTTTTTAATCTTTCACTTCATCTCTTTTCTATCTTATCATCACATTATATAAAGTTTTGACCTCTTAAATAATTCAACGTACTAGATTCATTTTTGAGATCGAAATCCAAATTCGAGTTCATCTTGATGGTCAAAATTGCCTTTTAAAATTCTACTTTCTTCTAAGCAGTTAGCTGACCTTTTGAGGTCTAATCTTCGAATCATCACTGGGGCATCTTCATTTCTTCATGTCTTCATCATTTCCATACTTCATATCTACTTAAATTCACTGTTTCATGTCTAAAATCACCTTTCTACTCATTTTGACCTTATTTTTATGCTATATCCTTCAAGGTCAACTCTAGTCAAACTGGGGCATTTTATCAATTTTTTTTATATAGTCATTCTTGGGTTCTAATAATCTATCTGTCATCTTGGACATTGCTATATTCTATTTTTCTCATTTCTAGCCAATTTTTGCATCCCCTTACCTCATTTCAATTTCGATCCTGAGGGGGCAGAAATACTCTATCACTGCTTAGGAGCATTTGTTTGATCTTCTCACTTGCTCTCACTCTATCCACTTTTCTAAGTGTTAGCATTCTTCTTGAATTCTGACATCATCTTTTCCTAGTGTTCAGTACTACCACTATCAGGTTGTACATTCAGGACTTGCTATCTATTTCTGCATTTCACTCTTCAGAATCAGACATCTATATCTACCACTGCCTACTTAGCTTCGATTTTCTTTGACATAATGTGTTCCCAGATCGATCATGCATTAGTCAAAGAGGGGCAAATGCAATCACCTAAAAATGGTCATCTAGACTATTAGCTCCCTTTTCAACATTTTGGCTAAATTAATTTAATCACTTACCTAAGCCAAATTGCTAATAATCAATTTATTTGATTATAACCTATAGTTTGACTATGCTATCCTAAGTTCATTATTTGATTAAAAGAACATGTCCCCTTTTAATTAAATAAAAGACCCCATTCTTCTAACCCACTTAAAGTGCACACATAAAGTCCTTTTTCTATTTTGAAATTAAAAGAAAAGGCTTTGTGACTTTTGTCTTATATGACAAGTCAACTTATATTCTATTGGTTGACTTGTGTGTGCACATGGATCACTCCTATTTTTGAACTCAACCGTTGATCATCCACCATCTTCATCTTGATCTCCACCGTCCATACATCTTTAAATGGGAGAGAGCTTTCCCCCTCAATTGATCCTCATTTTGAATATTGTTATGCTGCAGGTTTTCTAACAGGTTTCTTTGGAGCTTTGTGGAGAACTTCTATTTCTTGTCTATATTCTCTCATCCATGGCATCATGGCATTCTAGCTTAGCTTAGCTTTCATTTTTACATGTAGCTTAATCTCACATAGCTTAATAATGGTATTGTAACACTCTCATCCATGCTTAGGATAGCTGCACTTTTCATATTCATTCTAGCTTAATCTTTATTTGCATTGCATCCTTGAGGAACTCCTTGGGATATTTGCATTATTGCATCTTGTCTTTAGAACCTCCCATTGCATGGTTTACTAGCAAGAAGAGTATCTCTAAGGCTCATCTGAGAGCCCTTGAACTTGAAATACACTCTCTTGCACTCCATGGATAGGGAGCTCTAAGCCGGCATCCAAGCATTCCGAACTCATGGAATCTTTTGGATAGAAGGGTTTAGAGTGGGACACTTTCGAGTGTACACATGTGTTCTCACATGTAGATATTTATAGAATATATATAACCCATATATATGTTATAAATATCTATATGTGAGAACACATCTCCTTATATATATATATATATACTATAAACATCTATGTGTGTGTGTCTGTATATAAACTATAAACATCTTTGTGTGTGTGTGTGTGTGCGCGCGCGTGTGAGCACACATGTCCATATGCACGTGTGTGTGCTATAAATATCTATATGTGAGTGTGCGCATGCACGCACACACATATTTACATTGATGGTAAAAATATTCTACACAATCTAATCCAAAAACCATTACCAATAATTTCAATAGATTGTGGAAATCTAATCTCTCTAACTACTTTAGATTATTTTGTGGGTGAAGATGTCATGCCCAAACTACTAGGGCAAAAAAAACACACAAAACTTTTTTTTTTTTTAATATTTATAAAAGTGTTTTAAGATGAAAAGATTGAGATAACATTTTTACGTACAGGTTCTCTACAAGATGTCTAAGATTATAACATGAGGACGATTACATTATTAAGTTTTGAAACTTTTGTTATAAGATTGATATCGATAACTTTTGTTCTTACATTAACTATAACAATAAGAAACAATTATTTAAATGGCAATGTAAAAGCATTCGAGTTTAGGTTCATTGAAAGTATATATTCAAAATCAACTAATCTTTTAACTAATCATTACATTATGATTTTCTAAGTTGATCAACAACTAAATTAATTGTAAAACTAAACTAGCTACATCTAACGTAATCTAATCCTTAAATTAATTAAATAATATTAAAAGAAGAATTAACCAAATTTCATTGACAAAATAAATAATAAAACTATACTAAATTAAAGCTATTAAAATATAAATATTTATAATACTCTAAACAATAATAACTATCCATCATAAGCAATGACTAACTAAAATACTAACTCAACTCTAATTTAAAATTTTAATCACTAACATATTTTAATCATTAAATAAAACCTAAATTAAATTAACAAACTAACTACTAAAACAACTAATCTAACCTAACTAACATCTAAACTAACCCCTTAACATTCTAACAAAATTTTAAAACATTGAATAAAACTCAAACTAAAATAATTAAAACAAACTAACCTACACCTAACAAGCTAACTCTAACCTACTAACCCTCTGCCCCTATAAACCCATCTACCCCTACCTTGGGTGAGCGCTTCCCAAGGTCAAGCGCCACCCAAGCGCTGACCAAAGGGCAGCGCTCTGCCCCAAAACAAATTAGGCGCAGTCCTAAGAAAAAGGCGCCCAAAACAAATTAAACAAGCTCCCAACTAATTTTTTTAAAAAACTTTTTCATGGTCTGCAGGAATGTGATGTGATAGGGTGATGTCATCGCTATGATGACTAATAACTTTCAAACTTTTTAATTCCTCCTTTCATGCTGACGGCTAAGGGAGGAGATAAGGCATTTAAGTTATAAAGTTTTATGGGTGAGAAAGGATATTTAGTATATTAAAGACCATTATAAGTTACTTTAGTTATTCATAATTAATTTATTGATTATTAATTAAATTTGAAATAAAGAATCAAAATGGAATATTCTCTATTCAACAAGAGAATAAATTATTTCTTCATACAATTTCCAGCATCCTGTAGGTGGGTGTTTTTGGAAATTTTCTCTTAGGGATGGTATGAAAAGTTATTTTACTCTTCTTTAAGTTGGATCAAAAATTGAAAAGCTAACATATTGCTAATGTTATCCCAAGTATTAATTCTTAAAGTTTCTTATGGCTTACAAAATTAATAGTGCATCTTTTAAATCTATTAGATGATTAAGGTAGGATTCAATACAATTTCTATCACATCTAAAATAGATTGATTCAAGGACTAAATTCGTCATTAATTTCTTTTTTTAGGCAAATCTATAATGACTTGATACAACCATAACCTATCAAGAGTTTGAATTATTTGTTTCATTCAATAATGCAATACTTTATCATTTGGATCTAACAATCATAAAAAGTGAATCTGCATGCATGGTCATAGTTTTCGTTTTCAACATAAAACTTAATGCAGCCGATAAGCAATCCATGGCAAGGTTAAAGATAACTAACTGATTTATGCTTTAAAAATTTAAGGAGATACAAAATCTCTTAGTCCAATTGATTCGTTCATAAGGAAATTTAACAAAGAAGAGATAATTTGAGTTCTCAAGGTAGGAATCCTAATTCATCTAATACTTATACAACAACTTGGAAATTGCATTCTATCATATTGTTCTTCCTTAACAATTTAAAAACTTGAAATATCACAATTCATGACATTATCCGTTATTCTTTTTTTTTTTTAATGTGCAACCATATTAAATTTAATACACAATTAAATCACATGATAACCAAATATGCTCAAAACCAATTTTATTGGCAAACCTGATTCAAAGGCTCAACCGGGAAAGAATCAAGAAGAAAACCCGGCTTCGTTGCCATTTACAATAAGGTTTAAAATACAATTTACAATAGGATCTCAATCCCAAATTTCAACAATTAAATCAAAATTATTATTTTTTTCTCATGATCAAAATCAAGGAATTTGTAATGTTTTCTGAATCTCATTTCAAGAACCATGGAGGAAACCAATATCTGATCAGGTGACAACCAAGTAGAACCAAAAGAAAATCAAACATGCATAATCATACATGGTTTACACAATAGGATTCACAATGAATCAAGACTAGGGAAAGGTGGATTCTTCCAATAGGAGAAGTCAAGCACAACACCAATTTAGATGCCCAATCGGGGCTAATAACCAAGAACTCCCGTTCTTTCATTTAAACATGCCATACTCATACCAGGTTTGTGCTGACGGGTAGGGGCCTATAACACCCTACCCTTTATCCCTCTTCTCATCCTGAGAAGAGACTCTACACTGGTTGGAGTCCAACTAAACAGACCTTTCCCAAAATTGGTCACTTCTGCCCTCTCCAAGGGTGAGTAATACCAAAACACCCATGCAAGGAAAAAAAACTCAAAAATTGCAAACATAAACATGAAAGAAAAACACCCAAAATAACATAGTTTTCAAATCTTCCCAACATACCCACAACCATACAAACAGTGAAACAACAACAAGGTAACATGAACATGAAACAAAACATAAAAACTGAATAAGGGAGATGAGAATTTCCTACCTTCACAAAGAGGTAATGGCAATGAACAAGTTTGAGTAGAGTATCCCTTTCCTTCCTTCAACCTTCAAGAATTCCTCTCTAAAATGTAGAGATTGGGTAACGACCTCCACAAGTCCAAGAAGGGCCTCTAAATAAGCCTCCAACTCAACCACCAAAATGAGCAATAACTATTTCCACCCACTAGCAATTCTAGAAACTCCTAACTCAACCTACACCATGGTTAAACCCTAAGTGGAGATGAGGTGAGGTAACTCAAGATAAACCATGGTCAATTTTTGCACAAAGGCAAAAAGGGACTTTTTGAGTGACCTCAAAAGTCAAAAAAAGGGGCTTAGGGGTTGGAAAAGACCCCTAACCCATACCCATACCCTTTGGGTAGAATAATTTCATGATTTAAGCCTTAGGAAAAAGGTTTAGAGCCAAAAAAAATCTAGAAATAAAATAGCACCTTCTAACTACTCTAACATGCAAATAAGCACTAATCTGGATTAGGGATGACTAACCTTAATTAAGAACCTAATAGAAAACTGACACTAACTTAAACCAACTTGGTCCAAAGGTTAAACAATTAACCCTGAACAGCACACTGAAGCACATAAACATTTTACGAGTGTCAAGCGACACTGAAAGAACATAATTATGAACATTAACATTCACTGAACAAAGAAGATACATACATATATCTCACAATACAATACGTGAATTATGAACAACAAGGCTTCCAAAAATTAGCACAAAGAGATCAGTTATGTTCCTCCGTAGGGTTTCTCGGCTAAATATCTGCACACTCATTGCACACATCAGTAGTCCCGTAAAATCACATGTACATAAATGTATACGTATTCAGAAATTCACATAAATTAAAACATACATCAATAAGGGTTTCTTTATCCTACTTAATTCTTAATCATTTAAAATCTCTTAAATCAAAGTCTCAATCCTACATTAACTGATTTCATCAACATACATATACATGAAACATTAAATGACAATCATCAAATATATCTAAGAATAACATCACACAACATGAAATAATAAAATATGTTCTAAGCATCAGATAATGTCTCGACATCTCGAGTCGTGAATATCAAAAAATAATAGTAATGCATCACTATGCTATGATGGGTCGAGGTGAGGCCTCACAGAAGAAATTTGTCCTCTCATGCTTAATTTTGACTAGTTCATCCTTCGACTCATCTTATTTATTCCTTTGCAAGTATATTGTTTCTATCTTAGGCTTCTTCTTGGGTGGAGGGCCTATTGCCATTTATTTTACTCCTTTTGTTGTCTTAGGCTTTTCTAATTCTTCTTTGACCTATGTTGGTGTTTCTTGTACAACAAATGGAGAAGTTCTTATTGATTGAGTTATTGTTGGTGAAGGGGTAACCAGTGTAGGTGCTAGTGCAATTGGTGGAGAAATTTAAGATATACTTTCTATTGTAACAGTGTTAGGAGTTTCTTCCATAGCCAATGGTTTAACCAATAAAACATTACTTTGTCCACTATCCTTCATCTCTAAGGTTGTTTACACTAACTCTGCAAATTATTCTTTAGTCATCTTTGAATCCTTCATGATACTCTTCATCAAAATATCAATTTTATTTCTAGTTTCCTTACTAAAGATTTATTGTTGATCTCCACTAAGCTTTTCCTCATAGGTGCCCCATATCTCACTCTTTTTATTCAAGTTAAACTCAATTATTTATTTTTCATATTCTTCAACCATATCCTCTTTTACTTCATATCCATGTGTACCAACAAATATTACTCTAGGCTCTACAACCTCCATGCAATTCTTCTTAGTTTCTACCATAAAATAAATTTCATTTAGCTAGCAATTGAGCAAGTTCTCAATTCTCTTAGCTAGCAACTTTGCAATAATCTTATAGGAGATATTCAATAATGTTATTGGCCTCCAATTCTTGATTTCAACTTTGTCACCATTCTTTGGGATCAATTTGATCATGCCTTTATTGATGCTTCTACCCAAGGATCCTCGAATGAATGAGTCTTCATAGAGTGTCAAAAGATCACTAGATATCCAATCTATATTGGTTTTATAAAACTCAACAGAAATACCATCACATCCTAGTGATTTGTCATTGGCCAAGGAGTTAATAGCCCATTTTATTTCTTCCAGAGAAATATGATTATTTAATCTACTACTTTCTTCTTTTGAAACTTTTTTGGGAATAAGTCGAAGACACTTTTCAAGTGCCTCATAGTTAGCATCAAACATCTCAGATGAAAAAAGATGAGAGTAATACTCAAAGAAGGTTGACTACATTATAGTTGGGTCCGCAAAATTTCCACCATTAATGAGAATATGTTCAATGAATTACCTTTTATTCTTTGCTTTGACGATATTAAAGAAATATTTAGACCCCCTATCTCCTTCCAGACTCCAATTCAGTTTGGATCTAGCTCTTTGACCTTGGATCTTATAGTTTTAAATCTTCATTAAGGAGTTTTTAGTCTTAATCAAAGCAACTTGTAACTCCAAATCCTGAACTCTGACTTGAAGGTCCTTCTCTAGCAAATTAAGATTAGCCAGTGCTAGTTTCTTCTTCATTTAAATCCATACTTTTTTCTTACTAATGATCTAAAATATTTTTTGCCAGACTTCAACTAGTCCTTTCCACATTTCTCTTGGTTGAATATCATTACTAACCAACTTATAAAGAACATTGATCTGCTAGAGTGCACCAATTGTATCTGGGTCTTTGAGAAGATAAATATTAAGTTTAAAGGGTTTGTTAGTATTTGCCCTAGAATCTAGAATCTCATTTTGCAAACCAATCCTTGCAGAGATAGGGGAATGGTATGAGAGAGAAGTAGGAGAAACTGAGATAGGTGAGTGTCTAGGTTAAGAATAAAAATAGAGAAGAGAAAAATTTGCATAGATTCTATCAAGTCTGCAATAAACCCTTTGAGATCCCTTTTGGTTATTGCACCAAGTGTACCAAATATCCTAAAATTTACATTTTCTTTTTTCTAGAGGATCTAAAACATTAAAATTGCTCTTAAGTTTGTTCCAGAAGAATAACTCATTGCCTTTCCAATTGAAGGAGTTGCCTACTATTTTATCCTCTCTATGTTCCACCATATTAAAGTCACCAATAAAGATCCACCAGGTATTAAGAAAATTAGCTGTAACCCATTTCCATAGTGTTGCCTTTGTCTCTATAATCATTAGGTGCATAGAAGTTTCACATACCAAAACTTTGACCATCTTTACTAAATACAATCCACAATGCCCTATGACAAGGAGAGACTCCCTTGCTTACAATATAATCAACCCAATTAGGTCCCACAAGAATAGCAACTCCTCCCTCCCTCTTTCATGGTTGGAGTAGAATGCAGTGGTTTGATCCCAAAGCATTTTTAGGATAGCGTGAGCCTAAAATCCAACTACTTTAATCGCGTGTAAACAAATGAAGTCCTTTTGTATAATCTTACTGCACCATCTTCTTACAATGTACATTCTATCATTCATTTCCAAACCTCTAACATTCCAGCTATGGAAGTTGATAATGTTCATGATTTTTAAGATTGTTCTTGCCATTGTTTATAGTTTGTTAAAGCAATGAGTGATATCTCCCTGTTTACTTTTATAACCATTAGAATTGGTTAAGATATGGTTATCATTGCCGTTTCTTTTCTTGCTCCTTTTATTGATGACTTCAACAAAAGGGGGCTCAGTTCTATTTTTGTCTAGAGAAATTTCCATCCCTGAAGACTTCGATCTATTCAACTACATATTCTTATCATTTAGAGAGTGATTGGCAATCTTAACCAACTCTACCCTCTCAGGTAGAGAATTAAGAGCAAGTTGTTGAGCATTAAGTTTGGTGGGGGTTTCAACCAAGGGCACTTGATCAATACTATCTTTTTGACAAATAATGGATTTTAACCAATTAGAGGAACTTGGGATGATATTAGAACTAGGAATGGGATCATTACTAGGAGTTAACTCAGAATCATAAAGAGGGTTGGCAATAGTGTCAAATTCCTTTTCTAGAAAAGAATGAGAAACTTTATTTTTATCAATCTCAATAGGATTATCCATCCCTAGAGTACTATCAAAATTACTTGAGGATGGTGTAAAGGGTTTCTCTTTTCCAAAACTAGATGCTTTTTTAGCATTATCTTTAGAAATCTCAAAGTTAGTTGTATGAGGTCTAGATAAATCTAGACAATCCTTTCTTGCATGTCCATTCCTTTTACAATGAAAAAAAGCACCTAGATTACCAAGTCAAGAGACATTCCAAGAAAAAATTTCAAAATCAATAGTAACCAAAATATTACCGAGGAATACAATTCCAGGTTCAAGAGAAACCAAAACCCTAGCATTTAAATGTGGAAGGGTAGTCTTAGATTGTTCTATTTACAAAATCAAGCCAATAGGCTTCAATAATTGGTGAATAAAAGACCAAAATTGAACATTCAAATTCTCAATTTCTACCCAATTTAGTGAAGCCCTAGCAAAAAATTCTTCTACATTCCTAGTTGGCAACCATGGAAAGGCTCGAAGTAGAGATTTACCCACATTCCAAAATTTCTTGTTAAGGATTCTTTCTTGCATACTACTAGTTAACAAATAAAACAAAGAGCCCCTTTTGGACCATTCTACATAATGTAACATTCTTGAGCAAGACATTAGAAAAATAGTACACATTACTGGACTTACTCAAAATAGAAAGAATTCATTTCATTCTTAAAATTTCAGACCCCTCATCCTAGTCTTGGAAATCCTTTTATTAATTTAAAGGATTGCAATAAGCTTTAGACATGGGAGGATGACACATGCTACATTTTTATTGGACAAATAAACTTGTTACATATGAGACAAAATAACATAAAGGAGTATTGGAGATAATTCCCAAAATTGAACAACAAAAAACCCAGATCTTCAAGATTAGTTCTTGGTTTGAAATGTAGGTATATCTATAGTGAGTGAACTCCAAAAGGAAGATATCTTATTCTAATAGACTATCCTCTTTCTATTGACTCTTTGTAATTTGTTCCAAGTTTGTTCATTAACTATCTTCAAAAGGCAAGGTTTCTACTTCTACAACAACCTCCCAGACAATGATGTCTCTTTCCTCATCCAACCATGTGGCATCTCTAATTGTATTTAGTTCATTTAAACTTTTGTTCCATCTAGCATCGGTAATAGCCCTTGAATCAATAGCAAATTTGTTCATGTCCATTTCTACCTTAGTAGCTTGCTTTGTAAATCTTTGTGAACTCAAAATTTTTGTATCTCTACAAATTTTGGCTCCTAAAGTTTTGTAATTGCAAACTTTTATAACAATTGAGTAGCCTTTATTAGGTAAGGAAGAACATTACCTGCATTAAATTTTGCATGCACAAGTTCCCTTTTAATTTCTCAAAAAATCATTTTAACAAAGATTTGGTGGCATTTATACATGAGCTTACTCCTATCAGCATGGAGTTAATTCATTAGTTAAAACCCCACCTACCTATCCCTCATAAGATCCTTTATGACTTTTCAACTAAAATGTTGCAATGCTATGCTATACAACTTTACTGACCCTATTGCATCCTCGTAACATTATATCTAATAACCCTTAAACTTTCCATGAAGCTATGCTTTTACATTTTCATGCTTGTCACAACCTCACAAGTTGATCTAAGCTATAGACACTAACCATTGTGATGTAGCAACATCTACAATCCTTATCACTTTAGCTTTGGTTAAGACTTCGTCACCTTAAACTATATCAACATTTATGCCCTTGCGAAGTTATGCTATATAGATAGTCTCCACTTTGCAACTATTAACCTCAAATTGTGTGGGGAAACTGTGAACTCACTCTTAACATACTTCTTTAATTGCATAACTTCACAACCCTTTATTTTAACCATAAAGTTTGACTAGCAAAGTTATGCTTCAGTTTAAATTGCAAGGTCACAACTCTTCCACCACCATTATGCCCATTAGTTGTGAATTGGCACTCCAACCTTTAGAACCTTCCTAACAAAATCACAACCATTAACCAATTATGGACTAATAGCCTAGAGATCTCACACTTAACCTTTAAGATGGCTTGTTGTGGCTTAACAACCTTACAATTAACCATTTCCATAAATGTTGTAAAGTCAGGTGGTAACCATAGGGGTTGGTCTACATGATTCGATGAGAACTTATATTAGCCATTGATCTGCAAGCATCATCCAAATCTGACTTAGCCACATGGCAAAAGACCTCTTCATATGTCATCCTACAAAGTCAAACTCTTATCATGCTCGTAACATCGCAACAACCCAAACACAAATTGCAGTGAAGTAACACTTCACGCTTTATCCGGTTCATCGTAATATTGCTACTTCAAATTACATGAAGACACTAACCACAGAGAATTCACACTAACCACCAATAGTTTTTATAATTACAAGTTCATAACATTTTGATATTACTTTCTCATACATGTGGAGAGGCTACACTATACAATGAAAAACCATTCATTGCAACTTCACAAGCCTTGTCTTCATAAAAACCAACTTGTTGTGAGGTCACGTTTTTAATGAATCACTAGATCATAACCATAGCTTTGACTCATGGGTGAATCTTCTTAGCGTGGATTTGAATCTTGCTGAGCTCACTAAATGCTTGAATGCTTATTGTCTGAACCATGAAGATGATGTTTTGATTTGGAAAAAGGATCCTAGTGGTGTGTACTCTACTTCGTTAGCTTTTGCTAATTCTTTTGAAGATTATGAGGTTCCCTGCTGGGCAAAGGCTTAGGTAAAATGTATGCCTCATAAAATTAATATCTTTTTTTGGATCCTTTTGCAAAACAAAATTTTAACCCTTGATAATCTCAAGAAGAGAGGACTCTTCATTATTAATCGGTGTGTTCTTTGTAAGAATGATGAGGAATTGGTGGATCATTTAATGCTCCATTGCCCCTTTGCTACTGAGGTTTGGGATAAAATTTGGGACTTAATGAATATTGACTAGGTCCCTCATGCTACTATCCAATTGTTCTTTTTGTTTTGCAAAGCTCCTTCTAAGAACCCTCTGATTATTAAATTGTGGGATTTTATACTTCCTTATCTTTGTTGGGGGGTCTAAAAAGAACGTAATGATAGGATCTTCAGAGGAGTGGAATCCAACTCTATTCATGTTTTCCATAAAATCAAGGTCCTTTTGCATGAAAATATTAAAATTTGTGGTAAGGGACAGCAGGGACAACAACCTTCTAATGATTGGGATGTGGGGATGATGAATAATTGGAATATAAGGAGCCTGATTCTGGATACAAAGGACCCTAACCCAAGAGAAAGTGCTAGATGGGATTGCCCTCCGACTAATTGGTTTAAGTTGAACTTCGATGGGGCCTCGAAAGGGAACTCGGGCCTTACTAGTTGTGGAGTGGTGATTAGGAATTCTAATGGTGATTTTTTTAGTGGTATGGCTATACCCTTGGGGTGTCAAATCAATCATGTTGCAGAAGCCTCAGCTGCTCTTTATGGTCTTATGTATGCCAAAGACTTGAATATAGTAAATATTTGGATTGAAGGTGATTCCCTCAACATTATAAATTCCTTAAAGAAGATATACCCACCATCATGGAACATTAGTAACATTATATCTAAGGCTAGGGATATTATTGATTCTTTTCAAAATTGCATTATTTCCCATAATTATAGGGAAGCAAATGAATTAGCCGATTGGGCTTCCAATGTGGTGTGTTATAATGATCATATGGGATTCATATGCCACTTTACCTACTGATGGCCACAAGTTTGTCAAGCATGACAAATGGAAATCCCAACAAACATCTTTTAATAATGACGCTGTCAGGGAATTATGATTTTTACCTCTTTGTAGTGAAGTGGGCAAGTATTTTTGGAAATGCGAGCAGCTCACACAAATTATGGGTTACTTCTTTCTATCAGTGTTTAGGTTGTGGTGATCGCAAGGTGATTGGGGTTCTTCAGTGTGAGGAAACCAGAGCCTCATCTTGTAGAGAGTTAGGGGTTTCTCAGTCAAAGCAATTTAGAGTGTTTGTTGCAGAGATTTAGGGGGAAAAGCAAAAATGGGTCGAACCGCCTAGTTGTGCAGAATGGAAGAATAAACCAGAGGTTTGGGATATCCTCAAGCATGGCAATTTTACCAGCTACATAGAGAGACTTGAAGGAAATAATCCTACTATCATGCACTAGTTTGTAAAAATCTTGGAAGGATGGCTCGATTTTGGTCGGGAATCAGACAATGGAGGTTACGGTTGAGACCATTGCGAAGGCTACTGGGTTGGATTTGGATGGGATGAATTTCTACAAGGAAAGGAAGATATCAAACAAGGCAATTGATGATTTTGTTGAGACCGAATAGGAAAGAAACCATCTAGTTAAGATAGGTACTTCTTACTTTAACTTGGCTTCTATGTCTCGTCTGTGGCAGTTTATTTTCTTGATCGTTATGGAATATTTAACTTTGGATGGTAGATATACCAAATTGTATGGTTATCACTTTGTGCTTGCAAACCATTTTCGACATAATATTAGGGTAAATTTTCCTTCCTACCTGTTGCAATCTCTTGCCATTTCTACCCAAGCCATTCACCATGACCCAACTAGGGAACATATATGCCATAAAGGGCTTATGGTTTTGATCATGAATGTGCTCAAATCTAAAAAAATCTAGAAACCAAGGAATTTTAAATTGGAAGATAAAGATACTGAAGGGAGTATTCAAGAAAAAGGCTATGACTTTGATACACATGATGAGGGTAAAAGAGGTTTAGCTAGTCCTATAATTGGTTTCAGTGACAACAATAAGAAAAAGAAGAAGAATACTGAGAAGGGGGATTCTAACTGGGAGACGAAAAGTGATTTTGTTGAAGAAATTGTTCACGAGCACATCAAAAATAGTGGAGGCAGTAAAGGTAAAGGTAAGGGTTGTCTAGATGAGAGAGTGTCTATGCATTCTGATGATGAGCCTTTGGCTCAATGCCTGGAGAGGAAAAGGAAGCCTATGCGGTATCAAGTCAATAAAAATGCCAAGAAAGTTAAAGATGATTTTGATGCTAATTTTGATGAGTAGGGATCTAAATTTGAAGGGGGTGATAGTGGGTTAGGGTTTTCTAAAGGTATGTTTGGCAACCCGGGCTCTATTCGGAAGAACGTTGGCATCTTAAAGCATAAAATGTTTCTGCTAAACAAGGAAATGGAAAAATTTTCCAAAATGGTGAGAGGGGAAAGAACCCTAGGACAACATATTGAAAAGGTCTCAGAGGTCATAGAAAATGCTAAAGAAGTTAAAAATTTGATGCATAAGATTCCTGTGTTGGAAGCTAAACAGAGGGTTATGGACAAGGATATCAGTAGTGTCTAGGGGAAGGTGTCAAAACTTGATTCCAGACCGGGCAACATGGACAAACATCTTAAGCAGATGGTGGAAAATGTTTCTACCTTCCTGAAGAAGAATGAGGTAGGTAAAGACCAGGATTCTCCCTTGGGGGCTGATTCTCAAGGACCAAGTATACGTACCTGAGCCCATTCGAAGAAGATTGAGGAAGCCAGTAGGAAAGATGAGGTCAAAGTTGCTACTAAAACCATGCATTCTCTAGTAGACCAGGTTGTGAATTTGATCAATACTCATTAGTTGGTCAGTTGCTATTCCTTTGTTGGACTTTTGCTATTTTTTCCAACATTGTCCTCTGTGACCTCTTTTTGTTGTCTAAGGTCTATTTCTTGCTTGGTCTTGGTTTCTTTTCTTTGTAGTTCTTTTCTCTTGCTTGTTTCTAGAACTCTGTTGTTGTATAGGTTTCGGGTCCTTTAAAACCTGCTTTTACTTAATCAAAACCATAGCTTTGAACAATTGCAAAAGGCACAAGATGTTACAATCTAAAGCACATCGCTACTTCGCAACACGTTTCAACATAAACATTATATAACATACGAAGTCACGAACATGAAATAAAAGAATACTGTTATGGCATAGGTCGAACATGTAAGATTATTTGGTGAATAACATGGTTAATGAAGGTAACCTAGGGTCTTATACTTAGGTAAAAATCATGACAAGTAAAAAAATAGACACCCTTTTAGCATCAAAGTAATTTAATTTTATGGTGTAAATTGAATATTCCTAGCCTATTGAAAAAATAGGGCTAACAAAAGCATCTAAATAATCAACCAAATTGGCCACCATATTTATAAAATATTAATCATTAAATGAGCACCATGATCATAGTTATTTTTGTTCTCATTACAAGCATAAAAATATACTTTATTTTATTAATATGGGCAATGCTAGGATTTATGCTTTCCTACTAGTGGCATGAATAAAAGATAGGAAAATGTAATTTAAATGTGCACTTTAAGTTTGAAAACTTATAAATAGAAATGGTATGTCAAATTTGAAAATAAAAATCTTATGTGGTAGCCAGACATTGATAAGACTGGTAAAATGGATACTATAGCAAACACACAAACACTAATAGAATATATATACAAATAAAATAAAACGAGGTTAAAAAGGTTAGATACGAGAATATGATTTCACCTAAAAAAATATAGTTATTAAAGCTCTAAATTAAATCCCTTAAAGAAATCTTGGGTCATGTAGGGTTAGTCATTTTGTGAAAATAAAAAGGGAAATAAACTTCCCTTAGGTGAAAGGCTCAAGATGATTAAATAAACGTGATGAGATAAGCACAATCAACTTGAATTGATTAAATACAATTACACGTAGAATTATGATAATAATAATATCTGTTGGAGAACGATGCCAAATGAATAAGATCCTAGAATCTATTGGTATCAAACTTTGAAAATAATGCTTTTTTGCTTGTGAAACTACTTGAAATACTTTATTAGATCTCCATGTTATAAAGGGAAAAGTTTACGAGTATGGATTTGTACTTTTGCTTTAACTTCTTCTTCTTTTTTGTAAATTGTGACTTCATGGGATACACAACCTTCTTTTGCTCTGCTTTTTTCTTTGAAAGTTTGGGTTTCACATATATCGGTAATTTTCTTGTTAGGTTGTATGATCAAACCATGAAGGCACAACACATTGATCAACCCAAATTTAAAGACATCAAAACAAAATCCAAGCACCTAAGAGACATTGTCCTCTTTTCTTTACATCGAATTGGAGTGCATTAGTATTGACTCTTCCTAGAACGAGTTCTTTATTCAAATGATCAAAGGATAGGTGAGACGATCTCCATGACTAGAATAAATGCATTAGATGTCATTAAATACTAATGAAGAACATCAATTTCCATCTAAGACATGTTTAGTTTGATTAAATTAGAACAACAAAGAAACTTAGCAATCTAAAAGTTGATATTTAAAAATCTAAATAATTAAAAAAAATTATATTATAATGAAATATAATAAACATATGGACAAGATGAATGGATACTAGTAAATGCATAGTTAAATGAGATGAAACAAAACATATATAGATGAAGATGAATAAGAACTACGACTATAATAAATCTACTTTCACACAAATCATATGATTTATCTTTACATAACGATATGAGGACATTGCCTTAAAATACATACTAAACTAAACATATAATAATAATATTAATGTGATACATTTAGCATTTGAAATCTATATCTTAATACAAAAATAACTATTTGGTCAAAAAAATACACCAAATAACAAAGAGTTAAGGCACAAACTCATATGGTCAACAAGACTATTCAACAAAATAGTCGAAAAAGCTCGATAGGTATTCCTCACTGTGGAAAGAAGAGGCCATCAAGAGCGCCGCGCAAGGGATCCCGACCAGCAGTAGACGCCTGGCTGAGGGTTGGGAATATATTGCAGTGTGTAGTAGCTGTGGAAGATCATGGGCATGCCTAAAAGTTCACGGGAGCCATGCTCAGATAGAATTTTAGATGATGTTGGAGGGGCCTTTGGCATGGGAGTAGTAGGGGGGTTGGTTTATTAGTCTATTAGAGTATTCTACAATTCACCCCGCGGGGAACATTTAATCGGTGCCACCCAAACTGTAGGAATGAATGCACCCAGAACTGGTGGAAGTTTTGTCGTGTGGGGAGGCCTCTTTTCAGCTTTTGACTGCTCCATGGTTTATGTGAGATAGAAGGAGGATCCCTGGAATTCTATAATAGCAAGTGCTGCTACAGGAGGGTTTCTTCAAACGTGACTGGGCCCAAGGGCCACTGCTAGAGCTGTTGTGGTTGGCAGCATTTTGCTTGCCTTGATTGAAGGGGCAGGGATTATGCTCAACCACATTTTGAGTGCGCAACAGCAACTTCCGTCCATGGATGAAGGAACGATGCCCAATATGCAGGGGATCACTAATATGCAGGGGATTCCTCATATGAAAGGGATCCCTAATATGCAAGGGGTTCTCGCTCCACAGTCCAATGCAACGGAAGATAAAGAATCTTCTTCTTGGTTTGGAGGGCTTTTTGGCGGTAAGAAGGAGACCCAATAGAGCGGAAGCCGCGGTATGGCTTAGGTTTTGGACAACTTTGATCAACCTAGTGCTCCCGTGCCTAATTTTGAATATAAGTGATCATCTGAAAAAGTGGGAAGGTTCCTCTTTCATGTTTCCAGGCAAGTTTTTGGTTTAGAAATGTCAAATTTTCACAGTAATTGTAATTGAAATTTTTTTGGATAAAAGCGTATAGTGGTTTTCACATTGAGAAAAGTTGCTTGTCTGTTTTCCTTATTGTTTGGTTTGATCAATTCAATCTTTTTTCTAGTTTTACATCACAACTTGTGTTATTTTCTGCCAGTTATCTACTCTTTCTGGATGGTTTAATAATGGATATTCTGAGTACATGATTTTCTCATACATTTTGGGAATTTTAAATATAAAAGGCTTACTTGTATTTTTCAAAATACACTTGCATTATTGTTCTTTGGATTTGTTTGGAGAGAGTTCATGTTATGCGTAGGGCTTTAGGGTCTATAAAGTTTGTAGGTATCATCTTGTGTGTTTCTAAGTTGTACACATTGAATGGGTGCTGGTTTTGGGATTCAGTGTCTAAACATTTGATGAACTCTTTTTTAAATTGATGATGATGACCACTATTTTTAATGCTCATTAGATTAAGTTAGTTTGTAAATACCATAGTTACACGACCTAGGGAGATGGGGGACAATGAGAGAAATGGGCCTCATTTTGGGGATTGGAGATGGAGGGGGGTGTCTATAGTATATACTTTACATATGGTACTTAAAATGCTAATTACGAAAAAGATGCATAACAATATAAGAGATAAATATGAAGTCAAAATTCATTATGACCACTATTGCTAGCTTAGTTTTACATTGAACTCACTCTTAACATACTTCCTTCGTTGCATAACTTCACAACCCTTTATTTTAACCATAAAGTTTGACTAGCAAAGTTATGCTTCACGTTAAATCGCAAGGTCACAACTCTTCCACCACCGTTATGCCCATTAGTTGTGAATTGGCACACCAACCTTTAGAACCTTCCTAACAACATCACAACCATTAACCGATTATGGACTAATAGCCTAGAGATCTCACACTTAACCTTTGATATGGCTTGTTGTGGCTTTGCAACCTTGCAAATAACCGTTTCCATAAATGTTGCAAAGTCAAGTGGTAACCATAGGGGTTGGTCTACATGATTCAACAAGAACTTATATTAGCCATTGATCTGCAAGCATCATCCAAATCTGACTTAGCCACATGGAAAAAGACCTCTTCATATGTCATCCTACAAAGTCAAACTCTTATCATGCTTGTAACATCGCAACAACCCAAACACAAATTGCAGTGTAGTAACACTTCACGCTTTATCCAATTCATCGTAACATTGCTAATTTAAATTACATGAAGACACTAACCACAGAGAATTCATGCTAACCACCAATAGTGTTTATTACAACTTCGTAACATTTTGATATTACTTTCTCTTACATGTGGAGAGGTTACACTATACAACGAATAACCATTCATTGCAACTTCACAAACCTTGTCTTCATAAAAACCAACTTGCTGCAAGGTCACATTTTTCATGAATCGCTAGATCATAACCATAGCTTTGACTCATGGGTGAATATTCTTAGCATGGATTTGAATTTTGCTGAGCTCACTAAATGCTTGAATGCTTATTGTTTGAACCATGAAGATGATGTTTTGATTTGGAGAAAGGATCCTAGTGGTGTGTACTCTACTTCGTCAGCTTTTGCTAATTCTTTTGAAGATTATGAGGTTCCCTTTTGGGCAATGGCTTAGGTAAAATGTATGACTCCTAAAATTATTATCTTTTTTTGGATCCTTTTGCAAAACAAAATTTTAACCCTTGATAATCTCAAGAAGAGAGGACTCTTCATTATTAATCGGTGTGTTCTTTATAAGAATGATGAGGAATTGGTGGATCATTTAATGCTCCATTGCCCCTTTGCTACTGAGGTTTGGGATAAAATTTGGGACTTAATGAATATGGACTGGGTCCCTCATGCTACTATCCAGTTGTTCTTTTTGTTTTCGAAAGCTCCTTCTAAGAACCCTCTAATTATTAAATCGTGGGATTTTATACTTCCTTATCTTTGCTTGGGGGTCTAGAAAGAACGTAATGATAGGATCTTCAGAGGAGTGGAATCCAACTCTATTCAGGTTTTTCATAAAATCAAGGTCCTTCTGCATGAAAATATCAAAATTTGCGGTAAGGGACAACAGGGACAACAACCTTCTAATGATTGGGATGTGGGGGTGATGAATAATTGGAATATAAGGAGCCATATTCTGGATACAAAGGATTCTAACCCAAGGGAAAGTGCTAGATGGGATTGCCCTCCGACTAATTGGTTTAAGTTGAACTTCGATGGGGCCTCGAAAGGGAACTCAGACCTTGCTAGTTGTGGAGTGGTGATTAGGAATTCTAATGGTGATTTTGTTGGTGGTATGGCTATACATTTGGGGTGTCAAACCAATCATGTTGTAGAAGCCTCAACTACTGTTTATGGTCTTACGTATGCCAAAGACTTGAATATAGTAAATATTTGGATTGAAGGTGATTCCCTCAACATTATAAATTGCTTAAAGAAGATATACCCACCATCATGAAACATTAGTAACATTATGTCTGAGGCTGGGGATATTATTAATTCTTTTCAAAATTGCATTATTTCCCATAATTATAGGGAAGCAAATGGATTATCCGATTATGCTTCCAATGTGGTGTGTTATAATGATCAAAAAATCATATGGGATTCATATGACACTTTACCTACTGATGGCCATGAGTTTGTCAAGCATGACAAATGGAAATCCCAACAAACATCTTTTAATAATGACGCTATCAGGGAATTATGATTTTTACCTCTTTGTAGTGAAGTGGGCAATTATTTTTGGAAATGTGGGCATCTCGCACAGATTATGGGTTACTTCTTTCTATCAGTGTTTAGGTTGTGGTGATCGCAGGGTGATTGGGGTTCTTCAGTGTGAGGAAACAAAAGCCTCATCTTGCAGAAAGTTTGGGGTTTCTCAGTCATAGCAATTTAGAGTGTTTGTTGCAGAGATTTAGAGGGGAAAGCGAAAATGGGTCGAATCGCCTAGTTGTGTGGAATGGAATAATAAACTAGAGGTTTGGGATATCCTCAGGCATGGCAATTTTACCAGCTACATAGAGAGACTTAAAGGAAATAATCCTGCTATCATGCACCAGTTTGTAAAATCTTGGAAGGATGGCTCGATTTTGGTCGGGAATCAGAGGATGGAGGTTACGGTTGAGACCATTGTGGAGGCTACTGGGTTGGATTTGGACGGGATGAATTTCTACAGGGAAAGGAAGATATCAAACAAGGCAATTGATGATTTTGTTGAGACCGAACAGGAAAGAAACCATCTGGATAAGATAGGTACTTCTTACTTTAACCGGGCTTTTGTCTCTCATATGTGGTAGTTTATTTTCTTTATCATTATGGAATATTTAACTTTGAATGGTAGATATACCAAATTGTATGGTTATCACTTTGTGCTTCCAAACCATTTTTGACATAATATTAGGGTGAATTTTCCTTCCTATCTATTGCAATCTCTTGCCATTTCTACCCAAGCCATTCAGCATGACCCAACCGGGGAACATATATGCCATGAAGGGCTTATGGTTTTGATCATGAATGTGCTCAAATCTAAAAAAATCTAGAAACCAAGGAATTTTAAAGTGGAAGATCAAGATACTGAAGGGAGTATTCAAGAAAAAGGCTATGACTCTGATACACAAGATGAGGCTAAAGGAGGTCTAGCTAGTCCTATAATTGGTTCCGGTGGCAACAATAAGAAAAAGAAGAAGAATACTGAGAAGGGGGATTCTAACCGGGAGACGAAAAGTGATTTTGTTGAAGAAATTGTTCACGAGCACATCAAAAATAGTGGAGGCAGTAAAGGTAAAGGTAAGGGTTGTCTAGATGAGAGAGTGTCTATGCATTCTGATGATGAGCCTTTGGCTTAATGCGTGGAGAGGAAAAGGAAGCTTGTGCGGTATCAAGTCAATAAAAATGCTAAGAAAGTTAAAGATGATTCTGATGCTGATTTTGATGAGTGGGGATCTAAATTTGAAGGGGGTGATAGTGGGTTAGGGTTTTCTAAAGGTATGTTTGGCAACCCAGGCTCTAATTGGAAGGATGTTGGCATCTTAAAGCATAAAATGTTTCTGCTAAACAAGGAAATGGAACAATTTTCCAAAACGACGAGAGGGGAAAGAACCTTAGGACAACATATTGACAAGCTCTCGAAGGTCATAGAAAATGCTAAAGAAGTTAAAAATTTGATGCATAAGATTCCTGTGTTGGAAGCTAAATAGAGGGTTATGAACAACGATATTAGTAGTGTCCAGGGGAAGGTGTCAAAACTTGATTCTAGATTGGGCAACATGGACAAACATCTTAAGCAGATGGTGGAAAATGTTTCTACCTTCCTGAAGAAGAATGAGGCAGGTAAAGACCAGGATTCTCCCTTGGGGGCTGATTCTCAAGGACCAAGTATGCGTACCCGGGCCCATTCAAAGAAGATTGAGGAAACCAGTGGGAAAGATGAGGGCAAAGTTGCTACTGAAACCATACATTCTCTAGTAGAGCAGGCTGTGAATCTGATCAATACTCCTTAGTTGGTCGGTTGCTATTCCTTTGCTAGACTTTTGCTATTTTTTCCAACACTGTCCTCTATGACCTCTTTTTGTTGTCTAAGGTTTGTTTCTTGCTTGGTCTTGGTTTCTTTTCTCTGTAGTTCTTTTCTCTTTCTTTTTTCTAGAACTCTGTTGTTGTATAGGTTTTGGGTCCTTTAAAACCTGCTTTTACTTAATCAAAACCATAGCTTTGAACAATTGCAAAGGCACAAGATGTTACAATCTAAAGCACATTGCTACTTTACAACACTTTTCAACATAGACATTACATAACATACGAAGTCACAAACATGAAATAAAAGAATACTGTAATGGCATAGGTCGAACATGTAAGATTATTTGGTGAATAACATGGTTAATGAAGGTAACCCAGGGTCTAATACTTAGGTAAAAATCATGACATGTAAAAGAATAGACACCCTTTTAGCATCAAAGTAATTTAATTTTATGGTGTAAATTGAATATTCCTAGCCTATTGAAAAAATAGGGCTAACAAAAGCATCTAAATAATCAACCGAATTGGCCACCATATTTATAAAATATTAATCATTAAATGAGCACCATGATCATAGTTATTTTTGTTCTCATTACAAGCATAAAAATATACTTCATTTTATTAATATGGGCAATGCTAGGATTTATGCTTTCCTACTAGTGGCATGAATAAAAGATAGGAAAATGTAATTTAAACGTGCACTTTAAGATTGAAAACTTATAAATAGAAATGGTATGTCAAATTTGAAAATAAAAATCTTATGTGGTAGCCAAACATTGATAAGACTGGTAAAATGGATACTATAGCAAACACACAAACACTAATAGAATATATATACAAATAAAATAAAACGAGGTTAAAAAGGTTAGATATGAGAATATGATTTCACCTAAAAAAATATAGTTATTAAAGCTCTAAATTAAATCCCTTAAAGAAATCTTGGGTCATGTAGGGTTAGTCATTTTGTGAAAATAAAAAGGGAAATAAACTTCCCTTAGGTGAAAGGCTCAAGATGATTAAATAAACGTGATGAGATAAGCACAATCAACTTGAATTGATTAAATACAATTACATATAGAATTATGATAATAATAATATCTGTTGGAGAACGGTGCCAAATGAATAAGATCCTAGAATCTATTGGTATCAAACTTCGAAAATAATGCTTTTTTGCTTGTGAAACTACTTGAAATACTTTATTAGATCTCTATGTTATAAAGGGAAAAGTTTACGAGTACATATTTGTACTTTTGTTTTAACTTCTTTTTTTTTTTTTTGTAAATTGTGACTTCATGGGATACACAACCTTCTTTTGCTCTGCTTTTTTCTTTGAAAGTTTGGGTTTCACATATATTGGTAATTTTCTTGTTAGGTTGTATGATCAAACCATGAAGACACAACACATTGATCAACCCAAATTTAAAGACATCAAAACAAAATGCAAGCACCTCAGAGACATTGTCCTCTTTTCTTTACATCGAATTGGATTGCATTAGTATTGACTCTTCCTAGAACGAGTTCTTTATTCAAATGATCAAAGGATAGGTGAGACAATCTCCATGAGTAGAATAAATGCATTGGATGTCATTAAATACTAGTGAAGAACATCAATTTCCATCCAACACATGTTTAGTTTGTTTAAATTAGAACAACAAAGAAACTTAGCAATCTAAAAGTTGAAGTTTAAAAATCTAAATAATTAAAAAATATATATATTATAATGAAATATAATAAACACATAGACAAGATGAATGGATACTAGTAAATGCATAGTTAAATGAGATGAAACAAAACATATATAGATGAATATGAATAAGAACTACGACTATAATCAATCTACTTTCACACAAATCATATGATTTATCTTTACATAGCGATACGAGGACATTGCCTTAAAATACATACTAAACTAAACATAGGATAACAAGAGCTCTTGATGAACTAGAGTCTCTGCGTTAGTGTGATTGTGTATATAAATAAATGATCAATATTACTTTTCTTTTGATTGGTTTTTACTTGGGAGAGTATTAATTTATAATTTAAAAATTAGAAAACATAAATTCCTATCCAATGAGCAATAAAATAATAAAGTGTTATATTTACAAATTGAAAATGTGATATTTACCTAACTTATTTACAGCATACAAAATATCTTGATTAAATTTAATTAGAATTTGTTTAAATGAGAATTTCGAATATATAAATTCTTTCTTATACAATAAGAAAATATTTGTTAATTTGAAACCCCCTTTACCACTTATTATATCAAGAACATTAAACTTAATAATGATGATTTTCAGGGAAGGGCACGATTCCGATTGAAATGCAGCAGCCGAAGAAGCACCGCAGAGTTGGGATGTCGGTGCGCCTGCCGGATAAGACGTCGTAAACGTAAAGAGATGCCAGCCGCGTTTGTAATTTTTTACAATTTTTGTTTATGAAAAATAACCTAAACCTAAACCTCAGGAAATTGCCGATGAGCCAATAAAAAATAAAGAATTATTCTCTGATAATTGCTTTTTAATATCAAGTCTTTCAAACTTTAGGCTGACTTTACAATCTGTCGTATTACAAACTATTTGCAGAGCAACAGACTTTATAATATTAATGTGATACATTTCGTATTTGAAATCCGTATCTTAATACAGAGCAACTATTTGGTCAAAAAAATACACCGAATAACAACATAGTCGGAAAAGCTCGATAGGTATTCCTCCTCACTGTGGAAAGAAAAGGGCATCGAGAGCGCCGCGCAGGGGATTCCGACCAGCAGTAGACGCCTGGTTGAGGGTTGGAAAAATATTGCAGTGTGTAGTAGCTGTGGAACATCATGGGCACGCCTGAAAGTTCACGGGAGCCATGCCCAGATAGAATTTTAGATGATGTTGGAGGGGCCTTTGGCATGGGAGCCGTAGGGGGATCGGTTTATCATTTTGTCAGAGGATTCTACAATTCACCCCGCGGGGAGCGTTTAATCGGCGCCACCCAAACTGTAGGAATGAATGCACCCAGAACTGGTGGAAGTTTTGCCGTGTGGGGAGGCCTTTTTTCGGCTTTTGACTGCTCCATGGTTTATGTGAGACAGAAGGAGGATCCTTGGAATTCTATAATAGCAGGCGCTGCTACGGGAGGGTTTCTTCAGATGCGACAGGGCCCAAGGGCCGCTGCTAGAGCTGCTGTGGTTGGCGGCGTTTTGCTTGCCTTGATTGAAGGGGCAGGGATTATGCTCAACCGCGTTTTGAGTGCGCAACAGCGACTTCCGCCCATGGATGAAGGAATGATGCCCAATATGCAGGGGATCCCTAATATGCAGGGGATTCCTCATATGCAAGGGATCCCTAATATGCAAGGGGTTCCCGCTCCACAGTCCAATGCAATGGAAGATAAAGAATCTTCTTCTTGGTTTGGAGGGCTTTTTGGCGGTAAGAAGGAAACCCAGCACAGCGGAGGCCGCGGTATGGCTGAGGTTTTGGACAGCTTTGATCAACCTAGTGCTCCTGTGCCTAATTTTGAATATAAGTGATCATCTGAAACAGTGGGAAGGTTTGTCTTTCATGTTTCCAGGCAAGTTTTTTGTTTAGAAATGACAAATTTTCACAGTAATTGTAATTGAAAATATTTTGGATAAAAGTGTATAGTGGTTTTCACATTGAGAAAAGTTGCTTGTCTGTTTTCCTTATTGTTGGGTTTGATCAATTCGATGTTTTTTCTAGTTTTACATCACAACTTGTGTTATTTTCTGCCAGTTATCTACTCTTTCTGGATGGTTTAATAATGGATATTCTGAGTACCGGATTTTCTCATACATTTTGGAAATTTTGAATATAAAAGGCTTACCTGTATTTTTCAAAATACACTTGCGTTATTGTTCTTTGGATTTGTTTGGAGAGAGTTCATGTATGCGTAGGGCTTTAGGGTCTATAAAGTTTGTAGGTATCATCTTGTGTGTTTCTAAGTTGTACACATTGAATGGGTGCTGGTTTTGGGGTTCAGTGTCTGAACATCTGATGAACTCTTTTTTAAATTGATGATGATGACCACTATTTTTAATGCTCATTAGATTAAGTTAGTTTGTAAATACCATAGTTACACGACCTAGGGAGATGGGGGACAATGAGAGAAATGGGCCTCATTTTGGGGACTGGAGATGGAGGGGGGTGTCTATAGTATATACTTTACATATGGTACTTAAAATGCTAATTACGAAAAAGATGCATAACAATATAAGATATAAATATGAAGTAAAAATTCATTATGACCACTATTGCTAGCTTAGTTTTACATTGCATTGAACGTTGAACAATGAAAGAAGTCTAACTTCTAATTTCTATCAAATAAATTAACTAATCAAAGATTGAAGATTCAAATTCAAAAGTCATAGATATAAATTAATCAAAAGTATGAGTATCACTATGTCATCAATGTCATCATAAAAACAATTACATCAAGTAGCATCAAGCATGCTATTCTCCCAATGTTCAATGTTCAGTTGTTCATATATCCAAATCTCAAGATAACTTGTCCAAAATGGGTGATGTTTGTTTCAACCCTGGAGGGGTTGAGGGATGTTTCCCCATCCCCTTGTCTCCACATGGGACGTCCCCCCATCACTGTGGAGACGGTAGCCCAATGGTGGCACCGTTGGGGATGTGGGAACGATGTCCCCCCGTCCCGGGTGTGTTCCTGTCTTGGGTGCATCAGGGGAATGGGCAAGGATGCGACCCCGTGATACTATGGTAAATACATTATTTGAGCTTTACAACATAACTTGTACTTTGTTATGCAATGTGTTAGTGGTTTTGACCTTATTATTTCCATCTTTTCAATAATTCACATCCCATAGCTTCTTACGGGTGAAGTTTGTTGCCCTTGTGATTGTCATCAATATTGCAAAATCTTTTGTTCTGTTCATTGCTCTGTTCTATCGCATGTCATAGATAAAAGTACACATATTTGACACAAAACTTCCTAAAAGTTGATGACCATCTACGTCAAATTTATTTTAAGAGATATGCTTTTTTTTGCATACATGTTTAGCAGATTACTTTTCTTTAACACCCCTATCACTTTGGAAATTTTATCCTACAAATAGAAAGGTCTAATTTTAGTGAGTTCCACCTAGATTTCTGGGTGTGATAGCTTTAGTCATATTGGCATATCTAACCTCACATGAGTTCATGGAATGCTCTAGCATAATGTTTTGCCAAATAAAAGTGTAAATTTTATGTCAGTAAAATAATTGACATTTCTCAAAACTCAAAAAGCTTGTGAATTTTTGAATTCTAGAGAGTGTTCAGAATGAGGGTTGCTACCGTAGGATCTAGAAGCAAGTTAAGGTACAAAATTTTGCTATGCATCTTCAATGTTTGAAGATAATGAAGAGACCAATTTCTTCTACATGGAAGCCAATATCTCCACTTTGATTGATATTTTCTCAAAACTCATGTTAGCAATGTTGGAGGAGGGATAGCTAGTTGAAGGATCATTCTAGCTTAAGAAGGAAAATGATGAAACTAATCCTTGTTTTAAATTAATGAACACATTCGTGGATAGGGCAATTAAATCTTAAGGAACTAAACAACCAACTAAGACATCTTTAGGCGTTCCTTGGATTCACTAGTATGTAATGAAACATTATTTTTGGGCTTAACTGAAGAGGATTAGAAACAATCATGCTTTGGTGGGGAAGCTAGTTATAGTCTTGGAGAGAAATCAAGGATCTTTTCATTGAGATGTTGAATGCATTAAAGAAGTTGATAAATATATTGCTTTGTCACAAGTACGAGGAAGTTTGCAAATATATGAAAGAAGCAGGTACACATTGTGAGAGTATACTTCGGAATTTTGGAAGCATGCCATATTGTTGATTATTTGTTAAGACAATTTATAAGTTTTCTGAAGTTCTTGGTAGGTTTGCATGATCATATCTGGAAGGATTTGACTTCGTGATGTTGCAAGTAGTAGCAATGCGTGCAAGGACTTTCACATTGAAGTTGAGTAGGAGTTATTGAAATTTTGTTGATTTCGCTTTCTCATTTCAAGAGAATACTTCTAAGAAGTTTTTGAAAGGTCAGCAAGCAATTTTTATGTAGAATCAATGGGCAACTGTATTGTAGGAAAATAAGAAAGTCACCTAGAAAGGACTTCTTCAATTTTTGTGGTCTTGAAAACCTTACAAAATCCACTCGTTGATACCATCAATCTAACAATTTTTTGTGGTGTCGATAACCTTACAAAGTCCACTTGTTGATACCATCAATCTAACAATTTTTGTGGTGTTGATAACCTTACAAAATCCACTTATTGATATCGTCAATCTAACAAGTAAAGACACTACAAAAGAAGACAACAATATCCCAACTAAGCTGATGTGGAAGAGTATCGTGGTGAAGATCTTGATATCAAAGGTGTTAAGAGTAGAAATTAAGACTGAGAATTTAGAAGCTTTTGGAGATGTACCCACTATGTTGGCTTTCTAATGACATGAACTTGCAAATTATGAATGTAAGTAGCAACTGACTACATTGATGAAGTCGGTTGTTATGTTGTACATTTTGAGTAAGTACCATGTTATACCTTAAATTCCAATTTAACCATCCTTCTGCTCAACATGAATAAATTATCATTTATGTGCTTGGTAGTAATTTAATCACGCTCATATTTTTTTATACCATTTTGTACATATTAAATCTCCATGATCACAGTTTTTTAATTCTTAACTCTTGTATGTTATCCATAAACAAACCCTCCATTTCTTTTCTAAATCTTATTAACTATGCCAATCTCTTATAATCTTCACCATTTCATGCTTAGATGATTGTGACTAACTCTTACTTTCAATTCCTAAGTTATTTAGACCTTCTCACTCCTCCACTTTCATTGTATTACTGTAGTACCATCCCGTTCAAAAGCTTCTAGTTATGGGGTAGTGGCACCATATTACTGAGTAAGTATTAAGTTGATTGGGGATATAAATCATGATATCTTTCTTACTTACTAAGACAAGCATGCACTACCCATGTGTTTGCCATATGGTAAGGAGTATGATTGGTGCCTCTATGAAGATATTGATGTTTTATGCCTAACATTAAGATTTTAGTTGAAATGCTGTTTAGTAATGGAAGTGCACCAGGGGGAATTTGGAATGACTGTTTAAGTTTGTTTGAATAACCAAAAGGTTTGCTTCCAAATAAGTAGGATAGAATACCCACCATTAGAAAATATTGTTTCTTATAACTTGCTCTTGACTTTCTTGGGAAGTTCCATGCATTTTTTTACCAAGGAGTCATAGTTCGAGCCCTAAACTTTTGTCAACCAATTTCACCACACTCCAACTCCCCTTTTTCTTTCATGCCCCATCCCAACCAATTTCCTCAAAGTCATTATGGCCCTTTGTCTATGCAACTCCTCCTCCTTCCATCCATGACCGTTCTCTAGTAAGATAAAAAACAATAGAGGGGAAATATTAGGATACAATGATAACATGTTCCGAAAGAAGAAACATAAAAGAGTCGTAACTTACAAACTTGTGAAGATAATCTACGTTTTCTATGCATCTCTGGTTTGCATGTAATTAACATTTATTTGAGGTACTTAAACAAATAGTTCACGAGCATTGTCTATCAGTTTACAATTTTCTTGCAATTGTATTAAGCCGTGAAACAACATGTACCATCATTTGATTACATGAGAAAACATATGTTAGAGACATTTTGACAACAATGGTCCTGCCTTGTAATTGTGATGGCCATCACATGACACTTATGTTGGTTCCCAAAATTGCAGATTGGAATCCTATGAGCCTTGGCAACTCGATGTTGGGATATCCAACCGGTTATGGCCAACTTGACGGGACTGATCGGTGCGATCCAAATCCCTTACGTTTCTGGCTCTGCAAGGCCAAGGCGGGTGCACTTGATCTTCGACAACAACTTAGATCCAAGATCTTTATAGCAGATTGGTTAGAATACAAATGCAACGAAAGTTTCCCAAATGACAAAAATTATAGAAAGCTTTTAACTTTCAAATTATGAATTAAGAATAATGAATGAATATATGAGTGCTTAAAACAAAAATGATTATTACAGATGATTGCAACAAATGAATATATTAATTCTTTAAAGGAAAGATATGAAATAATTGCCAGCATATGAATTATGAATCATGAATAATATAAAGACCAGTGTTGAGAAAAGGGCGATAGAGTTAGTATTATAAGTTGAAATGTGCAACTTTATAAAGTTCAATTTACTTAGACTATAAACAAATTAATAAGCCAGATGCGACTGATCAATTATACGAGCGCTATTTTAAACTAGTCTAGAATTAACTCTTGTGACATGGAGACAAACTAGACATAAATATGGAAATAATTGAATATTTCACAATATCTATGTTATCAAATTTAAAATGCAATAACGATCCAATCCACTTGTTTGAACATTAAAATATTTATAGAATTTAAAGAATAATTATAAAGGACAACTTAATAATATTTCAACTCCAAAATTTAAAATAATTATGCTGAAATAAAATGGCAATAAATACACTCCTTACAGATGATCCATCTATTGCGAATTTATCCGGACCGCACATAATTTACCCAATAATTCAAATCCATGAGCTTTGTTCAATCACCTAGTCTTGGCCAATAGAATATAATATATCAAGTGCACATATATCACTTGGATATGTAAAAATTTTAAAGAGAAAAAATATGAATTGTCTCCCTTTGTTTGATTTTACATCTTGTATTTATAAGTATGAAGAGGCATCAGCCGAGAGGTTATGCCTTTATGAAAGTCATGTTTTAGTCAAACATCTCTTCACCTTACTTAATCACTTAACATAAGTTTGTAATTTGCAAGATTTACTTCTAAAAGTTATCTTTGTTGCCAGTCGTGCCAATGACCCATACAAATTATGAGTTATATGCAGTGAATCGCTATGTCCATAGATTTTCCTCACGCACATGCTTTTCTCCTTCTGCACAAGCCCCACACTCGAACTCCACACATACACATACCTTCTGCGGATGTTCCAGGCATACCCTCCTACATGCGGAATTCCTTTGCGATGATGTAGTAAGAGCCGCCAAAGACATTGTGGTGAGATTGTTGGTGAACTTCCAGAGTAACAACAATTCAAAAGATCATCGTCTTTAATTCTGGATAATTCTGGGAACATCATTTCCGTCTCTGATTACTTCATCTTATCCCCTTTCGTTCTTTGCCTTTTTGTCGATGGTAATATTTAATTTTTGAACTCGCATAATCTTGTCCCATAGAACCAATATATCCAATCCATTTCCGCATCTAGACACATATATGGGGGGGTGCGTGTGCAGGAATGCATATGTAATAATTAAATGGCATCAATCTGATCGCTTTCATTGCTCTATTTTGCAGTTATTATGGCTTTTGCGTGCATTCATGCAATAAAATCAAAAAGATATTAGATGTGAATAAACAAGTAAGATTTAAATCAAAGGTTGATACAAATGATTCAAAATTCATCCAAAGCGATGACCATGGAATATCAATCCCTTATATACAATGTTCGATGCTTTTACTTTAATCACTGGAACATAATTGCTAATGCTCATATATACGATATGCCTTTCTATGCTAAGGCAAAATATATTCCTCAAGTCGGAATGCTATCAGAACTATAAAAGATACGCAGACTGCTTGTGCTTGCAAATTTGATAGACCATGACTCCATGCATAAATTCCAGATTTCGTATTACCAAACACTCGAAGGGCAAATGTTCTGAAAAGAATAGAGCTGAAGGTGTCTAAACAAGCATCAGTCTGAATAGTTCTCAAATGTTCAGAGAAGTATTATCCCTGTTTTATCATTTGTCGGGGTTCAGATGTAGATCTGACTCTTGTAAAATTTCATACACATATTCTTTTGTTTCCATCAATGTCTGATATGGTGTGCCAATTATATGACAATCACCATTGACCACTTCCAAATCGATTTCTGATTCTGTATTTCACTGCTCAAATATTCGAATGGTGACCTTGCTGACTGTGCATGACACAAATAATTGCTATTTGGCTTATAGTTTGCATTCCTTTGCCATAACTACTATTGAATCTAACTGCAGCAAATAGAACTTGGCTTGTTGCTTCAGTCATTAGAACTAGACCTTACTCCTTCATTGACGCCGCTGTGCATATGATGCCTGTGACTACATATATTACTATTGTCTGTAAATGATGATTGGAGTTTGCTTTTGAAATCGTCACCTCTGTTTGGTACTTCAGTGTAACAAACTGATTTGGATAATGAATCTTTCAACTTTATAGAGAATAATTCTTATAAAATCTGCTCTGAATATATGATTTTGAACACATAGCAAACAGTCCATCATATTTCTGCCTTCTTTCTCTTCATTGCAACTGGATGTAATCGGTGTTTTTCCTCAAATTCTTTTCCAGTATGCAATCCTTCTATTATGTATGTGCAACAAAATACCGATAGTAGTATATTCTTTTGTTGAATGATTGAAAATACTGAAACAATTATCATCTAAATTTGTAAAAATGATAAAATTCCACAAAGTCCTTTTCCATATGTAGATTAATTCATTTTTTGTGCCTGAGTTTGAGGTTTCATTTTGAATTTTCCTAGCACATTCTTACAGCCACAGTGAAATTATATATTTTTGCTGGTGCTTTTTAGAACTCTTTAGATGGTTAATGCTTGTTTAATGATAGCCGTGTGCTGATTTTCAAACAACATAAATGAATTGGGCCCAGTTCATATTGTTGTGTTAATTTTGAATTGCTAGAGATGGAGTTGATGTGATGTTACTCGTCTTTGTTTTCCTCAGGGTATATTAACTTATTACCTATTTTGTGTGAGTTTGGGGTTATATTTCTAACTTTCTCAGCAGTCTTACAGCCATTTTCAAACTAAAAGAATTGAATTGAGGGTCTAATTCAGACTGAAAACCCTGGATAACGGGAGGTCATAATTCATTTTCGCTCTGTTATAGTACCAACATTATCATCTTCATTAACTGGGGAGAGTGTGTGTACTCTGAGGGTTTAAATAAAGACTCAGGCCACAAACCCTACCCGACAGTTTCAATCAAGATTTAGGCAGTGAACCCTACTCCGAGGGTTTTAATCAAGACTCAGTCAGCAAATCCTTCATGAATCATGATCCGAGGAGCTGAGAGAGAATAATAGACTGCACATGTCATTTAATTCAACAGTCCTCAGTCTTTGATCAATGAGGTCCTTCCCTGAAAATATATTAGAAGTAGCGGTCTCTTGGGGTACCTTTGTTGCTCATACATAGATATATATGAGATCTGAGCAGATTCCTATAGAATAGAAAAATCCTCATAGGTTGCATTATAGGCAAATTTGTAGGTATGTATCTATCTCCTCCTAGCAATTACCCGTTTCTGTTCAATGTATCGATCGATTGTTGTATGCCACATGTATTTGTGGTTGTTGAGTCACAGTATCTTTCATCAAAGCTGAAAAGTCTCTTCTTAGCGTCTGTCTTTTGACTTTCTATGATATGTTTTTTGGTTGATAACAAAAAGACAAAGATTGCTGCAGCAATTCTTCTGGATGAAAATATATTATTGTAACAGCTGCCTTATATTCCATAATGTTTGCTTATGCCCCGATAATTAATATTATGTGTAGCTGTCACCAGCCAGAGAGAGTCGTCCAGCTGTATACTCTAACAATGTTGAGTAGGTCAGGTGAGTTGGAATCGTTGTTGGATCCTCTCTGTTGAAGGTTCGCTACTAAGTAGCGGTTGTGTCCCTCGGGTCTTCCCTGCTTAGACCATTTGAATGGGGTTGAGCATCATTGGTATTCACCATGTGTACAGTCAGGGTATTGTATTTTATTTTGCTTCAGGCAAAACAGAAGAAGTGAGTGGATATGTTAAGTTTTATTGACTGTAGATAGTGATAATTTATTACTACAGGGAGCACTGGAGATGACTGAAATTATGAATGATCAGTGTATGATCATCTTATTAGTGTAAATTGTAAATTGTTATCTTACTTAAAAGTGTCTGTGGGATACTTGCAGCACTGTATGTTCTCTGTATGCATAGCAAAATGATCGAACTGCAAAAAAGGCTTATTGATTGACTGTTAAGAGTTAACAATCATAAGCTTGAGATCATTGCATTTGTTTTTGAACATTCAGTAAAGGATCTATCTTTTGTGGGGCTGGGTTTTTCACTCTCAATTGGAGGGTTTTTCACCCTCAAATTTGTGTATGATGTCTTGTGTAATCTTTTATTTGTTATTGAATAAATTATAATCTTCTGGTTCAATATTTAACAAGTCATGCCTTCAATTCATTATGTTTATGCACACCAAATTTCTGCTCTATCCATGGTGATTATGTGATTGAATTTGAAGTTTACAATTCATTTGCTGAAATCTCATGTTTTTTGTTTGAGTTTTACTCTAACACAAAGGAGCAATAGGTGTAGCTGCAAATTAAAGGTGCTAATCTCGACTTATTATTGGATTTTGGGGATTTATTTCTTGTAATGAGAGTTTACTGCTTTAGAATTCACCCCCTCGTTTTTAAGAGTTGAATGGTTTGGGGGCTTTTTCTGCCCTGGACGAATTTCTGCTACAAAGAGGTGTGAGGAAGGGGAAAAAAGAAATATCACAGATGAAAGCTGTGGAGGCAATTAACAAAGGCTCCTAGTGGACCATGGAGCTCTATTTTTTAAGGATAGGAGATCAAACACGTTTGTTTGCATCTGCTAGGCTCTCGTGTTTGCTCCTAACTGAAGCTTTGTAATTCTTTGTTATGCGGATGAAGAATGTTACATTATTTGGCCCAGTTTAATAGCCTATTAGCATTTTAAGCTCTGTTACCACGTTAATGGTGGTTTATCTTTCTAAGAGTAATGTGATGTCCAATAGTTATGTGTATGTTCCAAGCTCTTTTGGATGTAGATTCTCATTCTTTGATTTTATGGGCGAGGACCCCTAATTGGTCCCTCAATTAACCGATCAAAAAATAAATAAGCTTGAATTCCAAACCAACATGGGCAAAAGACACTCCAGCAAGTCTATTGTTAAATAGCAGAGCAAATCAGCAAGCACTATGCCTACACCAGGAGCATAGACATCATCCACGAGTGAAGGCAAATCGTTCAGGAGAATAATAGACTGCACGTGTCATTTAATTCAACAGTCCTCAATATTTGATGAATGAGGCCCTTCCCTGAAAATATCTATTGGCTCATCGTTGCAAGCACAAAAGCTTGCGACTGCTAGTATTTATAAGTGTGAAGAGGCATCAGCCGAGATGTTGTGCCTTTATGAAAAGTCATTTTTTAATCAAACACCTCTCCACTTCAATTAATCACTTAAGTTTGTAATTTGCAAGATTTACTTCTAAAAGTTATCTTTGTTGCCAGTCGTGCCAATGACCCATACAAATTTGAGTTATATGCAGCGAATCACTATGTCCATAGATTTTCCTCACGCACACGCTTTTCTCCTTCCACACAAGCCCCACACTCGAACTCCACACATACATATACCTTCTGCGGATGTTCCAGGCACACCGACTTCTCCATTTGTAAAATCCCATGTTCTTCCACAGCGAACCCTCCTACATGCGGAATTCCTTTGCAATGATGTATTAGGAGCCGCTGAAGACATTTTAGTGAGATTGTTGGTGAATTTCCAGAGTAACAACAATTCAAAAGATCATCGTCTTTAATTCTGGATAATTCTGGGAACATCATTTCCGTCTCTGATTACTTCATCTTATCCCCTTTCGTTCTTTGCCCTTTTGTCAATAGTAATATTTAATTTTTGAACTCGCATAATCTTGTCCCATAGAACCAATATATCCATTTCCGCATCTAGACACATATATGGGGGGTGCGTGTTCAGGAATGCACATATAATAATTAAATGGCACCAATCTGACCACTTTCATTGCTCAATTTTGCACTTACTCTAGCTTTTGCGTGCATTCCTGCAATAAAATAAAAAAGATATTAGATGTGAATAAACAAATAAGGTTTAAATCAAAGGTTGATACAAATGATTCAAAATTCATCCAAAGCGATGACCATGGAAAATCAATCCCTTATATACAATGTTTGATGCTTTTACTTTTACTTTGATCACTGGAACATAACTGCTAACGCTCATATATACGATATGCCTTTCTATAATCTGTGTTTTTTCTCAAATTCTTTTGCAGTATGCAATCCTTCTATTACAGACCGATCCTTCAGGATCATGTTGTGATGCATGTGCAAGAGCCTTAACTAAAAGAAAAAACTTGTTTGAAGGATATTGTTATTTCCATATTCTTGAATCTCCTACATTAATACCCAAATGAAGGTCCTAAATTTTGCAAAACATTGGGCTCCATTAACCTGCTTGATGAACCATCTGCAGGAAGGCTCTGAGTTGTGCATAGCAATAAGCAAAAGAGTTATGCATTTGTTCCCTGTGCATTATGAGCTCAAATCTAAATCAAACTTCTTCATGCTGGTTAAATGTGGTAAATCCTTATAACGGTAATGCTATCATCCATCCCAAAATCCATACACAGTTGATTTCACAAACAATCTTTTCAATAGCTCTTAATTTATAGATGCAACAAATGATCACAATTAATTTAATAAACAATCTTTTCAATTAGCTCTCGATTTATTTATCGAAGTGATCATACTTTAATGTCAGCAGTGGAACTCAACGCTTTTTGACCACCCCTGCCATCTGAAAAATGTCGAAAGCAAACTCAAAATGACACGATCTGGTTAAATTCTCTATAAATTGAGTCAGAATCTACAAAATGTCAAAAGATGTGGTAACGCGAAAGGGTGGAGGTGGTATAGCAAGAGGGTGGAGGTGACACCAACGCCGCTCGATGAAAACCACTGCACTACTCTGGCCTCGCCCAGTTTTGCACTCCTCATTTCCATAAAACAACTTGCCCTGCTTCAATTTTCTCTCAGCATCTGCAATCAATTCCAAAATCCTCTACTATAATCCCAATAAACAAATGGCAGTAGTTCTTGAAGCAGTGACAGTCACAACCAAGCACCTCTGTGTCTCATGCGGGATTTCCAGCAAACTGCTGTATGGCGTGTTTGTTGCACCCTGGCCAGCTGCTCTGTGTCCCGAGACATTGGTTGCACCAGCATCTCGCTGTCCACCAAAGCCCACTGGGAGCAGCTCACTGTACATATCAACCGCACAAGAGTTTGTTTTTTCAGGCAAAACATTTTATTCAGGCACGGAATGGTGATTTTTTACAGTATATGACAATTTATCAGCAAACTGACAGTTTTCCGTCAGTGGGCGATGCCCACAGTGAAAAGCCTATCGGCTTAAATGAGTTTCCACTCCAGGCAAGAACTGAGACCATGTTGACAAATGGTTTTATGTTTTAAAAGCTCTGTCAGTGGGCGATGTCCACAGTAAAAAGCCTATTGGCTTAAATATGAGTTTCCACTCCAGGCAAGAACTGAGACCATGTTGACAAATGGTTTTATGTTTTAAAAGCACATTATTGATTATATCCTATGGAAATGGTTTTTGCATCTTCTATAATAAAAACCAAATCCCAATTTTAAAAAATTGCCTATGGCTATTAAACAATTACTTAAACTGAGGATTAGAATCTAATTCATATCACTAAACATATAGGCTTATAGTTAGTCATTGTGAAGGTGAAAGAGAAGATGCGATTCTAAATGTACAACGCAGTCGGCCAAAGCTGGCTATCTGTGTGAGGGTTGCAACTGCCTGCAATTCTTTATGTTTTTTGTACTTGGTAAAATTCCCTTTTTCTAGCTGACATAGAGCTTAGCATAGACCTTTGGTTAAGATATAAAAAACAAGGTTTATCTATTTGGTAAAATTCACTAAAAATTAGTGCCCTTAATTGACTCTAAGGTATGGTTGACTTGGAATTGGATGCAGTATAGGTTGGTTGACTGTTTCAACTTGTATTTCAGTATCTGGTGAGAAGAAATCTGTTGATTGCACATCTTCTGTTCATGTTCTTGTCAATAATTGATCCTATACAATCATTTTTTTTAACATCCAAAGGATACTCTCTTTGTACAGTAGTCCTTACCATATACTTTAAGAATATCGATTCTTAAATTTATGAAATATAGGAATATTGAACTAAAGGATGAGCGTGAAAATATATAGTTTCTTATTTATTTGCTCTTGTATTTATGTTCCGTTGCTTTCTTCTTGCAGGTAAAAGGGATATTTTATTAAAAGTATTAGTCCTTTGTTCTGTTGTGGTTTGGGTTCTTTGAATGCCCAAATAAACGGCCAAGATCAAGGTGTGTATGTCTGGAAGCACAGTATTGCCCTCACATGAGGTTCTCAAAGTTGTTACCAAAGCAATTGGGAATCATCTTCAAGTTATCTTATTTTATATTTCTTAAAATAGTGCTCATTTTTGTTCCTAGCACTTAAACCTCAACATCATGCTTATATAAGCATTAGTTGATATTTAAAACCGAAAGAATTGTTAGATTGATAAAGGAAAAAATCAGAAGCTGGTTTCTTGTTATAATAGAGATTATGAAACATAGTACACTGTGATGGCTTAGGTTGAGGTTTCTTTGCGATGTTGGGACCAACAGAGTTTATTTTGATTGTACTACCAACATACTATATTCTGTTTGTACAATGATTTATAATAGCAAATCTATAGGAATCTGGGTTCAATTAGTTTACTCTTTCCTTGAAACTTTTATTTTCAAAGAGATCAGTCTACACATGTTTCTTCTTTATGGTATGCTGGAGAACATTATGGGTTTCTTGATATCTGGCCTATAGTTGTAGACATTTGAAGCAATCCAAAGCTTGTGCTGCTCCTTGAAAACTTAAAATAATGTTTATAAAAAATAACTTTTAACATACTTGACTGAGACATCCATTTACCTAGTAGAATCTTTCTGCATTAGAGCCTTTGTAAGAATAGATCCAACATTTTTAATATACTGTGCTATGCTTGTTTATCGAGAAGGAAATTACTGCTTGCCAGTTTTAGCTTATAAAATTATCTACTGATGATCTTGTAATTGACTGAAATGAATTGATGCATTATTTTGTTTGTCATTACAAATGTTGAAAGAGAATAAGAGAAACCTTGTAAAATTGACTCAAAAAACATGTTTCTACTCTTAATAAATCATACGGGAGGCCTTACTTTGAGCCATAGTTGACTTCACCGCCTAAACTATTGGCTAAGTTGGTCTCGAGAGAATAGTGGGGATTTTTCATAGCCAAGTTTGTCTTCTTTGAGGCTTTCTGAAACAAATAATTGTTAGGATGGGAGACTAGATCTAACTAGCTTCTCTTTCTTTTTTGAATACTGCTCAATTCTATGGATCCTCGTAATCTTTGGCTCCCGAAGATGGTATGTAAGCAAATGCTTTTTTTTATAGTATCGGGATGTTTCTAAGTATTGTTGATGGCATCATATGGAAATATGCTTCTAATTGAAGATACTTAGGGGATTTTACTGGATTGTTAGGGCAAGTTGACTATTTTTCCTAATTACAGTGATGTCTGTTATCTACCTAGTTCAAAATGTGGCATGGAGTCTATCTTAAGATTTTCTATTTACTTTTTTCAGTGTTCTCAATGTAAACTGGCTTTATAGCGTAAATCTATTTTATTAGACAAATTTTGTTCATCTTCAGGATTTGACTTGTTTCATTGTGTTTAGAATAGGTCAAACAATTAATTTTGTTCTTGACGTGTTTAATTTTGTTTTGAATAGGTCACAATCGATTTGTACACATTATTATTTATTAATTCCAATTGTGACTGAGGATATGCTTAATATCATCTTGAGATAACTAGGAGAATGTTTGGTAAGTTCAAGGTTTAATTAAATAAGTGCACAAAGGTTTTGTATTTGTTTCTCCAAATTATTATTGTTTAGGCTTTGCATGTATAATAAGTGATCCAATTCTGCTGGGAAAGATGACATATCTTCATCCATGTGGGCTTCAATTTCCAACTTCAATGATGTTGCGTCATTTGTTAAATTTTATTCAGTCTTGGACACAGTCCACTATTGTTCAAGTTTTTGGTTGTTTCTTCGGCATAATTTCAAACTTCATATCGATCATGTGTAGGATTTGGATATTACCCCAATCATGGGACAATCAAGGATCAGTCCACAACCAATCAAATTTTAATGCATAATGAAAACCATCACATGGCAAAATATAAGCTCATAAAAGTGAGCAAATTGGAATTTGTAAATTGGGCGACTTAACCAAGTGGAAGGAACAAGCATGAGATTTTTGGGATAAAAGGAAAGGGGTATTGTGAAGGTTTAGTGGAAGGGAAACCTTTAGGAGCAGGTGAATTATGTATAAGCGAAAATGTGGGATATCCCAAAAGAAATAGAACGTTACAAATATTTTAAAAGTAAAAGGGGTGAGCCAAGTATTCTTGGTCCTCAAACAATATAATATAATATTAAACAAGCAATGATATTTATATTATGAAGTGTAATAGAGGAGAGAAGAGAGTCTGGAAGCAAAGAAATCTGAATTTTTAAAGAAAAAGTATATATAATATAATATTAAACAAGGAATGATATTTATATTATAAAGTGTAATAGAGGAGAAAAGAGAGTCTAGAAGCAAAGAAAGAAAAAGTATATAATATAACACTAAACAAGGAATGATATCTATACTATAAAGTGTAATAGAGGAGAAGAGGGTCTAGAAGCAAAGAAATCTGAAAATTTTAAGAAAGTGTTCTTAGCATCAAATAAGATAGTAATTAAGAAAATAACCCATAAAATTGTAAAGTAAAATTTCATAGGAATGTTATCGTCATAAAGATAATGAGTGTAAGTGGCCTTCCATGTGTGCACAGTTATTATAGGCTCTTCATTATTAGAGAAGTCATGTTAAGATTAGACAATGGTTGAACTTAAGAGGTAGTAATGGGAAAGAACGAGCCACAAAATAATTGCTACAAATGTAGCATAAAAGCTAAGAACCATATATGGTATGGAAAGCATGAGAAGGGAAGACAATAAAATGGAAGTCCAAAAAAAGGAGATGGATGGAGTTAATGTTTTAAGGATGGGCTAGTAAATGCAAATAAGAGGAAATATGGTTGTAGCTATTAAGGGATGTATAAGAGATAAAACAAGAATGAGCTATAATAATATCAAATGAGGATAAAGAAGTATTTATAGAAAGAGGGATAGAGAAATTGGAGTTCATGTTTGTGACAAGTTTTAAATGTGGATTTCTATTGAAAGTGGAGGTGTGAGAAGGTTTGATTAAGAATAATTCTGGAAAGAAACGTAGGAGTTTGTCACAATCATTTAAATATGATAGGGTGAAGATTATGGGGGATTGGGATGATTAATAACATTTTAAAAAGAAATGGGGGGTTTGTTTAAGGATAAAATACTAGTGACAACTAGAAGGATAAAAGATAGGGAAATGTGGCGAGTCAATATGTACATAAAGAAAAATATAAGTGTGAATTATTTCCTAGCACATAAATGAGAATTTAAGGATGTAGTTTGCTTGTAGGTGGTTGATACCACACTTTAAACCCTATAGTTGTAAACATATTTTCAAATGTGGAATGATATTAGCTTAGTGAAGTGAATTGGACTCAAATATAGGAGTATATCACATGAACTATAATGAGAGTTGGGCATGAACAAAAGAGAGAGGAAACACGTTTCAATATATAATTCACAATGGGTGACATTGAGGAGTAAAGGTGATACCCATGAATTACAGTACAAAATTATCTATTTTACACCTTTCAATAAAATTACAGACATGTACATATTGACATTATAATCAATCGAAGTATAGCAAGTTATGATAGCTACACCTACTTGGTCAAGTTAAAATAATCAATGTTTGAAAAAATTGATCAATATAGAATTTAGATGGCAAAGAGGATGTACCTTGAACTTCAAGCTTCAATTTCTTAGTTGTATGATTTCACAATTTTTTAAAATCTCATACTCATCTAAAATTTGAGTTTTCCATTAGTTTCTTTGGCATGGAATTCAATTCTATATCAATCTAATAGAATATACACAAAAGATGAAAACCAGACTATATATTATTAAATTCAAATACAATACATGAAGATACTATAATATTCGATCTAGAAAATTACAAAGTGATTGCTCTAAATTGACAAAACAAGGAAGGTAAAATAGAGTATGCGTGTTAATAATTATAGGACCCATATCCCTTTTTCACCATTTAAATTTTTTTTTTCTCCAGAAATGTAAGCACACTATAATGCATTCTTTTTTGGGTAATGTGATAAAGTGAATGGGTAATGTGATAAAGTGAAAGGGAGAGGAAGAGATAAGAGGGGCACTAGATACTATATTATATGTTTTTGAAAAATAAATGAGCACTTCACATGCTCTCCTATTTCCCCTTTATTGTCACCATTGGAAAAAAATATTAGTTTAGAAACTATATCTAAAATGCTAACTTTTGTTCGTAGCACATCTTCAAATATTGAGTACAACTACATACAATTTACCATCCAATATTTATTTTTTATTGATTTAAAAATGTGGGCAATTAAGATGTCCTTTTTGTCTCCCATTTTCATCCACGTACCCTAATAATGAGTGGAAATTTCTTTTAAAGCAACACGAAGACACAACTTGAAATTTTTGGTCATTTGATAATTTTCCAATACTATATATTAAATCTAGTACTTTTTCGTTCAAGATATTAATACAAAAAAGGATGAGAGTCCACCATGACTATAATATGTTTAATATCTAATCTATTGCGCTTAATGCTAATAATTTGCATAACCAATAACACATACAAATATAAATATGAGAGACTATGATGATTTAGATCTTGAAAGCCATAACTTCTAAATTCCATTACAAGATTACTATAATACTGATATGAAGATAGTAGAGAACCACATGGGTTCTATAATCAAACAATAAATCACTAACTGGTAAAAGCTTAGAAAGTTTGATTACGAATTCAAAAAAAAAATCCTTGTAAAATATACATTCTAACCAACAAATTCTATATGTGATCTTGAGAAATTAATTTGAAACGGTTTACAAATTCTAGAATATAATTCAATAGCAACCAACTTGTACAATAATAGCAACACTTTTAAAGTCTTGCAATTGCTTGCTCATACTAGCACAATAGCCTTTATGATAAGAAATAAACAAGAATTGAATGATATGCCAATCTAAAGAATTGTTTGAGTTGTAATTCACAATAAAATTATCAAGCGTAGATAATACAATATAATTTCTAACCATGAAGCAAACTAGAAATTTGAAAATTTACAATTCATGTAGTTAAAATATTTAAGATTCATTCCACACTTTCAACTCAGTAATATACATTCATGAAATGAAAACACTATAGCGAGGACACTGACAACACTAGCAATTTGGAACATCACTATAGTAAAGTATTTTAGAAAATTCAAAATATTCCTAAAAGACATTCAGTTCAATGATAATCCCAGAGTGGAGTTTTCATCATCCAATCAGACACCTAGAGGTTTTTCATCCCTAAGTAAGAATGTGAACTTATATTCAATCTCAAGATCTAGAGTGTAATTTTTGTCCCTAAGCAAGAATATGAACTTACATTCAATCTCAAGACCTAAAGGGTTTTTATCCCCAAGCAAGTATATGAACACATATTCAATCTCAAGATCTTGTTTAGAATTTATAAAATGAATACATTTTTATATGCCTAGTTTCTCTTTACAATCTCCTTTAAAAAAAGAATCATTATCCCACCTTACCCTTAAAATGCCTAGAAATAAAATTTCTAGCTGACATTATATTGACCCTCTTTAATGGACACCTTTAATACCAAACATCCTTTTTTAATAAAAGGATGATAAGCTACATTACATGGGGCTTTCACCTCGAATTAGTTCCATGCACAAAATCATTTTGTACCCAGTAAAGTAGATGAAAAGTCCACCTTGTCATACTCTATTTCCTTTCATGGTAGTAAGTAGTCTTCAACCATCATACAATAAGACATATCATCTATTGGAATGTTTACACTATCGAATCTTATCCCCCCAAATCAAATCATATCATACAAAATTAGAAACACACCCTTAAATATTTTAGATATAATTTTCTAAACTCAAAGGCAATGATTTGAAAGCCTAGACAAGAACAAATAAAGAGTGTTACCACATTTTTGAATGTTATAGTGGCTTGGTGTAGTGTTGTAGTGGGAAGAGCTCATTTCTTGTTGGGATCCCTATCCTTGCTAATGTCCATGCAACTTAAATTCTTTGGGTTCTCCTTGTTCTTGGTGCAGACAATAAAATATGGTCAACACCTATGCTCCCACCCCTCTTTTCACATGTCTTCTATATGAGCATGTGATATTTATCATATCATTGATATTGTGTCATTATTTATTAATTTAATAATAATAATAATTTGATTAATCACTAATACATGTCCCTATTTTTTGTCATGTCCTATCAATATTAAACCCTTTTACCATGTCCAATCATGTGATTTTGTCAATTTCATTATTGATCATTTAATTTCATCAATTAGTGGTGAAAAACCATTAATTATCCCTTTTTGTTAAGTCTTATGTCATGCTAAATAAATTATATTTATCTATCCCCTTTTCCTCTTTCATCTCACAATTAACCAATTTTTATTTAATTAGTTGTCTAATTTCCTAAGTGCAGGGAATTGATAAATTTGAATAATTTATATTCCCTTAATTTCTTATTTCTAAAAATTTCCCTCTATTTCCTTAATTTGGGTTTCCATCCTATACCTTTACCTTCCACTTCCTTACACCTTCCACCCATTAATTTAAAATCAAAATTTCGTTCTGATTTATGCATTGCTAATTTGTGCGTTCGTTCAAGCTATTATTTGTCATAATCATGAGAACTTCCCATTTTTGCATAAACATTTCTTTTTGTATAATCAATTTATTACAATTGTGTCATTTTCCAAATGTACAATTCAATTTGTCTTTTGCTAATTTTGAGTTCCCAAATGCAATCTTGATCATTGATTCATCCGTGATCCTTACCACTAATTTGACTTCCAAAATTCTATAAATTAGACCCATTTTCCTCATTCTTAACAACTACATTTCTAATGTTCCCATAATCACTCTATTGATTTTCTTTCAATATTTTGTGTATTTATTCAATTAAGAGCAACATTAGAGAAGAAAGGAAAAAATGAAGCTTCATCAAAGGAGTAGTTTAGAATTGGTTTGATCTATATTATGTTAATGTTTTATTTTGATGGCTTTATTGGTTAGATTACAAATACATTTTCATGATTTCAGAGCTTTGTGGTTGGTTAATTCATGATATTTTTTCTAATTTTCCAATTTCCTAGTTGATAATGGTTAACCCAATGTGAAAACTAAAAATTTGATATATTTGTGATTCTTATGTTTGTATTAGAGTACTCTTTATTGATTTTTTGTTACATGTAAGAATCTAAAGTCTAACTTGTGATCTATGTAGGGATTTTAATTTTAAAAATGCAATAAATTACAAATCTAATCTTTCTTTCAATCAATAGATCAACAAGAGTTAAAATGAACAACAAGTGACATCTATCCTAATTAGAGGAATAAATGAACTTTAAATTTCACACAGTCTAATTAGTTGGATTAATGAACCCTATGATTACCACTCAGATTTAAATAGGTGTATAAATTGAACCCTGCAATTTATACCTAGTTTTAATTAAGAAGGAAAAAACTACAATTTGTGTCATTTTGATTACATTTCCTTTCTCAATGAACAACAATTTTCACCTAGTTTTAACTAGGAAGGAAAACAACTAGTATTTGTGCTATTTTGATCACATTTATTTTATAATCACTAAATAAATTCTTCTTTATGTGTTTGGTGCTTTCACACATTTTTGTTTATATTGGAACCCAAATAGAGAGGCCTTCCTTGATGGGAAAGAGGTACTAACCCCAAGGAAACGACCTCAAGTGGGCTTAAAATTTTATTTCACTATACAAATGAAGGATAAGGAAAAATGTAATGCCCACCCATAATTTACTTTTCTGTTCTAATTGCCAAACTCTTTTAGGCCTATTTCAAGCGTGTGTTTGTTTCCAAGATATTTAATTTACAATTATATGACATTATTTCACAACTTGGATTACATATATATGATTAAAGAATTATTTAGTTGATTATAATTCACATGTTATTTGATGATTATGGTTACTTGCAAATTAATGATTCTTAGTTAGTAAATATGGTTTCTTTCATGATGATGTCATAAGATAGGTCTATAAATGATGATTATTTACAATTCATCATGATGAATTGTTATATCTAAGCATGCTATGATTTATACATGAGATTTACTATGGTACTTACCCCATACTTGCATGTGTATGGTGTGTGTGTCTATTTTACGTTTCTATTAGATATGTCTAATGTGGTTAAGGGAGGGAGTCGTAGTCACCTACTAGTGGGGATCTACACGATGTACCACTCCCTACCATTGCCTATTTAACTTAGATATATATACATATGTACATGCTCATATTTTATGCAGGTTATAGGTGTTGGAAACTACAACTGGAATAATTGTTATGTTGTCATTGATGTCAAACCTACCAGAGAGACCTTTACTAATAGTGTAGAGTGTCATATTTGTTGACTGATGAAAAGGATTTGAAAAGAGAGATAACTAGATGAACTAGTGAAGTTGTTGAGTAAAGAAGAGTAAGTATGATGGAATTACAATGGACACTTGATTAGTTAGTCTTTGACGCTTGATGATGTATTGTTTAATAATTATATGAAGTAAAGAAGAAATTTGAGTTGATGATAAGAAGAGAAGACAAAAAATTGAGCAAATCACTAAGCTTGATCGAGTGACAATTTCACTAGGTCAATGAAGGACTTGGAGAAGAAAATTAAGGAATTAAAGGTTAGCCAAGTAAACAATATTAACCAAGAGATAGTTATGGCTGAGCAAGTTGAAGAAGGAAAATGTAGTAATGACCAAGCCAGTGGAAGCCAAGTGAGACAGAACAATAGAGACTGAGTTGCACAGTATTGACCAAGCATAAGAACATAGTGATGATCGAGTGTCAACAAAACAACAGTTTGTGAAAGAATTGAGTTTGAAGTTGAGATAGTTGAATTTTGGGATTTGTCAAAATCTGTGTAAGATAAGGATTGATGAGTTGGCGTATTTAATGCATGAATTGATTTTGTTATGTGGTCAAAGGAAAGACTTTAAAGTGAAGTTTCTAGAAGTACCAAGGAGTAGAAGGACAAACCGATGGATAGATTTATTGAATCTAACCAAACCCTAATATCTACAGTGATGTTTAAGCAGAAAAAGATCAAAGCTACCTATTTAAGGAGGTATAAGAGATGTTTTCTAAGGTTGGTTCATTGTTGATTGGCGATTTTATGGAGAACCAGCGAAGAAAATAGTAGTAGAGGAAAAGTGAGAAGATTGGTGAAGTGTGATTGCTTGAAGGGTTTCCAAGAAGATCAGAGATGGAGACGTTAGTGAAGTCAAGTCAATGAACCAACATGAATGGAATGTAGATTTGAATTTGCAAAGTGAGTTGTATTTTATAGATCAAACTTGCTGTTACTTTCTAAGCATTATGGCAGTGAAAATATTTTAAGCAAGGTGACATTCTAATGGAATGATCCAAAGTCCTCTAATCAAGCCACTCCTAATAGGATGATTAAATCTTTTAAGAGGATCACACCTAAAGGTGTATTTTGTAACCTTTAATAGGGTTGGCTCTTAACTGAGCTCACTTTAGAAGAGTGAAAAGTGGTAGCATGTTACTTGGTGGTTTTTCCCAAATTGGCTTTCTACATTGAATCCTAGTACCAAACATGTGTGAATGTTATATGTGTGATGCATGCTATTTAAGTAATGAACGAAATGTTAAGTTGCTGATGAGATGCTATATGGACCAAGTGGTTTTATGAGTTTGTTTGATTTGTTCAAAGTTAATGAAAGTTGAATTGGTCCATCTAGACTCGAGAGTAACTAATTCACCCCCTCTCTGTTATTCTAAATTTTCTAACAATTGATATCAAATATTTGGTGCTTGTAAGGAATGTTTATGAAGGGACTTGAGCTAAATATCAAGATGTACAAGAGAGAGGTTCCTAAATTGAACAAGGAGAACTTCCTAGCATTTCAACGACTGATGAAATTGTATCTATCTAGAGTTAGAGATTCTGAATTGTACTCCTTAGAGAATAAATACATTGAAGTACCTAGACCTATGACTGTTAAGAAAATGAAGGAGAAGAAAGAGCATAATAATATGATGATAGATCTGGCATTTTCCCTAAGTTATGTTGAATTCGATGATGTAAAAGAATGCATTGTTGCAAAGAAAATGTGGGATAAGTTGGCTCAAATCCATAAGGAGATAAAAATGTGCTAAGGGATAAAGCTAAAATATTGAGAGGCAAATTTGATGACATGAGAATGAAAGAAGGTGAAACCGTTGCACAATATTCTGGCCGAATCAAGGAGGTTGTGAATGCTATTAAAAGAGTTAGAGGAATCATATCTAATGAGACTATGATTAGTAAGGTTTTGGGGACTTTACTTCCTATTTATGTAATTAGAGTATTTGCAATTCAAGAACTAAGATGTACACTTGGTAATGAAATGACCTTGGATAGTTTGCTTGGTAGACTCACCGCATTTGAGTTGTCAAATTTTGATAATTATACACCATCTAGTATTGAATGTGCTTTCAAGTCACAACTAGCCCTTGATGGATCTAAGAGAAAGAAGATTAGGCATGTGGATAGTGATAGTGAATTAGATCATGAACTTGATGAGTTAGAAGCATTATTGGCAAGAAGGTTACCAAGAGGAAAGGAAAATACAAAGGTAAACTCCATATTATGTGCTTTACATGTAACAAAGTTGGTCATATAGCAACAAGATGTCCTACAAGAGATGAAAATGAAGAAAGGAAAGAAAAAAAATACCGAGGAAGGAGAGACAAAAGAGACAACTGAGGTAATAAAGACTACAAAGGAAAGGTAAGAAATCTTGTTATATTGCTGAAGAAGATGGTTCTGATAGTGATTTTGATGAAAATGATGAAGAAGTTATTTATGTTGCAGTGAAAGATGAATATGATGAAGATGAGAAAACTGCATTGATTTCACATGTAAATAAGAATGACAGATGGATAATAGATAGTGTTTGTTCACATCATATGATTGGTGATACTAGTAAGTTTGAAAATCTCAAACATTATAATGGAGGTATTGTTAAGTTTGGAAATGATGCGCCATGTTATATGAAAGGTAAATGATCAATTATACTAAATGATACAATCAGACGTGAAAATTCATATTAGGTTGATGGTTTAACATATAACTTGTTCAGTGTGGTACAATTGAACATTTTAGGCTACCGAATTGAATTCCAAAACAAAAAGGAAAAGATCTATGATGCTACTGGTGAACTAATTGGAAGTGGTGATCAAACAAGAGATACCTTGTTCTATCTAGACCTATCTGAAGATACTTGTCTATTTTCACAATTTGAAGATATTTGGTTATGACATAAGAGGCTATGTCATGTGAACTTTGATAATCTGGGAAGCATCAGTAATATGAAAAGAGTAAGAGGTTTATTAAGATTGAGAAAACCTGATAAAGTGATGTGCAAACAATGTCAAATGGGAAAAATGACAAAGTTTACTTTCAAGAGAAAGACCTATCCTTCCGATGATATTTTGGTGCTGGTTCATGTTGATTTGTGTGGTCCAACTGGAGTGCAAAGTTACTATGGTGACAACCATTTTATTCTATTTGTTGTTGATTTCTCTAGAATGATAATTGTGATGTTTCTTAAAGAAAAATCTTGATGCATTTCAAATGTTTAAGTGGTACTTGGATAGAGTTGAAAAATAAATAGGAAAGAGTCTGAAGTGCTCGGGATTAGATAGAGGATGTGAATTCATATCCGACGAGTTCAACATATTCTGCAATGACAAAGGAATCAAGAGACAAATGCCTGCACCAAGGACTCCACCACAAAATGAAATAGTTGAAAGAAGGAATAGATCAATCATGGAATGTGCAAGGACACTGATAATGGAGAAGAATTTTCTCAAAATAGTGGAGAGAAGCTATAAGTACTGTAGTTTATACTTTGAAGCGAGATTAAGTTAAGAAAGGTACAAACAAAACCCCTTTTGAACTTTGGTAATGGCTATGCACCTAATGTGAATTATTTCAAAGTTTTTGGAAGAAAATGTTACATACTATAAGATGCAAGGAAAGGAAAACTTGATGCAAAGAGTGATGGAGGTATATTCCTAGGGTATTCCACTAAAAGAAAGGAATATAAGTGTTTGAATTCTAACACTAGCAAAATTGTGGAAAGTGAAAATGTTAGAGTTGATGAATTTGTAGAAAAGAATGAAGAGGAATGTAAGAAAGAACTTGAAGATTATACAAATTTTGTCTACATCTATGAAGGAGAACCTAGCACTTTACCTAAACTAGAGAAAGAGGCTACCAAGCATCAACAACCAGACACTACCAAGGCTCAACAGAAAAGCTCTGCCAAGCATCAACATGCTACCGATCATCAGATTGTAGGAGCTGAGTCACATAAGGAAGAACCCAAACATCAGAGAGAGGGAAATGAACATCAGATAAACAATGTCGAGTTGCAACTAGAAACACATGAAGAAGATGAAAAAGAAGAATCAAGTGAAATTCAAGAAGAAAGAAGACCTAAACCTATCCTAGCAAAATATGTAAGGAGGAACCATACACCAAACTAAATCATTGGAAGAAAATATTCAAGAGTCATGAAAGAAGTAAGTTGAGTAATGATACATGTTTATTATGTGAGGTTTAACCTAGATCAATTAAAGAAGCTTTGGAGAATGAAGGTTGGATTAAGGCAATGAATGATAAAATTGATCAAAAAAAAAAAAAAAAGATTTTGGTTATTGGTACCTAGATCAAAGGACAAGAATGTGATTAGAACTAAGTGTGATGCAGAAGAACCTTGGTTCTTTGAGAAATCTTGCATCAACCAAAAATAATTACAATTTTTTGTACCAGTCTATTGTTCGTGAAGTAGCTATTGTTTCTTTTGTTTTTAGGTTATGTGCAGTTGTCATCATGTCGAGGACTTATCATTTATCCTTATCTTAAGTGCACAAATTCTAATGTTGGATGATCTTGAGTTTTGAGTCATTCTTTGTGGTCCTATTTTCCTGATGTTTTCACCTTGTGTTGCATGTTGATCCAATTGGCACAGTTTCAATTTCTTATGTGGAATCTTGCATAGTTAGGAGCTGACTCCTACCACAAGTGTAGACCTACCTTCAAGTGTGCATGGTTCTACATGACCATTTGTGCAAGTTTTTGTTCACTCTTCCAAGCATGGACCTAAATTGTAATTAATGCTTAACTAGTTGACTTGTGTTTTAGTTGGCTATAAAAGAAGTTTGGTTAGATTTAGGAAAGTAGATTTTAGGAGACAATAAGAAGATATGAAAGAATTTATAGATTGGAGAAGATAGAAGATGTGATTTGAGGCTCTAACTTTGTATATTAATTTTGTTGTTTAAGGCCACAACCTGGAAGGCCTCACAACCGAGAATGTTGTGGTTGTTCTTAATACGAAGTCAAATAATCACACTAAAATATGTTGCATCTGGCCTTGTGTTCTCTATGGATTTATTTATTTTATGTATAACTTCTGTGTGTAACTCTGAGTTGGGGTGGAAGGTTGCAAGTTGAGTTTATTCTACATGTTGATGTACAACTCTGCATGCACCGACATTGTGTTAAAGTGAGCCTTCAAAAACAAGATGAATGAAAAAGGTGAAGTCACAAAGAACAAGGCAAGAATAGTTTGCAAGGGATATGCAAAAGAGGAAGGAATTGATTATGGAGAGATGTTTTCCCCAGTTACAAGGTTGGAATGAGTGAGAAATTTTATTTCATATGCTTCTTACAAAGGATTCAAGGTATACCAAATGGATGTCAAATTTGCATTTTTGAATGGAATCATAGGAGAAGTCTACATTGATCAACCTAAAGGATTTGTTGATCCTAATAGGAAGAACATGGTGTGTAAGTTGCACAAAGTATTATATGGTTTGAAGAAATTTCCTAGAGAATGGTATGAAAGGTTATACACTTATTTGATAAAAAATGGTTTTGCATGAACTAATGACAATAACAATCTCTACATGAAAAGTGAATATCAAAAATATATATTTCTAGCTGAAATTTGATGATATCATATTTGGAGGACATGATATGTTGTGTAAATCATTTGTTAATGAGATGAAGAAAGAATTTGAGATGTCAAGATTTGGGGAGGTCGAGTTCTTTGTTGGTTTGCAAGTCTATCAGATGAAGAAAGGTATTTACATTACACAATCAAAGTATATCAAGGAGATATTGATTTTTTCTGGAATGGAGGATTCAAGTCTAGTTGGAAAACCTATGGTTACTGGTCACAAATATTAAAAGAATGATGATTCGGCTAAGGTGAATCAAACATTATACAAGTCAATGATTGTACAATTGCAATATGTTGTACATAGAAGACCTGACATTGCATTATCAGTTGGTATTGTTGCTACATTTTCTACTAATCCTAGAGAAAATCACATAATGGTTGTGAAAAGAATACTGAGACATCTAAAATGAATAGAAGACTATGGTTTATGATACAAAAAAAGTCACAAGTTTGAGCTGAAGGTTTATATAGATGATAATTGGGCTAGAAACATTGATGAAAAAAATAGTACAAGTGGATGCACTTTCTTTCTAGGAAGGAGATTGATTTCATGGACAAGAAAGATATAAAACTCTATTTCTCAATCTACAATAAAGGCTGAGTATGTTGGTGCTGTAGTTAATTGTTCAAATATCGTGTGGATCAAGAAATTGTTGAAAGGCATGAACGAACATATTACTGAACCTATTGTTATATATTGTGATAACACAAGTGCTGTAAAGATATCAAAGAATCTTGTTATGCACACAAAGACTAAACATATTTCTATCAAGTATCATTACTTGAGAGAGTTGGTACAAGAAAAATAAGTGAGACTGTAGTATGTGAACACAAAGGAGCAGATAGTTGATATATTCACTAAGGAATTACCTAAGGATGCTTTTGAGTATCTAAGAGGAAAGTTAGGGGCCATTTCCCTATCTAAAGCAAGTTGAGAAGTGATGCATCATTGCACCAAATGATATGATTATAATATCTCACACATTGATGTAGAAAGTCACACTTTAGGAGCTACCTAAAGATTGTGAAATGATGGATTGAAGCATGAAGCATATGAGACTTCAAAGAGCCAATGTAAAGATGAAAGAGAAAGTGATCTTGAAATATCAACTAGATAGTGACATGAGGATGTTATGTATGTGAATGGATGATGTCTTTGACATTCTTTCCAAAGAGGGAGAATGTGTTCAAGTTACCATATATGCTACATATCAAAAGGGAGAGTATGTGCTGAGATAGAAGTGGAAGATATGTATAGTTACTATCCTATATCATAACGAGTGCGAAAGAATATGATTAGAGGTGTTGCCATACAATGATCAGAATCAAAAGACAATATAGTTGGTAATACAATTCGTGTTAGCATTCAAGGATAAACAACTGACATCAAAGAGGGAGAAGTGTAAGTGAGTGCAAGATGAGAATCATAATGAAACTAAGGATATTAATGAAGATCTACATCAAATCACAGAGGGAGCTATTACTGTAAATCATGAGAATGTCTTTTGTATTTGCATGGTAACTAAAGGTGTTTCCATCAATGCCAAAGAGAGATATTGTTGGGATTTACAATTGGAATTTTTTTTATGTTGTCATTGATGTCAAGCCTACTGGAGAGACATTTACTAACAGTGTAGAGTGCCACATTTGTTGATTGATGAAGATGATTTGAAAAGGGAGGTAACTAGATGAACTACTGAAGTTGTTGAGTAAATAAGAGTAAGTATGATGGAATTACAATGAGTACTTGATCAGTTTGTCTTTGAAAAGATGATGTATTGTTTAATAATTATATGAAGTAAAGAAGATAATTGAGTTGATGATTAGAAGAGAGGACAAGCAATTGAGTGAATCACTAAGCTTGATTGAGTGACATTTTCACTAAGTCAATGAAGGAGTTGAAGCAGAAGATCAAGGAACTTAAAGGTTAACAGAGTAAACAATATTAGCCTAGTGATAGTTATGACCAAGAAAGTTGAAGGAAAATGTACTAATGACTAAGCATAGTGAAGATTGAGAAAACAATGAAAACTAAATAAGATATAACAATAGAGACTAAGTTACACAATATTGACCAGGCAAAAGAATACAATGATGACCAAGTGTCACCAAAACAATAGTTTATGAAAGAATCAAGTTTGAAGCTGACATAGTTGAATTTTTGGATTAGTCAAAATGCGTGGAAGATAAGGATTGATGAGTTGGCATGTTTAATGCATGAATTAATTTTGTTATGTGGTCAAAGAAAAGGATTTAAATTAAAGTTTCTAGAAGTATCAAGGAGTATAAGGAAAAAAATATGGATAGATTCATTGAATCTAACCAAACCTTAAGATCTATGGTGATGTTTAAGTGGAAAAAGATCAAAGATACCTATTTAAGGAGGCATAAGAGATTTTTTCTAAGGTTGTTTTTGTAGGATTTGAGAAAACATGCAAATCAAATCCACAAAGCCCAAAAATAACTGCATGTAGAAAACTTATCACGAAGAAGAAAAAGACAAGAAGAGGCAAGGGTTTGATATGAAAACACGAAAATTGTATATTTAGAATAAGAAGAGATTTAAGAGATAATAATTACAAAGAGATCAATCATTATAAAAGGAGATCGAAACCCAAAAAGGGTAACCTAAAAGTGAAAGCTATTTTAAATTATAAAATAATTATTAAATAGAGAAAGCTAAAAAATGCATAAAGCAAAATCTTAAGAAGGGAGAAAATGTAATTTAATAAATGAAATTAAATTATCCTTTTTCTCTAACACCCCCCCTTAAGATGAGCAACAATACAACTACAAACAATGTAGAAAGCAAACTTGGGTCCCAACAACAAGGTGTAATGACCCGAACCAATAGGCCACTAAACAAAACCCTAAATTTAATACACTGCTAAAATATATTGCTGAAATAAAAGAAATAATAGTGCCAATGTATTCATTCAATGAAAAGCATATGTTTTTACAAATGAGATGTCAATTTTCAGCACCAAAACATTATGACATGGCACATTATAGAGAAACCCTTACTGGTTGTATACAATTGAGAACTTGTTGCAACTACAGATTGAAATGAAGAACTTGGATTGATCAAATTGTGGAGACTAAATGCTGAAAATGATATGGTGAAAGTGCAACTCCTCTGGAAACTCCAAACCAGAAATTAAGCACAAGTGAAAGGACTAAAATATCCTTCCCACAACTGCAATAAATCAGGTGATAAAATCCATAGAGATGCACTCCCACTTCCTGTCAGGAATAGGAAGTGGCTATAGGAGCCCTGCTGGATAAGTGTGCTCTTGTTTGTTTTGCTGGCAAACATGACACTCACGCACATACTGGAAAACATCAGCCTTAAGTCCCTTCCAAGTAAATCGTTCTTGTACTAACCTGTAAGTCTTGAAATACCCAGGATGGCCTGCTGTAGTTGAATTATGGAATGCTCTCAAAATCAACTGCTTCACTTTCGATCTTGGGACTAAGTAAATCCTATTCTTGTAAATAATCAAATCATCTATGAGAGTGTATCTGGTGTCGATTGTTGTTCCCTCCACTATAACAGAGGCCCACATGTCTTTGGCATATTCTGCTACAATCAAGTGTCGCCAATCCTCTAATATTTGAATCATAGAAGTGAGGTGTGGCCTACAAGATAAAGCATTTGCAACAATATTCCATGTCCCCTTAACATATGTGATATCAAAATCATATGCCTATAGCTTACTCACCCACTTTTGCTGACGATCATTCAGGTCCAGCTATCCCAAAAAGTGCTTCAAACTGTTATGATCAGTTTTAATACAAAATTTGCTGCCCACAAGATACTGTCTGAATTTGGCCAAGGCATGCATGATGGCCAACATCTCCTTATCATATATGCTGAATGATCTCTCAGCCCCTCTGAGTTTCCTACTCTCATAAGCTATAGGATGCTTGTCCTACATGAGTACAACACCAACTCCCTCTCCAGAAGCATCACATTGAAGCTCAAATGGCTTTGTGAAATTAGACAATGCTAATACTGGGCATGTAGTCATTATTTCCTTAAACTGCATAAAACACTCCTGTCCCTCCCGAGTCCACACAAACGTCCCTTTCTTCAGCAAATCTATCATGGGCGTTGCATGTTGTGAGTAGCCACTAACAAACCTGCGATAGAATCCACATAGACCAAGGAACCCTCTTAACTATGTAAGGTTCTCTGATGGTGACCAATCAACAATAGCACGAATCTTTTCAAGATCCATTCACACTCCTTCTGCACTAATGATGTGTCCAAGATACAATAATTCTGTCATCCCCAAATCACATTTGGACTCCATGGCATACAAGGATTCGCTCTGTAAAATGCTTAATACTGTCTCCAAGTGCTCTACATGTTCCTGCCATGTCCTGTTATAGATCAAAATATCATCAAAGAACACTAGCACAAATTTCCTCAACTGATGGTGGAAGACCTTGTTCATAGTGGACTGAAAAGTGGTAGGTGCATTAGTCAAACCAAAAGGCATGACTACAAACTCGAAATGCCCGTAATGACATCGAAAAGCAGTTTTTTCAATATCCTGCTCTTGAAATCTGATTTGGTGATAGCCTAATCTCAAATCATTTTTTTGTGAAATAACAAACCCCATGCAATTTGTCTATTAGCTCATCAATGTGTGGGATGGGATACTTTTTCTTTATAGTTCTCTTATTCAACACCCTGTAATCAATACACATTCGTAGAGTACCATCCTTCTTTTTTTCTAAAACAACAGAAGATGCAAAGGGTGACTTACCTGGTCTGATGTGTCCCATTGCTAGCAACTCATTGATGGTCCTCTTGATCTCATCTTTGAGTCATTTTGGGTGCCAGTATGGTGTGATCATGATAGGCTTAGCACCTTCCTCCAACTCGATAATGTGCTCGATACCTCTGTCTGGTGGCCTGCCTAGTGGAATCTCACTGAATACCTTCCCATACTTGATTCTCAATTTATGAATATCTGGATGATATTTAGTCTTATGTTGCTCCTCCTAGGTAGGCATCAGGGCACATATTGCCACCCACTCTATATTATTATGTTTGGCTAATCTCTCCAACCGCCTAAATGAGATAGTCCTGACATCACCATTACAAATAGCCTTTAGCACATGAGTCCTGCCATCCACCACGAATTGTATCTCCATATCCTCCAATCTTAGGGTAACCTCCTTCAAAGAATGTAGCCATTGTATCCCAAGTTATACTATGTCCATGTCACCCATGTTGACCACATGATTGTCCACCTTAAACTCATAGTTGTTCAGGTGCAAAGGTAGATCTCACACCATCCTATCACAACGAAGAGTATATCCATCAGCTACCTTAACTCTCAATCCCTCGAACTCCTCAATAATGAGTCCATGCCTCTCCACAAATCGTGCATCAACAAAATTATGTGTGGCACCTGTATCCAACAGAGTAATAATCTTTTGTCCTGCCAAGACTCCCTGAAATCTGAAAGATCACTCTCTTTGAATACTAGATAGACGTGCCTCCTGTAAATGTATCTCTGAAGCCTCATTTTTCTCAGCACTATCTACCTCTTGTTCACCCTCTACCTCATCAGGATCCTCATCATGGTGCTCTGAGATGTCTGAATCTGAACCTTTGTAATAAGCCCACATCACCCGGTTAGCCTTCCCCTTAGGCTTCATAGGACAATCATGACCAAACTCATAGGGACCTTTTCAAAAGAAGCATAGCTTCTTCCTACGTAGGTCATTAAGTTTTTCCTTATCCCAAGGTGCAGCTAGCTTGTCTTTTGAGTCAATAACCTTCTCTTTACCCTTGCTGAATTCTCCTTTGTTATTTCTAAATAATGAAGAACTCTTTGAACTAAACTGGTTTGCTGGAGCTACAAGTTCCATACTACGGGCTTTCTTCATGGCTTCCTGTAATGTAGGAGGATCAACGGCCTTTACACACCCCTTGAGTGGTTCAGTTAATCCCTCTATGAATAAAATGACTAGCCTCCTTTCTAAAATGTTAGGCACCATCACTACAAGCTTCTGGAAGTCATCGATAAATTGTTCTAAGCCTCCTAACTGTCTCAATTGGGCTAACTCCCGAAAATAAACTGCAGGATTTTTTTATCAAACCTTTCTATCAATCTATCCACAAACTCTTGATAAGTGGTTACCTGATTGTGTTGCAATGTCCACCAATCATGTGCTGCCCAATCTAAGTGTAAAGTGGCATACTTGAGTGCTTCAAATTCTATCATCGTCTTCTTAGATAGGAAAGTATCCACCTTATGAATCCAAGCACGAGTAGTCATTTTTCCACTGCCATCAAATGTGGGTAATACCAACTTGTTGGTAAACTGTTGCAACTCACTTTGTTTATCTACTTGCTTTTGCCTGGTAGCTCTATAGTTCAAGTACCTGTCAAATGTCCATCCATCCTGTACATATTCTAGTAATGAATCCCACTCATTCCTTTCTTGTCAAAGTTCATCTACAATATCTGTTACCATAGCATCAGGTGTGTGTGCTGGAGTTTCTTCTCTGAATGTAGGACATGTGGGTCTGTCAGCTGTTCCAGACTATGTCCTATGTTGTGATCCTGCTATGCTCCTGTCATCCTGGTCATTATTATGATTATTCCTCCTATTTTCCCCAATCAAATGTTGCATCATAACCATCATTGCCTATGTACTTGCCTCTATTGATTGTAGAAGCCTCTCATGTTGTTGTAAAGTCTCATCATCGCGCACACTTCTGGATGGGCTTTGAGAATGTCTCTCAGCCATATTCTCAGTTATGTTGGTTCTTTTGTAAACTAAATTAAATGGTGGCTGGGTGACCCTATTAGGTTGACAGGAAACCACTCTGATACCACTGTAATGACCCGAACCAATAGGCCACTAAACAAAACCCTAAATTTAATACACTGCTAAAATATATTGCTAAAATAAAAGAAATAATAGTGCCAATGTATTCATTCAATGAAAATCAAATGTTTTTACAAATGATATGAAAATTTTCAACACCAAAACATTATGACATGGCACATTACAGAGAAACCCTAACTGGCTGTATACAATTGAGAACTTGTTGCAACTACAGATTGAAATGAAGAACCTAGATTGATCAAATGGTGGAGACTAAATGCTGAAAATGATATGGTGAAAGTAAAACTCCTCTAGAAACTCCAAACTAGCAATTAAGCACAAGTGAAAGGACTAAAATATCCTTCCCACAACTGCAATAATTCAGGCGATCTTTCACACCCTCAAAATTGTGTACCAATTGAGAGTTTTCGTTCTCAATGGCCAATTGTGACTACTTGCAAAAACCCTAGGCTCCACAACGCACATAAGCAAAAATCAATAATAAAACTCGGTGATAGGTAATGAGCCCTCAATGCCTATTTATTCTTTTTTCCTTGATAGGTTGGCCTCCTTTTTAATTTTTCTCCACTTCTTCCAGCAACCTCTAGACGATTTTTTTATTTAATTTATAAAGTTACCTTGTAATATACATATTTTTAATTGATAACTTTATAATTAACTCCTCCAAAAAATGGGACATTACACAAGGCCTGATGAGGTACCCAATCACAACAAAACCTCTATGTAACGGAGAAATAGAGAAAACTCAGTGGGAATAACTATACTCCAAAAATAAATTGCAAAAAATCTAGTGAAGGACTGTAGAAGCCTTTAACTAGAGGAATGTTCTAGAGAATAGGAACAAAGAGTGATCATGAAGAAAACCACTAAAGCATGAAGAAGCCATAGACTCTATCAAAAGGAAACTATTAATCTATAGAACCTCCTCTAAAATAGAATGAAAAGAAGGATGTCTATATGGTAGATGATCCATCTGACCAAAATGCATAGGTATCCAACCATTGCAATCGCCTAGTACATAGGATCAAATACTGAATACATAACTCACTCCAATGAACCAAGGAAGCATTAGGAACAACAAAAGAACCCCCCCTTAATGTAGACAAGGGTGAGGTGATAGGTAGTTGAGAAAGTGGGCCAAAAATCTCCTGCAAAACATAAAGAACTAGGCACATCAAGAGTGAGGAAGGGGTACAGACACCTATAAAGGTATGTGTCACCAACACATCATGGGGCTAATGTCATGGAAGGAATACTCACTTGACAAAGCAAGAGGGCACTAAATGGCAATCAACTATGCCCCCATGATTCTTTATAATATAGTGCGAGTACAATAAATCACAATGTTGAAAAGGATCCTCAAAAGCAAGGAGCGACACTTTATCTCACTGTGTTTGCATAAAAATTATTACAAATGATATCAAAAATGATTAGAAAGGGAAAAAAGTTGATACAACAGATAGTACAACCCAACAGAAGAGATCCCATGTCACGAAAATGATCCCCGGACCTAAAATAACCAAGATATCCATCATAGAGCAAAAAAGAAAAAAACATGCTAGAAAGAGCATGGAGTAGAATCTAGAAGAAATTAAATTATTTCTAAAAAGTAGACAAAACCAACTTTCCAAAAATATCACATTTTTGAAAAACGAAGATGGGATGCTCAAGTTATGCCCTTGTTGCCCCACTTTTCACCATATACAATTTTTGCAATGTGGAAAGCGAACTAATGTCATGTTTTGTCAAGTCAGGTCAATAGGTCTTTCCTCTTTAGATGCCGAGTTTCTCCATTAAGTTTTCATCTTTCCCCTTCTCCCGTGTCACATATAGCCCGGGTGGGTATTTCTTGATTGTCGTGAACCTTAAAGGGTAGTTTAGAACCATACTCGATGGGGATTCTTGAATTGTGCTACATTAATTGATTTTCTTGCAGCTCGTTTGATTTGGAAATAGAGAAATTGAATTGGCAGAAAAGTAGGTTTTGACTTCTCCGTAGCAGGGTTTTCGCACCCCAAAGGTGAATTTTCACAAAGGCTGGCGAATGATATTTGTAAGATTTATTGAAGTAAAATGAATCATGTTATGAAAAGATCATTCAAATGACGTCATGATTTCACAACGAGAATCATTTTGAAGTCTGAAATGTAACCAAAATAGTGATCGACAGAAAATCAGGAAAGAGCTTCTCCAGGGCGGGTCCTGAAGTCAAAAATCAATTTTTTGAAAAGTTGAATGTAAAGGAATAAGGAGTGCCAGTGGGCCCCACCTATCACTTGCGAAGTTGGTTTTGTTTTTTTCGAAGGCTTAAATTAAAGTGGATAGGGCAGAGGAAGTGAAAAGATGGGCATTGGCAGAAAATCAAATTTCTTCTTCTCCATAGAGGGTTTTCGTACCCAAAAGGTGAAACTCCTCAGGGATCCATAGCTACTAATTGTAGGCTAAAACAAGGATAGGTAAGCCACATTATGATTAAATCATTCAACTATCATTGTGTTTTCATAGTGGATATTACTCAGAACTCATTGGGATGAGCGGAATGAGCATCGGCAGAAAACTCAAAAGTACTTTCTCCTTTGGCAGGCTTCGAACCAAGAAGTAAGTTTTCTGCAAAGGCCTAAATAGAAAGGTAAAAATACTAGTGGGTCCCATTTTTCACTTGCAAAGCCTCTTCTATGTTTTTCGAGGGCTTGTAGTAAAGTGCTTAGGGTAGAAAAGGTAAAAATGAAAGCTTAAGAGGAAAATCGAAAATTGGCTTCTTTGCCGCGAGTTTTCTACCCTCAAAGGTCACTTTTCGCATTTGAAGAAAAATCATTCCTGCAAGCATGGTAAGTATGTGAATTGATTATAGATTATTTTGGGCAAGTAAATAGAAGCAAATTAGTGAATTGATAAGGCTTTTGTAAGCAGAATTGAGTTAAGTGGATTTTTCCCTAGGAAGTTCTCCATTTTTGTTTTTCCGAAAGATGGATGAAACAGAAAGTAAACCAGTAATTAATGAGAGTTACTATTGAGCCAATAGAAATAGTGAAAAGACAAAGATAAATCTGTTAGAACCTTTACATCCACCAATCCAACGAATTTACCCTTAATTTTGCTTGTGTGGCACGATTTATGAAATTCAACGGGCAAATCTAGGGTTATTTTATAAAGAGGGAAGTAACAAATTTTCAAACTACCATTTTACTGTTATACTATTGTACTGGATAGTGCTTTCAAGTAATTTTCAAAGTTACAGAGTTTGCTTCTTGTATCATCTGCAATTGTTTGAATTTTTGCTATCATACATCAAATAAAATGGCAACAAGATTCATAGGTTTTGATGGATTGGGTAGAATTGAGTAAGCGTGGTCGACTATCACAGATACTTCACTCCGTTTTTATGATATGCAAGATTTTCAAAGGAGATTAAGAGCAGAGCCAATTCATCCCATAATGGAAAAACTTCAAGGAAGCAGATTAGTAGAAGCAACTGGGTTTCCTGTAGCAGTACAAGCCCTGGAGTTAATTTTGGAATGTGTCAATCATTACAACCCGGATACAAAGAAGATTCTATTGCCTGACCAAACAATGTTGATTTCAATTGATCGTCAAGTAGTAGTGAATTGCTTGCAAATTCCAGAATGGGAGGAGTTCTCTGATTTAATGATGAGTGGATCCATGTCTAATTTCTCTTTGAAGAAGATGGTTTGGAGGAGGGAGATCATGCAGTCTTGGTTTCAAAAGCCAAGGGGAGCTAAGAGTAAAGTCCCTAAAACTCTTTTCGACACAGACCTCAAACCAAAAATTGTTGACATTTTGGTTCTGTTGCATTGACTCAAAGGTGAGGTAGAAGCTTTTAATTTTATAGAGCAGTACTTCTTTTTGGTGCAAGTTATTTGCTTAGACACAAAATATATTGACTAGGCGTATGAGGTCAGTGAGCATCTTTCTAGGGCTCTCTGTGGAGCCAAGTTTTATAATTCATTTTATATGTCCTCTTTCTTGATATACATGTTGGCTTCTCTTGAATTGTGGCCAGGACTCCCTAGAATTGAGAATTTTCTTGATAATGTAAAAAGTTATGAGTTTTATCCATGCTTGCAATTATAGAATAGTTGTGCAGAATACATCCGGGTAAATGATGCATTCACCATGAGGATTTGTAGAGAGCTCCAAGGGTGTCCAGAGAGGAGATTCAGTCTGAAAGCGATGGTGACCATCAACCAATTTGGCAGTTATTTCATTCAGTTCTCATCATTTTCTTATTTGTGTCTTACAACATTTGATGGATTTCCATTGAAGCTGCCCAGGTATCCAAATGATATGATCGTGCTCGTGGAGATAGTGAGGCAAGCAATCCAAGTGAACATGTTGAGCGCCAGCTTGAGGAAGAAAGGGTATGAATTCCCTATAAAAGTTGGAGCATACAGTTGTGAAACCAGATCATATGCAAAGAATATACTCAAAGCATTCAAGAGTAAATACAAATTGGAAGAGTATGAATCAGTAAGGCCCCTATTTGATCCTAATGGATATGCCAGAGATGTGCTCCAAATTGGAAGTGTAATCAAACATGTGACAACCATGGAGGATTATTGGGTAGATTGTAAAGATAAACTAGAGAGTCGAGATCGTGCCTTTGTTAGATTTACAATTGATCAGGTAAAGACATATAGTATAAATATAGATGTGGAGGGATTGGAAGATGATGGTCAAAATATGTACAGTAATACATATTTGACTATGTTGAGGAATACTCCCATTAGTTCCAAACCATATGTTGACATAGAAGAAGACTTCGATGTCATGATGGAAAGAATTATCAAGGATTGGGAAGTAGGTTGAGTGGATAGCTAAGAAAGGCCGAAGCAAGAGAAAAACTACTCAAACTTCTCTAGCTGCAGCTACTCCTGCTTCATCTCAAAGTGCCACACCCAGTGCTACTACTGCACCTACTCAAGGCCTAGCTCAATCTATAGGTGGAGATGATCAACCCTTGGAGAAGAATGTTCCAATAGCCCCAACCTGTCAAGGTGGATCACTACCAGTCATTGGAGCTCAAGCTAAAGCTGAAAAAGAAACAGAAGACAGAAAGATGGATCTCCTGCTCCAGTCTCACCTCCACATGCCACTCTACCCCCATCTCCTCAAGCTTCTCCAACTCCATCTCCTCATGTCGCCCCTATCTTATCCCCTCATCATAGCCCTACACCATCTGTAAGTGCTTCTTTTCTAAAGCCCACTAGTTCTCCTATTCAAATAGTAGAGATCGAAGATGATAAAAGTAGTAGTAGCGAATCCACTGAGTCTAATGAAGATGCAAAGAAAACTCAAGAAGAGGAGAAAGCTCCAGGTTCATCTAGGCTTCTTTCTCAAGATCCAAAGACCTCCTTTTCTGCAATTGCAGCGACGACTCCAGTGAAGAAGAAAATGTTCAGCATTGGATCACTTGGAACAACCTCCAAAGTGATTAGTATAGAGTCTTCGCTCAAGGATACTTTGGAGAAGAAGAGGAAAAGAAAAGATGAAAGTTTTCCTTCAAAGGATGTTGTATCTCAAGTGGTTCGCTTAGGATCTGCCATAGTAAAAGCTAAAAAGTAGAAGACCTTGTCAATATTGGGACAAGATCCAGAAATAGGGCACTTAACTATGGAGGTAGCAAAACCAAACAAGGCAAGGAGAATCGAAGATATGATGCCAGAGGACTTCACTCTGTATTCAATTAATCTTGGAGAGGCTAGACATGATACGAAAGTAGACCTATGGAAGTCGAGTAATGAGGTGATAGAAGAGCAACTGGAGAACCTCAAGTCATCAAAGATCATAATGAAAGCTGAAATATAAGAGTTAAGAAGGTTCATCAGGCAATTAGTTGTTCCATCGGCAACTATTACTGGTGTGCTTGCCATTGAAAATCCTTCAGCAGAAGAGGTACAAGCCTTCATATCACAGTTCTAGAAAGATAGGCATTTTCGTCAGATTGGAAAGGAATGGATTGAGAAACTCAATGTAGATGGAATTTCCTAATCGATCAAATTGGGAATATTATCCTATGGCTAGAAACTAAAAAGGATAATATTACGTCTAACAGTAATACCTTGGCTGGAGAAAGAGTGAGATGCATAGAATGTATTTCTCTCCTGATGATGGTTATTCAGATGAAAGAAAAGGATGCAATTGAAGCAAAGATTCTTAAGAAGGGAAATGAACCTTTGAATGAATGGCTGCAAAGTAGGCAGTTCAAGATGGAAATGATTCAAGAGGCTGAGAAAGGACTCAGAGAAACAGGGGACAAAGTGAAGAAGGCCCAAGTTAGAGCATTTGAGCTTATGTGAGGATTGCATACTGAGTCACAAACCAATGGACAAGGGAAATCCTTTATTAATATAGAAGTGATGAAGAATAATTTTTCTATATATTTAAGTAACCTATCCAAGATAGCTTCAAGCAGTCAAAACAGGGTAACAGAACTGCAAACACTTAGTGGATGCATGCCCATGGCTGCTGAAGAAGTGGCAAGTCAGCTGACTGAAATAAAAGAATTAGCTCTAGAGCGTTCAAGGTGGCTTTTGAGATTCACCAACGCGCAAGTACCCAATCATGAAGAGTTGATTCCCATGATGGTGGTTGCTAAAACATATAGGACGAAAACTGAAAAGGGGAAGAAGTCCAAGTGATTCAGATTACCCCCTTTTCATTTTTTGTTGTAAATTTTGAAATCTTTGTTAATATTTTGATATGATAAATTGGCATCTTGCCATTTGTCATCAAGAGAAGATGAACTGATTAACATTCCCATTGTAATGGTCATCTCTCAAATCCTATATGTATGAAATTTAATGATTAATCAAAGGTCAAAAAATTTTTGGTGTGAAGTACTATTTGTTGCAGAGACAATTGAATGGCACTTCATTTCAATCATTTTCCATTCCAGTAGGTATTTTGATTAGTTAGTATTTCCTTTCTTTGTTACATAAAACTAAGGAAGAACAAAGTTTCATTTCCCTTGTTTTCTGAAATACGAATGAATGTAATAAGTATTGTTATAATTCATTTGATGAAAGGATTCTATTAATTTTTCCTGATCTATCAGTCGTAGTCTAGATTTAAATTTTAATTTGTTCTAGTCTTATGCAAATAGATTTATGGATTCATAAGAGGTGTGGGTACGTAAACCTGTTTCAGTAGTTAGAAGTATTTCTTGCCTGAATTAAGTTCTAGTTAGGCTTAATTCGGTTTGCCTCTTCTGCTCTCGAGTTAAGAGCATACCCCACATTAGTCTTAGGAATAAAACATAATTCCTTGAACATAATTCACATAGGGAGTTGTACCTCAATTCAGAGGGAAACTAGATATTCTTAGAAATGGTTTCCCAACTATTGTGTAAAGTTGTTCTTCATTATAAGTTTGGGCACATAAAAAGAGGAAAAGAAGAAGAACAATCTATTTACTAATACCCCTCTGGAGTGAAAAATTGAACATCTAGCTTTGACTACCAAAATAGGAAACCAAACTAGATAAAAACCAAAAAACACCTTACCAATGTCTCCATCTCAGAACCAGCTTTCTGGCACATTTTTCGGATTGAAAAAATACATATGTAAGCTCAAGTTATAGAGAAAAAACCAACAAGGCCCCTAAAAATACACAAAAAATTATTATATTTAAATATAATAATAATAATTAAAAAACCCTCCACCATTGGTGGAGCAGTTGCCGGGTGGAGGGGTGGGCAGAGGGACACCACAGAGTGGAGCCGCTAAGCGGTAACTGTTAGTGGCGATCGCAATGGGGATCGCCAACAGTTCGGCTACGGTTAGTTAACCGCCATAGTGAAAAATTGCAGCTTATAAAATCTTTTTTGCGATTTTTAAGTTTTTTTCCCTCAAAATGCATGCCAGAGGCCGTATGACCCTACTAGGCAATTTTTTTTTGCCTCCTGGATCAACATTGTCCAAAACGGACAAACTTTACATGGAAATGGGGGTTTTGATGCCTTCTAAATCCATCTGTGAAGTTCTTTTGGCCTCAAATTTCTTTAAAAAATGGTAACCACTCTATTTTCTCAAGAAATACCCGAAAAATACTAGATCTAATTCGCCAAACCCTTGTTCTCCCTTTTTCTCCAAATATTGAACAAGCTACAATAGATCTAGCTCTGATACCATGTAGGATTTGAGAAAATATGCAAATCAAATCCACGAAACCCAAGAATAATTGCATGCAAAAAACCTTTCACAGAGAAGAAAAAGACAAGAAGAGGCAAGGGTTTGATTTGAAAACACGAAAATTGTATATTCAAAATAAGAAGAGATTGAAGAGATAATAATTACAAAGAGATCAATCCTTATAAAAGGATATCGAAACCCAAAAAGGGTAACCTAATAAGTTACAAAGGGTAACCTAAAGGTGAAAGCTATTTAATAATTATAAAATAGAGAAAGATTAAAAATGCATAAGGAAAAATCTTAAGAAGGGAGAAAAGGTAATTTAATAAATTAAATTAAATTATCCTTATTTTATAATTGTTTCATTATTGATTAACGATTGTATGGAGAACCAGTGAAGAATAGAGTAGCGGACGAAAAGTGAGAAGATAGATGAAGTGTGATTTTTTGAAGGGTTGCCAAGAAGATCAGAGAGGGAGATGTTAATGAAGTCTAGTCATTGAAACAACATGAGCCAAATGGAGATCTGAATTTGAAAAATGAGTTATGTTTTATAGATCAAAACTTCTGTTACTTTCTAACCATCATGGTAGTGAAAATCCTTTAATCAAGGTGACATTCTAATGGAATGATCTAAGTAGTTTGACCATGTGATGACACTCCCTAATATGTAGCCTGAGTCTCCTCCATAGGTTTTGTATTTGCCTCTAGTGGTGTACTTATTGTTGATGATTTATTTTTAATAGTTTTTGGTGATTCTTTTAGTTATTGTTCTTTTGACTTGGAGTGAATATCTTTCATTGAATTTATCTCTTGATCTTGGCACTCATTTTGTACTTGGTATCTGTGGTTGAATTTTTTATGTGGTGTTGGTATTGGAATGAGTGTCTTTTCAATTTTATCTATCTTTTCTTCTTCAGTAGTTGTGTACCCTTGAGGTAGTTTTGGTTTCATGATTCCTTTCTAGGTTTGTTTTATGATTGATTAGTCATGCATAGATAATTCATTATCTTCCATGCATAGTGGGAGTGGAAGCCTGACTAGGTAACCACACAGTCAAGAGGTAGTGAATTCTTACAATTTGGATCCCCCTTAGATTTATAGTTGTTGGATGTTTGTGGATGTATCCATACAGTTATCATTCTTATTCATATCTTGGACTTCTATTCAGTTGATGTATATATGTTATCATGTGTCTTTTATTTTGATGTACTTGTATCTATTTGTGCATACCCTACGACATGTGCAATGGATGTTGTTCATTAGGTGTATTGTATTGTATCAGTTATATTCATGCATTTTCTTATGAGACAATATATCTATTATTTTCTTGTGATCAGGAACATCTTAATTGATATTTAAATAATTAATATAAACTTCTTATACGTGACTCAACATGAAGGAACCCTTGAGGAACAAAATCTATATTATATTTGCATATGTGAGTTGATGTGTATGTGTATATTGCTTCTACATTGTTACTTTGGTATTGTTTAAACTTTTAAAAAAAAAGAGTTCAATAAACTTTTTTACATGTTAGGTTTATTTCTCTTGGGTTCTCGAGTGAGGCGCTACATAAAATCCAAGTTTGACTAATATTAGAACTTTTGTACAATGGCATTTTGAAGGGGATCATACCTTAGCATATTTGAGATAACCCTTGTAGGATTGGTTAAAAATTTAAGTGTCTTACTAGACACTAATAACACATCATTTGAATTTTGACTAGAAATTAATTGTTTTAGTGGCCAAAACCCCCTACTTGTTAATGTAGGGATTGTGATACATGCATCTCCAAGATATTCCTCATGTACTCTTCAATTTCAGATATAAAAATTCTCAATATATTTGGATCATTAGGAATTCAATACTTGGTTTGTCTGAAAGTGTGTGCCATGTAAGGGGGAGTCAATTCTACCAAGCATCTACACATCCCATTGAAAACAATATTTTATTGTAAGCAAATTCAAAAAGTCTTGTCCTTTCCAAAGCCTATATAAATAAAAAACATTCTTCTTGATGTACCTTGTGTGAGTGTTAAAGTAAAATAATTTATTCAAACAACTCACTCAAAATTTCAAAATTTTCCCAAAATCAAAGCCTTCCAAACATGGAGATCCAAAAGCATCATGAATCTCATAATCTTGTTTGAACCTTAGGTAAAAGCCTCCACATTAGCCCTTTTTTTTCATCATTTTCCTTGCACAATCATCATTTCCTTGCATTATCATTATCTTAGCCTCATGTCCTTGCATTGTCCTTATCATTTTCCTCATTTTCATTGCATTTTTCCTTTCATAGTTCCCTTATTCCTTGCATTTGCAATAGATCTTAAATCACTTACTACCTTAAAACCTAGGACACATTTTCCCTTGCACTATATCTTAAGTCTTTTGCCTACCATTCTGTGTTCACTAATTAGTCCTCGTTGTACTTATATACTAAGTCAACTATATCTTTGGTCTTATCCTTTCAGTATCACCCTCATATTAGTGTTCTTATTGTTCTATTTCATCCTAAGCATAATTTGCAAAATCACAACATCCAAGTTTTGGGGTCACATGATGTGTTTTTGAATAGGGAATATTTCCCTTGTCAAATTTTGTCATTTTTTTGTCGTCATCATAATTATTAAGTCAATAGCCTATCTTGTTAATATTTGGTAGGGAGTGGTCCTTTTCCCTCTAGATTTTCCTTTGGTTCATTAAGGTTTTGATCTTACTCTAATTCCCTAGGTTTATACGTTTGCATTCCTAATTGTTTGAAAAGTCCAAAAGACCAAAAATGTAGTTTGAATTCTAAAACCCCTATCTTGCATTCCTTACATTATCATTCTGAAATTGTATTTTCAAATTTCAAAAAATCTCAAAATATGGGTTGCATTGTCATCCTTAAATTGTAATATCAAATTTCTAAAAATACAAAAACATTGATTGCATTGTCATTCTTAAGTTTGCAAATTATTAATTCCTAAAAAATTCTTTAAAAAGAGGTTGTGTTTATCCTTCATCTTCTAGATTCATAGTTTACACAACTAAAACAATATTCTAAGCTTCTAGAAGATAACAAAATTAAATTTTCAACCCAATTTCATTACTGAGCATTAGCCCTAGCTCAAAGTCCAAAACAAACATGATAACTTAGTGTTACTGGTATCATAGAGAAGGGGAAATTCTAATTGAAAGAGCACCACTAAAACATCAATCTTCCTACTCTCATGGAACTATGCTATCACAATCAAACACTCAATAAAATCCATCTAGTTTATACATGTCCCAAAATTTGAATCTAGATTCTTATGTTCAAACAAATGTTATTTGTAATGCAAATATCACTAGAAGAAAAGTTAGCACAAGAAGTAGAGATCTAGTAACAAAAATAGAAAAGATGGAAAATAATTGTTGAAGTTGAGGGAAGCTCAACCCACAGCTCCCAATAATCATTTGCATACAAACACCTGTCACATAAAGAGAGAAGCAAAGGTATGGAGGTTTGAGTTCAAAGATCCATCAAAGAGGAAACATTGCAATTGAATCAAAAGTATATTGAACCAACTTAGATTACAAAGAGATATCAATCCTTATAAAAGGAGATCAAAACTCTAAAAGGTAATTAATAAAAGAATTAATTATAATGCAACTCTAAAAGGTTTCATTATAATAATTAATTAAAGAATTAATTATTATATGCCTAATGTTTAGCTTAAGTAAACTACAAATAATAAGTGAATTAATAATTATATCTTGAAATGATTTAATTAATAAGATTACACCTTATTACTCTAATATCCCCCTCCCCCTGCCTCAACACACCCCTTAAGATAAACTTACAAAGTAGCTAAAAACAAGAAACTACTTCTGAAGGTAAATTTTGGGTCCCAACAATGAGGCCTAATGAGGTACCCAATCATAACCAAATCCTTGTAAAGTGGAGAAATAGAAAAAAAAAAATAGGAAAAACTCTGCCCCAAGAAGAGATGGAAAGAACGTTGAAAGAATAGTGAAGGACTATAGAAGCCTCCAAACTAGAGAATGTCCCAGAAGATAGGAACAAAAGAATGATCATGAAGAAAACCATTAAAGCATGAAATCTCCATCAAAAATTAACTGTTGATCTAAAGAACCTCCACTAAAATAGAACTTGACTAGACAGAGAAAACTATAATGTGCATGAGCACCCTCAAATGAAACTTCTCAAATAAAGAGGTACACAAAGGAAAAAAAAATTGAACTCAAAGATATAGATGGCATGAAACACCAAATCCTAAAAAGATGATCAATCGAACATGGAAGGTTGCATCTAAAAATAGGAATGAAATGAAAAGTTTATGTTATAAATTGTCCATCTCACTAAAATGCACAGGTACCCATCTATTGCATCCACCTAGTACATAGGAACAAATACTAAGCTAACTTCATCAAACCAAAGAAGCATAAGAACCAATAGAAGAACCTCCCTAAAGCAGACAAGGGTTAGATGACATGAAACTAAAAAAGAGGACCAATAAGAACTATATGTCAAGGAGCCATGATTAAGATGGACTAAATAATACATAATAGTGTCATGAGGTGATCAATCTTAGATACATTATGAGGATAATGTCATGAAAGGAATACTCACTGAAAAAGGTAGATGACAAACAAAGTCCAACATCAACCTACCCATGAGACTTAATAAGAGTAGTACATGTATAATAAGGAAAAAGAAATGGTAGATCTCAAGAATATAGTAATCTATATGACCGTCCATAGATGCCATTGCTCGAATTAGAAGGAAAAGAAAGGAAAACAACTAAAGCAAAAATACATAAAGAAATATGACACTTTATCTTAGTGTATTTGCATAAACATACTACAAAAGTTGTCAACAAAGATAAAAAAGGCATACAAATGATACAATAGAAAGTATAGCCTAAGAGGAGGCATCCCAAACAATGAAAATGATCCCCTAACCTAATACAATGAAGATATCCATCAAAGTGCAAAAATGCAAAAAGCTAAAATGAATATACTTGGAGAAGAATCTAGAAAAACAACTAGCATCGATGTAAAGAGCACAAAACAAGATTTTCAATGATATAAATTTTCCCAAAATAGAGACTGAATGCTCAATATATGTCTACCAGAGTCCAAAACATGAACTCCTAACTTTGACCAAAAAAAGTCACCAAAAGCATCAAAGTTGAAAAATGCTTGAACCACTTTGATGGGCTCGGAACTAACTTTCCAATGATATCTCATTTGCAAAAAACAAAGTCTGTATGCTTGGTATATGAGAAAAAAATTGAAGGTAGGTTCAAACTAAGTAAGAAAGGATAATGGGCATGCTAATGCAATGCTAACATTAGCAAATGCAAGCCCAAATTTGACGATCAAATGGTCGTCAAGGCAAAAAAATGCTAGAAAAATGTCTAGGATGCTGGGAAAAAAAGCCAATTCGCAAGAAAAAGACAGTATGACTAGAAAATGGAAGCTGATGCTGGAAAAAATAATTTCAGTGGCCATAAAAGGCATGTGCTAAAAGACAATCCTTTTGTTACAAAAAAAACCATTCTCAAAGGAAAAAAAACTTGAAAGCTGGAAATTGACTTTAAAAGTTGCAAAACTACTGCTGGGAGTTGAAAACTGCCGAAAAGCATGCCAAGCCACCCTTGTGTGGGCCCCTATATGGCTAAAAAACCACTAAAAAAATTGTACATGCAAAAAAAACCCATATATATATATATATATATATATATATATATATATATATATCCACAAATTGCTTTCTAATTGACATTGTTGTATGAAAATGCCTACCAAAATTGAAAATCACTCTATGGTGACTTGGCTAGAGGTTGGAAGGTGGAGCTCAAGAGGAGCACATGTTTAGGTGGTGGAGGTGCATACTAAAACTAGAGTGCCCAAAATTTGGAGACCTAAACCTACACATGGGACAAAAAAGGACCAACCAAAAATTGGTTATCCAAGGTTGATGTGGGTGGGTTCTCACATGGAAGAGGTCAGGCCTCAAAAATAGAGCACATTGGAGGCTTTAGAGAAGCACTGAGAGAGGCCATGTAGCTTTGGAGTACTAACAAAGGGATCAAGATGAGGTCCAATGCCTTGGAGCACGGATTGAGGTAGATAACTGTTAGCCTTGACATTACAATAGGACCCACAAATTGACATAATTTCAGGCCTTAAAAAAATTGCTCCTCTTTCACATGCACATTCTATATTAATGCACACATTTAATTTTTTTTGGGAATAAAAAATAAAAAACCAACACTAGAAAAATAAACACTTGTTATTAAGAAAAATATCACTGCCTTGATATTCCTACCCAAGTCAGAAGGCCTGGGCATAATTTTTTTACCAAAGATTTCAACATCATCCAAACTAGATGTATTTTATATGGAAATCAAGGTTTCTAGGTTCTCTAAGTTCAATGGATGTCTGTTTGGCCTCAAAGTGACCCAAAATGAAGGTCCACCTAGATCCTATACAAAATCCTGTATATAAAACATAGATTTGAAAACTAATGTCAAAAAAATATCATGAAGAGAACATGGGAATAAAACTCTGGAGTTCTTTTACCATGTTGAATTTGAGGAAATATCAACCCACAACTCCCAAGAATCACTTGCATACAAACACCTACCACAGAAAGAGAGAAATAAAGCTACAGAGGCTTCAATTCAGAGAAATATTGCAATTGAATTAAAAGTATATTGAATAAACTTAGATTACAAAGGGAGTTAAATCTTTATAAAATGAGATCAAAACCAAGGTAACTAGCCTAGGTTTAATTATAATAATTAAAAAAGACATTAATTATTAAACACCTAATTTTTAGCTTAAGTAAACTAGAGATAAATAGTGACTTAATAAGTAAATCAAAATGATTTAATTAATTAAAAAACACCTTATTACTCTAACAATAATAAGATCAATATGTCCAATAGAAAATCTTACACAACTTGACATACAAGATATAATCTCAAAATTAGACATGCCAAATCGTATCTCATAAATAAATATGATAAATTGATTTCAAACAATAGGCAAAAGTTTAAATCAAATCCAAAAGCCAACTTTGATCAATCAAGTCTTAAATCAAGCTCCATTCAATCAATTTTTATTCAACAAAGTCGCATATCAAACATTTCAATTAGAGTGTGACAAAATTTAATTAGGGACGCCACCTAATTTTCAAAGAATCTTCCTTCCAATGCAATTAAGTGTCTTCCAAGTCTTAAATCAAATCCAAAAGACAAATTTGAACAATCAAGCTCCATTCAATTGAATTCCAAATCAATCTTCATTTAATCAAAATTTATTTAACAAAGTCCCATATCAAATCTTTCAGTCAGAGTGTGACATAATTCAATTAGGGTTTCCACCTAATTTTGAATGAATCTTCCTTCCAATGTAATCAAGAGTCTATCAAGAAATCAAATAACCACTTGTGCAAATTTTGTAAACACATAAATCAATATCAAGGCCATATATAAATAAAAATACAAATTTGTCTCTAGTTGCATCACATGTCAATGAATGTCCTCTTATGTCCTCAAATCCACTATTAAGAGTGTCCTAAACAAACATAAGCTCAATTAAAATTATCCCATCCTTTGGATATAAATCAAGTGTAGTTAATGAGAAACCTATTGTGGCACAAAGTCAATCAAAAAATATCTTACAACATGTAAAAATTAGTATGACCTCACTAACAAGATCACCAAGGAATAACATCTCAAACCAAAGTTTTCAAGAGCTTTGTTTGAAAACTAGTTTACATACAAGAAATACTTGATGAGAATGATCAATATCGCTTAATTGTGTCTAGAAATGGCCCACTCCAAAGAAATCACATCAATGCCATATTTTCTCGTGAAGAAACTATCGTGCAAGAAGCCTCCATGCTTCCCATCATTCCTTTCATCCTCTCAAGTTTTCTAAGAGAATTTTTCACCATCTCAATCAAATGACCCCTTTCATATTTGAACCCAAGGGATATCCATAGAATAAATAAAAGATAATCCATTTCTTGATATAAACTCCATACAAAATTCAAAACTATTAGAGACGATGCTACCATATAATCCATTTTTGATCAACCCTACTCTAGAAAGTCTCATCCAAAGTCCATCTCCCTCTTGTAAGAATATTAATTCTTTCCTAAGATCACAAGTCATACCCCATTTGAAGAGGATGATTCAAATTATTAAGGACCAAATCCTAAAATAAATAAAGATCAAGATCCCAAAAATGACTAGTTCCATCTTATTTTTTAGCAAGATCCCATTTCTTATAACCACCCCATTATCCCTAATCATCCTATTCAAGATGAATCCCTTCCATATAAAGAACCAATTATCCTTCCAAGTTCTATTTACATTCCACTTCCTAATAAAGATCATAACATACCTTCTGTTCTTCCTGATGACTCCATCCAAAGTCAAGAGAAAAATGCCCTTAAGTTAGAGTTAGACGATCCCCTTCTGAGTCAAGATCTCAGTATATCTTCACTTTATGCCCATTACTATTAGAAACTACAATTGGATCAATTTTTTTATATATTCATTGATGTCAACCCTTATTGGTAATACATTTGTTAATAATATAAAGTGTCATATCAGTTGATTGATGAAGAGGATGTGAAAAGAGAAGACAAAAAGGTGAACAAGTAAAGTTGTTGAGTAAAGTGGAGTGAGTATGATGAAATTACAATGGGCACTTGATCAGTTAGTCTTTGACAAGATAATGTGTTGTTTGATCATTATATTAAGTATAGAAGAGCTATTGAGTAAAACACCAAGCTTGACCAGTGACAAATTACAAGGTCAATGAAGAACTTGAAGTAAAATATAAAGGAATTTAAGTTAAGCTGACAAAACATTATTGTCCAAGTATTGGCAATGGTTGAGCAAGATGAAGAGAAATCTGAAGTAGCAACCGAGCACAAAGAAAGATGACTGAGCCAATATAAGTTGAGCTACACAACATTGATTGAGTTGAAGAACATAGTGATGACTGAGCATTATCATTTTAACAGTTTGTGAAAGAATCAAATTTTTATGCTGACACAATTGAATTTCTGAATTTTTCAAAATGCGTAAATGATAAAGATTGATGAGCTGGTGTATTTAATGCATGAATTGAGTTTGTTAAGTAATCTAAGGAAATGATTTAATGAGAAGTTTAAAGAAAGAAAAAGAAAGAAAAAACAATGGATAAATTCAATGTGTTAGGATTAAACCTTAGATAGAAATAACAATTACATGCAAATATAAACAATATCAAAAAATAATAGATCACACAAAAGAGAACACAAGACACCATGATTTAACATGGTTCACCCAATCCTTGGGCTATGTCCACCAAACAACAAGTCTAATATTATTACAACCCAATGATTACAACCTGATTACAATCTATAATCCCTTACAACTCAATACTGCCACAAGAACCAATTTTTGCATCACACCTTCTCAAACAATCCTTAACCCTAAGCCCTTTTATACAAGTATTTTTTCCACTTTAGGGTTAAAATTAGTTACAACATGTTAGCCATAAATTGGCGAATAGTAGCCCACCATTGGCGAATAGTAGCCCACCATTGGCGAATAGTAGCGCAATACAAAGAATAATGGTTTTTGATTGATGAATTTGTAAAGAATAGAGTAGAAGAGGTAAAATGAAATGTTGGCAAAGAGTGATTACTTGAAGTCTTACCAAGCGGATCAGAGATGGAGTATGTGATGAAGCCCTATCAATGAATCAATAATGAATTGAATGAAGATCTTGATTTTCAAAGTGATTTGTATTTTATCAGATTGAATCTAGTTGTTATTTTCTAACTATTGTGGTAGTTAAATCCTTTAATCAAGGTTGACCTAACAATCATATTGTAAATACTATAATCAAGGTGACATTATGATGGAATGATCTTAAGACCTCTAACAAGGTCACTCTTAATAGGATGATAAAATCCTATAATCAAGGTTGAACTAATAGTCATATTATAAATAATTTAATCAAGGTGACATTATGATAGAATGATCTAAATACCTCTAACATGGCCACACCTAACACGGTGATTAAATCCTTTAAAAAGGTCACACCTAACAATGTGTTTTGTAACCTTTAACAGGGTTGACTCTTAACCAAGCTCACTTCATAAGAGTGAAAAATGGTAACATGTTATTTGGTGGTTTTACCCAAATTGGATTTCCACATTAAATCCTAGTGTTATATTTGCATGAATGTTGTTTTCATGATGCATTCTAATATTTGACATATACTAAATAGAGAACAAAGTGTTGGATGAATTGGGATCATTAGGTGAAATCAGATAATTAAAAGGAATATGTGGAAGGATATGATATTGTGGTGGACAAGAACAAATAAGACATGGAGATAAATGGATATAAAAGAATGATAGAATATTGTAATATGTCAGAATGATTAGAATAATTGAGAGGGTGGGGGGGGAGGGGGGTGAAACGGTTATCCTTAGGTCCAGATGTACCAATACAATTTTTAACAACATTTAAAAAAAAGTATTGGTACATCTGGACCTAAGGATAACTAATTCACCCCCCTCAATTATTCTAATCATTCTAAAATATTACAAGATTCCATCACTCTTTTATATCCGTTTATCTCCATGTCTTATTTGTCCATGTCCACCACAAGAGCATATCCTTCCACATGTTCCTTTTAATTATCCTATTTCACCTCATGATCCCATTATTCATCATAGTCTCACTTGTGATTCAAGATAATTTAAAGAAGTTTTTCATGAGCCCCATGCTAAAAGTGTGGTTTAAATTGCACAAAAAGATGACCTTTTAATGCCCGATATAGCTACTAGACTTATAAAACCCATAGGAGGAAGTTAAATCATGTCACAAATCTTGTGAGGGATGTTGGTACACTTCCAATAATACCCCCAAGAATCACTTGTTGTAGGGAAATGTCACTCACAAAGGATATTCAAACCTATGAATAATCTATACCACTACTTGTTATGAGTGTGGTTGTTGTCACACCCAATGATTGACCTTTCAATGCCTAATACAACAACTAGAATTATAAAATACAAATAAGGTGGACTTGTTACAATTGTTGTTATTGTATCTAAAGATTTACCTTTCAATTTGTGATACAACTACTAGACTTATGGATTCTGCACAAGGGAATTAAATTAAGTAATAATCCTTACAAGGCATGATGACGCACTTCCAACATCCCATACATGTCAAATGGGTTCCCCCACTTTCATTGAGTCTAAGCCACTTCATGATCGTATCGATTCTTCCATATTGTAGCTACCTCAAAAAAGACTTGTGCCTTGTTCCTAAAGCAACAAGTACTCTAATGCTCAAAATAATCATCAAGTGAAAGGTTTAGGACTCCACAAAAAAGGTACACTAGAACAATTTAATATCAAATAAAATTCTAATGGGCATGACCTCCATAAAAAAAGCTCTTCTCAAATTTTCTAATCCTAAATAAATCTAAATCCAAAAATATACCTTCACGTCCATCCCTTCCATCCATATTAGGCTCACATTTTCCTCCACCCACTAGTTCCCAATCCACTTATCTTTTCCCAAATCAAGATCAGAAAATGCATGCATCTTTGAGAACCGTCCAACCATCCAAAAGACCTCTACAATATTCTTATCCATCCATGAATCTAATTCCTTTCCCAAGAATTTTGTGTTCCAAGGATAAGGTTCATGACTTAAGAAATCTAAATGTAGTCAAGGGTAAATTTTTAAAGTCTAATCAACATGTAAAAAAAATCCAAAAGTAAAAATAAATATCCCAAAGGCCAAAAAGGACCATTCAAAAAAATTAAATCAAAATCCATCTGGGTTCCTCAATCCCCTGTGTAAGCAATGCATTCCAAGGAGCCACCTTTTTGTGCTCAAAATTGCATTCCTGCTTTGAGTGCCTATTCCAAATTTTGAGTTACTTTAAGTTGTTATGAGTGCCTTTCATGCATATGTACCTGGTTGTTGTTTTAAGGGTTAAATGGTGTTTCATGTTTCTAACACCCTTCATTCAACCTGTGCATGTGTTTCATGTTGATAAACTAACATTCTAGACCATTCAACGAAGTTCCATTTTGAGTAGTTTTCAGTTCTGCATTTGCCTCCCAAGTGTCAAACAACGACAAAAGGGCATGTTTGCATTTGAATATCTTTTACTTGGGTAAGATTCATAACTTTCCACTTTAAGGATGTTTAGTATGCTTACCAAAGAACCTATGTTCCAAGTTTCAAGTCATTTTGAATCCATTTTACTAGGTTTCGAACCCCTCAAATTTGGCGATTTACTATTTTCATACATCTGCATATTGTTCCTATTTCTAGGTAGCCCTGTTTGACAAGCTATGACTTTTGACCAGTTGACCCAAATAAGAAAATTCATTTTGCATCACATTCTAGGGATCAGAGACTTTTTACGCTCTAGTTTTGAGCTTATGAGGAATCCATTTGATCAGTTTTCAAACACAATTTATAAAGTTTTCATTGGTAATCACGAATGCAAATTGATCCATAGCCTTGTTCGGGATGTTATAAATTTATATCCGTGATTGCTTGGATTAAATGGTTTATTCCCTTGCATTCTACGCCAAAAGTATTTCTAGTATGCCAGTTTATAAGTCTTGATGAATCCGTCTGCACACTTTTCCAGGGCCTTTCCATTTGCAAAAAACACTATTTTATTGATGTTCACTATCTTGCAATTTCAGGTAGTCTATTTTAGACCTTTGCAAAATGCATCCTGTGATTCGTCATGAGCCCAAATCATACAATTATGTTCTCCTCATGGAAAAGAACAAATGCCCCAGTTTGCAGAACCTCAAGTGCCCATTTGCCTAGTTTTCAAGGCCAAAACCAAACACATTTTCCAGTTTTTTGACATGTTTATTTGCAGGTTATTTGAAGCAGGCATGTTCGGAGGTCGATATCTTTTGACCCTGATGTTGTCATGTGACAAGATTTGGCAGGCCTATTGAATGTGTCAGAGAGATAAGGCATCCAGAGTTTTAGAGCCCAGCCAGATGTTTATGATAGTCTTTTAAAGCCGGCAACATGCCTTATAATCAGAAAATCATTGTTTGCAAAGGATAGGGTAAACAAGTTTTTAATGACCAATTTGTGATCAAGTTTGATTCCAGTCAGTTTAGGATGATTGGTGAATCAGTTTGTATATTAATTGTTCAAAAACAAAATTTTTTTTAGCCGAACCCACTTTGGGGTCCAACTGATTTCATCAGACTAAATGAGGATTAGATGTATTGCGAACAACAGTGGAGCTAACTATGTGCAAAGGATTGTTTGTTTTTGATTTTATAAATCAGAAGTATGCATTAAAACATTTGAGCTATAGAGGATAAGTAGATGTTATTTAAAATAACACGTGGAAATGAATGAGTGCATTGAATGTTTTCCATGCTGTAGACAACATTTTAATAAAAGGAACTAGGATGAAAGAAGATGCCAGGTCACAATATGGGCTCCACAATGTGAGGGCATGTGCAATCTGTAGTTTGAGAGGAAGTGGAGTGTTTCAACGTGCAAGAAAACCCATGCAAAGGAGGAGGTCCAGGTGGCTTCACAGGCAAAGGGACCATGTTTTTTCTTGCAAAATTAAGATGATACACGTGTGCAGTGGGACTGCCACATCCAAAGCAGCTGGGGAACTCTACATAAAAAATGGCTCCTCAGAACTCAACATAGGAAGTTTCAACACATGGTAGAGGGGACAGTATCTGCAAGAGTCTCCACACCTGCACTCCACATGAGGAAAGAGCCATCCTTGGTGGCTACAATATGAAGGGAAGACCATGCACATTTAGAAGGGAAAACCATGCATTCTTTTCAATAGAAAAGTCACTTAAATGAAGTAGCTCCACGTCTAGTGTAAGGAGGTTGGCTGAGAGCTCCAATGCCTCACGCTTTGAAGTGGAGGAGGCCAGGCATCATATAATGGGATCTCCATGCGCAGTGGGGGGAGTCACTGCATGTAGGAGGAAAAGTATGCCTTAAGCAGGGGAGTAACACTCACATCGAACAAAACAAAAATGTAACATAATGGAGCCCCACGTTTTCACATAGAAGTCACTGCATAAATCCCAGTTCACGCTAAAGGAGATTTTCTACACCAAGGTCCACATAGAAAACAGGGAAGCTGATTTACGAGCAGGTCACTGCATAAGGGGGAAGGCCCACTTTTATTATGATTAGAGCAACACACGTCTTTAAAAGGACAAAATCTATCCACAAAAGGGAGCCGCAACTTGTGGAAGAAAGCGCCAGGAAGGAAGAATGAGCACCTATGATTAGGGAGGAGCTCCAAACAGGCAGGGGGGCCTTTCTTTCAGTTTGACATCCAAAAGGGGAGAGATGGCAATGAAACTCGCAAGCCAAAGGAGGATTCCACAGTGTGGAGATCACACATAATATTTCCCCAGCTCTGTGTTCACGCAAAGGAATAGGGCCACGTTTTCTTTGTGAATGTTTCTGTTGTTTTTGTCCCATATTCACCCTAAACAGAGATTTTCAAATTTTTAAAAACATAATCACTCACGTTTAAGATGTCACCAGTGACACGTTGGTTCAAGGTTGTCGCTGCATTCTTGGAGGGGCCCGCTTGCGGATTGCTTGGAGGAATCCGGGTCGAATTTTTGACTGAATGAAACGACTATACATGGAGGTCCACGTGGCAACCTGTCGTGATATCGTGAGGGACCAGATATTGACCCCCGATGCTACGAATTTGTCGTGATATCGTGAGGGACTTCAATTTGGAAGGCCCACGATCAGTCGTAGATAGATAGATAAAATTTTAACGTCCACGAGGCCAAAAATAGCCTATGGGACAGCAAGACAACTCAAGCAGACTTAAGTAGTGCTGTTCGCCTCTTGTGTAGACTAATGATGAGCCCCCCCAATTGCTCAATGTACTCTTCGTTGAACAGGTTATGCCAAGAACTGTCACATATATGATCAGAGGTTGGAATTTAGAGGAGTTTAATATATTATTAATATATTAATGTGGTCAATATGGTGTCGTGAGTTAGGTATTGAAAAATTTGAAGGCTAAGATGTTACGATGAGGATCAATTGAATAATTAATTTTAAATGCTTATAATTGTCAAATTTAAATATTTCAAATTGCTTATGTGAAGCAGGGCCGCTATATAGGGGATCCAATGAAAACAGGGCCGCTATGTAGGGGGTCCAATGAAAAAAGTACAAGTGGCAAGGGAAGATTTAAAAAATAATTAAAATGAAAATATCACGAGGGATGCATCAACGCTCAGAAATTTGAATGAATTTTAAAGTTTTATATAGTTTATACTATATAACTTTTTTTTTTTTTTTTTTTTTCATTTTTACATGCTCTGTTCAGTCCGGGGGCCAGTTTTTTGATTTGGTCTCAAGGGGGTGATTTTTGTCCAAAATGGGCACTATAATATACCGTTGGAACCGGTAAAGAGTGAATTTTCTATTTTTGTAATTAGTTTTTGTGTAGTTGTTAACTGGGAGCGGCTACAAGAGGTTTTCTAATTTTGGGGGCTTCGTAGTGAAAAGTGCAGATTTAAAGTTGCAGATGAAATTACAATCAGTTTTGGCCATGAATTCATCATATTTGACTTCTCCAACAAATTAAAAGATCAATTGAATGTTTTTGAGGGTGGTTGAAAGTAATTGTGTTTTTGGCAACAACAGAAGTTGATTTTGTCGGCAAAAAGCAGAAGTGACATGTTAAGACCAAATTTGAAGCCCCGATACAGTTTGTGATGAATTCTTGTTATTTCTCCATAGGATATTTTGCAGATTATTAAAAAGGAGATATATCAGATATTTGTGCATCATTTATGATCTTAGTTGAAGGCAGTTGTGGGAACTTCAGTTTCAACAAACTTTAGATTGAAGATTATTTCAGTGGGACACATGTCAAATTCACCTTCCAGATTCCAAAAATATCTTCCCTTTCTGCTCTTTTTTCTGTTTCCAATTCTTTGGAGATTTTTTGAGAATTGTGAGACTAGTCTGGTTCCAATTTTCTGAGATTTTTCTCATAGTTGTGATACCATTTTCTCAGTGTTCTTTTGTTATGAACAATAATATTGTATCTCTTTTGAAGCATTGTTATATTACACAGTCATTCTTTGTGTATTTTCTGAGTTTTGAAATGCAGATGATGTATTGGTTTCAATGAAATTAATGCAAGAATTTCATTTTCCTTAGTTTCATTCAGATTCTCGTCTCCTTCTTCTGTTATTTGCAATATTTTGTGTTTGAGAACAAAGAGCTTAAACTCAATTGCAGTCATGAAAGGTTGTATGTCTGGATAAACTTGCTAGTGGAACAAAGATCCATGTAAATGCTTGCTTATACTGAAAGGATTGTGGGTTGCACCAAGAGGATTTCACCATAAGTATAAGAGTTGTTATGAAGATTGATATCTATTTGCAAGTCAAATAGATAGATCATATGCCTGAATACATGAGTATACTTTAGTTATCCATCTGTATGTGAATATTTAGTTGATGCCCAATGGATAAGGGACTGGTCAGCTTGGAGCTTACATATTCTCTGTTGTTACATACTCGGATGATGCTGAGATATGAATCTTAATTGAATATCTTTCCTTTTGTGTTTAAGAAATTAAAAGGTTTTCCCTCACTTGGTTTATCAGATTCATGTGCTCTGTTATTAACTATTTCACCCATGAATGCTTGCATAAACATAGAAGATTAAGGGATTTTATCTATTTTCCAAATTCAGTAGTATGCCTTTACACTGGTACCATATAAAGAATCTGAGGTCCACCCGCTTAGGTCTAACAGAGCCTAAAGAAGAAGAAGGATTTATCCTTATATATGGCCCAAGACTACAGTCAAATGCATCTATCATAGGAATTTGCTAACCTTAGATGTATTGGTCTGGTTTCTTGGTTATTTCCAAAAACTGTTAAATCAGGAGCCAACACCACCAAATAATTAAAAATAAAAATTCATGTGTGTTTCCAAGGGTCTAAACAATAAATCTATTCCCTTCCACTTCTTGATTTGGATCCTACCATTCAATGGGGTGTCACATGGGCTCAAATAGAAACTTCAAATGGTTCTTTCTAAACTTATATAGATAGCCCTACTCCCTAAAGCACAACATCCCAAAGAAAAGTCAAAGTTGGTATCCAAAATGGCTACATCTCCGGGTAAATGCCTTCAACCCTCCAAATACATTTGATGTACTTTTGTTGGAAAATCCCTATCCATTCCTTCATCAAGTCTAAAATATCATTTTCCTTTGCCACCCTTCACTCCTTAAGGTGTGTGCATATTTTGTTTTTGCTCAAATTTTGATCCTCTCAAAAGAAATTCTACTTGCATTCCCTCCATTTCCCATCACCAATTTTCTAACCCTTTATCCATCTTATCCAATACTTTACATAAATCCTAATCCTATTCATCGAATCATTCATTTTATATCGCTTTGTTGTTGTGATGTGGAGCCTAATCAAACTCGAAGGTTCATTTTTCCCACTTTATTTAGTGTGGATTCCCCCTAGATTATTTATATGTGGGTTTGGAGGTAGCACTACCATGATGGGGTTAAGAGGTAGTGCCCCTTATAGGCTCCTTGTTGCGATATAGGGTGAGATTGAGGGGCAATACCCTCGTGGAGATTTTCGGGGGCAGTGCTCTCCAAATCTCAACTAACTTTATTATTTCAAAAGGCGTCAAATAATATTTTTCTATTGGAGACTTAATCTAGCCCTAATTTTGTAAGTGACAAAAATCTTGTATAAAATGGCTTAGGTTTAGGGATTCCATATGTATGATTGAGTAGCTTATTGTGGTAGTATTCATCTATAAGGGACTGCAAATTGTAATCATTGGATAATAAGAATAATGAACTTGCTGTTTGGTGGATGTAGCCCACAGATTGGGTGAATTACATTAAATATTTGTGTCTTGTGTTCTCTTCTGTGTGGTTTATCATTTTATGATATTGATTATATTTGCATGCAATTGTTATTGTTATCTCTCTAAATTTAACATTTTTCATTGCATCACCAACTTTTTTTAGTATATCATCAATAACTATGGTTCATTATCACATCTCATAAAAGAGCATCATCCAACAAAATAAATGATTTAGTGCTTTGTCCATGCCATATTGTGCATCCATTATCTTCCTAAACTATCAAAAAGTAAAAAGCTAAAAATGTTGCCTTGATGAAAATTGAGAAAACAAGCATCTCAGTGGCATAAATAAGGTTAAGAGAAATAATCTGTTCACTAGTGAAATCTTGGAAAAAAACCACTTTCAGAAAGTACCATGATGAAAACCTATCAAATAGGAATCATGTACAATATATGAAACTCTTGCATTCCATACTTTACAATTATTTTTTAATGTTATCCTATCATATCTCCATCATTCCTCTAGTACCTCTTTGTACCTCATATCCATTATCATATCAAATTTTATATTTTATTTTCTCTCTTTGATGTTGACAAGGTTAAGGATATTATCAAGCATTGCATAATCCTATCCTTTTTATGTTGTCCACATCCCTTTTGTGCATATTGCTTCTCTTATCACAATCTTAATTCCTTATCCCTTCTACTCTTTTCTTGATCCTAGTTGTCCCATCCATATCCTATCATTATTCTATCCAAATCTCTCTCTCGGTCTTGACATAAAATGCAAAATATATTTTCAAAAAAACCTCTTGACATGCCCATTTCTATGCAACATGCCAATTAGTGCATTATCCCATTACCCAATCTTGTTGTGACTAATATATTAGCTAGGATAAAGACATGTTGTCCCATCACCTTGTTTTGTTATATCCTATCCCTTAACTTAAAAAATATACAATCCTATTTCTTGGATAGTTCTTGAGAACTCAAAAACCTCTAATGAAATAATATGAAAGCTTTATCTTTTATCTATCTACGAGTACATTTTTCCATTAATAATGTTTATGTGTTGCTAACATTGGAGGAAATTTAATACATATTTCTCAAGAAAATATTACTATCCTATTTTTGAAAAAAAAATTGAATAAGGTCTTCCAAAAATTCATAAAAAATGGATAATGTCCTAAACAAAATCATAAAATTTGGAGAAAGACATGAAAATGTTCATAAAAATTAATCAATGTCCTTAAAAATACCTAAAAATCAAATAATGCCCTAAAAAATCTAAAAATTGAATAAGTCCTAAAACATCACAAAAAATTACTATAAAAAATCATACAAATTATTTTGAAAATCCTAAAAATGGGGAAAATCAAAATCCAAAACAATCAGTCATTTTCATTTCATCCATAAATGTTTTGTTTGCAACAAGACAAGCATTTGAAGAAACACAATCTAAAGACTTGTCAAACACTACGCTTCACAAATCATCTGTTAATAGATAAATTATCCAATCAAGTCAATGAAAAGTTAGATCAAACTTGTCCTATCAATCAATCAACATAAATTATCCATTATCAATCTATCTTTTATCTCATAAAGAGTGTGGTATTCTAAAAATAAATGGTTACCTAAATACAAAATGTCATTGGAACAAAGCGGGTTTTTAGAAACAAACTTAATGAAAATGGACAAGTAACAAGAAACAAGGCAAGATTAGTATGCAAAGGATGTGCTCAAGGAGTTGATTATGGAAAGAATTGAAGGAGTCAAAAAATCTACTTGCATATTCAACCTACAAAAATTTCAAGGTATATCAAATGGATATAAAATCTGCATTTTTGAATGGTATACTTGAAGAAGAAGTGTACATTGAACAACCTAAAGGATTTGTAGATCCAGAGACAAAGAACATGGTATGTAAATTAAAAAAAGCCCTTTATGGATTGAAACAAGCCCAAAGAGCATGGTATGAAAGACTACACAATTATTTGGTGAAGATTGGTTTTGAAAGGACAAATGATAACAGTAATCTATATTTGAAGAATGGTAAGAACAATGAATTAGTGCTATCTATAATATTTGAAGGAAGAGAAGCATTGTACAAATCATTTGCTGATGAAATGAAGAAGGAATTTGAATGTCTATGTTTGGTGAAATCAAATTCTTTGTTGGATTACAAGTATGTAAAATGAAGTCTAGTATTTTCATTACACAATCCAAATACATCAAGGAGATACTAAATTTTTTTGGAATTGAAAATTCAAGAACAATGAGTACACCTATGTCTGCAAGACATAAGCTATCTAAGAATAATGAATCTTTTGATTGAACTAGATATTATACAAATCCATGATTGGAAAATTGCAATATATTGTTTATAGTAGACCTGATATTGCATTAGAAGTTGGGATAGTTGATAGATTTTTAGAAAATCCTAAGGAGATTCACATGGTGGAAGTGAAAAGAATAATGAGATATCTGAAAGGCACAAAAGACTATGGATTATTTTACAATAGAAGTAATAGATTTGAATTGAAGGTATTCATTGCTTCAGATTGGCAAGAAATATTGATGATAGAAAAAGCACCAGTGGAGATGCATTCTTTATAGGAAAGAGATTGGTGTCATGGAAGAAACAAAATTGTATTTCCCAATCAACAACTGAAGCTGAGTATGTAGCAGTCGTAGTGAACTATTCAAACATTATGTGGATAAAGAAATTACCGAAAGGTATGAAAGAAGAAATTATAGATCCAATAGTTATCTATTGTGATAACATAAGTTCTATTAACATTCCAAAGAATATAGTGATGTACACTAAGAAAAAACACATTTCTATCAAGTATAACTACTTGAGGGAACTAGTTCAAGGAAAAGAAGTGAAGTTAGAATATGTACACACCAAAGAAATTTTTTTTGACATATTCACAAAAGCCTTACCTAATGATGCTCATGAATATCTTAGAGATAAATTAGGGGTGATTCCCCTAAACAAATCTACTTAAGGAGATAAGGTGCATTGCATAAAATGTGCTAATTAGAACATCTTACATATTGATGCAACACAACTCTACTTTGGGAAATGCCTAAGGTAGATAGTCAAGTACAAAATAATAGGTTAGTCAGAGATAGATGACAAAAATCATCTAGACATGCAAAATCAACATAATTCAGATGTATGAAGAGATTGAAGCTAAGAAAGCTAAGTGTCTTTGGCATTATTGTTAAAGAGGGAGAATATAACCAAAGGAAGAGATATACTCAAATAGAAAGATTAATATACAAAGAAATAGCCAAATGGTGAGAGATATACAAAGAGAGAATATAACCAAGAGGGAGAATACAAAAAAATGAAGAGATATACTCAGAGTGAAAGATATACAACAAGGGAAATCTATTATTTTAGAGGGAGAAAGGTAGTAAAGAGAATTAGAATGATAGTGAAATCTTTTGGATTGTATGGTAACAAAGTTAGATACATTTTAATATTGAGCTATTGCTAATATTGAGATGTTGCCATCAATTCCAAAGAGGGAGATTGTTGGAAACTTACAATTGGACCAATTGTTGTTTTGTCATTGATGTCAAATCTATTGATAAGACATATTTCTACCTAATCTAAATGTCATATCTATTTGATTGATGAAGATGATTTGAGAAATTGCTCATAACAATAGCACCTAGAGGAAAGGTTGTGTTATGAAAAGGAAGCTACAATGAACATTTGACTAGTTAGATTTTGATACGACAAAGTGATTGTTTATATTAAGAAAGTTAAGGTAAGCCGATAAATAGAGTAAAAGGTTAAGGAATGCCAAGGGATGCTAGTGTCAACCAAGGCACAATAAGTGCTAAGAAAATCTAGTATTGACCAAGAATCAGTATTGACTAAGCATGATAGTCGATGCTGAGCCAAAATTTTTGCAATGACCGAGTGATTAAGTGATGACCGAGTGTCAGAACTTAGTGATTGTTGAGTAACAGTTTTGAGAATGAATTTGAGGAATTTATGATTCCCAACTGACTCAGTTCATTTCTTGTGAGATGTAAACCATGTTGAAGATAATATTGATGAGTTGGATCATTAAATTCAAGGTTAGGATAATGTAAAGACCTGATAGATAGATTCCAGAGAAGTCTCTAGAGGATGATCAAGAAGGTGGACATATACAATGAATCATGTTGAACCTGATCATAAAACCTAAGATTTATGATAATTGTAGAAAATAAAAAGAAAGAGTTACCTATTTAAAGAGGTATAGAGCCAAACAAACATATGCGAGAGAGTGAGACATGTACAAAAGAAGGTTGATTAGAAAGGCACAAATGTGTGAGAGTAAATGCGAAGCTAAAGGAGTTTGCTTGCACAGATGCTGTTGATATTGATAAGTGAATTAGAGAAGATGGCTTAAGTTTTGTTGAAAGGAGAAGATTGATTTCTTGAAGGGTTTCCAAGAAAATCAAAGAACATATATGACAATAGAGAGCTTATTAGTAAATCAACACATGAACTAAACAATAATTTGAACTTACAAAGTGAGTTGTAATCATACAAATAAAAACCCTACTATTTTCTTTCTAATCATTGTAAACAGTGTGTATTGAAATCCTTTTAATAGAGGTTGACCTAACAGTCATTTGAAGGACTTAAAAGTCCATGTAAATCCTTTCACAAGGTGACATTATAAATGGAATGATCAAATTCCTCTGACAAGGCCACTCTTAATAGGGTGATTAAATCCTCTAACCGGGTCACATTTAATAGTGTATTGTAAACCTTTAGCAGGGTTGGCTCCTAACAGAGCTCACTTCGAAAGAGTGAAAAAGTGGTGATATGTTGTTGGTGATTTTTCCCAAATTGGGTTTCCACATAAAATCCTAGTGTCAAACTTGTGTTGAATGATTTATATGTTTTACATTTGATAAAGTTTATATTTAGCAAAGTATGTTATGTTTGGGATAGTAATTTTGTTTATCAACAAAGTAGATACCAAGCAACAATAGGATAACAAGAATAGTGAGTGTTTTGTGTTTAATATTCAAATGGTACTTATGGACCTTGAGTAACTGATTCACCCCCCTCTTAGTTATTCTAAATATTTCTAACGATTGGCATCAGAGCTCAGTGCTTACAAAGAAAAATTTAAATGTACTAAAAGCCAAAGATCATGACTCACAAAAGAGATGTACCAAAGTTGAACAAGGAGAACTTTCCTACATGACAAACCTTGATGAGATTGCATACATCTAGTATTAGTGATGCTGATATCAGCTTTGTGGACAATGAGAATGTGAAGGTAGCAACTAGTCCTCTAACAACTAAAGCAAAAGCAAGAATACAATCAAGCAATGTTAGATATTGCCTCAACCTTAAGGTATGTTGAGTTTGATGACGTAAAAGACTACAATAGTGCAAAGTAAGTGTGGGAAAAATTGAAAACTATATATGGAGATGATGACAATGTATTGAGAGCAAAATCAAAGAGCTTGATAGGTAAATTTGATGACATTAGAATGATGGAAGGTGAGAATATAGTGCAATACTGCACAAGAGTCAAAGAAGTTGTTAATGCTATTTGTGGTGCAAATGGAGAAATCAAAGATGAAACTATGATAAGCAAGGTATTGGGGACTCTACTCCCTATATATGCCATTAGAGTGTCTACAATTCAAGAGCTGAGATGTACACCAGGTAACACTTTTCCCTTGGAAGGTGGTATTGGTAGACTAATTTCTTTTGAGATGTCTAACTTTGATAACTACACACTTGCTACTATTGAAGATGCCTTTAAGTCACAATTGGTTATTAGCAAAAGGAAAGGAAAACATGTGAAGAGTGACAATGACAGTTTTGATGATGAGATTGATGAACTTGAAGCACTTATTACAAACTAATTTGGAAGAGGAAAAGACAAATACAATGGTAAGCTACCTATTATTTGTTTCTCATGCAACAAAGTTGGTCATATTGTTGCTAGGTGTCTTGATAGAGAGGATAAGGATGAAAGGAAGGAAAGAAAGTACAAAGGAAGAAAAGGTGACATAGAATACAAGAGAAACAAAGATGACAAAGGTAATAAATTTGGTTATATTGCTAAAGAAGAAACTGACAATGAATCTAAAAGTAATGATGATGAAGTTGGCTATGTTGCAATGAACGAAGATTCTAATGAAGATGAGAAAACTACATTGATCTCTTATGTAAACAAAAGTCGTAGATGGATAATTGATAGTGGATGATCCAATCATATGATTGGTGATAAAGATAAATTTGAGGATATTGGTCCATATAAAGGTGGATGTGTTAAATTTGGTAATGATATTCCATGTGTTGTATAAGGTAAAGGTACTATTCAACTAATTGGCAAGATAAAATGTGACAATGTTTACTAGGTTAAAGGACTTAACTACAATCTATTGAGTGTTTCATAGCTGAATAAATTAGGTTACAGAGTTGAATTCGATAATGGAAGGCCAAGATAAGTGATGATGATGGTAAGCTGATTGGAAGTGGTGATTAGACAAGAGGTAACTTGTTCTATCTAGATTTATCTAATGAGACATGTTTGTTTGCACAACAAGAAGATGTTTGGTTATGGTACAAGAGGTCATGTTATGTAAATTTTGACAATTTGGTGAATAACAGTAAAATGAAGAAAGCAAGAGGGTTGCCTAAACTAAAGAAGCCTGTCAATGCTATGTGTAAACAATGTCAATTGGGAAAAATGGCCAAGTCTAGTTTTAAGAGAAAAACATACACTTCTAGTGATATTTTGGAATTGGTTCATATTGACCTATGTGGACCAATTTATGTTCAAAACTATTGCGGAGATAAGTATTTCATTATATTTGTTGATGACTACTCTAGGCTGATGACTGTGATGTTCCTTAAAGCTAAATATGATGCCTTTTAGTTATTCAAGTGGTATTTAGCTAGCATTGAAAAAGAATCAGAGAAGACTTTGAAGTGCTTGAGATCTGACAGAGGTGGTGAATTCATTTCAAATGAGTTTTATACATTCTGCAATGACAGAGGAATTAAAAGATAGATGTCAGCACCAAGGACCCTTCCTCAGAATGAGATAGCTGAAAGGAGAAATAAATCAATAATGGACTATGCTGGAACATTGATGATGGAGAAAAGTGTATCAAATAAGTATTGGAGAGAAGCTATTAGTACTGCTATCTATACCCTAAATAGAGTACAAGTCAAGCAAGGTGCAAATGCCACACCTTTTCAACTATGGTATGGATATGCTCCTAATGTGAAATATTTCAAAATCTTTGGAAGTAGATGCTATATACTTAAAGATAATAGGAATGGAAAACTTGATGCAAAGAGTGATGGAGGTATATTCCTAGGATATTCCACCAAGAGTAAAGCTTACAAGTGTTTAAACTCTAACACTAACGAAGTTGTGGAAAGTGAAAATGTGAAAATTGATGAGTTTGTAGAAAGAAGTGACATTGCATGTAAAGAAGAACTTGGAGATTACAATGCATTCATCTATATGGATGATGGTGCTCCCAACACTCCAAATGAACAAGCAAATCAAGTTGTAATTTCCCACCAAATAGGAAATGATGTAGTGCCACAAATTACCAAGCAACAGTTAGTGAGTGCTGAGAAATAGACTAAAGATGTCTAGCCATACACAAGAAATGTTGATCCTCGGATAGAAAATGTCAAGCATGTAGAACATGAACCATATTCTGATCAAGAAAGAGAAAATGAGCTTGAGATTATTGTCCAAGATGAACCTGTCGAAGAATAGAGAAGGAAACCACCTACGCTAGCAAAGATTCTAAGAAGACATCACAAACTTCAACAAATCATTGGTGATGCTGAATCAAGTGTTATGGCCAGAAAAAAACTCAAAGATGAAACATGTTTACTTAGTAAATTTGAAACCAAAACAATAAAATATGTCTTATAAAATGAAGATTGGATTCAGGCAATGAACGAGGAAATTGAGCAGATTGAGAAGAACAATACTTGGACTCTAGTGCCAAGACCTAAAGACAAAAATGTCATTGGAACAAAGTAGTTTTTTAGAAAAAAGTTTAATGAAAATGGAGAAGTAACAAGAAACAAGGCAAGATTGGTATCCAAAGGATATGCTCAAGAAGGAGTTGATTATGAAGAAACATTTTCTCCTATGGAAAGATTTGAAGGAGTCAAAACTCTGCTTGCATATTCAACCTACAAAAATTTCAAGGTATATCAAATGGATGTTAAATCTGAATTTTTGAATGGTATACTTGAAGAAGAAGTGTACATTGAACAACCTGAAGGATTTGTAGATCCAAAAAAGAAGAATATGGTATGTAAATAGAACAAATCACTTTATGGATTGAAACAAGCCCCAAGAGCATGGTATAAAAAATTACACAATTATTTGGTGAAGGTTGGTTTTGAAAGGACAAATGATAGAAGTAATCTATATTTGAAGAATTGTAAGAACAATGAAGTAGTACTATCTGAAATATTTGTCTATGACATTATATTTGGAGGAAGAGAAGTATTGTGCAAATTATTTGCTGATGAAATGAAGAAGGAATTTGAAATGTGTATGTTTGGTGAAATTAAATTCTTTGTCAGATTACAAGTATGTCAAATGAAGTTTGGTATTTTCATTACACAATACAAATACATCAAGGAGATACTGAATTTTTTTTGAATGGAAGATTCAAGACAAGTGAGTACACACATGTCTACAAGACATAAGCTACCTAAGAATGATGAATCTTCTGATGTGAACCATACATTATATAGATCCATGATTAGAAAATTACAATGTGTTGTTCATAGTAGACCTAATATTGCATTAGCAAATGGGATAGTTGCTAGATATTCATAACATCCTAAGGAGATTCACATGATGGCAGTGAAAAGGATAATGAGATATCTAAAAGGTACAAAAGACTATGGATTGTATTACAAGAGAAGTGATAGATTTGAATTGAAGGTATTCACTGAATCAGATTGGGTAGGGAATATTGATGAAAGAAAAAGCATTAGTGGAGGTGAATTCTTTCTAGGAAATAGATTGATGTCATGGACAAGCAAGAAACATAATTGCATTTTTCAATCAACAGTTGAAGCCAAGTATGTAGTAGTTGTAGTGAACTGTTCAAATATTACGTGGATAAAGAAATTATTGAAAGGTATGAAAGAAGAAAATATAGATCCAATAGTTATCTATTGTGATAACACAAGTGCTATTAACATTTCAAAGAATCTAGTGATGCACACTAAGGTAAAGTACATTGCTATCAAGTATCACTACTTGAGGGAACTAGTTCAAGACAAAGAAGTGAAGTTAGAATATGCACACACCAAAGAACAAATTGCTGACATATCGACAAAAGCCTTACCTAAAGATGCTCATGAATATCTTAGAGGTAAATTAGGGATGATTCCCCTAAACAAAGATACTTAAGGAGATAAGGTGCATTGCATCAAATATGCTAATCATATTATCTTACACGTTGATGCAAAAAATCTCTACTTTGGGAAATGCCTAAGGTAGATAGTCAAGTACAACATAACATATCAGTCATAGAAAAATTACATAAATCATCTAGGCATGCAAAATCTCCATAATTCAGATGTATGAAGAGATTGAAGCTAAGAAAGCTAATCGTCTTTTGTATTGTTGTCAATGAGGGAGAATATAACCAAAGGAAGAGATAAATTTAGAGTGAAAGATTAATATACAAAGAAATAGCCAAAGGGGGAGATATATACAAAGAGAGAGAATATAACCAAGAGGGAGAGTATAACCAAAGGAAGAGATATACTCAGAGCAAAAGATATACAATGAGGGAAATCTATTATTTCAAAGGGCGAAAAGTAGTAAAGAGAATAAGAATGATAGTTAAATCTTTTGGATTGTATGGTAACAAAGTTAGGTACATTGCGATATTGAGCTATTGCTAATATTGAGATGTTGCCATCAATGCTAAAGAGGGAGATTATTGGAAACTTACAATTGGAACAATTTTTGTTTTTCCATTGATGTCAAATCTACATATAAGACATATTGCTACCTAATCTAAGTTTCATATCTATTTGTTTGATGAAGAGGATTTGAAAAATTTCTCATAACAATAGCACCTAGAGGAAAGATTGAGTTATGAAAAGGAAGCTACAATGGAAATTTGATTAGTTAGAATTTGATAAGACAAAGTGATTATTTATATCAAGAAAGTTAATCTAAGCCAAGAAATAGAGTAAAAGGTTAAGGAATGTTGAGTGATGCTAGTGTCAACCGAGACACAGTAAGTGTCGAGAAAATCTAGTGTTGATCGAGCATTAGTATTGACCGAGCAATATAGTCAAGGCTAAGCTAGAAGTTTTACAACAACTGAGTGATCAAGTGATGACCTAGTGTCAGAACTTAGTGATTGCCAAGTAAAAATGTTGAGAATGAATTTGAAGAAATTGTGATTCGTAACCGACTTAGTTGATTTCTTGGGAGATATAAACTATTTTGAAGATAATATTGATGAGTTGTATCATTAAGTTCAAGGTGAGGATTAGATAAATACCTAACAGATTGATTCCAAAGAAGTTTCTATAGGATGATCAAGAAGGTGGACAAATTCAATGAATCATATTGAACCTAATCCTAAACCCTAAGATCTAGGGTGATTGTGGAAAATGTCAAAGGAAGAATTACCTATTTAAAGTGGTATAGAGCCAAATGAACAAGTGAAAGAGAGTGAGGCATGTATAGAAGAAGGTTGATTAGAAATGCACAAGTGTGTAAGAGTGAATGCAAGGCTAAAGAAGTTTTCTTTCACAGATGCTGCTGATATGGATAAGTGAATCTAAGCATATGGCTTAAGTTTTATTGAAACAAGAAGATTTATTTATTGAAGGGTTTCCAAGAAAATCAAAGAAAAAGATGAAAATGGAGAGCTTATCAGTAAATCAACACATGAACTGAATAGTGATCTAAACTTGCAAAGTGAGTTGTAATCATACAAATCAAAACCCTACTATTTTCTTTCTAATCATTGTAAATAGTTTGTATTGAAATCCTTTTAATAGAGGTTGACCTAATAGTCATTTGAAGGACTTAACCATATATGTAAATCCTTTAACAAGGTGAGATTCTAAATGGAATGATCAAAGTCCTTTGACAAGGCCACTCCTCTCAGGGTGATTGAATCCTCTAACTAGGTCACATTTAAAAAGTGGGTATTGTAAACCTTTAACAGGATTGGATCCTAACATAACTCACTTTGAAAGAGTAAAAAAGTGGTGATATGTTGCTGATGGTTTTTCCCAAATTGGGTTTCCACATAAAATCCTATTGTCAAACTTGTGTTGAATGATTTATATGTTTTACATTTGATAAAGTTTATATTCAACAAAGTATGTTATGTTTGGGATAGTACTTTTTTTTATCAACAGAGTAGAGATAGAGCAAAAACAGGATAAGTAGATTGTGTTTAATTGTTCAAATGGTACTTATGGACCTTCAGTAACTAATTCACCCTCGCTCAGTTATTCTAAACATTTCTAATAGAAGGATCAATGCCTATGGCCCCCCTTTTTAACATGTCTTCTATATTGCATGTTTGATATTTATCATTCACCAATATTATGTCATTCTTCACTAATTAAATAACAAATACTATTTAATTAATACTAATACTCATCCCCTATTTTTCATTATGTCCTATCAATATTAGACCTTTTGACTATGTTTGATTATGTGATTTTTGTTAGAATTTGAGAGACATAAATAAAAATTACATGCAAATATAATTAGTATCAAAAAGATATAAAGCACACAAAAGAGATCACAAAACACAAATATTTAACATGGTTCACCCAATCCTTGGGCTATACCCATCAAACAACAAGTCCAATATTCTTATTATACGATGATTACAATCTGATTACAATCTGCAATCCCTTGCAACTCAATACCACCATAAGAAGCTACTAAATCATCATACATGCTAAAATCTCTTAGCCTTAAACCATTTTATACAAGCTTTTTGTTGCTTACAAAATTAGAGCTGGATTATTGCATCTTAAAAAATTAACTCTAAAAAATACTTAATAAGTCAACCTTGGGAAATGGTTGACAAGTCAACTCAAAAATCTTTGACGAGTTAATAAAAAATATTTTTTGGGGGGGATGATGCCCCGAAGCCCAAATAATTATGAGTCGCCACATATAAATAATTTTTCAATTTCATCATTGATTGTTTAATTTCATCAATTACGAGCGAACAACCCTTAATTCCCTCTTTTTCACCAATCCTATGTCATGATAAATATTTATTTATCCCTCTTTTTCTTATTTATCTCATAATTATTTAATTGATTTTCTAAATGTGAGGAATTAATAAATTTGAATAATTTATATTCTCTCTATTTCTAATTTCCATTGAGGATGAGGTCTAATGGAAGAAGGTATCGTATAAGATAGAATAGAAGTTTCTTGCTATTTTTTAGGAAATAATTTAAAGCTAGTAGTCCCATGACATATGTAGTCTAGTACAAGTGGAAAATGTTAGCTCCAAAATTTAAGGAAGGTGGGTATCATGAGAAAAATAACATTAAAAATAAGTTTTAAAAAATTTCCTTCTAAAATATTTTTTTAATGAAAAAATCTAAAAATAAAATATTGGACAAGTGGCAAAAAGCATTCCTGAGCTAGTGGAGCAATTTCTAGCCCCACCCCTTTTTCATCTACTTGCTAAAAATTAGAGACTTCTATTTTTTAGGAGAATTTTTCAAATAATTCGTAACAAAATATTTTTTTTTTCCCCATGAGACCACCCGCTTCCTCAAAAATAGAGCTTAATCCCCCCTCATGGGACCTTTGCCTAATTTCCCTCCATTTTCTTAATTTGGGATTCTATCCCTTCATTTTAGCTTCCACTTCCTTACACGTTCCATCCATTAATTTAGCTACAAAATTTCCCCCTAATCTATGCATTGCTAGTTTTACATTCAATCATGTCATAAGTCATCATAACCTTAGCAATTTTCCATTTCTACATGGTCAATTGTCATAATTTGTAATTTTCTAACTCACAATCTAATTTATCATTTTTCAATTTTAAGTTCCCAAATACAATCTTGACAATCACTTTGTCCTTAATCTGATTGATGTAACTCATTTTTATTTATTTTTGATGATTACATTCTAGTATTCTTGTCAATTTGCTTCTAATATTTTGTGCATATATATTTAATTAAGAGAAACATTAGAAAATAAAGGAAAAATAATAAAGCTTCATCAAAAGTAAACTTTAAATTTGATTTGATCTACTTCATGTTAATGCTTTGTTTTGACTTTTATTAATTAGATTAGAAATACATTTTTCTAATTTCGTTACTTAGTTTTTCCCCAATTTCCTAATTGGCACTTGGTCGAGTACTTCATAATGCAACATCTACATGGGGATAACTCATACTCATACTCATGCTTACTATATTGCCCCTTAATGGCAATCACTAACATCACCATCTTTCCTTGATTGCTGATCATTTTGGGGGAGAATTATGTTGGATATATGAGCTCAAGGAAGAGGTATGCCAAAATTTTGAGTCTTGTAAAGTTTAAGCACATTGTATGTAATGTGAGACACAAAATAATTTTTAGCATTAGGTTTATATTTTTTGTGTGCTTGTTTCCTTGTAAATCTTAACATTTTGTATTAGCTAGAAATTTGATAATGTAAAATTGTTCCTTTGTTTTGTTGCTCATATGTTCAATATGTATAGATCATTTCTTTTTAGTGTTAAGCATTTTTCTTTTCTCAAAATATAAGATTGTGTGATTTTTTATTATTTCAGCTATAGATATTTATTAGAATATTCTTTCGATGGTTCCATAAAATTCATTGATGACTACACCAAGATGTGTAGGAATAAAACTTAAAAACTGGGTTGAGTTGTAAGATTTTTGGATAAATTTATTTCAAAATTTTAAGATATTGACCAAGCATTTAGTAATGAAGAAATATTCATTTTTATAATTACCCTTGAATACATAATGCATGCATCATTTCTTAACTTGTGTTGAACATCTTACTTTTCTCAAATTTGGGCTCATGTGGATGCCTTTTGTTTAAGCTAGAGATATTTTAATGTTCTTTTTTTTACATGATGGAAACGAGTAGAGATAGATTGTTATGTTTTCATTTCTAGAAAACCTATTTGGCAAGATAGAGTGTCAAACCTACTGGAGAGACATTTACTAACAATGTAGAGTACCATATCACTTGATTGCTGAAGAGGATTTGAAAAGAAAAGATATCAAGGTGAGCTAGTGAGTGTTGTTGAGTTAAGTTGTGTTAACTATCACGGAACTATAATGGGAACTTGATAACTTAGTCCATGAAAAGATAATGTGTTGTTAAATTAATACATGAAGTGAAGAAGATAGTTGGATGAATCTTAGAGTTGAAACAACTCATAAGGATAAACTTGACCAAGTATCAATGTTGCACGATCAATAGAGGAGTTGAAGTAGAAGATTAAGGAACTTATGTAGAAGCTAAGAAAAATAGTTCAAGCCAACTATTAGTTATTGTTGAGAAAATGTATGAAGAAGTGTTAGTAGCGATCGAGAATAGTAATGGTTGAGCGAGCATGTTGATGCCTAGTGAGAAAGTATAGTATATGATGAGTGACACAATATTGACCGAGATGAAGAATACAATGATTTATGAGTGACAAAAAAAGTTAAAATTTGAGAAATATTTAATTTTGAGGCAACATAGTTGGAATTTTGAATTAGTCAAAGTACATGGAAGATAAGGATTGATGAGCTGGCGTATTTAATGCATGAGGAGAGTTTGTTAAGTGATCAAAGGAAATGATTCAATCACCCTGTTAGGAGTGGTCTTGTTAGATGAATTTAGATCATTCCATTAGAGTGTCATCTCAATTAAAGGATTTGCAAAATGACTATTAGGTCAACCTTGATTAAAGGATTTTGACTGATACAATGGTTAGAATGTAAAAGTAGGTTTGATATGTAAAGTAAAACTCACTTTGTAAATTTAGATCTTCATTCTCTCATCTATTAGTTCATTAACCAACCTTCATTGTTATCTCTAACACTGATCTACTTGGAATACCTTCAAGAAATCACACTTCACCAAACTCTTCACACTTCACCTTTGATGCTCTTCTGTTCATAGATTTTTAAGATCACCAATAAACAATTGACCAACCTTAAAAAACATCTCTTATGCCTCCTTAAATAGGTAATTTCAATCTTTTTCTGCATAAACATCACCATTGATCTTAGGGTTAGTTCAAATTCGTCGAATCCTTCCATCTTTTGTTCTTCTTCTAGAAACTTCTGATAAAATCCTTTCCTTTGATCACTTAACAAACTCTCTTCATACATTAAATATGCTAGCTCATAAAGCCTTATCTTCCACACACTTTGACTAATTCAAAATTCCAGTTATGTTGGCCTCAAAATCAAATCTTTCTTAAACTTTAACTTTTGATGTTACTCAGCAATCACTGTGTTCTTCATCTTGGTCATCACTGTGTAACTCGACATACACTATGCTTTCTCACTCAGTATCAACATGCTCACTCAACCATTACTATGCTTGGTCACTACGAACACTTCTTCACAAATTTTCTTAGCAATAACTAATACTCGACTTGAAGTATCTTGCTCAGCTTCTACATAAGTTCCTTAATCTTTTGGTTTAACTCCTTCATTGACCATGTAAAACACTGATACTCTGTCAAGCTTATCCTTATGATTTTTTTCAAATCTAAGATTCATCCAAGTGTCTTCTTCACTTCATGTATTAATTGAACAACACATTATCTTTTCATGGACTATCTTATCAAGTGTCCATTGTATTTCTATGATACTTAACACAACTCAACTCAAGAACACTCACTAACTCACCTTGATATCTCTTCTTTTCAAATCCTCTTTATCAATCAAATGATATGGCACTCTACATTATTAGTAAATGTCTCTCTAGTAGGTTTGGCACTATCTTACCAATAGGTTTGACATAAATGACAACATAACAATTGCTCCAATTGTAGTTTCCAACAATCTCCATCTTTGGCATTGATGGAAACATCATACTAGTTACGATACAATCCAAAATATTCAATACTCATACTATCAACTCCATCTGTGTTCGTATTCTCTCTTTCTTAGTTTCATTCTAATTCTTATCCATGCAGTCTTAGGATGCTCCCTCTATCAACACTCTTTATTTATGGAAACATGTGTCTCCCTCTTGACAAAAATATTTCTCTTCCTCTTACCGATCAATCTTCTCCCTCTTTATATGTATCCTTGTATGCTAATCTCTCCCTCTTTGTAGGACAACTCATGAATTCTCCCCCTCTTTGAAAACAATGCTAAAGCTGTTTACCATACTATCACAAATTCATGCCACTTCTCTAACTAATATAGAAATGCCATCTCAACATTAACTCCTTGTAGCTTTATCTACTCATAGTTTAATGTCTTACTTTTTACTCCTTTAGGAAGATCCTAAAGTGCAACCTCTTGTATCAATGTTCATGATATTCTAATTAAAACATTTGATGGAATGTGACATATTTTCTTAGTTTACTTTAGGTAGGGGAATGACCCATAATTTACCTCTTAGATACTCAAAAAAAACCTTAGGTAGTGACTTAGCGAATATGTGAGCCAATTGCTCCTTTGTGTTCACATATTCCAATCTCACTTCTTTTTCTTGTACTAACTCTCTCAAGTAATGATACTTGATCTCAAAATGCCTAGTCTTTGTATGCATCACATGAATCTTTGATATGTTTATAACACTTGTGTTGTCACAATATATCACAATAGGTTCAATAATATCTCCCTTCACTCCTTTCAATAATTGCTTGATCTATACAATATTTGAATAGTTCATTGGTGCAACAACATATTCAACTTCTATTGTACATTGTGAAATATAATTTTGCTTCTTGCTTGTCCATGGGATCAATCTTCTACCCAAGAAAAAGCTCCTCAACTTGTGCTCTTTCTATCATCAAAATTTCCTGCTCAATCAACATCTGTGTAAACCTTCAACTCAAACTTTTTCACTTCTCTTGTACCAAAAAACATAGTCCTCTATTCCTTTTAGGTATCTCAGTATTCTTGTTACTTCCATCATGTGGTTTTCTTTGGGATTAGCAGAAAATCTAGCAACAATTCCAATAGCTAATACAATGTCAGGTCTACTATGTACAATATATTGTGTTTTTTGAATCATTTACCTATATAATGTTTGATTCACCTCAAATTAATCATCATTCTTTGACAATTTGTGTCTAGTTGCCATAGGTGTTCCAACTAGTCTTGAATCTTCCATAGAAAAAGTATTCAAGATTTATTTGATAAACTTGGATTGAGTAATGAAACTACCTTTAATCATCTGATTCACCTACAATACTGAAAAGAATTTGATCTCTTCAAACATTGACATCTCAAACTCCTTTTCATTTTATTAGAAAATGAATTGCTCAATGAGTCTTTTCCTCCAAATATGACGCCATCAACAAAAATTTCAGCTAACAATATCTTATCCTTAGATTCACTTTTCAGATATAGATTGCTATTGTCATTATTTCTTGCAAAACCAATTTTTACGAAATAATTGTGTAACCTTTCATACCATGCTCTAGGGGCTTGATTTAAACCATATAAAGCTACATATAACTTACATACCATACTCTTTTTGTTTGGATCAAAAAAACCTTTAGGTTGTTCAATGTAAACTTCTTCCTCCAAAATTCCATTCAAAAATATTTTTTTTACATCCATTTGGCATACTCTAAATCCTTTGTAAGAAGTATATGCAAGAAAAGTTATTACTCATATCCTTTCAATTGGGGCAAAATTTTCTCCATAGTCGACTCCTTCCTCTTTTGCAAATCCCTTACAAACTAGCCTTGCTTTGTTCCTTGTGACTTCAACTTTCTCATTTAACTTGTTTTTGAACACCCACTTAGTTCCAATCAAATTCTTATCCTTTGATTTGGGTATCAATGTCTATGTCTTGTTTTTCTTAATCTGCTCAGTTTCTTCATTTATCACCTTGATCCAATCTTCATTCTCAAAGCATATTTGATAGATTTAGGATCAAACACATAATAAGCATGTATCATTCTTTAGTCTTCTTATTTTCATGACTCTTGAATATTTATCTTCAATCATTTGATCAAGTGCATGATGAATTCTTACATAATTTTCCAATATAGGTTCAAGTCTTGGTTTATCTTGCTATTGTTCACTGAATTTTGCATATTCAACCTCTTCAATTTCCTCTAGTTGCTACTTAGCTTCTTTTGTCTATTGGTGGGTAGTCTCTGGCTACTAGTCAACACCAATAAATTGATGCTTGACAGTCTATTGATGCTCAACATAACTCTTCTACAGAACCTTAGGAGTGCTTGGCTACTAATGCTTGATAACCACCTTTTTTAGTTCAGGTAAGGTACAAGGTTCACCTTCATAGATGTAGACAATCTTTCTATAATATTTAGGTTCTTTCTTGCATTCTTCTTCATTCTTCTCTTCAAATTCATCAACTCTAACATTTTCACTTTCCACAATTTTTTTAGTGTTAGAATTGAAACACTTTAAACTTTTTTCTCTTAGTGGAATAACCTAGGAATATGCCTTCATCACTTTTTTGTATCTAGTTTAACTTTTCTTGCATCTTTCAATATGTAACACTTGCTTCCAAAGACTTTAAAATAATTCACATTTGGTGCATATCCATACTAGAGTTCAAAATGTTCTTTGTTTGTACCTTTCTTCACTTAAACCTGGTTCAAAGTATATACTGCAGTGCTAACACCTTCTTTGCAGTAGTTCTGTGAAACATTCTTCTCCATCATTAGTGTTCTTGGAAAATCCATAAACGATCTATTCCCTCTCTTAGCTATACCATTCTTTGGTGGATTCCTTAGTGCATTCATTTGCCTCTTCATTTGTTTGTCATTTAAAAATATGTTGAGCTCATCTAATATGAATTCACCACCTCTATCTAATCTCAGACATTTCAGACTCTTTCTTGTTTCTTTTTCAATTCTAGCAGGATACCACTTAAGCATATGAAATGTATCAAATTTTTCCTTAAGAAACATCACAGTTATTATTCTAGAAAATTCATCAACAAAAAAAAAGAATTATTTATCACCACATTCATATAGAACCACACAAGTCAGTAAAAAACTCCAAAATATCATCAAAAGAATAGGTCTTGCTCTTGAAACTAGACTTTTTCATTTTACCATTTGACGTTGTTTGCACATCACTTTATCAAATTTTCTTAGCCTTGGTGATCCTTTAAGTCTTTTTAATTTAATAATGCTTACCAAATTATCAAAGTTTACATGACATAGCCTCTTATTCCATAGCCAATCATCTTTGCAATGTGCAAATAGACAAGTATCTTTAGATAGGTCTAGATAGAACAAGTTACCTCTTGTTTTCTCTCCATTTCAAACAAGTTCACTAATAGCATCATAGGTCTTTGCCTTCTTGTTCTAAAAATAAAATCCATAGCCTATACTTATCAATTGTGCCACATGTAACAAGTTATATTTTAAACCATGAACCCAATAAGCATTGTCACATTTGATCTTTTCATTCAATTTAATTGATCCTTTACCTTTCACATAACATGTGCATCATTACCAAACTTGACACTACCCCCATTATAATGTTATAGCTTATCAAACTTACTTGTATCACTAGTAATATGATGTGAGAAACCACTATCAATTATCTATCTATCATTCTTGCTCACATGTGAGATCAATGCAGTTTGCTCATTTTCATCACAATCATCTTTCATTGCAACATAAACAACTTCTTAATCATGATCATTAAAATAACTATTAGAACCATCCTCTTCAAAAATATAGTAAGATTTCTTACCTTTGTCCTTGTAGTCTATTTTTCCTTTGTACTTGAATTTTTTCCTTTCCTTTTTGTCATCTTTGTTAGGAAATCTAACAAAACTATGCCCAACTTTGTTACATGTAAAATAGATAATATGAAGCTTACCTTTGTATTTTGCTTTTCCTCTAGGAAGTCTTCTTGCCACCAATGTTGTTAATCTCATATTAGTTTTGACATATGAGTAACAATATACTTAAGTCATTTACTTAGTTCATGCCAAAAAAGTAATGTATGTTGGGCATAAGTTGCCCAATAGTATAAGTCGAGTGAGAGATATATAAAATATGTTGAGTAACTAGTAAATGTTGAATCACTCAAGTGTTGAGTAGATAGTAGATACTTAGTCATTTAGATGCCGAGTGATCAGTGGATGCCAAGTCATTCAAAGGCCAAATTATAGAATTGAAGAGATAGTGGATGCCAAGCATCGAACACTTCAAGTTCCAAGTAAACAGTTTTGGACATAGTTGTTTGTTATGGTAAAAACTTCTATGTAAACCATTTTTTAGCTGACTTAAAAATTGTTTTGCAATTCTAGATGATAAGGATGAATCTTTATTAAGGATCCCTATGCAATATATGCAACCAATCAATTGAAGGGATGTTTTAAGTGGCAAAATGGGTGAATCACAATCGTTGATTCATACCTAACCTTAAGTCACCTAGGTATTCTTAAAGAGGACAAACCCTAAAAATTGTGTATGTGGAAGGAGTGAAGAGAAAAGTTTTCATGTGTAAATAGAGTATTCATGGTGGCTAAGGAGTTGTGAATTGAGACACATTGCAAAATCAGTTAGAAGAGAATAGAGGAAAGGAGTTAGAGGACATAAGTGATACATCTGATAAGTAAGGATCAAGCACACATCAATAAATAGGTGAAATTTTATCTAGCAATAGAGTGCTAACCACATGATCATTGCTAATACATTCTAGTAGGTGAATCAGTTAAATCTCTTAACATAGTAGTCCTAACATGCTATCGTAAATCCTTTAATAGGGTGCTTACTTCATTGTGAGTTTTAAGTCCTTTTATTAGGCACACTTCTAACAGGGTGTTGGCATCCTTTAACAGGGTAAGATCTAACAATCTTGTAAGCCTTTTACAGGGCAGACCTTTAATAGGGTAGATCATAGTTTATGATCAAACATTGTAGCCTTCATTGGATACACTTTATTACTGTAGTAGTGGATATTTGTGGGTGTCATCTCCACTCTAATTTTACCTTCTCACTGGAGTGTTTCTAGGTAACCAAATATCTTGTGTCATATATGTGTTGAATGTCATTTGTTTTCATCTTATGGATGAATATGTTTAGCTAGCTATTTCAGTTTACAAGCAAATTGTGAGATGGATGTATGGTGAATGATTTTATGGTTAAAGTTTTGAAGGACTGATTGACACCCCCCCTCTTAGAGTTAACTTTCCCTATTGTATTTCCAAAAACTGCTTCAAGCTCATCAAGGTTATCATCAAATCCATTGTCGCTTTCTACATTCTTTATTTTCTTCTTTTTCTTAGATCCATCAAGGATTAGTTTTTCTTTGACTACAAATTCACCACTAGTAGGTGAATAATTATCAAAATTTGATAATTCAAATATAGTAAGTCTACCAATTAGGCTATCCAAGGTCAAATAGTTACAAGGATTACATGATAGTTCTTGAATTGCATAGATAGGAAATAAAGTCTTCAATATCTTACTTATCATAGTCATAATTTATTTGTCTTCCAGACCCTCTGGTAACATTCATAGCTTCTTTGATTTGGCCACAATACTATGCAATAGTTTCACCTTCTTTCATTCTCATGTCATCAAACTTCCTCTCAAACTTTTTACTTTAGCTCTCAAAACATTCTTTTCACCTCCATGGATTTTTTCCAACTTATCCCATATTTTCTTAGTAGCAGTGCATTGCTTCACATCATCAAATTCTGCATAACTTAGGGTTGCTACAAGTTCAATCGTCATGTGGTTTTCTCTTGCTTCTCTTTCAATTGTTCAACTATCATAGGTCTAGACACCTCAATGTATTCATTGTCCACCTAGTAAGATATGTAATCACCAATACTAGATAAGTGCAATCTCATCAATCTTTTCTATACTAGGAATTTCTCCTTGTTTAGCTTAGGTATCGCTCTTTTTTACATCTTGATCTTTGAATTGAGCCCTTCAAAATTTATTGACATGCAACTAGGATCTAATACCAATTATTATAATGATTTAGAATAACTAAGAGGGGAGGTGAATCAGTTATCCTTAGGTCCATATGTACTAATTCAAATTTTACTAACTTCAAACAACTTAATCAAACTCAAAAACCCACTCGGTCTATATAGCATATCATCAACAATCTAACTTTTCATGCAATTACTTAACTCATTGTCTCTATATGTGCCAATTTCTAGTAATAAAATATTGTAAAATATAGCATGCATAACAATAACATCCACACATGAAAATAACACTTTGACACTAGGATTTAATGTGGAAATCCAATTTGGGAAAAACCACCAAGTAACATGCTACCAATTTTCACTCTTCTGAAGTGAGCTCGGTTAAGAGCCAACCTTATTAAATATTATACAACACACTATTAAATGTGACCCTGTTAAATGATTTAATTAACCTATTATGAGTGGTCTTCTTAGAGGACTTTGGATCATTCCATTAGAAGTCACCTTGATTAAAGGATTTTGACTGATACAATGGTTAGAATATAACAAAAGGTTTGATCTATAAATTAAAAATTACTTTTCAAATTCAGATATCCATTAAATAATCTGCTAATTTATTGACTAGCCTTCATTGTTAACTCCAACACTAATATGGTTGGCATCTCCTCAAGCAATCACACTTCAACAAACTCTTTACACTTCACCTCTGTTGTTTTTCTCTTCACAACTTCTCCTTAATTTTTCCAATCAACAACAAACCAACCTTAGAAAACATCTCTTATGCCTCCTTAAATAGGTAATTTCAATATTTTTTCACTTAAACATCATTGTTGATCTTAAGGTTAGGTCAGATTCATCAAATCCTTCTATCTTTTTGTTCTCCTTCTTCTTCTAGAAACTTCTAATCAAATCCTTTCCTTTGATCGCTTAACAAAGTCTCATTGTGCATTAAATATGCCAATTCATCAATCCTTATCTTTCATGTGTTTTAAATAATTCAAAATTCTAACTATGTCAACCTCAAAATCAAATATTTCTCAAACTTTAACATTTGGTGTCACTCGACAATCACTCTATTCTAAAGCTCGATCATCACTGTGTAACTTGACACATACTATAATTTCTCACTTGGCATCAACATGCTCACTTGAACATTATTATGCTCACTCCCTAGTAACACTTCATCACACAATTTCTCAACAATAACTAACACCTGACTTGAACTATTTTTCTTAGCTTCTACATAAGTTCCTTAATCTTTTGCTTCAAATCCTTCATTGACTGTGCAACGCTGATACTTGGTCAAGCTTATCCTACTTGTTTCAACTCTAAGCTTCTTTCAATTATCTTCACTCCATGTATTAATTGAACAACATATTATCTAGTTATCAAGTGTCCATTGTATTTCATTGATACTTAACACAACTCAACTCAACAACACTCACTAGCTCACCTTGCTATCTCTTCTTTTCAAATTCTCTTCATTAATTAAATGATATGGCACTCTACACTGTTAGTAAATGTCTCTCTAGTATGTTTGAAACTCTATTTTACCAATAGGTTTGCTAGCAATGAAAACATGACAATTTCTCCAATTGTAGTTTCCAACATAGATAACTGTGTAGCCTTTCATATTTGACTATTTTTTATATTTCTTTTTGATATAATTTATAAATGTGTAGGGGTTAGTGGTGTAAAGAGTGCCCTAGAAAAACTAATGCCACATCAACAATCTCTATAAAATCTAGAAAGTCTACAAGAGCCAAGGTCATTTTAATATTGAACAGTCAATATTAATCAATTATCATTAAATTTAAAAGAAATACAGATACCAGATACCAAAATACTGAAATGGTATGAACATGTCAACCAAGCTAAAATGAGATCCAAGACCTTCTCAAGAAACATAAGGGATATAATATTCTAGGAGTGATTTACCACCCTACCATGAAGTTATTAAGCTTCCCCTAAATATTTCCTAACATGAAAGATGACTAGCCTAACAACGAGATAGTATAAACAAGAGAAATGAAGAGGGGTAATAAAACCATGCAACACATTGTTAACAATATAACCAATCAGTTATCATCTATCCAAGGTTTATCGTATTATAAAAACAAAACCCATCTTTAACACTTTCTACCATGCCATGAGATTTACTCCATATCGACACATGATGATTATTGACATCACAGTGCACACATCACATGAAGTGGGTTGTGATAGGTGGAGGTTTAGTTGAAGGAAGGAAAATAAATCAATATTTCTCCTAATGTCCCTAATGGCTAGTCCTTTTTCATCTAAATTCATTTTGGGTTTGTTAATTTTCATATATCTAGCTTGATACAAAAATCTTAAATATATTTGGCATCATTTTATGAAATTTTCCATAGCTGGGAAGAGGTGCTTTCTCTTTTAACTCTATGCACTTAAAAGTTGTCTCTAGAAGGTAGGCATTCATTTTTAGCATGTAAAAACTTAACATAAAAATATTACAAATTGACTTGCAACATCTGACACATTGGATAACTTAGAGTTCTTCTTCTTATTTGTCCACTCCTTAATTCTTTCTTCAGATAAGCTTGATAATTCTAATTGAATATGAAAAAATATAAAATAATTGGAGATCACTATTTTATTTTTTTAAAGTACAAAAAGAAACCAAAAGGGAAACATGTCCAAAATAAATTTCATGTTGTAGAAAAACAAGAGTAAGCCTATTTTATAGAACTTGTAGCCCCTTCTAATAAATTGTGCAAAAATAAGATTGAAAAAAATTGAAAGAATTTATCAACATGCACATTATCATACAAATTCATGCATACATTCTTAAATATACTTCTTCTACTACATGTATACATAGGGAAAATCTTTTTAACCAAAATGTGTTTGTTTGTTTGAGCTAACTAATCAAATCAAGCATATTTGATATTCTTTGAAAAGTTTTTGATATTAAAGAAGTCAAAACTAGGAGATTGGCCCTTAAACAAAATAATAGTAGTCCAAAACAATAGACTACTAGCAACTCTAAGCACATTACCAAACCACCCTTAACCCCGAATATCAAAAACAAAATTAATCCCTTGAGAAACCCCAATTTTATGGTTCTCTATAACCATAATATCAACACTACTAGAATCCATATTATAGTTTCTATAAAAGTCATAGTTACAGTAGTATCTATACTACTTTAACCTACTTAAGGCATACAATTTTAAAAGCATAAAGTTTAAAACCATACACGGCCAGAAAAAAGTTTCAAGGCTAGAGCAACCCAGCATAAATGAGTAACCAAAAAATAAAATAGAAACTTGAGAAGGTCTAAATCTTAACCTTCTCTTTTTCCTTTCCCTCGAACAACACTTTAGCCCAGTCTTTAGTGAGGAACTCATACAACAACTTAGAGTCCTTTGCCCCAAGGAATTCCTCCTCTTTCTCTTGCAACAAAGATGAAGGGTAGTGATCATAGCATGAGTCACTTTCATAGAAAACCTTGAGATATTTTTGAAGCTCTCTTCTAGATTTGATAACCTATCCTTGAGCTTGTTTAATTCACTATTAGTATCCTCCATATAGACTTAGGAAAAGAAAAAAATTCCTCATGTGGGGATCTTTCTCCTTAGCTTGCAACACATGGGAGTTAGAAAAAAACTTCTCTTTAACATTTTTTATCATTCCTCTTAGGAGAGGAGGCAATCATATGCAAGATAACTTTAGAGGGCTGGATACATGAGTAGGAATTAGGGATGAAGTTGGAAGGATTCACGAAGAAGATGACATAGACATCGGTGGGATCGTTACTCACAACTTCCTTTATTTTTGGCTTCACATACATAGAATATGAGGTCTCTTCTCCAGTTTCCACATCTCTCTCTTCCTCATCACCTCCCTCTAAATTCCTTCTAGGATTCTCCTTTATTCTAGGGGTTTTCTTCCCACTTTCTCTAGTTCCTAACACCTCCTCCTCCTCTATGTCTAGATACTTATTTTTCTTGTGATTTTTCCTATCTTGGATTTTAGATACTCTTCTTGACCTTCTACAACCACCACTAGTCTCCTCTTCTAAATCCCCAAGATCAACATCCATAATTTTGGGTTTTTTACCAGTAACTTGGCTACCAAATATGACAAATTTATTTTACTTGGAGTTAGTTGAAGGGGTAGGGAAAGGTGAGGGTTGAAGGGTGGGGACTTTGGACCCTCCACCACAACCAATTCAGAGAGGATTTTGTGGGGCTGGGATATTCTCAACAATGCCATACCTAGGTAATAAAAGAGAAAGATTGAAATTATACAAGTGGAGAATAAGTCCCTAATGGAGAATGATATAATTCAATCCTTACCTTTTTTTCTCCCTAATATCAAAACCCGTATCTTCAAGACCATCAAGTAGGAAAAACAAAATAAATAAAATGTCAGATTAAAGACATGATTTAAAAAAGGAAAGTGATAGTAGTAGAAAACCCAAAATCTACTCAATGTTAGATACTTCATGATAACCAGACATACCTCATTTGATCAGTTTAGGATTTTTTCATGAAGGGAACCACCTTTATGTCTGTCTGGCTACTCATCATCCTTGAAAAATCCATTTAAGATCATCTTATCCAAAACTTTAGTCACTTTTTGCCATTTTCTTCCTTTCATCAAAAGATGTATCACCATAGAAATAATCTCTTGGTTCACTTGAAAAGAAATACCATTAATTGTCACTCTCGTGTCCATCCAGGAACTAACAAATTACTGGGAGAAATTCTCATCATAACTTACCATATCTTCCATAAAAGGGAACCAACCCTCCTTTTAACATAATCCAAGTGTAACGCTTCCTCACATTGTCCTCAATGCTAATAAGCTCAACTCTAACCATATCACCACCCATTTCTCCCTCTAAATGAGAGCACACTAAAAATTCCATATTTGTAGGAATAAAATATTTCAGATAAAAGAAACTTATGTATTTGCCATTCCAAAAAAGTTTTAAGTTATCGTAATTATAAATAGGCGTGGTCATAATTTTTTTTATCCATTCTCCACAAGGAAACCACATGTGTTACTACCACCTCTCTGATCAATCATAAATATAAATATTCCATGAAGATTGTGAAAAATGTGATCAATTTGAAATCCCATTAAATTAATTGTGACAAGATCTTGCTTAATCTTTTCCATAAGCTTGCTCTAAGGTCTCATAATGATTTCTCCCCTCCATTTCCAATTATTAGTCACATTTTTCCTCTTTTTCTACAATTCAATTGAATTATCCATCCTAGCATGACTTGTCTATAACTACCTCACAAAAAATATCATTAAGGTTAAAAAGATAATCATTATTTTTTACACTAAATAAATTGCCTTCATATCTAACCAATAGGAAAGCTACCAATAGAGAGACTTCATTCTTCCCAATGTGAATGATGTTTCTCTCTTTCCATAAGGGTGAGGATATCAATTGGCATGATTTCCATGTTTTTCAAACACCTTAAACCTTGGACATGCATCCCCAATCTTTCCATAGCGTTAGTCACCACATTTCCTTCTTTGTAAGTGTGTTTAAGGTCATAAGTATTTACTCTTTCTAGGAGTTTCCATATGTCTCCCATTATACTAGTAATGACCTAGCCACCTAGCTAGGTTTCATACAACCCTTCATTGAGTCCACAATTACCTTCGAATCACCTTTCATGCATTAGTGTTTCCATCCACGAATGATATCCAAATGTAATCCCCAGTACAAAGACATAGCCTCTACCACATTATTTGAAGCATTTCCAACATTTCCTAAATAAGCCATTAGATGGTTGCACTCTCAGTCTCTTACCACCCCACCAATAACACCACATCCCCCTCTAGTAGCCCCAGCAAAATTAAGTTTCAACATTGGGTGTTTGGGGGGAATCAATTTGGTCTTCTTTCTCACAATGGATTGTGAGTTATCATAGCCTTGAAAAGTCCCTAGGAGTTTCCAACTCAACGCCATCTTTTGTTCCCCAATAGATAGGGGGTCTAGGGATTTCTTCCATTTATTGCATTGAATATTCTACATTAGGTGCTTGAGCACTGTGTTACCCACCACCTCCTTTGGTTCCTCTTCTTCCCTAAATTTTTGAATATTTCTCTCCCTCTAGATTCTCCAAAAAATATGAGGGGGGATGATCTTCTAGAGAAGCCTTAGTAAATCATAAAAATAAGGGCAATCCCAATATAAAATAAATTACTTCAAATCACTATGAAAAACCTAGTCTAGGGGTAATATGCATAGGATTATGGACCAAAATTTTGAGGCATAAGGACAATTCAAAAAGATGCATTATATACTTTCCTCTTTAGTTGTACAAAGGTAACATCTATTAGGGATTTGAAATCCTCTCTTCCCTAGATTGGCAATAGTAAGGATTTTACCATGAAGCTCCACTCAGTAGATTAAGTTCACCTTGGGTATTAGTTGGTATTTCAAGACCTTCTTCCAATAGGGGGAGTTTAAAGTATGAGATATACTGACCCTACATAAAAGATTCCATTAGATATTTTAACCCAGATAAATATATCCTCCTGGGTACACTTTAAGATTTTGTAAGAGTTAAGGAACTCCAACAACTCAATTGCCAAATGTTTAAGATGACCTTGAATATCTTTAGAGATAGGTTTATACATCCTTTATCTAGTTATATAGTCACTAACCTTTTCTCCAAAAATCATCTTCAAAGCATCATCTAGACATTTAGATTTACTGAAAGTAATGAGATTTCCACCTAGTTAGTTATCTATCAAGAGCCTAACATTATCTCCTCTTCCAACCAAACATCACAACCCATCCCTAAGGAGATTTTTGTTTTCATTAAATTATTCCATATTTAAGAACCTAAAGGAAAATCATTATCTTTAAGATGATAAACAAAATGAGTGTTATTAAGATATCTGTCTTTCATTTTTCAACACCAACCAACCTTGTTCTTAGCCACTCATTGCCCAATTTTAGTAAGAGGATCTTTTTTGAGCTTTGAAATCCTCCTGACTCCAATCCCTCCCTTTTCCTTTGGCTTGCAAATAATATCATAGCTAAAAAGGCTTATTCTATTCACTTTCTTCATTTCTAGACCATAAAAAATTCCTTTGTAGCTTCTCCAATTTCTCAACCATACCCTGGGAGATTCTAAATAGAAAAATAAAATAAAATAGAACCCCTTGTAAGGACATAGTTAATAATTGGAGCTTTTCAACATTACTCAACAATTTCTCCTTCCAACCGACCAATTTCTTTTGCATCCAATCCATGATCACGTTCAAAATTGGTTTGTGACTTATTGAGCCATCAACATAAGACCGAGGTAGCTATCAGGAAAATCAACAAATTGCCAGCCTAGGATATTAGATATACATCTTTGCTTGTCCAAATCGGTATTAAAAAAAAAGACCTTGCTCTTACTAAAATTTATCTATTGTCTCAAATAATCCACATAATCATTAAGGATGATTCTCCATTCCCTAGCTTCAATCACTAAGAAGCATCTATACAAGAAGGTGTCATCAAAAAACTATTGTATCACTTCAAGAGGTAGGGAAGTGGCCAAATTGATGCCAGCAATACTCTAAGAGTTGGCCAAATTGGTAAAAGATCTACTCAAAACCTCTACAACCATAATGAAAAGATAGGGGGAGATCAAGTCACCTTGTCTTAAACCTCTTCCAACACCAAAAGATCCCCAAGGGGCTTCATTGACTAAAACTAGAAAATTCACTATCTCAATCATGGTTCTAATAAACTTAGTGATACTTTTCCTAAACCAAATTTTGTCTAAGACGTCATATAGAAAATCCCAATTAACTTTATCATAAGCTTTAGATATCTCTAACTTGAGTTCCATACCTAGATTCCTACTTTTATCCATAGAATGGATAACTTCATGAGTAGTTATCACTACATCCAAAATTTGATGGCCCAAAAAAAATAATTTTTGGGGCTTACCTATGAACCTTTCTAGAAAAGATTTGATTCTACTGACAATAATCTTGGAGAAAAATTTATAGACCATGTTGCACAAAATAACTAGTCTAAAAGCTGCCATAGTCTTTGGATAAATTTTTTTGGAAACAAAGCATAAACATGTTATTAAGCCTCTTGAGAAACTTCCCTATCCTAAAGAAATCCCTAGTTGCTTTGGTGAGATCCTTTTTGATAACTTATTAATAATATTGGAAGAAGGTAGGGAGAAAGCCATTAGGGCTAATGACCTTATATGCTTTCATGGAAATATAAACCATTTCACCTCCTCCTCAGTAATTAAACTTATCATTCTTTCATTATCTTCTTCCATAGTACCCTACAAATGGAGAAAATTATCCTCCTTCTCATCTCAAGGTCAACATTTCTATTCTGGTTGACATAAGTATTTGAGAAGAATTCTTCTACTAACATCTCCCAATATTCTCAAGATCTATTGAGGTGTTATGATTACTATCCTAAATAGAGGTGATAATATTAATTTTCTTATGCTTGGAAGTTGATATGTGGAAGTAGGTTGTGTTCCTATCCCCCTCAGTGAGCCATCAGATTCTTGACCTTTTCTTCCAGTAAACCTCCTACTTAACAAGGATATCCTTCTATTGACTCCTACATGACTCTTCTTCTAAATGTGTATTTTTTGAGTCATCTCCACTAGCCATAGGCTTCTGGATGAGATATAATTTTTTTTCTTCTATATTTCATCATTTTTCTTATAAATATTGCTAAAGGAAAATTTCTCCAGCTAATCACATTTTTCCTATTATTGTCAAGCTTAGTTGCAAGTCTATACATCAATATAACTAGTAAAGTCAGGGTGATATTTCCACATAATCTCACAAGTGAAAAGATTTGGGCTGCTAAAAAGACTATTACACCAATTAAATAAGACTGGGGAATAATCTGAAAGTGTCCTGGGAAGAACATAGAGTGTGGAAGTTGTCAGAAACTACCATTCTTTTGAAACAAGAAGCCTATCAAACTTAATATGAATAAGATCCTACCCTTTTCTATTATTAGATGAAGTAAAGGGAGTACCTTGAAGGTCCACATCCATTAATTCATTCCTGTTAAAGAACCATCAAATCATGCATACTCTTCATGAAATCATTTAACACGCCCCGCCCCCACCATGTTTCTCAGAAGGATAGAGGGGAGTATTAAAGTCTCCTATTCACAAAAAATAAATTTATTAGCATTTTTTTCTTCTAAAAAGGCATAAATTTCCTCCCATAAAACCAACCTTCCCACATGAATATTAGGTTTATATATATTAACAATGTTCCAAGTAAAGTTGCTAATTGATAGTTTAGTGATAATAAAGCTCTTATTTTTCAATAAAGTCTTGCCCATTATAACATTAGGATTCCATAGGGTAGTAATACCTCCTAAAGAACCTTCTTCTTCACTATAGCTAGAGTCAACCCCCGACCATAGTTTCTCCACCAACTTGGAAAAATTATAACCAGACATTTTCACTTCTTGAATAAGAAGAACATCAATCTTAAGAGACACTAAATATTTTTTAAGGGCATACTATTTATGGGGGTTATTCAACCCTTGTATGTTCAAAGAAAGAAACTTCCTTTCTTACCTTTAGAGGCATTATCCAAGGTCAACTACATGCCACTAGTGCTAGATAACTGGGGGGGGGGGGGGGGGAATAAGCCTATACACTCCATTAAAACTATTTTGGTACCAAAAAAATATCATAAAATTCAACAATAATCACTCACTATAAACATTAATCAACTCTCTCAATCAATATACTTCAAACTATAAACTTTATGTTCTTTGCATTACTAAGTATTAGTAAAATTATTTAGTTATCACTAACCATAAAATTAGTTATTACCTAGTTGCAATAACCTATATAAAAAATGTAAAACAACTTGCAACACAAAAAACATTCACAAATTTGACACCGTGATTTTTACGTGGAAACCCTATGAAGGGAAAAACCACCTGGGACCAACAAAAAAATTTGTTCACTCTTTTTAAGTGAGCTCTACTAGGATCCAACCCTATTAAAGGTTACATATATATTATTAGTGTGACCTTGTTAGATGATTTCATCAAAAGATCATCTAGACCTTATCACTCCTTGTGCCTGACTAAAGAGTGACCCGATTTAAAGGACTTGCAAACACCACTAATTGATGTTACCATATAGGATGTCATAGACTTGTTAGGTCCACTTGGTACTTTTGATATTTTTTGCTACAATGGTTAAATAGTAATAGTAGAAAATGATCTGTTAAGAATAGTAACTACCTCTCTTAAATCTCCTTTCACTTTGTACTTCTAACTTGGCTAATTAGCACCTTCTCTTTCTCCTTCCATGACTTGGTTCACCTGGATAAAAATTCTTCAACTTTGCATTCACAACAACTTAATATTCTTATATAATTAACTTCTAACTAGCAACCTAAAAATATCTTTGTCTCCACCTTAAATACTCATCTTCAAGCTTCCAAATCCTTCCATCTTTTTCTACTTAATCATAATTGTCAATCTTAGGTTCATGCAAAATTTCCAGATTAAAAATAATTCATACAATGAATCTAGACACTCAGATTATATAACTTGTATAGAACTTTGTACACATCCTTAGAATTCTTCAATCTCCATCATTAGATCCTTCTTGAATTTTCCCAATCATTGATCTTGTGACAAACTTTGACTCGTGCCTTGAACCATCTCAAACTTTACAAATTTCCATCAAATGTTGACCTCAAATTCAAATTCTCCAAATTTGTTCATCTAGTTGTTACTTGGTAAACATAACATTTACTCGGGTAATATAGAGCTTGGTTAATACTAACTCACTTAGGAAAAACTACATTTCTTTTGCTTGTCAGCCAGTTGGGAAACACTACAATGACTTGGTGAATAAAGTCTCCCTTTGTTAACCTTGTCACTCAACTAAGCTTGTATTCTTAAATACATTGTAACAATACATGATTGTAAGAAAATCAAACTAATAATACACTATCATTGTCCAACTCATTCAAGTACCCATTGAATACCTTACATAACACTTATGTCTTCATCATACTTTCTTCAAATTATCTTCATCAATCAAATTCTCTTAATCAATCTAATGATATGGTACTCTACTGCGTTAGCATAATGTCTTGTCAATTAAGATTTTGGCATTAATGACAACATTACAACCAATATGATTCTTTTACATACATTCATAGTATTACTAGCTAACAATCTCCCACTATCAATTACATTGTCAATAAGGGCCAACAACTGGAAACTTCCCATGTAATTTTTTTAGTCCTCACACTTTTACTCTTTTATCTGTCTTGTTTGAAAACACTGCCAACATCAACTTTCTTACCACCTCTAGTCTTTCTCTTTGGAGTTTTTCGTTCACTGGTGTCACCTTTTTGTGTGATGAAGGGTCCAACTAGATTACAAGCAAATCACCACCAATCATATTGGTCAGTTCCTTAAAGGGGAGAACTTAGGTGGAGGTGGATAATAGCTCCCTTTTAGGGGAAGAGTGGTTAGGAATCTTACCCCAATTTATCCTTTTGTCCATTCTTGCAACACTCAAGATATTAGAGCTAGTAGTTACACTTGCACCTCCAATAGGGGCATGCACATCCTCCAGAACCCTAGATTTAGCTTCCTCCAGAGAGCCATTATCTTTTTGGGTATTCTAGTATCTAATCCACTATTATAAGTCTTAAGAAGACATTCAATCTATTGCAAGAAAGGGTAGTCCTTAGACTTGTTCTCCTTGTCATTCCCATTAGGACTAACCCTAACAATGGTCTGGTCATCATTTCCCTTAACTAAACCATTCACCATATTCGGGGATTTTAGGGGTGAAAAAGAAGAAGATTTTCCCAACTCTACACTTTCTTTCACAGTCCTAGGCAGTCCACCTTCTCCTTCTCCTTTGGCTTGGGAGCCATACAATCCAAAATCACATGACCAAACTTAGAGTAGTTTGGAAACATAACCTAGGATTTTCATACACCGTGGATTATTTTTCCCCCCACTTAGTGTTGAGGGTGACATAGTTAGGAAAAGATTTGTTAATCACCACATACACATAGAATATAGCAAACAAAAGTCTAGACTTTTACAAGGTGATAATGTTAGCAAACACATAATGACCAAAATAGTTCCCAATCCACCTAAGGATGTTTTCATTCCAAAAATCTAAGGGAAGACTAGGAAGTCTTACCAAAATGGGAGAAACCTTGCAAATTTTTGTGGATGGGTCAAATCTTGGGTGCCACTTAGCAACTGCCAAGCAATGTTTCCCATTATACTAGGTCTAAAAGAGAATCATATCCAGATCTTCCACTATCATGAATTTAAAGAAAAATAAACAACTAGGCATGGTCAAAACACTAATACTCCATTTTATCTTCCATATTTAACCAATCCATTTCCCAACCATCTCAATCAATGGTCTAAAAGCAATAAAATGACTTACTAGGAAAAGCCAAAATGAAGTGGAAACACTCTCCACAACATTATTTGACATAAATATTTTAGCACCTTAAGCACCAGGAAGGATCCTAGGATCCTCGATAGGAGGATAACCACCAATTTTTCCAACTAAAGAATCCTTCCAACCTAAACAAGCACCTATTGAGTCAACCTTCAATTTCACATGGGTAGGATTATTTTTGGGGGACCCTCCCAGAAAAGCTAAATCATCATTTAGAAAATCACCAATCGAGTTAGCCTGCACAGAGTCAACTCAATTAACTGACAAACTCAAAATAAACACATTGGGACCCACCTCCCCCTAGGCCCCTTGGTTTGAGGTAAGTACTAGGAGTACATCCATGCATATAGGGGGACCTGAGTCAATTGACAGGAAGCCCTCACAACCCATGCAAATTCAAACAACAAACAAGCTAGAACAATTGTAGAGCCTAAAGTTAAAGAAGATCGATATAGACACACACACACACACACACACACACAAATTTGAAATCTCATATATCATTATTCTATTTATTTTTATTTTAGTTTAGAATAATCACTTAGATATTTTTTACTCCATGAATAATCCTCCACAGTCTTTTCTAAGGCACTTCATATAGTTTATTTATTATTATTTGAATAACATAGTTTTCTAAGTTTATGGTTTGAAATAATAAAATATAGATTATTTGAGACAAAGGGAAATGTTAATATTTAATTTAATGTTGTTTAAGTCATTCAAATTTTATTTTATTAAAACCTTAAGTGAATTTATTTGGTTATAAAAGATGATGTATGATTGGAGTCATATTGCCTAAATCATATAATACTCATTATAAATCTAAACGACGCTCTCCATTCTTAATTTTTTTTTCATATCACCATTGCTATTAGATTTTAACTTTAATTTATGAATATTTGTACTTTGACTAATATTGCGATGAATTTCAACTAAAATACACATAATTATGTTAGTAATAGTTATAATGCAAGGATATAGATGAACCGTTATCAAATGACAATAAAAGGAATTGAATTTACTCATATCATATTAGCTTATTTATATATTTTTCTATTGATGTAACCATTGTACCTATTTTTGGTGCAAGTTCTAGTAAAATAGATGTTCTCTTTTTTATTCTAGTGTATAATGGAAGAGTTCAACTCAATGTCATTTAGGTGCTTATAAGGGTTTCTATCATCCAACCAAATACCCCAACGGTTTTTGTCCCTGAGTAAGAATATGAACATAGATTCAATCTCAAGATAACAATCTTATATTCTATTAGATTAATAATTTCTTACATGGCTAGACTCTATTTTAATAACCTTTTTTTTAATTTTAAATCACTTTCCCACCTTAACTTTAAAATGCCTAAAAATTATTATTTCTAAATGAAATTACATTGACCCTCTTTTCTAGACACTTATAATATTGAACCTCCTTTTTTAAGGAGCATATTTTCATGGAATGTGAGTTTTTCTAGAAGGTATGACAGTTTGTCTTACAAAGACTAAACTAGAGTGGACCGATGTCGACCACTTTGAAGGATTGGATGGCATCATGGCCTTTATAGAAATAGAAGACTACATTTTCAGCCATTTGGAATATAGTTCCTACAAATACAATGTGGGAGGTTTGGAAAAAATAAAAATAGAAGAGTCTTTCAAGATAAGGCAGAGGAGTATGCCCTTGAGTTTTTAGTCAAACTGGAAAAAGTCATCTCAGAGATGGTCTCTAATACAACCTCAAGGATCAACTTTTTTAATAGTCAATTCATTCTAAGATATGTTCAAATTCAATATTTTTGGCATATGATAAAACTCATACTCATTAATGGTATTTTGAGCGATAATCCTCTTTATGGAGATAGAGAAAAGATTCAATGGGACCCACCAGAGCCAAGATGGATCAAGACCAACTTTGATGGCACATCAAAAGGAATCTTAGGCTTTCAAGAGCTGGTGTATTTTCTAGAAGCAAGGATAGTACCTTGGTGATGGTGACAAAAAGAGTTGTAGATGGAAATAAAAAATAGGTTGAATGCCTTGTAGCAATTGAAGCAAATTTTCTTAATCTTAAGCTAGGGGCATGCAAGGTTCATCTGGAAGGGGATTCAAAATTGGTAGTAAATGACATTGCTAAAGGGAAGATGGACACTTGGTATCTTAACAAACATATTATAAATATTCAATGCTTGTTGGAAAATATAAAAGACTTTAGGATTTGGCATCTGATGCAGGAGGCTAATGATGTAGCTAATAAATTATCAAAGATAGGTGTGAAATCTCACTTAGATGATAAATTTGAATTTTTAAAGATTTTAAGGATATTATCCCATCCAATATCAAATTATTAAGGCATAAATGGCTCAAGCACACACCACATTTTCAAATTGAGGTGGAATTGATAGAGGATGTGTGTTTTTCTATACATTTGGCATGTGTGAGGCTTTTAGACTAGTTTGAGTAATGATGAAGTGCTCATTGGAAAGTGATCCTTCTCAAGGCTTTGGTGGATTGGTTTTTGATATATTTTGGTCTCCAATTTTTCATTAGTAGAAGCATATCATTTGGCAACTAATAGTGACTAGGATCTATGATTATGGGGGAAAACTTCTCACTACACATGATTGGTCAAATTCCTGCCTCTAAAGGTCCGATAATAATGAAACATCTAAGGAATGTATTAAAGCTCAATGGTGAATTTTTTTGGGAAGTGATAAAATTGATATTAAGAGAGAACTATTTAGCATATGATTGGAGGTCTTGATTGAATCTTGATATAACATCCCCATTTTTGGTGTTGGCCTTAATGGTGACAAAATCTAATGTTGAAATCTTGGGCACAACAAGATATTATTTGGAGCTGAAACAAGGAGTGAGCCAAAAGAATGTTGTGAATAGAGCTGAAATTGGGGTTGGGTTGCACATGGGGAAACACCTATGGAGGTTTATTGGTAGTGGTCTAGGTGAAATACAACCCCTGATAGTGTGGTCTTCAAGTGCTAGTAGAGGCTCACTTATCAGTGACTTGTATGGGGTGGTGGAAGTTGTAGTTTTTCTTCAGCCTCGTACACAAAATCATGGATTGGTATAGAAAGAAGCTCCAAGAAACAAAAAAAATAGCCCTGGTGAAGATCTTAGCACTAATTAGTGAGGATCGCCACTCACTAGTTTGAAAATAACTTCTAGTGAAGCAACATAGGGAAAGAGTGAAAGGAAATGACTCTAGTTCAAGATGTGTTGTTGCTAGCAAAGCGTGAATTGGATGTTGGAGGTGTCATAGGGAGGGTTGGTATCTTTTTATTTTTTTCAAAGGGAGATGAAGGAATCCCCAATTTCACTCATGAGGAGGCTTCTGGCTGGTTCAAGGAGATCTGAGGTGTTGACATGGTCTAGTTTTGTTGTATGGGGGTAGTTTTTATTTATTATTTATATTCTTATGTAAATTCCTTTAAGTAATTCCAAATTTAGAAAAAAATTATAACCTCAAAATGTATTCTCAATAAGGAGGTTCATTTAACTGATCAAATCTTGTTATATGAAGTGACACAGGGAAGGCGTGAAGGGTGGAAGTGGCTCTAGTTTAGGATCTATTGGTGTGATGGAAGGTATGGATGTATTGTTGCTAGAAGAATGTGAAGTGAATGTTAAAGGTATAATAGGGAGGGATGGTATCTCTATGTCTATTTTGAGGGGAGATGAAGGAATCCCCAATTTCACTTGTGAGGAGGCTTTTGGCTAGTTCAAGGAGATATGAGGCATCGATATTGTCTGGTTTTGTTATATGTAGGGTAGTTTTTATTTCTAGTTTATATTCTTATGTAAATTACTTAATAAAATTTTGAATAGGTAGTAATAGTAGGTGGTATGGTGGCATAGCCATGGTCACAAGTTGACTAGATATCTATATGTACCTTTTATTTTTATGAATACAAACTTTTGCATTACTGATCATAAAAAATTGAACCTCCTTTTTTTAACAATAAAATAGATGTCTTTTTTCTTCTGATGTATCATAAAAGTTTTGAAATCAACATATTTTAGGTGCATCCAATATGGAATTTTTGCATTAAACTAAGATTTGTTGAAAAAAAACATTTTTTTTTCTAAAACATAACATAAATTTACCAGGACAATTTACATTATATTATTGAGATTATTCATCACCTTACCCATTTAGCGTACAAGGTATTAAATAATAATCTAGAGTAATTCTAGATGCTTATTTCTAGAAAGGAGACATAGAAATAATAAATTTAGATGCTCCAAATGTATGCTCAATAAGGAGGTTCATCTAATTGATCAAATCTTGTTTTATGAAGTGACCTAGGGAAGGAGTGAAGGGCGGCAATGGCTTTAGTTTGGTATGTGTTGCTATGATGGAGAGAGTGGATGTATTATTGCTGGAAGAATGTGAAGTGAATGCTAGAGGTGTGATAGGGAGGGTTGTGTTAGGATTAAACCTCAGACAGAAATAACAATTACACGCAAATATAAACAATATCAAAAAATAATCGATCACTAAAAAGAAGACAGGACACCAAGATTTAATGTGGTTTAGCCAATCCCTGGGCTACGTCTACCAAATAGCAAGTCCAATATTATTATGATCTAGTGACTACAACCTGATTACAATCTGTAATCCCTTATAACTCAATACTGCCACAAGATCCAATTTTCACTTCACTCACAATGAAACAATCCCTAACCCTAAGCTCTTTTATACGAGTATTTTTGCCACTTTGGGGTTACAACATGTCAGCCATAAATTGGAAAATATTAGCCCAAACTTTAGTGGTGAATTGAGGAATAATACCAAATTTATTTTTTTTGCATGATGCCCTTAACCCCAAAGAATTTATGAAGTATGTACAGTACTTCCCTAATCAGTCACCACAAACTAACAATCTCTCACTTGGGGACTGATCAAAATCCACACTAGAAAATAATCTCCCACTTGGAGACTAATCGAGTAGCTATCTTTGTAAACATATCTATTGGATTGTCATCTATATGTATCTTATCCAGCTTTAACTGTGCATCATCCAAAACTTACCGAATGAAATGGTATCGCAACTAAATGTGTTTAGTCTTTGAATGCAAAGCTGAATTCTTTGCAAGATGAATGCCACTCTAACTATCTGGAAACAAATAATTATCCCTCTAAGGGTGTCCCAATTCTTCCAAGAAGAACTGAAGCCATATCATCTCCTTGGCTACCTCCATAGTAGCAACATATTTTGCCTCTGTAGTGGATAAAGCATTAACCTTATGTAACCTAGAAACCCAACTCACCACTGCCCCACCAATAGTAAATACATAACCTGTAGTACTCCACTTGGTATCAATATCTCCTACCAAATTTGAGTCAACATATCCTTGTAAGTTAGAAGTAGAGCCACCAATGTGTAAACACTTATTGGATGTTCCTCTCAAATATCTTAGAATCTATTAGATTGCATTTTGATGCTCATTTCTTGGATGACTCATATACCTGCTCACGACTCCCACTGCATGTGTAATATCTAGCCTTGTACATACCATAGCATACATCAAGCTTCCTACAGCTGAAGCATAGGGTACCTTGGACATCTTATCCTCCTCTTTTTGTGTCTTGGGACACATATCCTTAGTCAACTTCAAATGACTAGGTAAAGGTGTGCTGACAACTTTAACATTCTTCATGGAGAAATGTTACAACACCTTTTCAACATAATCAGCCTGAGATAGTGTCAATTTCCTATTCTTCCCATCTCTACAAATCTTCATACCAAGGATTTGTTTTTCTACCCCCAAATCCTTCATAGCAAATGCATGTGCTAATTGGCATTTCAGCCCCTTAATATGATCCATGTTAGACCCAACTAAAAGTATATCATCAACATATAAACATAAAATAATGTAGCTATCATCATCCAACCTCTTAAAATAAACACAATAATCTACATCACACCTATTGTATCCATGCTCATGCATAAAACTATAAAATTTTAGATACCATTGCCGAGGTGCTTGCTTCAAGCCATATAAACTTTTCTTCAATTTGCACACTAAGTTCTCCTTACCTTTGACCTCAAATCCCCATGCCTAAGCCATATATATCTCTTCATCCAAATCACCATGAAGGAAGGCATTTTAACATAAAGCTACTCTAAATGTAAATCTTCAGTAGCCACAATACTTAAAATAGTATAGATAGAAGTCATTTTAACAATATGAGAAAATATCTCATCAAAATCAATGCCCTTTTTCTATGCAAATCCTTTTATCACTAACCTAGCTTTAAATCTTTTCTTACCTTCATCCTCTTCTTTTAACCTATAAACCCATTTATTCTGCAAAGCCCTTTTATCTATAGGGAACTTACATAAATCGCAAGTCTTATTTTTTAGCAAAGAGTCCATTTCGTCTTTCATGGTCGACTCCCACTAAATCTTAGTATCCACTTGCATAGCTTCATCGTAAAAGTTAGGTTCACGAGCATCTGTTAGTAAAATAGAATACAAAGAGGGAGAAAATCTTTCTAGAGGTCTAATTAGCCTTGTTGACCATCTAACATTCACTGGTGTGTGTGGTATTTGTTGTTGTGGTTGTTGCACATCATGAGGAATGGCTAGAACGTAATCTTTTGGAGTATCATCCAACACTACATAATCATCTTCTTTCTTCTCGTGTTGCTGCAAAAAATCTTTGTACAACACTTTCTCATTGAATATGACATCCCTACTTGTTACAATTTTATGATTTTCAAAATCCCAAAGCCTATAACCAAATTCATTAATTTCATATCCAACAAATACACATTTCTTTGACTTAGCTTTCAGCTTGGTTCTATTTTTAGAATCTATATGAGCAAAAGCTTCATAGCTAAAGGTCTTGAGAAAAGAATAACTCACCTCCTTACCAGTCCATGCTTCCTTTGGAATACCAAAATCCAAAGGAGTAGAGGGACCTCTATTAATCAAATATATAGTATTATTGATAGCCTCCACCCACATGTATAAGGGCAACCCAACATGCAACCTCATGCTCCTTACACACTTCGTTATAGTCATGTTCATGCATTTAGCCACTCCATTTTCCTCTGGAGTCCTTGGAATAGTTTTATGTCCACAAATACCATTAGTGGAGCAATAATCTTCAAATTCATGACTGCAATACTCACCACCATTATCAGTTTTGAGATATTTTAATTTCTTACCAGTATCATTTTCAACCAAGCATTTCCATTTCTTAAAAGCTTGAAATACATCATATTTCTATCTAAGAAAATAAATCCAGACTTTTCTAGTTACATCATCAATAAATGTAACATAATAATGAGAGCCACAAAGGGAAGATACTTGAGCTGGTCCCCATACATATGTATGCACAAGCTCTAATTTCTCCCTTTTATTTTCTTTCCTAGTCTTCACAAAACTCACTCTCTCTTTTTTCCATACACACAACTTTCATAGAAATCCATATTAACACATTTTAGACTTGGTAAAACTTTCTTTGAATGAAGTACTTTCATACCTTTCTCACTCATGTGCCCAAGTCTATTGTACCACGACGTTGTATCAGAATCTACAACAACTATTTGTTCTCAATGCTCAATTACAACAACTATTCTTGAACATTCATTTTTCTCTGAAACAATTAAAGTAGAAGGAACAATATGACTTGTACAAAGATATAAGATGCTTACTTTCACACCCTTTTCTACTACAAGGGAACCTTTTGAAACCTTCCAATTTTTATCATTAAAAGTAACTACACAACCCTCATCACTAAGTTGCCCTGCTAAAATTAAATTCCTACTTAGTCTTAGAACATGTCTTACCTCATGTAGTAGCCAATAATTCCCATTCTACAACTTAATCTTAACTTTTCCCTTTCCAACAATCTGATAGGGTTCATTATCCCATAAATAAACAAGCCCAAAATCCTCTTGGACATAATCAATGAAATAACCTCTATGAGGTGTAGCATGAAATGAAGCACCAGAATCTAAAACCCATGAATCATCAACACTTTCTAAAGAAAGAAGCAAAGCATCCTCTTCAAATTTGTTACTTACCACATTTTCCTCCTTGTCTCCATTTGGCTTATCTCCTTCATTTTTCTTTGGACTCCAAAAATATTTCTTTTTATGCCTTGGTTTCCCACAGTACCGATATTCGTTCGGTCCTCTCGATTGAGACCTCCTCCCCTTTGATTTTCCTCTTGATTTTCCACAATTTTTAGAATTACTTCCCCTTTTAATCATTCTGCCTCAACTTTGTGCCTTCAAATAACTTCTTGATGTAGATCCACCTAAGGATTTCCTACAAGTTTCCTCACTCAAAATAACACTAATCACATCATCAAATTTTAGGGTACTAGATCCAGAGACAAAATTACTCACAACCATTACCAAGCCATTCCAACTTTCATGCAAAGAACAAAAAATCAACAGAGCACTAATTTCTTCGTCAAAATTAATACCCATAGAAGATAATTTCCTACTAATAGTATTAAACTCATTTAAATGATCTACAACAGATCCACCTTTTTCCATTTTTATATTAAATAAACACTTCATGAGAAATACCTTGTTTGAAGCAGAGGGCTTTTCATATAGTTTCACTAGGGTTTCCATCAAATCTTCCATCATCTACACTTTTATAATGTTAAATGTCATTGATGGTGCCAAGAATAATCAAATGCTTCCAAGTTCCTTTCTATCTAAAATCTCCCAGTCCTCATCTAACATAGTTCCTTGTTTCTTGGATTTTCCTTCCAACGACTTCCATAAATCTTCCTGATAAATATAGTCTTCCATTTGCATCTTCCATAACTAAAATTTCTGCCCATTAAACTTTTCAACCCTCAACTTACCCTCGCCTACCATTGCTCCTAGTCAACTATGAGACTCCCACTTAACTGTGAGACTTTCCTACAGTGGATAACTATAAAACAACCTGGCTCTGATACCACTTGTTAGGATTAAACCTTAGACATAAATAACAATTACATGCAAATATAAACAATATCAAAAAATAATAGATCACAGAAAAGAACACAAGACACCAAGATTTAATGTGGTTCACCCAATTGTTGGGCTACATCCACCAAACAACAAGTCCAATATTATTACGATCTAGTGATTACAACCTAATTACAATATGTAATCCCTTACAACTCAATACCACTATAAGAACCAATTTTTCCATCATTCACAATGAAACAATCAATAACCCTGAGCCCTTTTATACAAGTATTTTTGTTGCTTTAGGGTTACAACATGTCGGCCATAAATTGGCAAATTAATATCAGCCCAAACTTTAGTGGCAACTTGGCGAATAGTACCATTTTTTTTTTGGGGTTATGCCTCGAACCCCAAAGAATTTATGAAGTATGTAGAGTACTTCCTTGATCAATCACCATAAACTAATAGGTTGGTAGCTCTACATCTATTTTGAGGGGAGATAAAGGAATCCCCAATTTCACCCATGAGGAGGCTTTTGGCTAGTTCAAGGAGATATGAGGTGTCAACATGGTATAGTTTTGTTGTATGCTAGGTAGTTCTCATGCTATGACCATTCTTCATTACTCCTTTAATATAGTGCTCGCCACTCTTCGTGCCACTTCTACATTTCCTACAAATTAGCAACATTCAAACACATACAAAAAAATTTCTACTCTCATTCAAATATTAAAACATAGCTTAAAACATTTATATGAAATAGGTTCTAACTATATTGAACATAAGTTTACAAGACATTTAAAACAAGTATTTTCGAAATGTTTTTCTCATGGCTCAAAGAGTAAGTTTAGACTATATAAAAACTATATCAAATTTGAGACATTAAGTATGCCTCATCATCTACCCCCCACTATGCCAATGCTTGTCCTTAAGCATTGTACTTCTTCACCATTGCTCTGAAATCTCCAACTATTGTCTTCCCTTGTTTCCCACTTTGAAAGGTGTAGAAGTATCCTTTGGATCATCTCCAATGCTCACCCAAGTGTTCTTCAACTAATGGATCTAACTTGGTAGCATCGCTTTCATACAGGGGCCAGAGAAGGGTAGGAGGTTGGAAGGTTAGTGGCATCCATAATTCTTTCCTTATTTGCCTTCCCAATTGCATATATTTAGGCACTCTATTCACTACTGCCTCAAAATTAATAGGATTGTGTGGTTTAGCCTTCTTGAAAGATTCTGGTAGTCAAATCCACCTATTTCTAAGCCCTGCAATTGCTTTCTATTGTGTAAAATTAGGAAGTGTCTGATACTCTCTATAAACCTTTTCCCTTTCTTCAAACACTTTCTCTCTAATTTTTGGTTTTGGCCTTCCACAAGTTAATTTGAACCAATCCCTTAGGAGGTCATAAGGCTTATGGGATTCTGTTTGGAGTGGCAGTGGCTTAGATTTTTCAAGGTCTCTATCAGTATCCAATTGTCTATCATAATTGGTTTCATTGTGCATCCATGACATTAGAGCTCTTAAGTGAACATCCCCTATGTAAAGCAAGGGATTCCACTCTATTTCTTGTGGAATTATGAAATTATGTAAATAGAGCTCACACAACAAGTTCTTTTGCCATGAGGGCAAAGTTTGATACACATTATAAAAATCTTGAGCATTCTTAAATTCACAATCAATATTTCTCATTGTCATCATCAACTAAAACAACCGAAACTGTTCTTTCAAACACATAGCATACACCCTTGGGGGTGATCTATAGGCTATAGCTTAATCAGCTAGCTTCAAAGCCTTATTCATTTGTTGCTTCTATTTTTCTAGTTGCTCCTTTAATGATTCAATTTCTTTGTCTTTGTCAAATATTGCCTTTTGCATTTGGTCTCTCTCTTGCTTCCACAAGGCTTTCTAAAAAATAAAATGATTGTATAGACCAAACAATATTGACTGAATTATTTTAGATTAAGGTAAAAATAGGTTTTGAAGGGACCAAAAACCCTTAATATAAAAGTAAAAGATAAACAAGAAAGCACAACCAGGTTTTACAAGGACCTGAAACCTGTAGTATAATAGTTACAAAATCAAGTTTTATAGGGACTTGAAACAACAAAATAAGACCAAATAATGAAACTAGGTTACAAGGACTTGGAACCTAGTGTTTGAACAAAAGGAACAAAAACTAAATAAAAAACCTAGACTAGAAACCAGTTACCAAGACCACCACTAGAATAGAGACCAGTTAACAGAACCACCACCACCAACTATTGTAGCTCCTTGATCATTTTCACCACCTCCTTGCCCACATTCATAGTGTTTTGGATAGTGTCAACAACAGATCCTCTAATTACCTCAGCCACCTTCTTCCTTGAACTATGTCTTGCTCTTTTGCTTGGCCTACCAGGAGACATGATTTCCTCATTATTTCTCTTCCCTATGCTAGTAGTAGCCACACAAATGCTTGAAGTGACCTACTCAATATTGTTGCCACTCTCTTTGATCAAAATACAAAGACTATGTTCATATTCCTTTAGCTTCTCTAGGATATTGCCAACCTAAACTTCCAGCTGAATGATGTTAGCTCAGTCAGCTTCCTGGTCTTTGCTGCATCTTTCCCATTCTTCTTTTCAAATTCATTAACTCATTGTACATCTAGGAGTCACCTTGGAGAGAGGCGTTTTCCTTGAGCTTAGCAGTGTGAAGGAAAGAAAGCATTGTCTGCTTACCAGTATAGTCATCCTTCTCCTTCCCTGAATCTTCCTCTACATTCATAGCACCCTTACCAGTGTGGTCTTCCTTCTTCTTCACCATTTCTTCCTCCAAATTTTTCTCCCTCACTTTCTGGGTTTGCTCACTCTAGTTTTTATCCTCTTCTCCAACATTTCGTGACCCTATATTTTTATCATAACTTTCCTCATCCTCATCCTTACTAGTCTCACCTTTGCTGCCAGGGTAACCCTCTAGATTTGAACTAAAATCTCCCAAATTCTATATTCTCCTCATTCTCCATATTGTTTTCATCATTTTTGTCTAAATTCTCAAACTTGATAATTTCCTTTGCATTTTTCTAAGTCGATTCTTGCTTCAGACTCCTCTTTCTCACACTAACCCCTTCCTCTCCCTTACTCTTCCTAGAGTAGGTTTCACTAATAGAGCTCCTCTTTTTCTCAGAGGGTGGGGAAGAAACAATAGCCTTACTTTGACAATAATTCTCAATTAAAAGGATTACCCCTTCATGTAAAATTGGGTAGGAATATTTTTTCCTATGGGCTTGAAGGATTTGAAGCAAAGAAAATCTCAGATAAAAAGGAAATAAGATTCTATCCTTATACCAAAAATGATTCAGGAACACAAAATGAAATTTATGAACTCGTTTTGCCCTACCATCTAAAATTAAGTACTCACAGATGCAAGAGAGAACATCCTACCAAATAACTTTTATTTGATTCAGCTCATAGATGTTGCCATTCTTCTCTAGATTCTTTTCCTCCTCTTCCGTCTTCAAAAATTTCTTAAATGCAACATTGGAGATATGGGTTTCCTTGCTAAATTTTATGCCTTCCTTAGGTAGCCCCATAACTTTAGTAATGAAATCCTCAGACAAATGAACCATTACCCATGCATGGAAACCCTATCCTCGATCCAATTTTTGAAGAATGCCTTTGTGACATGTGTTTTGTAGCCATTAAGGCATTCTAGGTAAGTAGTGACTTTATCCTTCTCTAGAATCTGCCAAACAGAGGCTTTGGCCTTCCATGCTTTACAGTTCTTTGGTTCCTGTTTTCTCAATTCCCTGCCCATTTCTAAAAACTGCTTTTCTCTATGAAAGGCCAAAGTCGAACAGAAATGTAGACATAAAGATTTGAGAAAAGCCAAGGTGCTCATTAAAACAACCAAGGTGCTCATTAAAATACTTACATGCCAAGCCAAGATAATAATCACATTTATATACTTTCTCAAGAATACAAAACTATCCTTCATAACCCCACTTCCATTTATCATTAAATTGCTAATCTTAGAAGATCTCTCCTTTCATTGCATGAGCTCTATCATAATTAATAAGAGCTTTCAAACCTACACTCCTACTTAGGTCATCATGCCATGTCATCTTACATTCCTGTTAGATAGCCTAGTTAGCAATCCAATCAGCCACAACATTTCCTTCATGGAAGGAATGAGATATAAACACTTTATCAAATTTATCCATCAGAGATTTAATTTCCATTACACTAGCTTCAATAGACCATGTGATCAAATTTTTTCCATTAAGAATATTTATGATGTTCAAGGAATCTCCTTCCATCCAGAGGTACTGGAAACCAATTTCCACTACTAACCTCATCGTATAAAGAGTTGTAGTAGCCTCAGCTTTATGACTAGTAGGAGTACCAACAGGTATAGCAATAACATCTATAATATTAACAGTGTGATCCCTCAAAACCCCTCCACAACCCACTTTACCAAGGTTTCCTTTAGCTATACCATTGAAATTCCCTTTAATCCTCCCCATAGATGAGGAAGAGTAATTTTCCACAAGAAACCAACATCATTATCCTTAGATGGGTAAGTCCAGCTCTAAAAATAGTGTTCTATATTATTTTGCTAGAACCAAGTGATATTCTAGAAGTTGAGAATAGAACTCCATACTTTTTGACTATAAGTACAGTTTAAGAACAAGTGATCTCTATCTCCATATCCTTCTTTACATAGGCTACACCTATTAACCACATTAATACCTCTCTTTTATAGGTTGTCCTAAGTAAGAATTTTATTCTGAAGCAAGTTCCAATAAAAGATATTTATTTTTGGAGTAAGACCTTTTATCCAATCTCTAGTCCACAAAGGGCGACTACCTTTCTCCTCAAATTTGAAAATAGATGAAACTTTGAAATGGCCACTTACATCAACACTCCATACCATTTTATCTTCCTTATGGGGATACAAAGAAAAGGCATTCAACATAATTTGGATATTATAAAAATCTTGATTAACATCAACAAGGCTAACCCACCTATTATTATACTAGTAATGTCCCACAAGAGTTCCATATAATTGCTTACATTTATCAATCTGGATCCTATCCTCAAATTCCTTAATCAGAGGATGATGCAGGATCCAAACATCTTCCCAAAATCTGACCTTCTATCCATTTCCAGCTTTCTATTAGCATCCTTTACTTAAGATGTTCTTAGCTCCTTGCATAGCCCCCAAATAGCAAAAGGGGATAGAACATCAGGAGATGATAGAAAATCAAATAAAGGAGCATTAAAAAGGTATTTATGTTTCCATATAGTGCTCCATTCCTTATCATCACAATACACTCTCCATCCCTATTTGGCTAGAAGAGCTTTATTCATACTTTGCACTGACCTAATTCCCAAACCACCTTCCCTGATAGGTTTAAAAATTTGATCCTAAGCTATCAAAGCCATTCTCTTCCTTTCCTCAGTGCCAGACCAGAGAAAATTCCTTTGAAATTTTTCAATAGTGTCTCCAAATTTTTTTGGAATTCTAAAGAGACTCAAAGCATAAGTAGGGATGCTTTGGAGACAAGATTTAAGGAGGGTGATTTACAGCTTGACTCAAAAGGTTACCCTTCTAGCCAACAAGATTATTATTAAACTTCTTAATGAGATCCTCCCAAAAATAATTTGGAGCTTTAGGTCCCAAAGGGAGATCTAAGTAAATACAAGGAAAAGATCCTATTTTGCACACTAGAATAATATCAATTTTGTTCTGTCTTAAAACTGGGGTTATGATAAACAACAAAGAGCTCTTATTCCAATTAATCAACTGACCTAAAGCAGAAGAGTATAGGCTACGGGCTTTTTAAATATTTCTAGCTTCCTTGACTTCAGCTTTCCCCATGAAAATAGTGTCATCAACAAATTAACCATGAGAGCAAGTAAGAGGCTGAGACGAAGGTTGCAAACCTTTAATATCCCCTTGCAAAACTAGTTTCTAAATAGACCTCCCCAAACAATCAGCCAATATAGTGAAAAGAATAGGGCATAAAGAGTCTCCCTATCTCAATGCCCTAGAAGGGCTAAAGAATTCAGAGGAGCACCCCTTCACCAGAATAGAAATCAAAGTAGTAGAAATCAACTGAAGAATTTCCCTCACTATCCTATAACTAAAGCTAACGGCCAATAAAATCTTTTCAAGAAAAGCCCTTTCCACTCTGTCATAGGCTTTCACAATATCGAATTTCATGATAAAACCTTGATTATTGGAACAAGATAAAGAATGAATATTCTCATGAGCAGCAATAACAAAGTTAAAAAAAATTGTACCTGGGACAAAACATTTTGTTGATCAGCAATAAGAGACGGAAGCACCATAAGCAGCCTAGAAGTGAGGACTTTTGAGATAATCTCATAGAAAGAATTACACAAACTAATACTCCTGAATTGGTATTGAGAATCAACCCTAATCTTTTTGGGAATAAGTGAGAGGAAAGTGGAATTGGTCTCCTTAATCATATGTTTTACCCCAAATAATTCTTTGACAACATCACATACATCTTTTCCAACCAGTTTCCATTCCTTCTAGAAAAAGAACATAGGAAAACAATTCAGTCTTGAAGACTTATCCCCTCCTAAGGAACAAACTACTTTTGAAATTTCTTCTTCCTTAGGAATAATTCCTGACATTTTATTTTTCTCTTCAATTTTTAGAGATGGAATAACCTTCAAAAGTTTAGCTTGGTGATTGGAATCAATATTAGAGTCAAAAGTTATCAGAGTGGAAAAAAAGGAGACAATCTCTTTTGAGATGTCCTTTTCCTCAATAATCTTCTTATTACCCTTCTTAAGATATGAGATGTGAGTTTTAGCTCTATGCTTCAAAGTAGAAAGATGAAAAAACTTGGTATTTTTATCTCCATCATTTAGCTAGATTGATCTAGATCTTTTCCTCCAATAAATTTCCTCTTTAGTAACAATGTCATGATACTCCACCAATTTTTCATTTTCTTTGCTAGCAAGGGCAAGACTATATCCTTCCTTTTGTATCTTACCTTGGATATTTTGTAGCTCTTCCTTAATACTTGATTTAATCTCAAAAATGTTACCAAAACATCTTTTATTCCAGATTTTAACCTCCCCTTTGACATTTCTTAATTTTGAAGCCACCCTAAAAAGAGCAATTCCATCAACATCTATATTCCACCATTCAGCCAATTTACGCTCAAACTGTTGGTGTTGCATCCACATTTTTTCAAACCTAAAAGGGAATTTTTTTTTATATTAAGCTTTTCAGCAGTGAAAATTAGAGGGAAATGATCCAACACAATTTTTTGCAATGCCTCTAACTTACATACAAAATCTTTAGTCCAATCTAGAGAAATAAGGGCTCTATCCAAATGAGCCTGAATACAATCATCACCTGGCCTCTTATTACTCCAAGTAAACTCTATACCATGAAAATCCAGATCCATTAAACCTTCTTTGTTAATGAAATCCATAAGATCTAGTCTCCCATCTAGCTGACTCACATTACCCCCATTTTTTCATGGTCATAAAGAGGAACATTAAAATCCCCCATGAAGATCCATCTGCCAAAGTAGTATTTACTCTTTATATTAGATAGAGTTTCCCATACCTTTTTTCTAGAATTATTAATATTAGGTACATACATGTTGACAGTATACCATTCATTATTTTTGTCAATGCTAGTAATTTTATCCACCATAAAATGTTTACTAGTATTCAAAATAGTTCCTAAGAAGTTGGATTTCTTCCATAACATCAGAGTACCTCCTGAAGCTCCTTCTAAACTACTTGCCTCTAAATAGTAATCATTAAAATACTTAATTTTTTCAGCTCTCTCCTTCTCCATTTTTATTTCTTGTAGCAAGAGAAAATCCAGCTTATGCTCCCTAACAAAATTCCTAACAACATCAAGTTTATGACTGCTATTCAATCCCCTAGTATTCCAAGTGATAATTTTCATGTTTTTTTTAGTGGTAATATCTAGAATAGTTGCTTGTCTTCCATTAGCAATATTCTATAAACTTTCTATTTCTCTAGTTTTCCTAGAAGATTTCCTTCCAGGTTTCTCTAGAGTTCCAACATTCGGTTTCACCTTAGATTGTTGCTCTAGTTTACTACTACGAGTCTCCACTTCTTTAGGAGCTATATTACTTTTCTTTTCCATCTTTTTCCTTTGATTCTATTTCTATTTCAAATCCTTCTCTTCCAAATTCCTCTCCTCAACTTCAAAATCATTCTAAAAGGGAACAATTTCTTTGCACAAAGGTGTCTCAAGAGGCTTAGAAACAACATTCTAGATTTCAATAGACTAGAAATTTGGGGATTCCTCCAACACCACAGATCTACTTCTATCTGCCAGAATTTCACCTTCCTTTATTTCCTCCATTTCTACTAGATCTTCCCAATTTGTATCATTCTTTTCGTAGATGACTAATTGTTTCATCATGCCATCCATATTCTCTTTATTTTGCTTAGGTGAGGCAGAATCTAACAACACCTCAATCTCCTAATTTTCACTACTCAAGTTATCCTTCAAAGCAAAATTTGACATCATGCCAGTTTCCTGATTTTCCAAATTTAGATTATCCTTCAAACCCTTCTCAAGAGTAACTTTAGGTTTCCAAACTTTCTTTTGGGTTTTTTCTTCTTTCTTTTTATCCTCCTTATTATTTTTAGGATAGTTCTTGCTTTTGTTAGGACAGTTTTTCACCCTATGACACTATTTTTTATAGGCAAAATAGGTATTTGGAAGATCTTCATATATAATTTCTTGTATTCTTTTCCAAGTTTTTAAATTAGTTCCACCTTTTTAGGGAGGTGATTCAAGTTTGCCACTTTCACATATAATCTTGCATTCATAAATTTAGACTTTGAAGTCATAGCATGATCCACTACAATTAGTTCCCCAAAGGAACCAGCTATTCCCTTAAAGATATCCTCATGTCAAAATTCCAAAGGAAGGCTAGGAAGTCTAACCTAGATTAGAGTAGTTAAGAAGAAGGCATCAGATAAGTCCATGTTTGGCTCCCATTTTTTAACAGTGAGAGTACTTTTTCCAAATGACCATGGTCCTCCAAAAAGGACCATATTCATATCTTCCTTGTAATTAAAAACAAAAGAAAGAAATCCATTCAACATAGGAGCTATATCAACTTGACCACGGATAACCCATTTCTATTTTATCATATTTTTCATTGTATCTATATCTGGTCTAGCCCCCATAAATTTCCCAACAAGAGTAAATTCCATAGAAGAGATAGAGAAATCAACAATTGGGTCTAGAATAAACATTTGAAACTCACCTTTCTTCCAGCAAGATTTTGATGTAACTGGAGGGAAAGATGATTTTCCACAAGGTTTCCTACCAAACAGGGAAGACCAAGCCCTTTGATCTCCTAGCCCTTTTTGTGTGCATTCTGCTTTCTTTTCTTTAGTCACCTCCACATTCTCCAAAGGAATCTTTTCATTCTTGAGTTCTTGTCCAAGCACGTGATTTGTAGGAAACGAATCCAAAGAGAGTTTCTAGTCCCCACATCTAGTGGAACTGACATCTGTAAATCCACAGAGTTTGCTAGATTTTTCACATTTTGATCTTCTATCGCACTAGGATCAGTACCTCTCACAAGATTTCCCCATTCCAATTTCCTACCTAACAGAGCACTAGCCAATTCAAAAATGCTTAGAGTGCCAACCATTTTCGATATATTGACTGAATTGTTGATGACAAACATTCTTGAGTTTTAGATTTCATCTTTTGTTCTCTGGAAACTTTTTGGAAATATTGGGTGTAATAAGAAGATTTATAAGGTATAAGGGAGACATTGGAATATTCAAAGATTGATGGCATGATAGGCTGCTCATTGCTGGGTGTTTTTTCTAGAACAATAGTAGGAATTGGATTTCACATTTTTGGATTCTCTTGTGGTGTTTCCTTGACAGACTCAGCTTCATGTGTTTCTATGTTTTGGGGCTCTACTTGCATAGGAGAATCATCTGGGACATTTTCAACTACTAACTCTATTTGAGATTTTGAAATTGGGGCATTTGGTTTTTCAACAGAAGCTAGAGATACTCTACCTCGCATGCGAGGGCTTCTACATACAGGAACTTCTGCAACTTTAACCAATTTACAAGTCTATTTGGGTTTAGGCGTGACTAGAGTAGATTTTGCAGGATTAGTTACTGTAGGAACAAACCTCTTTCTTTTTGTTACCTTAACAAAAGGATTTTGCACTTCCTTTTCAAGGTTAGGGCTAACCTTACTCTTGCCTTTACCCCTAGAAGAGCTTGGCATGTCATCCTCTAAATTAGGCTTAGGAGACTTATCAGGAGAGGGTTTTTTTTCCTTCTCAGCTAGATTTTGAATTGGCTCTATGGTTTCTTCCTCATTTTCTAAGTTTTGAGGAACAAGGTTAACTTGTAACTGTAAGGTTTTGGATTCAACAAATTCTACCCATGAAATTGGAGAAGAATCCCTAAGTGATCTTTCAACTAGAAGTTTAATGAGGGCATGATGGGAAACAAAATTTGGCTTTCCTTTTTGGATTTCCTCAGCACTGATACATAACATATTGTAAAGAAAGTTGGGAATATTAACTTGCATGTTATGCCTTATGCAAGTAAGCAATTTAAAATGATGAGCATGTAAGCTCGAAAACCTACCTTCACAGGTTAAATATTTGATAATGTGGGTTGCTAGCTCTAGATATGGAGGTGGAAGAGAAAGTCTCTTACATCCTTGTTTTGTGATGTCTATTTGAGGGTCACCTTGCTAAGTGAACTGTGCCCTTGAAGATCTAACATCATGGTCATTTGGATAATGTTCCCCAATTGTTGGTAACCCAGTGACCTCTACTATCCTTTCCTCGATAGCAACCACTCTTAATCCCCAAAATGAAGCTTCTCCTTCATCAAATGTTGTCATGAACTCCATTGCCACTTCCTCATTGAATTCTATTAATTGTAAGAAACAATCGAGCCATCCACAAGCATGGAATCATCGAACTACTTCAATATCTACGAGTAAAATATTATGAATGACTAGCTCATACCTCTTTAGCTGTCCTCCCATTTTCAAAATGTATGGCTTCCACTCTTGTTACTGTGACAAATTTTTTTTCCTCTTATCTCTACAAATTTTCGTTTGCTCTGAGCTTCAAAACTAATTTAAAAAATGTCGTATGTTGTTACCACTTCTCATAATCAAGACCCCTTTATTTTGGCATGTAGAATAATGATGCATTAATGATGGAGTACATTGAGGCTTTAACTACAAATGTTCCTATAATAGTTCTTAGTCCTTTCAATCATGCCAAGTACAAGAGATATTTTCTCAAAAATCACAATAAAAGGTACGGCAGATACATAAAGATTATTAAAATTAATGAAATAAAAACTATCAGACTGTCGCCAAAGTACATTCTTTAATGTAGACACGACTAGGATAACATGGAGGTGACATTTGGAAATTATTACACTTTCCTGACCCCCCACTAAAATTTGACAAGTGTCCTCACTTTAAAAATTTTGGCATGGGAAGGAGAAACTGGCTTAAGTCTTATATGATATATATAATGTAGTATTAGATATAAATATTGAAAGCTATATTTTAAAAATGAACAAAGAGAAAAATAAATTTTTGGACCTAAAAATTTGAGATTGTACATCCACATGCAAGTTGATGAGGTGGTGAAGGCTGATGATTGTAGAAAGTGCTGACGGTTTTGTTCATTGAAAGCAAGAAAAGTAGAATGTGGGTGATGTGGAATGTAGGTGGATGGTAGATAAAGAAATGAGATGGGTGAATATGAAGAAGAGAAAAGTGAATGGAAGAACGGGGCCTCATATTGAAATGAGATTTTATTATAAAGGTACATAAAATTCTATCATTTCATGGCCACAAGAAGAAGATTTTCATCTTCTGTTGCAAGAACTGTGTTCAAAAGAGATGGTGCACTGGTTGGTTGAAATTGTTGCTTTAGTCTGTGGCTTATGGTAGAGATGCAACCTATGACCATTTACAAGTAACTTGAACTAAATAGGATCAATGGTTGTGAGTTGCACTACACCATTGTCAAATACATGCTCAATTTCATAAGGCCCTAACCATCAAGTTTGCAATTTCCCTAGATTCTCTTTGAAATGAGAATCATAGAGGAGGGCCCAATCTCCTACTTGAAATATTTTATTCTTGATATGTACATCAGGCCACTACTTTCATTACTATTGAATAATTTATGTCCTTTCTAAAGCTCTCTTTCTTATTTCATCCAACAAATTCAAGCGGAGGAGTTTCTCTTGTTGGGCTGCAGGAAGATTGATGTTCAACTCTAAAGTAATGTAGAGTGTCTTGTGCTCAAATTCAATGGGTAACATTTTTTATTTACCATATACAAGCTCAAATGGAGAGAATCCAGTTGTTATCTTCCATGTGGTCTGGTATGCCCAAATAGCTTCAATTAATCTACTTGTCCAATCCTTCTTGTGTATGTGTACTATTTTTGTAAGAATGGCTTCAAATTCTCTATTGGTAACCTCTACTTGCCCATTTTCTTGAGGGTGATTAGGACTTGATTTACAGTGCCTTATGCCATACTCCTTCATAACTTTAGTGATAAAATTTGATGTAAATTGAGCTCCTTGATATGTGACAATTTCTCTAGGCACTCCATAATGGGTGAATATTTCTTCATATAGGAACTTAGCTACTTTCTCATCTTTGACATTTTTCATTGCTCTAACTTCCACCCATTTAGTTACATAATTTGTACATTCTAAGATGTAGGATTTACCACTTGATGGTGGGTCAATTAGACCTATGAAATCCATGCCCCACTTATCAAAAGGTGTGACCACAACTTGTGGAGTGAGTGGCATCTCATTAGTTTTGGTTGGTCGACCCATCCTTTGGCATTTGTCACAATTAGCTATATATGTCATTGCATCCTTATGTAGGGTTTTCCAATAGTATCCTATTGTAAGTATCTTTAATGTTGTTCTTTTTCTTGTAAAATGGCCTTCGCATGGTTCATTATGACAAGCATGCAGTATATCATATGTGCCATCTTCCTTGACACACCTTCTCCTGACTTGATCTAGCCCTACATAGAAGAGATTGTTATCTATCCAAGAATATTGAAATCTTTTCTCTACTAACTTTCTCTTTTCTTTATAAGAGAAGTGTGGGAGTAGTATATTTGCAACAAGATAATTTGCAATGTCTACATACCATGGTGTATGGGTTGCTATATGGAACAAGTGCTCATCTGGAAAGGTGTTTTCAATTAGAGTTGGAACTTCATTACCAATGGTCAATCTAGACAAATAATCTAAAACTATGTTGGATTTTCCTGGCTTATCAATAATGGTAATATCAAATTCTTGTAACAACAAGATCCATCTTGCCAATCTACTAGTGACAGCTGTTTTGTTCATTAAATCTTATAGTTGAGTGATCAGTATGAACAAAAATAGGATATATAGTCACATAGTGTTTGAATTTGTTCAATGCATAGACTATGGCTAAAAGTTCTTTTTTTGTTACTGTGTAATTCAACTCGGGTCCATGAAGGCTTTTACTAATATAGTAGATGACATTCTCAAGATTAGCAAGCTTTTGTCCTAATACGACTCCTACAACATAGTCTAATGCATCAGTATGAATATGAAATGGAATTGACCAATTTGGTCCTTGTAAAACTAGTGCCATGGTGAGAAGTTTCTTAAGCTGCAAGAAGGCTTCATTGCATTTGGGTGTCCAAATAAATTCAGCTTCCTTAGTCAACAATGTGTACAAAGGACTAGCTATTTTGCTGAAATCTTTTATGAAACGACTATAATATCTAGCATGACCTAAAAAAGATCTTACATCTTTCGGTTCTATAGGTATGGGCAGTGTTAGAATTACCTCTATCTTAGCTGGATCCACTTGTATTCCTGCAACTAATATGAAATGACACAAGTACCACTCCTTTCTGCATGAGCATGAAACATTTTTCGATATTAAGTGCCATATTATGTTCTTTACATCGGATAAGAACCTTTTCAAGATTCATCATGGCTTCTTTAAAGGTGACTCCAAATGTTGTGAAATCATCCATATATATTTCCATACAATCATGTGATATATCAACAAAAATGTTGATGAAAGCTCGTTGAAATGTTGCAAGAGCATTACATAGGCCAAATAGAAAAATAGAAATGTAAAGTACCCCATGGGCATGTAAATTTTGTTTTGTCTTGGTCTTCATGAGAAATACTCATTTGATTATAACCACTGTACCCATCTAGAAAAGAGAAATACTTCTTTCCAGCCAGAGTGTTCAAAACTTGATCTATGAATGGTAAAGGAAAGTGATCCTCTTTGGTTGCTTCATTCAATTCTCTATAATCTACACAAATCTACCATTTCCCTCCCTTTTTAGGCACTATGACTAGGGGTGACACCCATCTACTATCAGATATAGGATAAATAAAACTAGCATCAAGCAATTTTTACAATTCAGTTTTAACTATTTCTCCAAGACCTAGATTAATCCTTCTTTAGGGTTAACAAAGTGGCAACACCCTTCATTTATGTATATTCTATGGGTACATAATGTAGGACTCAACCCTTTCATATCTCCATAGTCCCATGCAAAAGCCTTTTCATGTTTTGGAAGCAACTCTGTTAACTGTTTCATCTGTGTGGAAGAAAATTTGGAATTGACATGTAGTTTATGACCTTTTGATAGCTCAATAGTAGTGGTAGACTCAATTATAGCAGCTTTAGATATTGGACTTGTATCTAATTCAAATGGTAAGAGTTGATGAATTATGTCTAGTTCTTTGAGCAAAATACGATTCTCATTACATTCCTTATATGTGGTTAACTCTAACATGGAACTATTAGATACATCTTTTTTCTACCACACAAGTGTTAGTAAGGATATTCTGAATTATTGAATCCTCTTCCTATAGCTTTAGGAAAGATTGTCTATGTAACATCATAAGCTATACTATAGAGTTTAACTCTTCTTCTTCATCCCCTAAATTTGGCCAGATAGATGTGCTTAAATCTAGTTGTGGTTGTGTTAGAGGATATAAATTAAATTTCTTTGTTGCTTGACCATTAGATATAGTCATATTCATTGACCTACAACTTATATTTGCATCGATTGTGGCTAAACATGGTCATCCTAGAATGATAGGGTAACTAGATAAATTGGCTTTGGGAGACAGAATCATGAAATATGTAGGGTACTCTAGAGAGTCTAGGGTTACAACTATGTAACATCATCCCATCAAGAGTTTAACTCTTCTTCTTCATCCCCTAAATCTAGCCAGATAGATGTGCTTAAATCTGGTTGTGGTTGTGCTGGAGGATATAAATTAAATTTCTTTGTTGCTTGACCATTAGATATGGTCATATTCCCTAACCTGCAACTTATATTTGCATCAACTATAGCTAACCATGGTCATCCTAGAATGATAGGGTAACCAGATAAATTGGCTTTAGTAGACAGAATCATGGAATATGCAGGGTACTCTAGAGAGTCTAGCATTACAACTATGTTTTCTATCATCCCATCAGGAGTGATAGTAGAACTATCTGCAAATTACAAAATTGTTGGAGTAGCCCTTAATCCTTCTATTTTAAACTTCTTTGTAGTATCCTTGGTCATGACATTTATAGCAGCACCAAGATCAATTAAAGAATTTTTAATAGACTGATCATTTATAATCACATTCACAACTAGACTACTTGGATCAGAATATTTAGGAGTGATCAATTTTCCTAACACAATGTCAGCCAATTGTCCTACAACATGGACTATAGTTGGGTCCTTTTTGTTCCTCCCAGGCTTCTTTAGGAAGGCTTCTCGAATGGCTTTTCCATAGATGGGAACATCTTTAATAGCTTGAAATAGGGGTATTTGGACATGCATGTTCTTTAACTGATCAACAATATCAAAAGATTGTTCCTCTGTTTGGATAGGTTTATTTTGTATGAGCTTCTCTAGAAAAGGAGGTTCAACTGCTAGCTGGGCTTGAGCTGAAATAGTAACATTAGTTGGGTCAAACTCTTTAGAAACTGGGGGTTCTGATGCTATAGGAGTATCTAGTATTTTAGTTATGAGAGGTAGTTTAGGCACTGGTATGGTTGTACTAGATCTCAAATGTATGTTTGCAACATTCAGAGCATAAGTAGGATATTGTTGAGCATTAGCAGAGTACATAGGTTGTTGTAACTATTGGTTATTTGGATTCAGTTGAGGTTGTTCAGGTAACTTGGTCTATTTTTGGGGTCCAAGACTCATAGGTGGTGGCATTAGTGTTGGGTTTTGGACTGGGGGTGGTAATTGTGGAGTACCAATATTTTGATTAAGCCACTGTTGAGGTCCTCTCCATTGATTTGTAGATTGTTGATTCCCCTGGGGTGGTTGCCATTAGTTCTGCTGCTTTTACCATTGATTATTCTATTGATTTGGCCAGGAAGGTTGGGATTTATGAGGCCATTGGACTGTGTGGATTATTTTTCCAAGCATTATTCCAATTAGGTTGACTAAATTGTGGAGGACCTTGGGTATTACAGTTTTGCCATTGATTACCATATAGATTTCAATTTTGCAAAGGGTCCTAAGGCATACCTTGACGTTGGGCCCATGGCCAATGTTGAGCAACAAAGAATACTTTCTCATCGTCTCTATCTATCTTGATGTACTTAGTTGGAAGATGCTGGTTTTCCATGCTAGTGACCAGTTTGCATTAGCAATCTTTCTTCTGCTTCTGAAAATGGGGCAATACTTAGCTAGTTTTACTTTAGCTTCTGCATGTTTCTTCTTTGAAATAATTGTGTCAAGATGTGTAGTGACATCATTTATAATATCCTTCTTAAAATCTAAGAGTAGATTAGATATCTTGAGCTTTGAAATACCTTGACTGATTCCTTTAATAGCTATTGTCTAGTGTCCTTTTCCTTTCTTCATGGTTGATCTTGAGTAATTAAGACAATTTTTCTTGAGGTCATCTCAAGAAGATTGATACACATCCCCTCCAGCCATCAAGTCTAATACTTCTAGACAACTATCATTCACACCTCTCAAAAAGACTAGCTTTTGTGAATCCTCAAACAACACATGTTGAGGTTTCTTCTACAGTGTATACAAGAAATGTGAAACATAGCCTTCCAATGTTTCTTCCTCCCTTTGTGATATTCTAAAAATATCATCTCCTCTTGAATCATTTGCTTTGCAATACTCTTTGTATTTGTCTAGAAATAGAGTTTGCATTTCATCCCAAGTACCTACTGCATTAGCTCCTAAACCCATGAACCATCATAAAGCTGACTCTTTTAGTGTTACTAGAAATAATTTGAGCTGATGGGCATCAGTGTTGTAGTCAAAGCTATGATAGAGTATGTCAAACTCAAACAAGAAAGTATCAGGATATTTAGTTGCAAGGCCATAAAACTTTGGAAGAGCACTTGGAGGTATATTTTTGAGATTAGCATTGGTTACAAGGCTTGGGAGAGGAAATGGAAAAGTAGATTGTGCCATTACTATAGGTATTTGATTATGAGGTTGCTATTGAAAAGGGATACTGGGCATTGAATTGTTAACAACTGGTGGATTTGGAGCAGTACTATCAAGAAAAATGGCCAAAATTTTAGCAAAAGGTTGAAGGCCACTTGTATCCAAAGGTTCTTCCCTTGAGGATGATTCTGTAGGAAAAGTAGGGCTTGCGTCTAAAAAAGGAAACTTAGCTTCTTCTTCAATTTCTTAGTTTAGATTAGTAGGCTCCCATGGAAGAAATCTCCCATATTCATCTCGTGGTATTCCTCTTTGATGCATGTAATTGAATTGGTGACTTGTGAATCAAGCACTCAATCTTATGGTTTCTAACTAACACACTAACCTAAAAACAAAGGACTCATGAAGGTTCCTAGTTTGACACCATCCCCAACAACGATGCCAAAAATGCAAGTTTCCATAATAGATCAAGATAATCACACTACTTTTCCTCTAACAAGGGTATTCTATCCATTTTGAGAACTATCTATTCCATTATGAAAATACATTTGAATTATCAACCCAGGGATGTTGGACTTGAAATGGATTAGCACAGTATGTGCACCAAATTCCTTTAAGATTCTTAACACCTATGTTGTAGGAAAGTAAAATGCATGAAAGGAATCTATACTACTAATACATAATAGTAAACATACTTAGATTATCAATAGAGAAATGTAGAAACTACAAAAAAGGGAATTCTAAACTAGTTAACAATTCAAATATCCACTATGACAGTTTTCCACAAGTGCTGCAAGAACTTTCATAGTAACTATGCTACAGGACTAATACAGTAAATCTATCTTAAACAAGAAATTGCAAGAAACAAATCTACTCTACCTAAATCTATTCCACCTCCCAAGTGGGCCCCCTTGGTTGGCTTCAACTAATTAAGAACACAACTGGTAATCCATAATCACTTTCTCATTAGAATTCTTCTTTTGTTACATGATTGAACAATTTGTAAAGAACAAAGAAAATAATTTCAGAATCTTCAAATCCCCAAACTAACTCCAACTTTCCATATATATAGAGGATTGAAACTTATTATAAAACATAACACAAAATCTTGTGAGAAAACATCATCAGTAGAAAAAGGGTGGGATGTCAACCATGACTTTTAGAACATTGATTGAGTAACATAATAACAGTTTTCAGATAATGTAACAAGTCGGCTTTTGAAATAACTCCTTTCATAGACGTAGCTTATCACTTACAATTGACTCACACTTCTCATGCTATGACTGGTCTTCATTACTCCTTTAATATGGTGCTTGCCACTCTTCCTGCCACTTCTACATTTCTTGCAAATTAGCAACATTCAAACATATACAACAACATTTCTACTCTCATTTAAATATTAAAACATAGCTTAAAAAATTTATATGAAATACTGCACTTTATATATAATATTAAGCAAGGTACAACATATCCACTATCCATAGGTTAAATAGGTTCTTACTATATTCAACATAAGTTCACAAGACATTTAAAACAAGTATTTTGGAAATGTTTTTCTCATGGCTCAAAGAGTAAGTTTAGACTATATAAAAACTATATCAAATTTGAGACATTAATATGCCTCATCAATAGGGAGGGTTGGTAGCTCTGCATCTATTTTTAGGGGAGATGAAGGGATCCCAAATTTCACCTATGACGAGTCTTCTAGATGGTTCAAGGAGATATGAGGTGTTGACATGGTTTGGTTTTGTTGTATGGGGGGTAGTTTTTGTTTCTTATTTATATTCTTATGTAAACTTGTTTGTGGAATTCCAAATGGGTAGTAGTAGTAGGTGATATGGTGGTATAGCCATGATCACAAGTTGAACAAATATTTATATGTACCTTTTATTTTTATCAATACAAACTTTTGCATTATCAATAATAAAAAAAATATTAAACCTCCTTTTTTTTAACAATAAAAATAGATATCTTTTTTCTTCTTATGTATGAAAAAAGTTTTGAAATTAACATCGTTTAGGTGCATACAATATGGAATTTTTTCATTAAACTAAGATTTTTTAATTTTTTTTTTTTCTAAAACATAACATAAAATTACTAGGATAATTTACATTATATTATTGAACTTATTCATTAACTTAACCATTTAGCATACAATATGTTAAATAGCTTAGAGTACTTCCAAATGCTTATGTATAGAAAGGAGACATGGAAATAATTAATGTACATGCTCCAAATGTATGCTCAATAAGGAGGTTCGTTTAATTGATCAAATCTTGTTATATGAAGTGATATAGGGAAGGCGTGAAGGGTGGAAGTGGCTCTGGTTCAGGATGTGTTGGTGTGATGAAGGGTGTGGATGTATTGTTGCTGGTAGAATGTGAAGTGTATGCTAGAGGTGTGATAGGGAGGGATGGTAGTCTTGCACTTTTTTATAGGGGAGATGAAGGAATCCCCAATTTCACTCGTGAGGAGGCTTCTGGCTGGTTCAACAAGATATGAGGCATCGACATGGTTTGGCTTTGTTGTATGGGGGTTAGTTTTTGTTTCATTTATATTCTTATGTAAATTCATTTATGGAATTCTGAATGGGTAGTAACAGTAGGTGGTATGGTGGTACAACCATGGTCACAGGTTGACCAAATATCTATATGCACCTTTTATTTTTATTGTTACAAAATTTTGCATTACTAATCAAAAAACTGTTGAACCTCCTTTTTTTAACAATAAAATAGATTCCTTTTGAATCAACTTCAATATTGCATGATGAGGCTAATAGACTCAAGCTTTGTTTTTCTTGTCATTTGGTGTAGACGATCCTCGATTTCATGTGTACTTTTTCATCATTTTGACAATTAATATTTTTGGTTTGACCCCTATTTTCTACTGGTTTCTTGGTTTTTTTGTATTAGGGTTGTGTTTTCCCTCAGTTGGGTTGTTGGCAACCAATGTCCATTTTTGGATATATCTTGATAATTTACAGGGAACTCTCCTCCTCAGAATGGATCATTCAAGTTTTTTGTATTTCTAGGCCCTTTGCACTAAGTTTGATGATATTTGTAAATGGTTGGAGTGCTTTGTATTTTTGGACCATTTGGATCTTATTACCTCTATCATAACAATATTTTTGGATTTATGGTTTATTGTAAAAAAGGGTGATTTTGATTATTGCATATATCCAATCATTTTTGTATAGGGCTAGGGGTTGATGTTTATTTCTATCCAAATGTAATTAGCCATTAATTTGGCTTTATGGGTAAGCATACATTAAACTGATTATGTAGATCCTTCTGCTCTTTGTATTATGGGTAACAAATAGAGTTTTTCTTTACTGGTTATTTTCTCTGGGAGCCCTTTTTTGAACCGGTTTTATTTATATAAATATAAGATTTTTGCCAAAAAAAAACAATAAATAGATTTTTTTTTCCTTCTTATGTAAGTTTTGAACTCAACGCCATTTAGGTGCAAACAATATGGACTTTTTGCATTAAACCAAGATCTATTGAATTTTTTTTTTTTTTCTAAAACATAACATAAAGTTAATAGGACAATTTACTATTAATACCCACAACTCATCACTGCAGTAATAAGGTTCCTTGTTAAGAGATTACAATAGTGTCATCTTTTGAATGTATACACCCTATTGAAAGTGTCTAATACCCTATTAAGAGTATCAATAGTCCCATAAAAGACTACTCTATCAAGAGATTTAATCCCACTAATACAATGTTCACCTTGTTAAAGGGTTTACAATAAGTTCAAAACAAGAACTTCTAAGTCATGTTAAAGACCACATTGTTAAAGAATTTAACAATCTTGTTTACTAAATTTTTAAGTATAAACAATAATAAATTTGACATGTACTAGCCTTACTTTATTGCTTGATAAATCATCTTTTCTATGTACTAGATCTTCTCTTCCCTTTGATAGATTTTTGTTCTATCTTCTAATAGTTTTTTGTTTTATCTTCTTAATGAAAGTCATTGTTCCATACACTTGCATTTCTTTTTCATCACTTTCTCATTATTCCTCATCACTCTCTTTATTTTTACTTCTTCATTTGTCAATAACCTGATCTTTAGGGTTACAACAACACTTTAAGATTTTTGATATCTCTTCTAGGTTTTTGATAACACTATGTCAATAGTGTCTCAATTGAGTCCTTAAGTTAAACCTTTCCTTTTTGCTAGCAACAAAAACCTTCAAAATCTTAACCATAGGGCTTTAGGATTTTGTCAAGTCAACAAAAACACCCCTCTAAAAGAGAGAAAGAGAAGGATGAAACCTCCTACAAATATGTTTATGTGAAGATGAATGTAATGTTAAAAAAAACTTGAAGCATTTTAAGAACTATAAACTCTACTAAAAGATCAACAAGTATATGATAGAATCAACAAACCTTCAAATATGTTTATCAAGAGATATAACTATGATCAAAAAATACAAATAAAAAAGCATGAGAGTCACATAGTGTTGAAAATTTGATTGAAAAGATCATTATTGAAGAAAGAAGATTGATTGCAAAGAGGGAGATTGTTGATAAAGAATGTTTTCAATCATTTTTTGTCAATGATGTCAAACCTACTATTTGCTAGAATGAAAATTGCTTATAAGATCCAAGTGCTATCACTTAGCTGATTGATGAAGAGGATTTAATCAACAAGATGTAACAAAAGCACCTAAGGGAAAGGTTGAGTTATGGTTTTGTAATGAAGTGCAATGATCAATTAAGACAATGATAAAATGATGTATTGATGATATACTTGAAGATACAAAAGTTGGCCACACTTAGAAACTTTAGAAGTATAAGTTGTAACAAGGTTGTCTATAAAGCTTGACTAAGTTCATTAGTGGATGTTGAGTGAAACAAAAGGAGCCGACCAAGTTCAAGTGCTAAGCAAGTAATAGGTGTCGAGCATCAAAAAACTTTTGGATGCCGAGTGAATCCACAATAGATGTTGAGCATCAATAAAATGTAGTTGGTGCTGAGTAACACAATATGTGCTGAGCACCAAAATTTCAATAGTGCCGAGCTACAACATTATTGGAAAAGTCAAAGATACACCAGATCTGAGCCAACAAGTTTGTCACTTTAAATTTTGTGAACCATATGGAGGATAACGATGAGGAGTTGGAGGCACAAAATTTTAGGTAAACCATTTTTGGGCAAATTTAGGTGGATTCTTCATGATGTTTCTAGAAGAAACAAGTTATGGGGTAGATTCATTAAATCCTACATAATCTATTCAAACTAAAAGAAAGAGTGGGAAGATTCAATTGGGAAAAGTATTCTAGACTTTTATTTAAGGAGTCATAGGCTAAGAAGCAAGAGTTGTTGGGGTGCCAAGTTGCACAATTGTTGAAGGATGTCAAGAAGGCATTGAGAAGGAAGAAAAGAGCATAGAGACTCTACTTCGATAAGTGGCCATATAGGAGATTGCATTGGTATATTGAGCATGAAGACTCAAGGAGACAAAGCTTGAAATGAGGACAAGCTATCAAAGCCACAGTGATTGTAAGCCAGGCAAATTTTGAGAGTTAAACTAAGATCTGAAATATACAAGTTAAGTTGTGAGTTATATCAGGTCAAAAGCCCTTATTATTACCCTCTAACAATTGTATCAGTTAGGGTAAAATCCTATGGACTTAGGTTGGTTTAACAGCCATTTGGAAATCCTTTAATAGGGTGGCATTCCAAGTGAATTTAACCAGGCATTCTAACTAGGCCCACTTCTAATAGGGTGGTTAAATCCTTTAACCAAGTCACATTTAACAGTGTGTTGTAGCCTTTAACAGGGCAGGCCTTTTATAGGGCATCACTTTAGAAGAGTGAGAATTGAGTAGCATGTTACTATTGGTTCTCTCCAAATTGGGTTTCCACGTAAATCACTATGTCATGTGTTGATTCTTCATGTGTTATTTTTACATGTTGATTTTACAATAACTTGCTAAGTAGGAAAGTTTAAGCTTGGATGCATGAATAGTTAATGGGCTCACTATATTTGGTGAAAAAGTTTTATTAGCACATTTAGACCTTGAACAATTGATCCACACCCCCCCTCCCCCTCCTATTTATTCTAAAGAATTTCTTAAAATTGGTATCAGAGCCATCTGCTGATTTGGTTTAAAGGTACTAGAAGCAGGAAGATCAAGATGTCCAAGAGAGAAGTTCCCAAGCTCAACAGAGATAACTTCACTGTATGGAAAATGCTAATGAAGTTTCACCTTGGATCAATAAGTGACCATGCACAAACCTCAATCAAAGTAGAACATGTTGATTCTAATGTACCCACTACAGAAGATATGAAGAAAAGGAAGGAGCACAATCAAACAATACTGGAGATTGCCTCTACCCTCAGCTATGTTGAATTTGATGACATCAAGTGATGTGACTTTGCATTCAAGATGTGGAAAGCCTTGACTGATATTTATGGAGGAGATCAAAATGTTCAAAGAGCACAAAGAAAAAGCCTCAGAGGAAAGTTTGATGACATGAAAATGGAGGAAGGTGAGAATGCTGCTCAATATGCTTCTAGAATGAAAGAAGTGGTAAGTGCAATAAGAATTTTGGGTGATCATTTAGAAGATGATACTGCTAATAGAAAATTCTTAAGAACCTTGCTCCCCATCTATGCTATTAGAGTTTCAACCATCCAAGAGTTAAGGTGTGTAGTAGGAAACTAGCTAACTTTTGAAGGAATGGTAGGAAGACTCACTGCATTCAAGTTGTCCAACTTTGATAACTACAAACCTGAGAATCTTGAATCTACTTTCAAGGCCAAGCTATCAATAAAAGACACCAAGGAAGTGAAACCAAAGAAGAATAAGAAAAGGGTAAAGCATGCATCTACTGATAGTAGCACAAATGAAGAAGGTGTGGAACAATTGGAAGCATCGCTGGCTAGAAGATTTCATAGAGGCAAAGGTAAATTCAAAGGTCAGCTTCCTATCATTTGTTTTAATTGCAATTAAGTAGGACATATTGCTGCAAGATGTACACAAAATAAGAACTATAGAGAAGGCAATAAGAATAAGAATAGAAGAGAAGATGATAGCAGAGATTACAAAGACAAAGGCAAAAAGTGTTACATTGTTGAAGAAGAGGATTTCAATGAAAATGATGATGAGGTAGTCTATGTAGCCATGAAGGATGAGTCAAATGAAGATGAGGCAATAACACTAGTAACCTATGTGAACAAAAATGACAAATGGATCATAGACAATGGATACTCACATCACATGACAGGAGACAAAAGTAAGTTTATTACCTTTACTTAGTATGGTGGAAATAGTGTTAGATTTTGAAATGATGCTCCATGTCTAATCAAAGGAAAAGGTTCTATTAAACTTACAGAGAAAATTTCATGTGAGAATGAATATTATGTTGAAGGATTGAACTACAATCTATTGAGTGTGTCATGGTTAGGTAATGTAGGGTGCAAAGTAGAATTTGGAAACAAAACTACCAAAACCTATGTCACTGATGGAAATCTGATAGGAAAAGGAGAACAAACTAGGAGTAATCTATTTCACCTAGATATGGAAGATGTATCCTATTTTGTTGTTAGATTTGATGAAGATTTGATGAAGTGTGGCTATGGCATAACAGGCTATATCATGTCAACTTTGATAATCTGATCAGCATCAGCAAAATGAAGAAAGTCAAAGGTTTGCCAAAATTAAACAATGTCAACTAGGAAAGATGACCAAGTCAAGTTTCAAAAGCAAAACCTACACTTCCAAAGAAGTACTAGAGTTAGTGCATACTGATTTATGTGGCCCAATAGAAGTGCAAAGATATCAAGGAGATAGATACATAATGTTGTTTGTTGATGACTACTCTAGGATGATGACTACCATGTTCTTAAAACAAAAATCTAATGCATTTCAAATGTTTAAGTGGTATTTGGCTAGGGTTGAGAAGGAAATAGGAAAGAGTCTGAAGTGTCTAAGATAAGACAGAGGAGGAGAGTTTACATCAAAAGAATTTGAGACATTTTGCGATGATAAAGGAATCAAAAGACAAACATCAACACCAAGAACTCCCCCACAAAATGGCATTGCAGAAAGAAGGAATAGATCAGTGATAGACTATGCTAGAACATTAATGATGGAGAAAAATGTTTCTCTAGAGTACTAGAGAGAAGCTATAAGTACAATTGCCTACACCCTGAATTGAGTACAAGTCAAGAGAGGTACAAATGCAACACCTTTTGAATTATGGTATGGTCACTCACCCAATGTAAAACATTTCAAAGTATTTGGTTGTAAATGCTATATTTTTAAAGATATTAGAAATGGCAAGTTTGATTCAAAGAGTGATGAAGGCATATTCCTTGGATACTCCACTAGAAGTAAAGCATATAAGTGTTTGAATACTAACACTAACAATATTGTGGAGAGTGTAAATGTAAATTTTGATGAGCATGCAGAAGTTTAAGATGATAAAACGAAGAAACTAGAAGACTACAAATCCTTTGTATACTTCTATGAAGCAATGCCTACTGAGGATGAAGCTGCCAATCAAGTTGGGAATCAACAAAAAATTTCAATATCAACTCAGTCACAACCAGTGAATGTTGAGTTGAATTTAAAAGCTAAGTTGCAGAATGAAGATAATGCACATTCTGATTCAAGAATCAATACACATGAGAGAGATGATGAAATATCAAAAAGAGATGTGCACAATGACTCTAAAGCTAAAAGATCAAACATGGAAAGAAGGATAGAACCAAGGTTATCCAAGTATGTGAGAAGAAATCACCCTACTAAACAAATCATTGGGGACAAGGAAGCTAGACTAATGACAAGGAACAGACTAAGGAATGAATCATACCTGTTGGGCAAGATCGAACCAAAAACAGTGAAAGATGCACTGCAAGATGATAATTGGCATAAAGATATGGAAGAATAGATAGATCAAATAGAGAAGAACAAAACCTGGACCTTAGTTCCAAGACCAGCTGATAAGAATGTGATTGGTACCAAATGGGTTTTTAGAAACAAGCTAGATGAGAATGGTGAGATCACAAAAAATAAGGCCAGACTAGTCTACAAAGGTTATGCACAAGAAGAAGGACTAGACTATGGGGAAACATTTTCCCCTACTGCAAGGATGGAAGGTGTAAGAACACTACTTCATATGCTACCTACAAAGGTTTCAACATCTACCAAGTGGATGTAAAGTTTTCTTTTCTGAATGGTATACTAGAAGAAGAAGTTTACATAGAACAACCAAAGGGATTTGTTGATGACAACAACAAGGATATGGTTTGCAAACTACATAAAGCACTCTATGGTTTGAAGAAAGCCCCTAGATCATGGTATGAGAGACTGCACAAATATCTTGTGAAGATAGGATTTGAGAGAACAAATGACAAGAACAACTTGTATATCAAGGCAGAAAAAGGTAAAGATATTTTGATATTTGAAATCTTTGTTGATGATATAATATTTGGAGGTAAAGATGCCCTTTGCAAAGATTTTGCTGATAAAATGAAACATGAGTTTGAGATGTCAATGTTTAGAGAAATAAAATTGTTTGTTGGATTGCAAGTACATCTACTGAATCATGGCATATTTGTGACCCAACCAAAATATATCAAGGAGATACTCAAGACATTTGGCCTAGAAGATTCAAAACTAGTCAGTACACCAATGGTAACAAGACATAAGTTATCTAAGAATGATGAATCATCTTAAGTAAATTAGACAATGTATAGATATATGATTGGAAAGTTGCAGTATGTTTTGCATAGTAGACCAGACATTACATTAGTTGTTGGAATAGTGGCTAGATTTTCAGCAAACCCAAGAGAAAATCATCATGGTAGTAAAAATAATATTGAGGTACCTAAAAGGAACTGAGGACTTTGGATTATACTACAAGAGGAGTGAAAAGTTTGAGTTGAAAGCCTACACTGATGCAGATTAGGGAGGTAATATTGATGATAGAAAAAGCACCAGTGGAGAAGCACTCTTCTTAGGTAAAAGATTAGTTACTTGGACTAGCAAAAAGCAAAGTTGTACCTCACAATCCATAGCAGAAGCTGAGTATGTTGTTGTTGCTATCAACTACACCAATATTGTATGGATCAAACATTTGTTGCAAGGTATGAAGGAAGAGATGACTAAACTTGTGATACTCTATTGTGATAACACAAGTGCCATCAACATATCAAAGAATCCTGTGATGCAAGCATAAACAAAGCACATTGCAATTAAGTATCACTATGTAAGAGAATTGGTGGAAGAAAAGCAAGTGAGGGTGGAATATGTTAGTGTTGGTGTAAATAAGTATTTACTTAATACACTTACTTAAGTTTACTTAGGTCAATGCATTATTTAATTATTTTGTATTATTTTATTATTATTTTAGGTGAGACACTTAGGAGTTTGTGTACTCTCATTGAGTTACGCAACTCTAATTATGCACATGGTATCTACAACATAGGTGTGCATCATTCACTGAGTTGTCATGTTGACAACACAATTATCCGCACTCCTCATTTAGCACATGTTGTCTATACCACTGATTTCCATGCTACACCATTGTAGGCTTATTCTCACATCATCACACTTAATCCTGTGCTCAATGGAGGATAACCCATATCTAGTGGACATGTGCCTGGTTGTATGACATATCATGATGCTAACTTCTATGCATTCTAGAAGCTCTCCTCAGGCCTTTATATATAGGCACTCCTAGTGTACTCTCAAGTTGGCTAAGCTTTCATATTGAATGAATATCATCATTCTGATCATACTCTATCTATTTTGGCCTACTGTGTGCTTGTGTTGATTTCTTTGATTCTTGGGTGAATTTTGGCCTAAGCCAAATTCTTACATGGTATCAGAGCTGAGGAAGATTCTCATCATATAGTCGTTCGAGACCGTTCATGCTTCAACACCTCAACACGAATCTAGAGGATCTGCAAAAATTGGGAGCGTCTAGAGCTAGATCTGACCTCACCGTTGCATCTAGAGCATCAATTCGGTGAAGATCGACTATAAATTTGCCTACACTGGGTGAAAGTTGATCATGAGGCAAAAAAAATTTGCAAATCGAAACCTGAAGGCCCTGATTTGCAGTTTGGGTATGATCTTTTTTAGATCTAATTAATTTGATTTTTGGATCTAAATTTCTCTGTAATTTATTTTCCTATCTGGGTATTTTTTGAATTTATTTTCGAAATTAGTAGGTCAGGTAGAGAAAAAAATTTGGCCGAACCAGGCAGTGACACCCTGGCTCGGTTCTGTAATTTGGTGGGATTATTTTATATTATTTTGTAAGGTTTTATTATAATCTGCGGGCAATTATTCCAAATCTGCGCACTGGTCATACTGCGAATACGGGCTTATCTACAAGATAACCCGGCAGCATGAAATTTCCACAGGTGGCCCAAGCCAACAATCCTATGGCCAACATCTCCAGTGATCTTATCTTATGTCAAAGCTTTTGTGGCCTTTCCTTATTAAATAGGTCACATAGTAATCCCGCAAACCATGTCGGATATTACCAAGTCAAAAATTGACGATCACAAAAAAATGGGTGACGACTGAAGATTCTAGCATGTCGAAGAATATTCCAGTTCGCTGCCTTTCAAACCTCATGCATAGACAAGACACATGATGCATGTCCATTCACCCATGTGGCAACCAACTATAGCAGAGCCCGCACCACGTGGTGCCTAGTGATTAGCCCATGTCGCATTTAGACACGCCAACTGCACAGTCAACAATTACGTCACCCGCTGACTCATCTAACACGCCAGCACCAGCAGGACTGACCAACCCATTTGCCAAAAAAGTAGCCAAACACCACATCAATGACACATGTACCTACCATGCAATTTTTTTTATGCATTCCGTACGGATCCGTATAGTACAACATGACACATCATCGTGTAAAATTTTTGCTGACATCATCATTTTTATGAGCTTAAAATTGATAGTCATTTGACCATCATTACAAGCCAAATTAGAACTATTGTGATGGTCATATGACCATCAAATTTAACCCCTTCATTCGCTGATGCAACCCCTCTCTAGATTGATTTTGTTTTTTGCAGTTCGACTTCGGGAGGCCATAACTCGAACATCTAGACTCCAATTTAGGTGCAATCTTTTTTGAAATTAGGTAGAATTTCCAAAAAATTTCAGTGGTGCAGCTATTTTCTATTTTTGGTGCAAGGATTGTTCAAAAATTACATTTTTTGGTGATTGTACCTACATAATCCTGCATTTTGCAACTTCAAATGCCCCATACGGGCACATCTGGAGTCAAAAACATGTTCCTTTTTTTTGAAAGTGCATTATTTTTTGTCTACTTTCCAAATCTACTATCAGATTATAGGTTTGTGTGGAAAAAAGTGTCACTTTCAGCAAAAGGGCCTTTCTTTACTTTGTAATGCTTCAGAATTGTAGCACATTGTAAAGTTTCATATTTGTACTCCATTAAGAGGTTGTAACAAGAAAAATCAAAAGTCCATGAAGGCCAAAATTGGCAAGTGGCCCATTGTAATTGCACTACTGATAAAGTTCCCAAAGCATCTATTTTGGGGGGTTTCTTGATTTAGTGAAAAGGGGGGGTGTTCTCGGTGTTGTATTCTCTCTTTTCTACACTTTTCTTTCATTTTCTGCATTATGGGAAATATTAATTTTCCTAAATTAACTCCTCGTAACTATGCTAAATGGTCAATAAAAATGTGGTATCACTTAATGCATAATGGAGTTTCACAATATGTAGATGGTACTCTTCCTAAACCAACAGGTGATAAAGTATTAGAAAGTGAAATTTCAGCATGGGTAGCAATGGATAGGAAAGCCTTAGGTGATATATGTTTGGGGGTAGATGATAAGATCATGTATCAAATCAAGAAGTGTTCTACATCCAAGGAAGCTTGGGATACCCTCGAAAACCTTTATGGTAAAGTGTTTGAAGAGGATGTTTTCAAAATCAAAGATGAGCTTGTCTCCTTAGATCCTAAGTCATATGACTCCATACAGGATTTCATCATCAAATTGAATGAACTAAGGATGAAGCTTACTAATTGTGGGAGTTCTATCAAAGATGACAGACTGATCTATCTCATTCATAACAAGTTGCCATCGAAGTATTCCACATTTGTATCTTCTTTTAACACCTCAAAGACTACCTTAGGGTCTACCTATAAGAAAGTCACTTTTGATGAATATGCTAAATTGTTGGATGATGAAGAAAAGAAGTTGAAATCAATGGGGATTCTCAAATCACCTCAGTCCAAAGCATTTGTGGCCAACAATGAGCGTTTTCAAAATTCAGCTGGACAGTCTTCAAATAAAGGAAAGGGTAAGAAGAAATGGAAGAAGGAAAAATATGAGGATGCAGAAAAGACAACACCTCAATCCAATCAATAAGGAAAGTCCTCAAATTCCAACAAGAAGGGGGACAACAACAATAAGGAGAAGAAGAAGTGCGCTTATTGCAAGAAATTGGGTCATGAAGAGCATGAGTGTTATCTTAAAAAGATTGATGAATTAACCAACATCATGAAGAAACATAATGTTCCATTGCCTAATGCTTATAAGGATAAAGGGTCTTCATCAGATTCCAAGGGCAAAGGGCAAGCACTCATGGCTAATTCAAACTCTTCAAAGGATTGGATATTTGACTCAAGTGGCTCATATCATATGGATTCTTCAAAGGAGGATTTTTCTTCAATAAAGTAGTCCAAGGTACTACACATCTTCATGGGAAATGATAGTAAAATGGAAGTTGAAGGGAAAGGAAACGTGGAATGGAAGATGGAGAGTTTCAAAATGTTCTCTATGTTCCAAACCTAAGTTCAAATCTCCTCTCAATCTACCAAATCACTCACCTTGAAGATGGACATAGAGTTGAATTCCTTCCAAACTCAGTAAAAGTGCATAGTCTTAAAGACGATTCCTTGGTTGCAGTGGGGAAAGTGAATCATAACAAAAGGTTGTACTTTTTCTCTCATTTTGTACCCAAGTTTTCTTCAAAGGCCTTGTCATCTCAATCACATTCAAACATGCAATTATGGCATGAGAAGTATGGTCATCTTGACTACCACTACCTTCAGCAACTTTGCACATACCACATGGTGAAAGGTCTACCTAAAATCAACTTTTCTAAGGGTGAATGTTCAACAGATTTAGTGGATATGCATCCAAAGGGGAATTTATAGAGAGGGAAGTCTTCAAGAGCACCAGGTGTTCTACAGATGGCTCACATGGTATTAGCAAGTCCTTTTGCATTCAACTAGGGTCACTACATACTTACCTTTGTTGATGACTTTTCAAGATACACTTGGGTCTATTTTCTTCATAATAAGAATGAAGTGTTGGACAAATTTCTAGACTTCAAGACTCGTGTTGAAAAGAAATCCATGAAAGCTATCAAAGTACTCCGAATGGACAATGGAAACATGGATGTGAATAGAAGACTTAAGGACTTTTGCAGATACGAGGGAATTGATCTTTAGACTTTGCTAGCATTTAGTCCGCATAAGATAGATGTTGCAGCTTTGAGGATCCGCACTCTTAATTCTATGGCAAGTTGCATGATTCATGCCAAGTCTCTAGATCCATCATTAGAAGTTGAAGCAATCTCTTGTGCCACTCACATTCTTAATTGTTCTCCTCATCCAGCCTTAGATGGCAAAACTCCTTTTGAGGCATGGTGTGGCAAAAAACCTATTGTGACACACTTCAGAGTCTTTGGTTGTCCTACATGGGCAAAGAGATCTTCTAGGGGATGCAAGGCATAGCCATCTCAACCTTGTACCTTCATTGGTTATGAAGATAGTGTGAAGGCATATAGACTTCTAGATCCTGAGACACATCATATCTTTGTGGAGAAGGATGTATATTTTGAGGAAAGTTCACCAAGCTTGTCCTCTACTCCTCTCTGCACATCATACAGTGTGGAAACTGATAGTGATTTCAGTGATAGTGCTTCAACAGATTTAGACATGTGCAGTTCTATTGATAGTTGCAGTGAGAGGTCACTTTATCAATTCATTCCACATGCATACATCACCACAGTGATAGGTCTAGAATAGCAAGGTACATCTAGTCTTCTAGATACAGGTTCAGTGATAGATTTGGGGGACAATATTGATGATCTACCTCTTCTTCTTGATGCAAAATTATCTTCTTTAGTTGTCATGAGGGCTCCACTAGACTCTCTTGTTCATTCTCTACATGATCAATCCTTACAGATTGCAGTGATTGTGGATACTTGTGATCAACACTTGCAGTAGGGTTCTTCATCAATTGTAGAGACAGATAGTTGTTTGGGACAGGTTCTTTAGCTAGTTGAGTAGGTTTCAGATACATCACTTATCCATGGGATTCTTTCCACGCACAATAGAAGCATCTCATTTGTACCCTTGGCATTGTTTCTTCCTAAGGGGAGGAACATCATTCTATAGTCTTGGATCAACTTCTTCATCGAAGCAGTCACTGTTCGACATTCTTCTTTGGGGGGGGAGCCTATCCTGTCTCTCTTCCTCTTTTCATCATTCTCTTATGTATATACTAGATGTATGTCATAATGGGGGGGGGGTCTTGATTACTCAATCCATCCATACATCATTTTATCTCTCTTTTTGGGGCAGGGTTTTTCCCATGAAGTTTTCCCTCTTTCCCTGCTTTATAAGAGATTGCATTTCCATTATGTACATGGTTACCTAACATGGCCTAGTAGCCGAGACCCATCCTAGATTTTGTAAGCTTAAGGGCATTCCCCTAAGTTGCACTTAAGGGGGGGTGTTGGTATAAATAAGTATTTACTTATTACACTTACTTAAGTTCACTTAGGTTAATGCATTATTTAATTATTTTGCATTATTTTATTATTATTTTAGGTGAGACACTTAGGAGTTTGTGTACTCTCATTGAGTTATGCAACTCTAATTATGCACATGGTGTCTACAACACAGGAGTATGCATCACTCCTCATTTAGCACATGTTGTCTGCACCACTGATTTGCGTGCTACACCATTGTAGGCTTATCCTCACATCACCGCACTTAATCCCATGCTCAATGGAGGATAACTCATATCTGCTGGAAATGTGCCTGGTTGTATGACATATCATGATGCTAACTTCTATGCATTTTAGAAGCTCTCCTGAGGCCTTTATATACATGCACTCCTAGTGTACTCTCAAGTTGGCTAAGCTATCATATTGAATGAATATCATCATTTTGGCCATACTCTATCTATTTTGGTCTATTGTGTGCTTGTGTTGAGTTCTTTGGTTCTTGGGTGAATTCTAGCCTAAGCCAAATTCTTACAGTTAGCTCAAAGGAACAAATTGCTAACATCTTCACAAAAGTATTACCTAAAGATGCATTTGAGTATCTTAGAGGTAAGTTAGGGATGATACCCCTATCCAAGGTTGTTTGAACAACAATAAGATTTCCCTACATCAAATGAGTTGAATGTTGAAATGTTATAAATTGATACAGAGGATACTTACTTTAGGTTTTTGCCTGAAGTAACTAAAGTGCTGAAATTCCAAACAAGTCACAAGCAAGGTGACAGAGGGAGAAATTGGAGTACTTGAAAATGCTACACTTGCATGTTAAGATGCTAAAATAGTATGTATTTGACATTGTTGTCAAAGAGGGAGAAATAGTAGAAACTAATCAAATCTACAAAATCAAATGGACAAAGGGAGAGATAGCAGAAACTGATCAATGCATACAAAGAAAGGAAAATGTGCAAAGGGAGAAATGGCACATTTAAAGGAATAGATTGTAAGAGGGAGATGTTAAGAAGAGCTAAGCTGATCAAAGTAGTAAGCTACAGAAAAGAGGGAGTCATACAAGAACTTATCAGACATGTAAAAGGAGAAGAAATAATAGAAAGGAAAGAAAAAGGAAACAATAGCTAAGAGGGAGAAGCAGAAGCAAAGAAATTAGGATAGAAGATCAGAGATGTGAAAATTGATGGTAACACAATTTCTTTTTGGCATTTGATTTACTATTTAAACCTAGTTAGCATTTTGATAACTTGGTTGATCAGTTTGGTTTGCCATCAATGCCAAAGAGGGAGATTGTTGGAAATCTGATTGAAAAGATTATTATTGAAGAAAGAAGATTGATTGCAAAGATGGAGATTGTTGATAAAGAATGTTTTCAATCATTGTTTTTTCAATGATGTCAAACCTTCTATTTTTTGGAATGACAATTTCTTATAAGATCCAAGTACTATCACTTTGTTGATTGATGAAGAGGATTTAATCAACAAGATGTAACAAAAGCACCTAAGGGAAAGGTTGAGTTATGGTTTTGTAATGAAGTGCAAGGATCAGTTAAGACAATGATAAAATGATGTATTGATAATATACTTGAAGATAAAGAAGTTGGCCACACTTAGAAACTTTAGAAGTATAAGTTGTAACAAGGCTGTCTGTAAAGCTTGACTAAGTTCATTAGTGGATGCTGAGTGAAACAGAAGAAGCTGAGCAAGTTTAGGTGCCGAGCAAGTAATAGGTGTCGAGCATCAAAAAACTTAGTGGATGTTGAGTGAATCCACAGTAGGTGTTGAGCATTAGTAAAATGTAGTTGGTGCCGAGTAACATAGTATGTGTCGAGCACTAGAATTTCAATAGTGCCGAGCTGCTACATTATTGGAAAAGTCAAATTTTCCAGATATGAGCTGACAAGTTTGTTACCTTAAATTTTGTGAACCAAATAGAGGATAAGGATGATGAGTTGGAGTCACAAAATTTTACGTAAACCATTTTTGAGTGAATTTAGGAGGATTCTTCATGATGTTTCTAGAAGAAACAAGATATGGGTTAGATTCATTGAATCCTACCTAATCAATTCGAACTAAAAGAAAGAGCGAGAAGATTTGAACGGGAAAAGGATTTCAGAATTCTATTTAAGGAGTCACAAGCCAAGAAGCAAGAGTTGTTGGGGTGCCAAGTTGTAAAATTGTTGAAGGATGTAAAGGAGAAGGCATTAAGAAGGAAGAACAAAGCATAGAGACTCTGCTTTGATAAGTGTCCATATAGGAGATTGCACTAGTATATTGGGCATGAAGACTCAAAGAGACAAAGCTTGAAAGGAGAACAAGCTTTCAGAGCCACAGAGACTATAAGCCAAAAAAGTTAGAAGAGTTGAACTAAGATCTAAAATCTGCAAGTTAAGTTGTGAGTTGTATCAAGTCAAAAGCCCTTATTGTTACTCTCTAACAATTGTATCAGTTAGGGTAAAATCCTATGGACTTAGGTTGGTTTAATAGCCATTTGTAAATCCTTTAATAAGGTGGCATTCCGAGTGAATGTTCTAAAGTCCTCTAACTAGGCCCACTTCTAATAGGTTGGTTAAATCCTTTAACCAGGTAACATTTAATAGTGTGTTGTAGCCTTTAACAAGGAAAGCCTTTCATAGGGCATCACTTCAGAAGAGTGAGAATTAAGTAGGATGTTACTGGTGGTTTTTCCCAAATTGGGTTTCCATGTAAATCACTGTGTCATGTGTTGATTCTTCATGTGTTATTTTTGCATGTTGATTTTACAGTAACTTGCTAAGTAGGAAATTTTAAGCTTGGATGCATGAATGGTTTAATAGGCTCACTATATTTTGTGAAAAAGTTTTATTAGGACATTTGGACCTTGAATAACTGATTCACCCCCCCTCTTAGTTATTCTAAAGCATTTCTAACACATAGTACACTGTAGAAGTTTTTGGTTTTCAGTATGGATGATAAAAGAAAACAAATAAAAAAGAATGAGTGTCACACAATGCACTACTTAGACATGTTTAATTTTCAACATGAATGATCAAATAACACAAATTAAAAAGCACAAGTTGTTGGAAATATTCAAGACTATGCTAAGTCATTGAGAGAGGAGGGGTGAATCAGTACCTTCTAAAACTTCTACCAAATTTCAATTCTTAATCCAATAAACCAATTAGCATTTAATTCATTACATTTGATCTAATTGCATGCATGAGAAACTAAAAACATGAAAGCATCCATAACACTTGAACACAAAGATTTGGTGACCCAGAAACCTTCCAAATAGAAAGTAAAACTGGGGTGGGGATGATACCCACAAACTTTAGTATTGCAGCATAAACTTGGCCTGTTAAGGCTTACATTGATCACTTCTGATGATCTGCCCTATTAGGAGCAAATAGGACTGCTACGTCCACCTTGTGAGATGATTTACAAACATACAATGAAGTATGTACTTAGTAAAGAGATTTAGAAAAGACAATTAGGTCTATGTTATTAGAGGATTTTGACTAATTCACCCATTAGGATGAAGCAATAGATCTCTAATTTTCAACTGAGTTTTCTGATAGAGATTCCTTAGTGTACTGATCACTTTTCTATGATTAATTTGTCATTGCTACTCCTTGTACTGTTATGGCCTTTATAATTCTTTATCTATTGCATTCACAATACATATGCTTACACATTTGCATTCTTGCACTTTCTTGCTCTTCCATACATTGGATACGATACAATACATCACATATATATACCAATCCAATTTACAAAATTACAAAGTTGGCCATGACACAAGTTAACACAAATATTACATAGTCAACCCACATGAAGATACTCGGGTTCTAAAGACTGACTCGGTGAGGTTTTGATACATGACATCCACTATCACTTCTTGGCATCGTCATGCTCTTGGTTGATGTAGAAGCTCGGTCCATACTGATCACTTTCAAATAGTCTTGAACTCAGTCTACACTAGTGACTCAGTAGATATTGTGCAACTTGGTAAACACTAAATCACTTGGTTACCATGAAGTAGCTCAATTAACACTAGGTTCGCATCACCTTAACTATGAACTTGATAGATACTACAATGCTTGGTAAACATAGGCTTCGCATCACATGAACTATGAACTTGGTAACCACTGATAAACTTGGTATAAATTGAAATGTATAGTTTGAATTGTTAGACTTCACACTAACTAAATCTACTCAGTAACCACTAAGATTAGTCCAAAAGGCTTGGCAACAACTGTAGAACTCAGTGGCTACTAAATTATATGACAAACACTATAAATTGTTTAATGAGCTCAGTAGCTATACAAAATTTGAATAAGTGTGTTTCACTAATAACATACTTGACTAATATGTCAACACAAGTATCATATAGTACTTTAGTTAGTAGTTCTTGGTGTTTATGAATTTCACAAAAAGATTCACTATAAGAATTTTCTATATGGGAAATAAGAAATAGTAGGTTTATGTGACCTCCTATAAATATTTTAACTCCATTAAATAGGTTTATGTCTCAATTAGATTTATCCACTACTTCACTAAAACAAAAAGCATTAGCAATAAAAATGTCATGAAAGCCCCCCTTAGTGTTGATGAGGAAGTGTACACGATGGAAAGCCAACTGAAAATCAATTATGTGGCACTTTATATAATCATATTTAAAAATAATATGCTAGAGAATGAATGCTTACACATTTTATATCAAGAGGAGGGCAAATAAGACACATACCAAGTTGTCATTCAAACCTTAAATCTAGTTGACAAAAACATAAAATAAAACCTTTATGAAAGTACATACTAATGTGGTACTACATTTTAATGTATTTAAAAAATAGATAAGATGTACGAGGACTCAAAAAATGTATAATGTAAATATTATATTCATGATTATTGTCATATAAGAGAAACATCGCCACTATATAGAGCTCAAAACACCATGCAGATTTGAAAAATGTCACCCAAGAATATAAATGTATGAGCCAAAATGAGCCTCTCAAAGTTATAGATATGAGAATTATGTAAAGGTGTCCATTGAGAAATATAAAATTGGAAAAAAAAAAGTACATAATTAAGCAAAACAAATAACATTACTAGATAGAGCACACACAAATAAGCACACTTAAAAAATCTCTAAAAAACACATCATTATGATTGAGAAACAACCTCATGAATTGGAGGGAAAAAATAAAATAACTCAGAGGATAAGGGTAAAAATTTGGGGGGAAATGATGATGTTAGAATGATTCCATATTTATTTGTTACTAGTTGGGCACTAACTGGGTGAACATGGTGACATGGTGTTGATTGAGAAAATAAAATAAAATTCAAAGGAACAATCTTCAAGTTCATGTGGTACTTTGTGTTTGTTTGTTTTTTAAGAAGTTACCTCCATAAGGGTTAAGGTTCCCATGAAAAAGATATTTCATTTTTAAATTTTTTTTAAACAAACGCCTTCTTAAAAACAAGCTTTTTATAAATCCTAAAAACATTATCTACACAAGGGGTTTGTGGGACCTATCTACTACCCCATTAGCAAATTCCAAAATGCCTCAAAAAATACATAATTATTAGAATAGGAAGTGCCTTAAGTAAAAATAGGGTGTCTTGGCCTTTTTTAACACAATTATGGTGTTTATTTTACTCCAAAATATTCTAATTTTTCCCTTATTCCTACCAACCTCTCAAATTTAACCCTATTTCTATTTAAGTATGCTCTAATACCATATTTAAAAAAATAAGGTATCTTGAAACAAAATACTCTTCACAAATTAAGAATGACCAAAATGAGAAAATTCCATTAGGAACTGTCACTAAAATGTACAATGAGGTGTCTTTCAAAAAAGGCAACCAAAAAGAGGTAAGAAGTAGGAGTCAACATTTGATTAGCCCTCCAAGTCTAAACTACATGTAGGACTTTATGGACAAGCATTGGGACATTTAGTGAATCTACATGAGGTGATAGAAAAGTTTCTCTAACCTCCCATAAGATGCCAAGAGAATATATCAACCCTCTAAGTCACTTTAACCATAATGTGAGTAGGACTCAACTAAATAGGCTAAAAGAAAACTTGATAGCCAAGAAAAATTTTTGCACTACCACCTTCTTGAGGAATTACACACAACATAGATTAATGAATTTTGTTATTAGGCCATGACTATATATGGTCTACTATTTTCAGTAGCACCTTCTAATTAATTTGCAAAGTAAAAATCATCTAAGATTCTAAAGTTTGAAAAAAATATTTTAAAATTAATTTCTCTTTTTTCATTGGTCAATATAATTTGTCCAAGGGTTTAATTTATATTTCAGTTAGAAAAAATAGAAAAATTAAAATTCCAAACTTCCTTTTATCTCCTTACAAAAAAATAAATTCCAAAACTTTCTTATAATTCACAGTTGAACTTCATTTATTTTAAGGCACCACTCCTTGTGTAGTTGCTATGATTTCCTAATTCTCGCTCCACATATGTATGACTCTATGTGCATGATGCAATCACCCTTTCTCCTTGTAGTCAATGAGTCAACCATGGAAGCAATAATCGTCCTCTTTCCCTTCTTGGTGAAAGCCTTATGATTGACCTCCCTTGAACTTTTTGGCCAACCTTTAAAATCACACACTAAGAGCATGTTCCCATGCCACTACTTAGCTTATTTTGGGAAGGAGTGGCTGCTCATCAATTATAGGAAATAATTATGGATCTTGTGGCCCCATGAACATATATTTTGCTGCTTATTTTTAAGTAGGAAACTTAATTTATGAATTAATTAATTATATAATACTTTTACAGAGATGAAATTATAAATAAAATATTTTTAAAAAGAAGGGAAAAAATTTTGTGGAGCCATGTCATGTTTTTGATAATAAGCAGTGACTGCTTATTTTCAGAACCTTCTCTTTTTGCATAGCTTATTTTCAATTGCTAAGTAATAGCCGCTCCACTAAAATAGCTAGAGATTTTATATTTATCCTTTATAGGAACTTTTAATTTATCATGAGAACACTAAACTGCTTGCACAAAATGTACTTAAGGAGTTGCATTGGAACACAAGATAAGGGGAAAATTAAGCTTCAAAAATAAATTCAACTTTGACTATTAAAAGTTTAGGAATCAAGCCTTAGTGTGCAATGTTTAAGCCATCTAAAACCATTGGTAAGAAATAAATATTCTTCTCCTAAACAACAAGTAAATATTCTTCTCAAAAATAACAAGAATCTTTCATCTCTCCATCAACACACTTTTTGCTCCATTACCAATCTACCCTCTTTGTAATTTTCTGGAAATTTCTATTTACTTTTGCTCATGTTCTATTCTCCACTGCTAGTAATGATTCAAAATCTGGGTTTGAGAGATCTTAGGTGAGAAAGATTTGATTGTTTAAGTTATTCCTTATCTTTCAAAAAAAAATGAAAGAAAGAGCTCTTGAACCAAAATTTTCTTGGTTCCTTGCAACCATAATGCAATCATTGAGAATAGAGTTAAACTTTTGAGAAAACCTTGTGAATTCAATGATTAGTATGAAAAGTCCTCTCTCTATAGTTGTTGTGATAAGGTTATCCCTCAATTGATCAAAAACAAAAACAAAAACAATAGTTCTCCAGACACAGACATAAATTGTACTAATTTTTGCATCATCACAAGATCATACACAACATGGGTGAGATTTGGGAATTCTATTCATGCTAAAGTTCAATTGAAATTTTTCCGTGAGGCAATTGTTTGCACTACCTGTAGGATAACATGAAAGGTTTCATGTTCAATCCCCTTCTCAGAATTTGAGATTCCACCACCTTTGCATCATGGTTCCCCAATGCTTTGTTGGGCATAAACTGGATGGCTTAAACATCACACATGCTTGATTCCTAGACTAAACATGTTTAATTGTCAAAGTTGACTTAGGTTTCAAGCTTAATTTTCCCCCATAGTGTGTGATGTTTAAGTGTGGCGGACATAAACTTCTACAATGCTTGATAGAGTGGCACAGGTTGATAGGGCAAGTAAGAAATAATTCAAGAGAATTTTATTAAATTTTAAAATAATATAGTTCATCTAAAGAAAAAAGTTGAAAGGCGCTAGCTCGTCTGGTTGAGAGCAGATGCTTGAGGCTGTGGGCTACCCCCATGGTCATGAGAGAGAGACCAAGGGGGATACCTCTGTAGTTTTTTTAAAAAATAGTTCATCAAAAAAAATTAATGTTAAAATATAATTTTAAAAAATAATTATATAAAGAAAATATTTAAAATATGTCGCGACTCTTCTTTTTGATATTACAACAAAATTATTTTTTAAGTTCATGAATATATTTTTATTTTTTATTTAATTTTATTATTTTACTTATAAAATAATAATAATAATATATTAAGTCTTTATTTTATTTTATTTTAATTAAACTTAATTAATATTAAGGATTAAAACCAAAAAAATAAAAATTATGTAACATTTCAACTTGTTTGTGATACACACACACACACACACACATAAAGACTTAAAAAGTAAATTTTGTTAAAATATTTATTTATATATTTTAATTTTTGTATTAAATATAAGTAGATCACAAAAAAAATCAGTTACATCAAAATGTACAAAGTAAGAGGTCAAGCCTCAGAACAAGAGTTCTACATAATCAACTATCAACTGGTCCTATACATAGATACATAGGGGGAAAACAAGTAGTCCAACATGCTAATGTAAAATGTTTTCATGGGTGTCAACCCAAGCATCCATTCCAAATTCCCTTCCATTCATACAATGCTCTTTTGCTCCTAGATTTGGGCAAGTAGAAGTACCAAAGAGAGTTGACATGGTCAATTATGGAATCATTATATCCAATGATATTGTAAATGTTCTTTTATTTTATTTTGGATAAAATGGTTCCATCTGGCCATTTACAATTCAAGTATCTATGAGAGTCGACATGAGAGGTAGTAGAAAGGTCTTTGGTAGCTTTTATGATCATATTGTAAGTTTTTTTCTGGGAGGTCAGAACATCAAACTTATTTTTAAGGTCCTCCTAGCTGATTAACCTGCCATGTTCAAAAAGATTAGCTAGTTGAGAGATGCCTTTATTATTCCAATGCCTAGCAAAGCAACCTTGGGAGATGGTGAGGGGTTTAACAAATAACTGCAAGTTCCACCAAATGGATCTTTCACCATAAAGTTGCTTATCATCATGGTAGGCCTTGTTAATAATATATTTCCTAACGTGATTCCAAGCTTTCCAAATGGATCTAAATATAGTTGATCCTTGCACAACAATAGGTAAGTTTCTAATAATCAAATCACTAAAGTGTAGATCCTTCGAAGGCTTTGCATTTTTTGGGAACCCCCTTTTGATGTTGTGTCTAACAAAAAAATTTCATGGAGCATTACCATCCATAGAGTAAAATATCCATTTGGTGGCAAGGGCTATCCCTTGGAGCTTAAGATTCTTCAATCCCAAAATCCTAAGGAGTTTATTAGAGTGACACTAGTTCCATTTAACAACACATGCAACTTTTCATTTCCTTTGCCATCAGACCAAAGAAAGTTCTTGACAACCTTTTGGATTTCCAAAATTTGGTAATTATTGAACATCCAAGTTGAAGAATAGTATATATTGTACAAAGAGAGAATTTTTTGGCAGACTTGTACTCTGCTAGCCAGGGATAGGGACCTATTGTGCCACTTATCCAACTTCTTAGTAATTTTCTCTTTAACCCAAGACCACGTATCCTTCAATGAGGGATCAACAGAAAAAGGAATGCCAAGATGTCTCAAAATTTTATGAGGACCTCCCCATTGGTAATCATAGTTATTAAACTAGTCAGGGGGTTGTTCATCCAATCCAAGACATATTTTTGGAGTGGGATAGACGAGCACTAGAAATAGTACAAAAAATATTGAGTTTGGTTTGTAAAGCTTCAAAGTTATCAACAACAACTTTAGAGAGAATAGCAATATCATTAGCAAAATGACAATTTATAAGCTCATCATCACTAGGGAGAGATATTCCCTTAACAATAGGGGAGATAGAGTTATCTCTAAGAAAATAATAAAGGGCATCAGAAGCAATAACAGAGAGGGTAGGAGTTAAGAGGAAACCTTGCCTAATAGATCTACCAAGAGGGAAGGATTTAGAGAGGGGGCTATTGACATCAACTTGAGAAAAAGAATCCTTGAGTAGCATATTAACAGAGTTATAGAACACATTTGGAAATCCAAAAGCCTCAAGAATCATAGAGATAAAGCTACATTCCACTCTGTCATAGGCCTTTTTCAAATCCAAAAGAAACATAGTAGAATTCTGCTAAGAGTAGTTGTCCCAATTCATGGCCTCTGAGATTGTGATTAGATTTTCAAGGATATATCTACCCTTAATGAAGTCAGTTTGGGTAGAACAAATAAAATTGGACAGGATTTTCTCAAGTCTAAGAACAAGGATCTTGGCAAAAAAATTATAGGAGACATTAAGGAGAGTGATAGATCTCCAATTTTTAATGAGGGCCTTGTCCCCATCCTTAGGAATTAACTTAATAATACCCCTATTGATGGATCCACCCAAGGAACCTCTAGCCAAAGTTTTAGAATAAATGTCTTGAAGATCTTTACAGATCCAACTAATATTAGCTTTGTACAATTCCACGGAGAGTCCATCAGGTCTAGGGGCCTTGTCATTATTAAGGGAGTTAATGGCTTTTTCAATTTCCTCCAAAGAAATATCCTTAGATAGAAGGTCAACATCTATATTGGAGATCCTTTTAGGAATAAGAGGTCAACATTGATTTCTAAGGGAGGCAGCTTCTTCCGAATCCTCAGAGGTGAAAAGACTGGTAAATTTTGCAAAGGCCTTCTTAATATTGTCAAGATTAGTAACATCTTGATTATCAATAAGAATGCTTTCAATAGTTTCATTGGTTTTCTTATGCTTTATGAGGTTAAAGAAAAATTGTGAGCCCGTATCACCAAATTGTAGCCAATGAGCACAGGATCTGATCTTGACACCTTTAGTCTTAACCTGTAGGTGCTACCTAAGGGCCTCTTTAGCGTGAACCACTTGGGAGGTGAGGTTATATTCAAAGGGGTTAGCTTGGATGTTAGCTTCATCAATCTAGAGGTTAGAGGAGAGCTTCTTCTCAGTGAATCTATAACCTTTGGCCCTTTTTTGGCCAGTGGTTTTTAATAAATTTTTCCAAGAAAGAATATTTGTATTCCATCTTTCCATGTGAGTACTAGTAGGATAGTTATTTCTATTAATGATCAGTCTAATGATGTTGATGACCACCGAAACATCTTCATCTTTAAGAAGGCTAGTATTCAAGATAAATTTGGGATTGGAGCCTCTATTTTTCACAGGGGAGTTATTGAAGGTAAAATAAGCAAAAATATGATGGTGGTTAGAAAGGGAAGTGGAAGTAACAAGGATAGAATTTCCAAGTTAATTAGGAACCATAGAGAGAAAATTCGTATTGGCATAGAATCAATTTATGTAGAGTAAATTCTAGAGGGCACTTGTTGGAAATTGCACCATGTGTGCCATAAACTAGGATTGTTGTCTTTGTTTCTAGCCAAAGGGTCAAACAAATGTTTTGCATTTTTCATTCTATTCCAATGATTTTTTTCGATGTCCTTCCGAGTAAATGACAAACCACCCACTTTTTCCTCCTAGGATTCAATCATGTTAAAATCCCCACCCACCCTCCACATAATGCTAGGGAGTGCAACCAACCAATCCCAAAGGCTTGCTCTCTCCCTAAAATCATTTGAGGCATAGATTGAGCAAATGCCAAAAATAGTATTATTGTGGTTAATAGTGACCCAAACAAATCTATTGTAGGGGGAGATCCCATGACTAGTTATGTAATTCCTCCATTTTGAATTGACAAGGAGAGAAACTCTTCCCCTGCCCCTGGGGTGGCAAGTGTAGAATTTAATTGCATCTTTCCAGAGGAAGTTAAGATTGGAATCAAGAATGAAACCAACAACCTTAATCTCCTTTAACATCAAAAAGTCCAAGGAATTACAGGTATCAAGGTACTGCTTAATGATAAACTTTCTGTCTGGGGATTCAAGTCCCCTTATATTCCATGAGATACAATTCATGGGGAAACATGCGAGAAGGGGGGGAGGAGAACAATGATCAACACCTCCCATATTTGGAATTATAGTACCAGAGGGGGATTCCCCTTGCTTTTCACTGAATTTTTTTTTATTTTTTGAACCCAAAGGTCTCCCTTGCCTTTTAGATGTGAAGAAATTACATTTTAGATCATCCTCATTGTCAGAAATAGTCAATGACAAGATATCTATATCCATGAACTATTTGATGTGGAGAATAGCAGAATCAGAGCGGTGTTTACAAGTGAGAATGATTTCAAACACAGTCATCGCTAATTTCTTTGAAAATCTTATGAGGGGGGTTTTGTGTAGGGGTCAAGTCGATGTCTGAGAGTAACATAATTGAGGGTGAACTAATTTAAGAAATTGGAGAGATGGTCTAGTTGGGGATGTCCATGTTTGAAGCAAGTATAGGAATATGGGTCTGGGTATCCATACTAGAGGTATTATTTTTCTTATTGGTCCTTCTTTGATGCTTATTGTATTTCTTGGTGATGGCTCAAAATCCATCATTATGATCCTCATTTTCAAGAATCATAGAATTATTCAAGATTAATACAGGGGAAGGGGCAGTGGGGATGGATGGGGAGCTAGAAGCTAAGATAGAGGATTCCATCTTAGGAGACTCGAGGTGGAGGGTTTTTTTCATAGAGGAGTCCACATTGGGGTTAGAGGATTCAATTTTTTTTTAGGAGGCATGGATTTGGTGATTGAGGCTTTTTTCTTAAGGATAGGGTAGAATTTTCTCAAATGCCCTTCCCTTCTATACAAAAAATAGGCATTCAAACCACCAAGAACCTTAATAGGACAAGAGAAATTTTTCTCGATGATGTTTATGTTGATATCAACCAGAATCTCACAACCAAGATTTAAAGAGATGAGAATTTGGGCATCCATATGAGGAACTAACCTCATGATATCATCCATTCAGACGACCTTACCAAGAGGTTCTAATAATTGTGGTAAAAAATGCCATAGAAATGGTGGAATTTGTTTGACCGGAATCCACCTAGGGGTAGAGAGAGCAAGAACCTCATCATGTATGGCCTTGATAGACCAATCCAGAGCACAAAAAGATGTAGAACCCGTGGTCTAGTACTATTTTTTAAGGACTTCAGCCTAGGATTCATGATTAGAGAAGAAAATAACATATAACCCCTTTTGAATTTTTCTGTAAAAGGAAATGTGAAATCCAAGTTTCAAGTTCCAATAATTGTGGAACTAGTCATCTAAGAATTCCCTTTGAGGGCATTTATCTATTTCCACAGTAGAGAAGAAAATAGGAATTTCTTAATCTATTATTTTATTTCATTATTTCAACAAGCATTTCCAGATTTGGAGAGGTAGAGAAAGGTAAATCAACAACCCTAGGGATCTTACCAAAATCACAGACTCCATGACCACCAGACAAGCAAAACCTTGCACTCATGTCAACAAAAATGCCTGTGTTCACCACCACCTTGGAGAAGGATTTGGGTCAAGAAAGAAGAGAGTTAATGGTTTTGTTTGGGTTTGAAGACATTGTAGGTTTAACATCTTCCTTTGAAGCCCTAGGTGTAGGGGAGATAGGGAGGACAACCTTTGTCAAACGACAAAGAGAGGAAGGAGAATTAACATTCATTTCATATGCATTAAAACAAAGAGAGGACACACTTGGCACATAGCCGTCATCAGATAGATGCAATTTTCCTTCACCTCTTTTTCCAAAATTTGCCACCTTCCTTCCTTCACTGCCCAATCTTCATTTTCCCTATCTTCTCAACTATTTTCCTGGAAAATCATCTATATATTTTAATTGAATTAAATATGTTTGATATTATTATTTATTATGATATATGTCTCTGCTATTACTTCTATGTGATAGTGAGGTATTTGTAAGTGATTGCAAGTTTACTTTTAATATGCTTTTAGGTCTACAATATTCTATTTTAATTTTATGTTCACATTAAATCTTACTTTCTGGAGGTGTTTATGGTGTTTATTTTGGATTTAAATAAATATTCTAATTGAACTGGAATTTCACTATTTATTCATGCATATGCCTAAATTTTATTTTGTTTTAGTGGCTTTTTAAGGACAACCTTCTTGAATGATCCAAAACTAATGGTAGTTGCTTATATAATTTTGAACAAAGAGAAGACAATTAATGTAACAAAATACAAGCATTATAATACTTCTTACAATAATATAAAATCAATTACATAATTACAAGAAGAATACATATTGCATATCACTAGTGTTCTTAAAGCTCAACTTTGGTAATATCATGCAAATTCTAATTTATTTCCATTTGTAAGAGACCAATAATTATGATTATGTTTATAAAATAAGAATTAGAACAAAATAATGTATAACTATACAACAATCAAAAGATTATAGCATTAAAGCAATTTTTCAGTGATTTATCCTTGTATCTACCAATGAACAAGGCATACGATAGATGAGGTATGTTTTCCACAACCTAATAATCTAAATAAATGTTATTAGTCCCAGGGAACTAATGTTTTTAGTAGACCACCCCCCCCCCCCCCCCCCCCCCTTTGTGATTTTTATGAGGAATCATGTCATATCTACAATTGTGAAATGTTATATTTTAGATGCTAATTGCTAATTTCTCATTGGTCCATAGGAATTTTGGTGGGGTTTTATTGATTTTTCATGTACAAAAGAAAATGGAGATTTATTTTGGAAAATATGGTGTGATAGAGATAAGATGCATTTAATATGCATTTGAGATGTTGGAGAAGAAAATCAATGGACTAAATTAATAGTAATATCTAGATTTTGAAAGGTTCTAGGAGTTATGTTTATTTTTTCCATGTTTAGAATATACACACAAATGTATAATGGCACTGACATCGACTGATAAGATATTTGTCCAAAATCACCTTATCCAATTACATTCTCTGGGCTAGTGGTTTGCAAAAATCTCACTCCATCAAAAGCATTTGGACAACCCTTTCCATCCATAGGTGCTCAAAGGAGAAAAGCACCACACAAACTAACATTAGTTGTTGGCACTTGAATTTCATCGCCTTGCAGTTTGCATTTCGTACTTCCCCATCTTTTCTGCATTCTAATTGTTATGACTCACATCCATATGGCATTGGCTAATCTCACAAAATGTACCAAAGACAAAAAAAAAAAAAGTCAAACATGATTCTTTTTCAGATTCACGAAAACACAGCAAAATTTTCTCAAAAATTTTATTATTTTTTATCACAAAATATATAGATCATGAAGATCAAATGCTAAATTTTTTTTTAAAATTCATTGTGTTCTCATTTTTTTGAAATTTGGTCAATGGTGCAATTTGTAGGGAGGATAGCCATGCCCCATCAGTTGGAGTTAATGTTCCAATAGTAGTCAATAATAATTGTTGCACATGTGACAAACCTTGTTGAATTGTTGGCAACACAAGTTTAGTTTAGGTGAAAGAGTTTTAGTTTGAATCTGTAAGAATTTGACTTAGGCCAAAATTCACCGAAGAACTAAAGAACTCAACACAAGCACACAGTAGACCAAAATAGATAGAGTATGATGAGAATGATGATATTCATTCAACAACTGGATTAACCAACATGAGAGTACATTAGGAGTGCCTGAATATAAAGGCCTCAGGAGAACTTCTAGAATGCATAGAAGTCAGCATCATGATATGTCATACAACCAGGCACATGTCCACCAGATATGGATTATCCTCCATTAAACACGAGATTAAGTGCGATGATGTGAGGATAAGCCTACAATGGTGTAGCACGCAAATCAGTGGAGTAGACAACATGTGCTAAATGAGGAGTGTGGATAACTATGTTGTCAACATGATAACTCAGTGAATGATGTATACTCCTATGTTGTAGACACCATGTGAAAAATTAGAGTTGCGTAACTCAATGAGGGTTCATAAATTCCTAAGTGTCTCACCTAAAATAATAATAAAATAATGCAAAATAATTAAATAATGCATTAACCTAAGTAAAACTTAAGTGTAATAAGTAAATACTTATTTACACCAACACCCCCCCCTTAAGTGCAACTTAGGGGAATGCCCTTAAGCTTACGAAATCTAGGATGATATGCAATATGGGTCCCAACTACTAGGCCATGTTAGGTACCCATATACATAATGATATGCAATCTCCCATAAAGCGGGGAAAGAGGGAAAACTTCATGGGAAAAACCCTCCCCCAAATAGAGAGATAAATAGGATGCATGGATGGATGGAGTAATCAAGACCCCCCCCATTATAACATACATCCAGTATATACATAAGAGAATGATGAGAAAAGGTAGAGAGTAGGATGGGCTCCCCCCCCAAAAGAAGAATGTCGAGCAGTGACTGCTCCGATGAAGAAGATGATCCAAGACTGCAGAATGGTGTTCCTCCCCTTAGGAAGAAACAATGCCAAGGGTACAAATGAGATGTTTCTACTGTGTATGGAAAGAATCCCATGAATAAGTGATGTCTCTAAAACCTACTCAACTAGCTAAAGAACCTGTCCCAAAGAACTGTCTGTCTCTGCAACTGATGAAGAACCTTGTTGCAACTGTTGATCATAAGTATCCACAATCACTTCAACCTGTGAGGATTGATCATGTAGAGAATGAACAAGAGAGTCTGGAACCCTTGTGACAAATGAAGAAGGTAATTCTGAATCAAGAAGAAGAGGCAGATCATCAATATTGTCCCCCAAATTTGTCACTGAACCTGTATCTAGAAGACTAGCTATACCCTGCTATTCTGGACCTATCATTGTGGCTATGTATGCATGTGGACTGAACTAATGAAGTGACCTCACTCTATCTGTCAATAGAACTCCATGTTTCTGAAGCTGTTGAAGCACTATCGCTAGTGTCACTATCAGTTTCCACATTGTATGATCTACGAAGAGGAGTAGAGGACAAGCTTGGTGAACTTTCCTCAAAATGTACATCCTTCTCCACAAATATCTTATGTGTCTTTGGATCTAGAAGTCTATATGCCTTCACACTGTCTTCATAACCAATAAAGGTACAAGGCAAAGATGATTGTGCCTTGCATCTCCTGGAAGATGCCTTTGCCCATGCAGGACAACCGAATACTTTGAAGTGTGTCACAATAGATTTTCTACTGCACCATGCCTCAAAAGGAGTTTTTCCATTTAAGGCTAGATGAGGAGAACAATTTAGAATGTGAGTGGCACTGGAAATTTCTTTGACTTCTAATGATGGATTGAGAGACTTGGCATGAATCATGAAACTTGCCATAGACTTAAGAGTTCTAATCCTCAAAGCTGCAACATCTATCTTATGCGGACTGAATACTGAAGGAGTCTGAAGATCAATGCCCTCATGTCTGCAAAAGTCCTGAAGTCTTCTGTTCACATCCATGTTTCCATTGTCCATTCAGAGTACTTTGATGGCTTTCCTGGATTTTCGTTCTACATGAGTCTTGAAGTCTAGAAACTTGTCCAACACCTCATTCTTACTATGCAGAAAGTAGACCCAAGTGAACCTTGAAAAGTCATCAACTAAGGTAAGTATGTAGCGACCCTGGCTAAATGCAAAGGACCTACTAATACCATGTGAACCATCTATAGAACACATGTTGCTCTAGAAGACATTTCTCTTTGTAACTTCCCATATGGATGCATATCCACTGAATCTGTTGAACACTCACCCTTAGAAAAGTTGATTTGAGGTAGACCTTTCACCATTTGGTATGTTCAAAGTTGCTAAAGGTAGTGGTAGTCGAGATGACCATACCGCTCATGCCATAATTGCATGTTTGAATTGGATTGTGATAACAAGGCCTTTGAAGGAGACTTGGGTACAAAATGCAAGAAAGAGTACAACCTCTTGTGATCATTCAATTTCCCTACTACAACCAAGGAATTATCTTTGAGACTGTGCACTTTTACTGAGTCTGGAAGGAACTCAACTCTATGTCCATCTCCAAGGTGAGTGATTTGGTAAATTGATAGGAGATTTGAACTTAGGTTTGGAACATATAGAACCTCTTGAAACTCTCCATTTTCCATTTCCACATTTCCTTTCCCTTCAACTTCCATTTTACTATCATTCCCCATGAAGATGTGTGGTACCTTTGAGTGATTCAATGAAGAAAAATCCTCTCTTGAAGAACCCATATGATATGAGGCACCTGAGTCAAATATCCATTCCTTTGAAGAGTTTGAATTAGCCATGAGTGCTTGCCCTTTTCCCTTTTAATCTGAAGATGATCCTTTATCCTTGTAAGCATTAGGCAATGGAACATTATGTTTCTTCATGATGTGAGTCAACTCATCAATCTTTTTGAGATAACACTCATGCTCTTCATGACCCATTTTCTTGCAATAAGCACACTTTTTCTTCTCCTTATTATTGTTGTCCCCTTTTTTGTTGGAATTCAAGGACTTGCCTTGTTGATTGGATTGAGGTGTTGTCTTTTTTGCATCCTCAGATTTGTTCTTCCATTTCTTCTTACCCATTCCTTTGTTTGAAGATTGTCTAGCTGAATTTTGAGAACCCTCATTGACCACCAATGCTTTGGACTGAGGTGTTTTGAGAATCCCCATTGTTTTCAACTTCTTTTCTTCATCATCCAACAGTTTAGCATATTCATCAAAAGTGACTTTCTTGTAGGCAGACCCTAAGGTAGTCTTAGAGGTGTTAAAAGAAGATACAAATGTGGAATATTTTGATGGTAACTTGTTATGGATGAGATAGATCAGTCTACCATATTTTATAGAACTCCCACAATCAATAAGCTTTGTCCTTAATTCATTCACCTTGATGATGAAGTCTTGTATTGAGTCATATGACTTAGGATCTAAGAAAACAAGCTCATCTTCTATTTTGAACACATCCTCTTCAGACACTTTACCATAAAAGCTTTCGAGGGTATCCCAAGCTTCCTTGGATGTAGTACATTTCTTAATTTGATACATGATTTTATCATCTACCCCCAAACATATATCACCTAGGGCTTTCTTATCCATGGCTACCTAATCAAAAATTTCACTTATTGATACATTATCGCCTGCTAGTTTAGGAACAGTACCATCTACATATTATGAAACTCCATTATGCATTAAGTGATACAACATTTTGATTGACCACGAAGCATAGTTATGAGGAGTTAATTTAGGAAACTTAAAGTTTCCCATAATGCAAAAAATGAAAGAAAATTACAGAAAAGAGAGAATACAACACCAAGAACATCCCCCCCTTTCACTAAATCAAGAAACCCCCCAAAATAGATGCTTTGGGCACTTTATCAGTAGTGCGATTACAATGGGCCACTTGCCAATTTTTGGCCTTTTGGACTTCTGATTTTGCTTGTTACAACCTCTTAATGGAGTACAAATCTGAAACTTTATAATGTGCTACAATATTGAAGCATTACAAAGCAAAGAAAGGCCCTATTGCTGAAAGTGACAAGTTTTTTCCACACAACACTACAATCTAATGCCAGATATGGAAAGTAGACAAAAAATAACGCACTTTCAAAAAAAAAATGAAACCTATTTTTTACTCCAGATGTGCCTATACGGAGCTTTTGAAGTTGCAAAATGAAAGATTATCTAGGTACAGTTGCCAAAAAACACAATTTTTGAACAATCTATGCACCAAAAACAAAAAATAGCTACACCACTAAAAACTTTAGAAAATTTTACCCAATTTTTAAAAAAATTGCACCTGATTTGGAGTCCGGATGTGCGAGTTATGGCCTCTTGAAGTCGGACTGCAAAAACCAAAATCAATCTAGAGAGGGGTTGAATCAGCTACTCATGAGATTAAATTTGATGGTCATAAGACCGTCCTAGTAGTTCAATATATCCCTAAAATGACTTCCAAATGAGCGTCAAATTTAATCCACTGGAATGATGACGTCAGCAAAAATTCGACCACTGGGTGATGCGGCAGTCGATGTGTTGTCCATACCATACGAATCGTATGAAAACATCCAACTGGTAGGGTTCATGGCAGTTAACTGGGATGTCTGACGTGTCAGAGTTGTACACCTGCATAGAGATGAGTTGTTGCTGACTCACTGCTGACGCGTTTCGAGTGCTAATGGGGCAGATGTACAATCACTGTGTGATTGTGATAATAGGTGGGTCAGTAACGTGGTTAAACTGTTGACTAGGTGGAATTGGATGTCGCGAGGCAGAGATTTGCGCTATCCGTGTGGAGGAGGTATGCGATGCCGCGTGGAGGACGAGGTCTACGGAGGAAATTGCCAGCGATCTATTATGACTATCAGAAATCTTGAATAAGTTGTCGAATTTCTCAAATTTCCATCGTCAGAGTCCTTAGTGTTAATCCCACATTCGTGGGGAGAGCAATTCAAGCACTGGATATATACAAAGTGTCGTAGACAACAAAGCAAAGGTTGTATTGTCGTTAGTGGGGAAGATCTCCGGATCTCTGTTTGCTGGTGGATTGGCTGGATCTGGTAGAGACTTGAATGCCACGGCCGCTACGAGGATAGTACTTGTAGATGCCTGTAGAATATTTAGAATAGTCCACTAGTTAAACAAAAAACCCTGCAAAAATAATAATTCCACCACACCAAATACAAAGCCGAGCTGGGGTGTAACTAGCCTGAGTTGGCAAAATATTTTTCTCTGCCCTAGCAAATAAATTCAAAAATATTTTCGAAAATGCCAGATACAAAAATAAATTATAGAGAATAAATAATGTTCAGATCTGAAAAAGAATTAATCAGATCAATAAAAATGATCATATGCAATTGCAAATCGGTGCCTTCGGGTGTCGATTTGCAAAAAAAAATTGCCCCACGATCAAATTTCACCTAATATAGAAAAATTTATAGTCAATCTTCACTGAATCCATGCTCTAGACACAACGGTGAGGTTAAATCTAGCTCTAGACACTCCCAATTTCTGCAGATCCTCCAGATTTGTGTCGAGGTGCTGAAGCATGAACGGTCTCGAACGGCTATGTGATGAGAATCCTCCTCAGCTCTGATACCATGTAAGAATTTGGCTTAGGCCAGAATTCACCCAAGAACTAAAGAACTCAACACAAGCACACAGTAGACCAAAATAGATAGAGTATGATCAGAATGATGATATTCATTCAACAACTGGATTAACCAACATGAGAGTACATTAGGAGTGCCTGAATATAAAGGCCTCAGGAGAACTTCTAGAATGCATAGAATTCATCATCATGATATGTCATTCAACCAGGCACATGTCCACCAGATATGGATTATCCTCCATTAAGAACGGGATTAAGTGTGATGATGTGAGGATAAGCCTACAATGGTGTAGCATGCAAATCAATGGAGTAGACAACATGTGCTAAATGAGGAGTGCGGATAACTATGTTGTCAACATGATAACTCAGTGAATGATGCATACTCCTATGTTGTAGACACCATGTGCAAAATTAGAGTTGTGTAACTCAATGAGAGTTCACAAACTCCTAAATTTCTCACCTAAAATAATAATAAAATAATGAAAAATAATTAAATAATGCATTAACCTAAGTAAAACTTAAGTAAGTGTAATAAGTAAATACTTATTTACACCAATAGAATCAAATTCTAATTGTAGATGTGTTGAGTTAGGTGTCCATAAGTTTCAGTTAGCTGTCAAGTTTGTGTGTGTTGTCAATCATGAAGTAGTTTGTCGTCAATCTAATTAGCAGCTATTTAGGAATGTTGTTGGGTCAAGCTATTGAAAAAAATGTTTGATTTTGAAGAGATCAATTCTTTGAAAAATAGAAAAAGATGTGGTAGAGGCTAGATGTATGCTCGAATAGTTTGAGGTGCAATAAGAATAGAGAAGCTATACCTTTACGCGGGTTATGAGGCATTTCATGTAGAGATGGTATGTCCAATAGTTCGGGGAGATCTAAAAGTTTGGACACTTGGCATCATACCTTTACGAGGGTTATGAGAAATTTCATGTGGGGATGGTGTGTCCAATGGTGTTTCGAAGCTGGATGATAGCTACATAACTATGAGAAAGTCTTACTCCTCTATGACATATTTTCAATGTATAATTTCTACATAATATTTCCTTTAGTTGTCACATTAAGTGGGGGTGTTGGAGTTAATGTTCCAACAATAGTCAACAATAATTGTTGCTCATGTGGCAAACCTTGTTGAGTTGTTGGAAACACAAGTTTAGTTTAGGTGAAAGAGTTTTAGTTTGAATCAAGTTCTTATTGTAGATGTGTTGAGTTAGGTGTCCATAAGTTTCAATTAGTTGTCAAGTTTGTGTGTGTTGTCAATCATGAAGTAGTTTGTTGTGAATATAATTAGCAACCATTTAGGAATTTTTTTGGGTCAAGATATTGTATAAATTTGCACCTATTATTCAATAATATTAAGCTAGAAGTTCTTTCTTTCTCCTCTTTCTTTCTATTGTTCTACTTTTCCAATACCATTCGTATACCACATTACATCTGTCGAATCTTCTTCATCATCGACAATGGATATTTCTGCTTGTTCTCCTTTTATTTTGTACAACCATTGTTTTATATGATGGACTGGATTCTAAAGTCGATTGCAATCTGATTAATGAGAACAACTTTTGTATTTTTTTAACCCTTATTTTGTCATTTTAGACTATTAAATTTAAAAATTATGTCGACAAAATGTCTTACATTAGTATTATTTAGTTAAACAAAATTATGCTTTCTTATATATTTTTATTTTCATTTTAATTTTTTTAATGATTGTTTAATTTGATAGCATTCCATATATCATTTGCAAAAATTTAGTAATTTAAGTTCACTTTTCTAGGTGATGGTGACTATTGTTGAGAAAATATTCACACAATTGAATCTATTAATTTTTATTAAAAAAATCTTGTCATTCTTAAAAAAATAATACCTACTTAAAATAAGAGTTCATCACCCTGACCTTACAATTTAAAAATTATTTATTTTTTAAAACTATTAATGCAAATTCTTAATATATTTGTTTTTTATCTTTATACTATATATTTTAAATTATATAAATATTATATACATTAACAAGGAGTATTGCAAAGTTTAGTTTGTAATAAATTTTATTTTTAATATTATAATTTTTTTACAATACTAAATTCATAATTTTAACTTTTGAAATCTTTATGTCTAATTAAATTTATTATTAATATCATATAAATAAAATAAAGATTGATTTAATTTAATGTATAAAGGTTTTAAATATAATTAATAAATACAAAAGAATAATCATATTATATGTTGTATACATGTTGGAGAAGAGCTTTCGGTCTACTTTTCCATAAGGCAAGGACTCTAGCTCATCAAGAGCTCTTGTTCATAATATTTCACTTTAAAATTAGATTAATTAACATATTAACAATACATTTTAAATATATAAATATATATTAGAGTGAATTATATTTATCAATCTTATTTTTACTTATTTACATTTGTATCTTATCTATGTCCTAAAATGAATAAAAATATTATATTAGTAATACTATTAAGTAATAATTGATAATTATAAGTTATAAAAATATTTTAATAAAAAAATATTATAGTAAGAATTAATTTAATTAAAAAAAATATTCAAGTACTTATTATTATGAAATTTATTCAAGAGTATAAATAAAAAATGAAACATGGGTCTCTATATTACAACAATTTTATATGTTTCCATCAACATCTTAATACCTTATTTTTTATTAATAGCCCCTTCTTTATTAATTAAATATTAAAATTACATATTCACAAAAAAAGATCAGGGAATGTGAAGATCACCCTGCAAAATTTCACACAAAAAATCTAGAAATCTAACAACTATTAATTAAAAGTATATATAAATTGCCCTTAGGTGGCTAAGGCAGTGCCAACCGAGGGAGGTGAAACTTGTCGATCATTAAAACCTCATACATAAGTCAGGTTGGTGGGTGACTCAGGAGGAGCCCACCTATCAGCAACAACATCTTTTAGTTATCTTCTTCTCCCTACTCTTGGGAGGATAAATTACTAAGTCCTAGCGGGGGAATGACCACTTTGGATCTGTACCAGAGTTAGGCCAACCAAAGGCAACAGGAGCACTAGGAAGAGCATTTAGGAACCAACCAAAACCTTACTGTAGAGAGGCAGAGTGATGATGATGGACATTCCAACAACTACTAGAAGAACAGTGGGAAGCTTGGGAATGCGATGACTGCAAGCGGCAAGTTGAGGTGCTATGACCCCACTAGTGACCACAGGGTAGAGTTTGATCTACGGAAGCAGAATCCAATACCACTTGGGATATTGTACAAGGTGCGTTACCCTAGTGATTAAGAATTTTTTTCAAGTGGGCCACCTCAAGAGCCACCTTGTTGGATTGTACTTAAATCTGCATCATTACATTGTTACATATGCAAGCTTTAGTGTATATAGATACATTTATATCTAGAAATCTATGAGTAAAAAGAACAACATTCATACCTTTCCATAGAGTGAAAAGAATCTCCATCTTGAAAGCATGCCAAATCTAGGTATAATTGAGAGGGATTCTATGGGAATCTTCCAACAGAATCACATGCCAAGAAAATGAATTTATCTTTAAAAGCTTGAAAAAATTAGGAATCTGGAGTCAATAGTGTTGAGATCTGTGATAGAACCAAAAGATATGTAAGAAAGACTTTGGTTGCCCACAAAAAGGACAATGTGGGTCAGAAATACATAAATGTTTAAGCTGAGGACCTAGAGGAAATCATTGGAAAATGAGACACTAGGAAAAGTGTGTAATCTTCAGCTTAATGATGGCACTCCAAATAGTATTAAACTTGTATCTCCAATTCCATTGAGAAGACTAGAGGTGTCAACACTAGTTGAGAGTATTATTCATAGGTGAGTGAGGCACCAACCAAAGGTATCCCATCTTGGGCTTGTAATTGATAAGAGGAGTACATGGATACTACTTCCAATCCTTCCACCATGGTTTGACAAGTTGGATGCCCAACTTGTGGAGCATATGAGGTGGTAATATTGAGACTAGTATGTCAAAAATCTTTCGATCTGGGTGAGACAAATGAAACTAGACCTGCAAATCTTCCCATGATGTACAGATCATGGTAACTCTAGAAACAAAATCTTTGGGAGTCTTGATGCCACATTTTTAAAATTGTCTCACACTGGCACCCTAAATTTTGGCAAGAGGTGCACCTTGAATTGAAAATAAGGCTAACTATCAAATATTATGTTGGTTCATAGAAACCCCATCCATAAATCCATTACTAGCCTAGAAAAACCATGGTTTGATGGCTTCCTAGGATTTCAAGATGCTTTTGAAAATGAAAGAACCCCAGATTTTCACTAGCTTTGATGCAATGAGAATGGTTTGAAACCTAATCCCCTTCCAAGTGGGTCTATTAAGTAGGAATCCAAAGGAAATTTAATGCCTAAGAAGGATTTTCTAGGATTCATCTCCAATGACGGAGCAGATGACTCATTTAGCACATAAATAAATACCCTATTTCTGGATGGAAATGAGACCAAGATCTCCAGATTGCTTGGGCAAATAATAATATTCCCAAGTGAATCAATTGAATCCATGATGTTCAACTTCTAAAGCATAGAGGAAATCTCTAAGAAGCTTTTCCAATTTTAAGTAAGAGGCTTTAGGAGCCCAACAAAATGAGTAATAAACATGGGTAGTAGCTAAAACTATGGAATAGATCTAGAATTGTTTTGCCAGAGATAGAGTGTTGGTGAGATAATAATCCATCTTCTTAGAAATATTGGCAAGCACAACATTCCAAAGATCAATATCTAAAGCTTGAAAAGAAAAGGGAGTACCTAGAAAGCATAAAATCTCTCCATGTTGAATCCATTTTTATTGGTAGTGGGCAAGCCAAGGTAGAGTTGGAAGAAATGATTGCCTATAGGATAGATTTTTGTGCCATTGGATGGTGTAATACCCCAAAATTGGCACATTTCCATATTAACCAACTTTGGTTTATTCAACTATTCCTAAGTCCTATTTTACTGGGCAATTCTAATTCTGATAATTCCTACTTGACCTAGGTGTCAAATGCAGAAAACTCTAATTTGCATTAATCACATTATTTATTTAATTCCTAACTATCAACTCAAATTAGCTACATAAACTATTAATTTAATTTAATTTAATTATAAGTGTTCTACTTTAATTAAATCAAAATTACCTCTTTAGCTAATGTACAAAGGAATTAAATACATTTTAATTTAATAAAATATCTCCTTTTTTAATTATTAAATTTAATTATTCAATTAGTTAAAGCTATCCATTTATGAGGTCATATTCTATTTTATTAAATTAAATATTCTCTCCAAATCTTCTCTTTAGTTCAAAAATGGAAACTTTGGGCGAACTAAAATAAGAAAAGAGATTAAATTAGTTAACTCCTTATTCCACCCCAAATCAAATCAGTTAACTCCTTATTCCACTCCAAATCAAATCAATTAACTCTTTTTCCACTCAAAAGCAACCAGTTAACTTCCTTTTCTTAAGGAATTTTCCATTATGACTGAGTCTCACCTTCAATTTGGATTGTCCATTCTGATTAATCTCAACCATTAGTTGATTCTAGGGTTCTATTTAAGAAGCCTTCGATTCCTCATTATAGAGGTTAAAAATTGGAATTTGCATCAAACTTATATTGAAATATCTGCTCAATTTACTCTTGCATTCTTAGCTTAAATTCTTATATTTCAACCCCATATTAGCTTAAAATGCATTCATTTACTATAATATGTTTCTTCATTTCTTAGCTTAACAATGCATTCTCATCTAGATTAATCTTTCATATCTCATATAGCTTAAAATCTTTCGTTCTAGAGGTCTAGTTGCCTGCTTTTTGTTCTGAGAGCAAAGGCAAAATCCTTCTAGTTAGAAGGCAATAGGTCACTCTATTGGATTACTCAGATGAACAATTCAATGTTCATTCCGAGATGATCTCTTAGGTAAAGACCATGTTGAAGTGTGTGTGAGGATCTGAGGCCCACATTTCACATACATAGATGGAAGACCCAAAAGCTAAGAATAAGGTATCAAGACAGTGGAGGGCATTCAAGACATTTTCCTTTTCCTCAATTAGAGTGAGGAAGGAGTCACCCATAAAGTGCCAATTGACAAGATGAGTAGGGGAGTCAGGCAGGGCACCTCTAACACAACAAGAGGAAATGACTTTGGGAAGAGATACCAAAACCCTTCAGCAACAAGAACATACAAAGCTAGAGACAAAGGATATCTCTGGTGGATCAACTTGAAGAGACCAAAGACCTTAGCTTTCCTACCATTGATGGTGATGCTAGTAGAAGCATCCCCAAAGAGCATCTCCACTAATTGGATAAAAATGATCCCAAATCCTAAGGCTTGAAGCATAACAAGAATGAAAGGCCATTCAATACGATCATAAGCCTTGGAAAAATTAGTCTTGAGAAAGAGAGCTTGCTGCTTAGACCTACATGCCCATTTCATACCTTCCCAACATCAATGATATTTTCCAAGAAGTATTTGGATTTGATGAAATTAGTATGCTCTGGTGGACAATCAATGACAATAGATGGCAAATTTTGAGAGAAAAATCTTTAACTATGATCTTGTAGGAGATATTCAACAAGGTGATAGGTCTCCAGTTGTAGATATTTGCAAAATCACTAGCTTTAGGTATGAATTGAATGTTTCCTTTAGTAATAATATTTCCAAGTGATTTAGAATGAAAGGCTTCAAGGTATACTTTATTCATGTCTAGCCCTATGGAATCCCATAAATCTTTATAAAATTTACAAGGGAAATCATTACACCCAGGGTCTTGTCATCTTCCATAGAGAAGACAACTTCCTTGATGTTGTTGAGGGTAAGAATTTTCTCGTAGAAAGTACACTACTCAATCGCAAGCCAATTAGGAGTAGCATCAATCAGTGTATTTCTTCAAATCTTGGTCCCTTTCTGCAGAATTGTCATGCATGGTAGAAACCTTCTCATAGTGATGGAAAAAAGCTTGAGGAATGCCAGGAAGGTTAGAGAAGATGTGCTGACCTTCCTTATTTCTCTTGATCAGTACTAAGGTGTGATGAACTCTAATAGCTTGAAATAACTCCTTTGAAACTTGGTATCCAACTTCAAGAAAATGGAGGCAAGCCTTAATTTGAGCACCAATGGCAGCATAGTTTGTAGCATCTTTCTTTTGATGGCATAAATTGGCTAGTCAAAGTTATAGATTTGAATCAAACAAATTCATGGCTAGGGCCTCAATCAACACACAGATATTTGATAGTTGTGTCATAGGAACACCCATGGTTCAAGGCAAGTTTCCTACCATAGATTCAAACAAGTCTAGTCATACAGAAGATGACATCATTCCACCATTGAATCCATTCAATGTGGGTGTGGCCTGAGGTTCTAAATTCTAGACATGCAAAATATGAGCCATAGTGGGTTCATGACTTAAGAGTGGCGTGTTAAGAAAGAAATACATTTTAGAAGGATGCCTTTGAGCTGTTTACTAGATAATAGTAAATAGGATGGAATAGTGACCTTACAAAGTCACATCTTGTAGAGGAATGACAGGTAATTCCCTTCCTAAAAAAAAAGAGAAAATATATTTTACAATATCATTGCACGATCAAGTCTTTTAAAAATCCTATCAGATCTAGCTCTAAAATTAGACCAAGTATGCCAAATCCTACCAGAATGGCAGCGATGGAAATTGTGATCAAAGCCTAATTTATTAAACCTGTAGTAATAGGATTTCCTTTCCCTAGTTGTCCAACAAAAAGGTAAAATCCTTTCTTTGTCAGAGGCTTGCTCAATTGTATTGAAGTCCCCACATACAACCCCCAAGTGGCAGGTGGTCAAAAGTTCATCATCCAACACCATAATTGTGATCTTTCAACAACACCATTGGGATCATAAGCATTAACTATACCAAAGGAATGATTATTCAAATACAAGAAAGTCCAAAAAATCACATGCATGGGGTCAGATTCATGGATTTTTTTTGAAGAATTCAGGTGAGGTGAGAGAAGAGTAACCACACCACCTCGAAAAACCTCATGTTGGGAAGCAAAAACAACATTATATAGACAAATAACACAAGAAGTAACATTGAGAAAAAAACCCTAAAATTTTAACTTTCTGGAGACACAAAATATCTAGGATATGAGAAAGGTTTATGAGACCCCACACATTCCATGAGAGAAAATTCATGATAAAAACTCTCACATGTCATCCTCTTTTGCAAGAGAGGAGAAATTGTTGTGCAAGAAGAAAATTGTAGTGAAGATGGGAGATAAATCTCTACCAAAGATGATTCTCCACTTCTTAGAACCACAATTTGGGTCATCTCCATGACTATTTGGATTGTGAGACCTTTGCAAGGGTTCATAAATAATCATGGAGGTCACCTATGGAGTGCAAACCCAAGTGGGTCAAGAGATACCCACAGATGCTCTAATCCCTTGAGAAGCACGGTTTGAAATGGGTGGTGGCATCACCGATGTAACTGTCACAACAAAATAAGTGATTGGAACAATCTTGAGAAAATGTTGGACAAAGGAAGGCATTGGTCTTTTTGGCAGAAAGGAAGTTTTAACCTTGTGCACAATAGTTTTCCACTCATCTTTTTTACCATTCTTGAAAGGTTTAGCCTACAAATTTTTGCTAGGAGTCAACTTGCAAGGCACAACCAGTGGGTAATCCTTGATTAACTTCTTGGTTGATTAAAACTGATATCAGGTGTTTTAAAGGTTCAAGTAAAGCACCTTCTAGGTGAAGGTGTGAGCTCCAACATGGATATCAATAGTTTCTTTAAGGTTGTGAAAAAGGTCAACTTCAACAGAAATTCTTCTTTGGGGATGAGCATTGAAAAACTTTCCAAGTTTCATCTGAATCACTATGCCAAGAGTTTGTGCAATGACATCGATAAATGAACAATAGGACATGGGGAGACCAAGAAACTTGACCTATACAAGGACTTTTAGCTTCTTATCATCTGAGACAAAGAAGTCACTAGACCATCATTGGAAAACCAACAATGAAGACCTAATCATCCAGAGCTTGTGGTTTAAAATCGTGTTGGCCTAGGAAAGGTTAGCACATTGAAACAAGAAAAAACCCTTGGTGAGGCTTTGAACACCTTTAAGTTGGAACCTATGAGGAGTCCAAGACTATGAGGCCTCACCCCGACCTTCCATACCATAGTTGTTTATTCTCATTTTGTATATTCTATATTTGAGACCTTATTATGCTTTAGACTTATTTGGGATAGTTATTCAGACTATTGGATACCCTGCGATGATTACTTTATGATAATTATTTATAATGATTGATGATTATTTATATTCACTAACCTATTTTCTTATTCTATTGATGGATATGAAATCCTTTTCAATGCAAATGTTATATGGAATATATCATTTTTGGTTTAAGGATGCACATTGATTTAGACGTAGAAAATGTTATTTGAAAATTGGAATTGAGAAATGATTAATATTGTGTTTCAGTTATGAATGTAGATTTGGTTATATATATATATATATATATATATATATATATATATATATATATATAGACACACACACACACATGTGCATGTGATTTTATCTTGGTAATGATATGCAGTTTGACTTGTGTAGGATAATAACCATGGTAAATTTGGGGAACCAAGACTAAACCTTTGTGTTAATTGAGAATGCCAAGGATAGATCTAATGAAGAGATCTTAACCTTGTTGTTTAGTATTTTACTTTGTGAACTTAATGTGAATGAGTGTTTTAGATTAGATTCATTTTGTGAAAATTGATTTACCACTCCTAATGTAAATTATATTATATAGTGTCACTTGACACTTGCAATGTCATGTGTATAAGTGGAAAGTCAAATTGAAACATTGGAAAATGAAACTTAATCTTATTTTAAACTAATTAGAAATGATAAAGTTTAATCTAGTTGCATAGTGTGGTCATGTGAAGGTTACAATTAGATGAAATTAAAACTTTAAGATTAGGGTGACTTTAGATGGCTTTTTAAGGGTCCTAGAGTGTTCTTTTAGCTAAATTAACTTACCTGCATGTTAGTACTATATGTTAGGGATTTAATTTTGACTTTACTTATGTTTAAATCACTTTTCTAACCTTTTTAAAATCAAATTTACTAAGTGTTGCGAAAATTGAAGAAGTCATATCCAACTTCCCACCTTATCTTCACTTAGTTGAAGTTTCAATCAAGTAGGGAGACTTAGGTAGAGTAAAAGTGTTTTCTCTTATTCATGATGAGAGGACAAGTAGGAGTTTAGAGGCCTATTAGAATGGAATTTGAAGTTAGAGTGGGTGTTCACCCACTCTCTAATTTTAGAGATCTATTGGTTTTGGAGATTGTCAAACAAGAAAGGATAGAGGGCTCTTCTCAAGTTGTTCATTTGTCATAGCTCTGGATCAAGGTTGGTGGTCTTTTTCATGGAAGAAATATCATGAATATGGTTGTATTCAGTTTGTGAATGTAGCAATAAATTGATGTGAATGCATATGTGTATTGTAAAATTGTTCATGAATTGTGGTATTGGGTATGCTTGATTTTATTTTCTTTCTTTTCCATTTTGATTTTTGAAATCATGATGTTCATGGGTGTGGAAGGACATCACTCACCCTTGGGAGGGAAGTAGTTTCCTTTAGGTGAAGGGGTTAGTTGGGCCTTTCCTTGAGTGCAGAGTCTCTTCCTTAGAAGGAAGAGGGACAAGCATGAAGTATGGGCTTTACATGCCAATACAAAGTTTTTGCATTCAGGGGTGATAAGGGGAGAATTTATGTGAGTAATGGTATATGCTTTTGAAGCCTTGTGAATGCATTTTGATTTATGTATTTGGCTTCTCCTCATGGTCTGGGCACACCTTTACCATTTTATTGGGTTGCTATGGTACGTTGTTGTGTAAGCTCAAAATGAGAGTTCTATGTTGTATCATGTAAGTGTTGCCTTGTGTGTTGTGTTGGACTATTACTTGATTAATATTGGTTCTCCAAGCTCGATGGGTGGTCTCACAGAGACCTGGGTTGGGACGTGAGCTCTCCATGGTTGCATTTGTTGTTCTTGCAGGTTTCATACAGATATGTGATGCAAATAAAGCTTGTAAAGATTGTTAATGTATCAATGATTATAGAAAGAAAGATCATACAATTTGTAAAGTTTGTATTGAAGAATATCATATATATTCTTCATTTTTGTATTGTAATGTGGAAGGTATAGATGATTGGATTTGTATCCAATTGTATCTTGTAAAGAGTTTATGTAATTCTATGAATGTAAATATATCTCATTGAAAATGGAGTATTCAAATTTATTATGTAAATTGATGTGATTTAAAGAGTAGAAATCTATAAAATTTTAATTTCAATATCATTTCAAAGATTCAAGAAATGTGTATGATTGCTGTCAAATTCATAGTACAAAATGATATAGTAGATACAATGATACAAGATAGTTAAAATTATTATTTTAGTATGTTTAATTCCAAGTTGAAAAATAGATTTTACATCACTTCAAATTAAAATATCAATTTCATTAGCAATGGTGGAGATAAATTAAATAGTGCAATAGAATAATTCATATACTAGTTTTAAAACCCACAAGTTGAAAAATTAAACTAATTCTTAAAATGGTTGAAAAAATTAATCAAAAAAAGATAAAATAAGTATACATGTGATTATTTCCATTGGAAACCTACAAGTCTCTAGAAATTGTACAGGGTAGAAAAATAATTCTCTCTAAACTCCTAAGTTAACTCCTAAACTTGTCTTATCTAAAAGCCTAAAACATAAAGTCATCTAACACAAATAGACAAAAATGGAAGTTAAAAGAAATAAATGGGAACTCATATACCTGTACACACAACTCTATAATTGGAAAATAGTAAATCACCTTTTGGAACAATATATCTACCCTATAATTTCTAAGTTTAATTTCTCTCAACAATAGGCAAGGATTCTAGCTCTTTTATAACTCTTGTTCTTGTATGGGCCTACTTTTAAACCTGACCAAATATTTGGTCAAATTCTCATGAAAGAACTAGTTCGTTATCATGAAATTACAAAATGCTTCAATTTTTTGTTTGGGGTGACGATGGTCAAGTTTCTAAGTTATAAAGGTCATTTAAGTCCTTCAATTTTTTGTTTGGAGTGACGGTGATCATGTTTCTAAGTTATAAAGGTCATTTAAGTCCTTCAATTGTTTTTGACATTTCAAAAATTAAAAGGGGTTTTGAAGTTTCATAAATAGAATTATATTTTTTGTGTCACATATCATTTTTTATAGGTTTACCAACTGCTAAGAAATCTAATAATTGTGATAACTACAAAAAGGGTTGATGATATAGGCTATGAAGAAAGGGAAAACATAACACATATTTCTTTAAGTTGTGAAGAAATCTTCAAAACCTAATGTATTATCAAGACACGCAACTAAAAGATTATCAATAATTTAATAATTGCAAATTTATGGCATTTCAACACATACTATCCAATCATAATATTAAACAAGAAATGTTGTGAAAAGTTTCATAGATATAATTTTAGATATGCATAAAATGTATTTGTTGAAATAATTTCAAAAACTTTCAAGTAAAAAGAAATAACCCACCATAGTTTTTTCCATCATCCTCTCTACTTGACGTGAGAAAAACATTGTCAAACCATGGCATGTATATACACAAATTATAATATCACATAAAATATTCCCGTAAGGTATCATTTCATATTCCAATATGATGCAATATTAAGATACAAAATCCAAGATTGGGAAAGAATGTGTTCATTATAAGGTCTGATCTTGTAAAAGAATACAATAATCCTCATTATAATGTGCAATCTACATAGCTAGATTAATGTGATAATATTAGCTCATTCTTAATACCATCATAACAACATGATATGAATTCTTTCTTTCCTTCCTTCAAAATATAATGTGGAACATGTATCTAAATAATGTCAAAATGAAATAATTTCTATGGGCGATTCTGTATAGATTGTTAATTCTCGCATCTTATCTCACCAATATCTTAAATTTACATTAATTACCCACAAAAATGTGTTCACATATCAATTATTGAATATGACTTGAAATTCTAAGGAAAGTTTAATGTGACATATTAGAATTGACAAGTAAACATTTCACAAGTAAAATTATGGAAATTGAATAGCTAATCAAATACATTATAGTGATCTGACTATATTATGATTGTATTTTACATAAAATTAAGTGTGCTAATAGTAGGGATGAGAAACAATAGGAGGGGTGAGAAACAATAATGTCCAATTAAATATCTTTTGAAGAAAATAAAGGATAAATCCACTTGATTTAGAGGGGAGATATGGATTATTATTATTAGTGAAGTGATTGTGATTATAAATTTAATAATGGAGGTCAAGCTTAAATGTGTTTGAGTATCTATCTAATTTTATGTCATGCAAGGTAAGTAGGTTTAGGTTTGGAAACTTTTTATGAGATTTATTTTGAATTTTTTACTAAGCATATTTTTGAAAGGTGTTGCTTGATCAATTTAATGAATATTTGTGCAAAAATAGGTCCCTATAATGAATACATTGGGACTAGAGACCTTTAGAACATGTGATGGTGTTCTTAGGACATGGTGAGATCCTTAAAAAGTGTGATTTTTTAATTTGACATGTTGGAAGAAAGGTGAAAAGTGTGTTGGGTTGAGGTCTTTTGGCTGCAAGAATTGTCGAATGCGACATTCATCTATGCTGGAATAAGCTCTCTTCTGGTATTCATGCATTCTTAAAATAAGTTCTAGAATATCATTTGGACCTATTTGGTTGACCTAGAAGAGGAGTTGAAATGTGCATATTCTATGTTTGGTTACAACAATTGAAATAGGAATTGGAATAAGTTTTGTTTTAAAATTTTAATAATTAATTCTTTTTTAGTTTGGTAATATTTTAAATAAACAAGATTTTTTATTTATAAGAACTCATTTTTTATTAATTTTTTAAAAATCCAAATTATTTTAACTAGCCTTTATTTTATTTTTTAAATTGACTTTATAAGTAAAAGATATACCACAACCTTTGAAATTCATCGAAATTCAAAGGACATATTATATTGTATATTATAAATTTAATTCTAAATTAAATAAAATCATTTTAATGAGTATAAGATCAAAACTAAAATCATTTTATTTTTAAATATATTAAAGAAAATAAAAAATACAAATAATTCGAGATCATTAGTATGATATTTAAATGACCTTTCAACGTAGTTTTAATTATAAGACTAAACATAAGATTTATTTGTAAAGGTAATTTTATGAAATTTTAAAAAGATATCAAATATGATATTAGTCTTTTTTGTCATTTAAAAAAAAACACATATTAAACGTTAAAAAATGTTGACCTAGTTTATATCTTATGATGAATGAAGAAAACAATCCAAAAATGCATGTGAGTGGCAAAATGCAATCAAATGGCAAAGCACAGACTCGACAACCCATCAAATTGGGTTGATTAAAAACTGGAATAAGATTAAGCTATTCTTATTCCATCTTTTTTAGGAATTTTGTTATGCTCATTTTGGGGTCAAATTAGGATAGGTGAATTCTAATACGAAATTTGTATTTTGCAAACAAATGTCAAAGGAATGTGGGTATCTAGATTTTCCTATTCCCGCCCAATTCCTACAACCAAATGGGGCCTTAATATCCTATAAAGGATGAAGATTGGTGGTATTTCGTACTTCTTTTGGAGAACTTGTGGTGGGAATGGAATAATAAATATCTCACATAAGAAGAGGGAGATCCACTTGATATCTTGAAGAAAGAGATAAGTTTATCATTCACTTTTATCGCTTGAATTTTTATGAATATGTTATTTTAGGGATTGATAATAAGAAAAAATGTTTAGTATGAATTTTAAAGTGATATGTGTATAATAAATAATTATTCTTTTTATATTTTATTAAATTTATTCACCATTGATCCCCATAATCCATAGTGATTTTTTCTTTTTCGGGGTGTTAGTACCTTGTCATTATTAAAGGGGTGAGAAAACACTCATTATGAGTGTTTCCTTATAGGAGTAATTTCTATTGTAGAGAATATGATATGTTTGAATGGTAGATTGAGATGTATTCTAAATTAATGAAAGCATAAAGTTCCATTCTATTAAAATATCATTCTATTTATTCCTTAACATAATCTTAAAATAGGTCTAAGAGCCATTACTAATATTTATTATTTGATGTATTTTATTGTTAAATGAAAGTAATTTAAAAATAAGTATGAAACTTATTATTTAGATATAATAGTACTAACTTGGTAAAATTGATGTTTTAGATAAAATTGAAAGTGTATTAGGTTGAATCCACAAATAGGGAGATTTAGAGAAGATAGTAAATGTTTTTGATATAAAAGAATCCAAAACAAGGGGCTAGCCCTATACAACAGTGGTGAAACTACCAACAAAAAACCAGCAAACAACCAAACAAACCCCTTAACAATTTACATAAAAATAGAAGTAGCATCAAAATAGGAAATAAAAGTACTAGAGTTCACGCTCTTAAAACTAACATAGTTTAACAAATTAACAAAAGGCATGTAGGTGGTCAGCGCATCGTACCACCCACAACCCAAACCCAAGTTCAACAAAAAAACCAAAACCATCTAAACTAGATAGAAAGAAATAATTGACAGAGCACCAAAAAACACCAGGCATAGGAAAGGCCACTAACTGGCATCTTTCTTCTTTGCTTTCCCATCCAAAAGAACTTTGGCCCAGTCCTCTACAAAGAAATTGTAAAGCAGCTTCAAATCTTCTTTCCCAAGGTCCTCCTCCTTCTTGTGATCCAGAAGCTAGAGGGTGGTTACCGCTACATGGGTCATCTTCAGAGTGAACTTGGAGAAGAGGGTGAAACCTTCCTCTAGTGCATGACACTGGTCCTTCAGCTCCTGGAGATCTTTAAGAGTAACAACCACCACCTCCATAGTACCTATCTTTAGTGCCTTGTTGCAGTTCATCGGAGACTTCTTATCCTGCACATCCAGAGTGCTGGTGGGAGCCCTTATTGGGGAAGATATAGTGTCAACCTTATCATACTTTGGGTCTTCCTAGTTGGCAACTGATAATAGGGTGAAAGTGGCAAAAATATGAGTGGGATCTTGGGAAGCGTCTTTGGTTGGGTTCTCCTCAAAATCCTAAGTACCATCAATAATGTCATCCCACTTCTCCTCTAGTTTGTTTTTAATATCCTCCTTTAGCTTCTCCTTATCATCCCCTAAATTCTTAGCACTCTCCTCCAAATAAATATCTTTCTCCTCATCCTCCTGAGAGCATTTGGCCATTTGTTTGAATCTACCCTTGGTCTTAGCAAGCCTACCCAATCTTCTTCTATTCCTACAAAACTCATCATCCGAGTCCCCAATCTCTACCTCCACCCTCTTTTCAGTTTTAATTTTTTTATTGGTAGCTGGCTCCAAAACTTGGGTTTTTCTCCTACTCTTGACTAGGTTTCAGCTTGGTGAGGATTGTGGAGAAGGGGCATAGCTACCACCTGCAAACTCCAAATGAAGGAGGGCACCAGTGGGGAGGAAATTATCAATGGCTATCACTCTAAGAGGGAAAAGGGATAGGTGGAACTAGAGTAAATGAAACATGAGCTCTTAGTATAAAATAGTGAAATTATCCCCTTTCTTTTTTTCTCCTTGACATCCACAACCATCTCTTCTAGGGCATGCATCAGAAAAAAGGGAATACAGACTAACTCCCTATTATGAAAGTGATTAAGCAAAGGGAACTGGTAAAAATAGTACACACCATGTCTAGCTTCTAGGGTGAGATACTTTATTATGACTAGGCACACATCATCCTAGGGCTCTAGTAACTTATCCCTCTGAAAACCACCACGATACCTATTTGGGACTTCATTACCTTTGAGAAAACTAGATAGACTAGCTTCATCTACCACCTTCATTATCTTCTTTCACTTCCTGCTAGTTATGTCAAGGCTTGTCGCTATAGCTATGGTCTTCTCATTCACCTAGAAGGTGATACCATTGATTGTGACCCTTCTATCCTTCCAAATATTGATGAATTTTTTAGAACAATTCTCTTCATAGCTAGCCATGACCTATATGTATGGGACAAACCCCCCTTCCTCCAACATTAACCAGGTTGCCTTCCTTTTGGAGAAATCGTCCATCTTTGTGGGCTCCAGTCTATTAAGGTCCCCACCCACGGAATCTTGCTCCTCAACGATATCACTTTCCATGGGCTCAATAATTTTCATTTGCAAGAAAAATGCCACCCAAAAAATCATAGTAGTAGGGCTAAAAATGGTGTGTCTGGCAATTAAAATGGCTTCTTCCTTACACTTCACAGGGATGTAATATCCAAAATGTTTAGGCCATCTTAAAACATCATTATAGGGAGTGCAAATGATTCAAGCATAATACCTTAATGATCTTATAGTAATAATAATGATAACTTTTTTCATAATCATCCCATACTGCAAAAAAAATGATGGCTCTTTTTTAAAAGCCAAGGTTATTAATTTCTTTCCTTTTTTTGTGCCTTGCATGATGAAATCCACATAATTGATCCCCGCTAAATATCTTGTCATATTTAAGGTGATCTTACCCATCATATTAATAGGAAGGCCACCAAAAATGCTAGATCTTCACATTTGAGTTATTATCAAACATAGTTTAGAGGGGTCCTTTCCCTACTAATGAGGAAATTTATGAAGTTTGGTACCATTTTAGTACTTGTCCAGCTTTTTAGGATATTCATAACAAATCCTAATCCTGCCATAGTATCTGCCACCGTATTGCCTTCCTTGAAAGTGTGTTGTAACTCATATTGATCAAGGGTCATTAGGAATTGCCAAATGTCCCCCAAGATGCAAGGTAAAGCCCAACTTGGTTGAGCATGCCCTTAGATAGAGTCAATGATGAGTTTAGAATCACCTTTTATGGTTAACTTCCTAAACTTCATCTCCACAGAAATTTAAGACCCCAAAGTAAGGAAATGGTCTCCACCACATGATTGGTTCCCCATCCCAAATTCCCTAAGTAGGCTAACAACACTTCTCCCCTAATGTTTTGCAACACACCTCCATCTGTTGCCAAACCATGTCTCGTTGCACCATCAAATTTGAGCTTGAAAGTAGACATAGTGGGAGGGATCCAACATGTTCTTTTTCTTGCTAAAATATTTGAGTTGTCAAAGTGCTAGAAGTTGGGGAGCATGTTCCAATTTCTAGAAATATCCTCATCCTTCATGCTCGGGGGTTCTTGTGAAGCTTTGAACTTGGCCACTATAACATTCTCTGTAATAAGATTACTCAATCTCCCACTACCTCCTCCCCCCTTTCTTCCTCCTTAAAGACCCAATTATTCCTCTCCTTCCAGACACACCATCAAACATGTGGGGAGGGAGGATATTCCAAAGGATTCTGATTCGGGGGTGGTGTTGGTTTTTGAAAACGTTACCCGTTTCCAATTATCCCAATGAGAAACTAATGCATCTAGGGGTAGTTAACTCCCATTATCAACACATCCATTCAGACACTAGGCCAACTATAAGGCATGACCCTTCTTCTTCTTCAGGCTCTACAAAACCTAGGCGCGTGGACCTACAGATTCTTTATATGGTACCAGTTGTCAAAGCATACACTAAATCTATTATGAAGCAGATAAAAAACCCTATATCTCCTAATGGCCTATGAAACAACACAGATCTACAGTAGCTAGGTGCAAACCTATGCTAGTCATAAGCTGAGTGAGGGCATTCTAATACAACTCTTCAACATGAAAGGGAAAAGCGTTTGATTAATAATGTTGATATCAGCAAGACCCAAATATGAGCAACAAAATCTAGTGATCCTATTTCTGATCAGTGCCTTATCTATTAGGCAATTAAATGAATTATAACCATACATCTTTTGGAAATCTGAGACACATTACTACATCCAGATCCCTGATCTATCCTTCACCTTGTGAATAGACATCTGCTTCAAATTTGAATCTCATACTCAAAATATCCCACCATGAAATTTGCAAACCTTGTGATAAATACCAAGCAATTACATGGCTCTTTGATCCATATGCAAGACATTTTAATCACATACATTCCAAAATGAGATGCAACCTAATCTATGATCCTTGATCACAAACTAGAAAGATTACAGATCCATAAACAAGAGACAAGACTCAAATTGAATTTGGAAACCTTTGTTGTATTTTATTCATTCTCCTTGAAAATGAATACATGAAAGACGTACAGAAAATAACTCATAGATCACCTAACAGAAAAGAACTATCTGCATAAAACATACATGTTGCTCAATACAACAGAGAAATGCTGAAGAAAGGAGGTGGAATCACAGTTCTGGATCCAAAAAGTGGTCTCACAGAATGACTGCAGCTTTCCTACCAACAATGGTCTCTCAGTCACAAAAAATTGGAACCCCATGAAAGAAAGAAAGATAGAAAGATATAGCAAGGGAAAGAATCTCAGATCTGATCTTCAAGTGACAAGTGTCCATTTGAAATGCAATCCTCTGTAACTGAATAACTTCTTCCTTCCATCTCCCATTCTGATCTGATCTTGTTTCATCATTTCTGTTACTAACTTGCAAAATATTTCTGTTGAAATGATGAAACCTTGCTGAGTCACCAAAATATCTGATTTACCCATTGAAATGCTTGGCAAAAATTGGGTTAAATTGAGTGAATGTGAGAAAAGTGAATCCAACCGCATTCTCACCAAGTTTTATTGATCTTCTAACTGGATTTTCAATTTTTACCCATTCCATTGAGAAAGCCCTAAAATTCACGTTTCTGACTATAACTCATTCCAGGAAACACCTGTGCAAAAACTAACTTCAAAAATGGAAAATTTGGATTCTCACGATTCTGGCAGTATATGATAAGGCATACTTTGCCTTCCAAAAACCCCTTGAAAGTCGATTCGAAAATGACTCCTCTGCTAGAAATATCAGGTCTGCACATCTTTGAATTTTAAAATCCAAATTTTTTTAAAATAATCTAATGTCTTAACATTAGAATTAAAGCCCTATTTGATTTTAAAAACTGACGTGCATACCCATTGAGAAAATACTTTAAAATTCACTTTAAGCCCATTTTATTTTTTGCCTTTATGCCTCCATTCGGGTCAAACCTCTGTTGACCAAGTGACAGGTGTTGCTCATTGATTGGCTCAGGCTGGTACAATCACTGCCTCATCACTACACCCGGGCCCATGCCACCACGTGTTGTCACCACCTACCTTGTCACTACTTCGCTATGGTAACCTGTGAGCATCTTCTCCTTGGCGACGTAACGACGACCACATGATCAAGACATGTGGCGAAATCTCCTCCTTCCGAGCTAATCTGTCTTTGCCGAATTTTTGGATTTTTCAGCGACCTCGCTATTTCGCTGCTGAATTTTCCAAAATTTCTCGGCTAGCGAAGTAGTGAGGAGCCAATTTCTTGACTTTTTCAATGACCTATCCCTGCTGACATCATCCTCTTTGTGTATGCATTCTGTCAAAATTTATGTCCTTATGGACAGCTGACGTCAATTTGCTGTCGGTCAAATTTGGGGGGCCAATGGCATGTGGTTGCCTTTACAAAAAGACTTTACTTGAATTCACATTGAATTTTATGTTGCATAGTATTTAAAAACTATATTTTCCCCTTCCACAGTAAATGTGGGATCAATGTTTATCATTGTTTTCCCCTCCATTCTCTGCGTGAATGGTCATTTTTTAAAGCTCTGACCTGCAGCTTTGAACGTGAGCTGCCTGCTTGTTTGTTTGTTATGGATGAGATTCCTTTTTTAATGTTGGCTGCTACAAATGCGTGACCTTCCATTCTTTGCTTTTCAATGTTGCCTGCCTTCTTCATCCACATGTGTTCTCCCTTGCCTAATGCGTGGGTTTTACCTCCTCCAATGTGCTGGTTGCTGCTGTGTGAGACTTTGGTGTATTTCCTTTTAAAATGCGTGGGAGTTTCTTTCTGATACTTGTGGCTTGCTATTGCTAAGGCTGCGGCTTTCTAAATGCCGTCGTTTTGGAGGCCTTGGCAACTTCTTCCTTCAGCATTGGTGGCTCCATTCTTTCTTTGCATGGCATTGGATCTCCTTTTAATGATAGTGTCTCCCCTGCCACTCCAGTTCACATGCCATTTTTAATTGCTGCCTCTGCCTTTTAACATTGGTCGTCCTCTGCCGCATGAGATTGTTTTTTCTTGGTCACTGACTTCTCACAGTGCGAACTTCTTTGTCTGATGCCAACAGCTTCCTATTTGCTGCTTGCAATGGCTCTTTTTTTTAAATGTGGGTCTGCTATATTTGGATGGGTAGCCTTCTGCATATGCTCATGGTGCGGTCTTCTTTTAATGGCTTTGAAACTCCTCTTCCTATCGTGAGTTCTCCCCTATTCATGTCGCCATGGTCTCTTTTCATGTGCCGACTACCTCCTTCTCTAGCTACTTGCGACTTCAACTCCATTTCAAGCCATTCACAAGCTCCCTTGTATGTGTTGGGAGTGTCTTTTAACTTATGACTCTGCCCTCTTTGACTTTAACTTGCCGCTTTTTGCATATCTCCACATTTAACGTGGATTCTTCTTTGAACAAGGCATCTTGGACTGCTGCTTTGGCGATACTTAAATGTAACATCAATTTTCAAGGAAAGTCCCTTACTGTAGAGACTTTTAGCCTTCTTCAAATTGAAAAAGTGCTTCTTCAGTGCATTTATATTTGTGACAAGATCACAAACAAACCTTTTAGAGAAAGCTCCAATGAAATGGGCTCGAAAGTCAAAGAGATTGATTAGAGGGAACCTCTCATTTGATGGATATGGAATCCTGAATATAGAAGTGCTACCATTTTGGACTGCGCCTTTGAATGTTGGTCAATTAAAAACTTTATATCCCATGCAGCTCTTTGGTGTGACTACCCTCTTCTTTTTCACTGAGATTGCCTATTCCATGTGGATGTATGTTTTTTTTTAGAAAGGCCACATTTTTAAAACTCAGGTCTTTGACATGCACATACTTCATTGCCACATTTAGAAACAACCTTCAAATATCAGTCCACATGAGATTCGGTAGTTCCTTAAACAATAGGTATTTGACCTGGCTTTAAAACATATTGTCTTAAAAAATGTCCTATCCTTCATCTGATGAAGTTAGTCGGGCCCCAAAGTGGGTCCGGCTAAAAAAAAATTCATTCTTGGACAACTGAATCCTCAAACTGATCCACTGACCTTCTCAGACTGATTGGAAACAATTTTGATCATAGATTGATTGTTAAAACTCAATTTGTCACACTCTGCCAACTGTGAATCTCATCCTAGGAGGTCTATTGACTGCCTTTAAAAATTGATCCAAACAGATAACTGAGCTTTGAAATCCGAGATACTAATTCTCTATTTCATATACTTTCACCCTGTCAGATCTCGTCTCATGACGAATTCCCAGTTGAAAGATATTCTTCATTAAAGTTGCCTTCTCAAAATTACCTGCAAGTAAACAAGTCAGAAAACAACAAACTGGGTTCTTTTGAAAACTGGGCAAATGAGCACATGGGGAAAAGAAAACTGGGGCATTGATACTTCGTCATGAGGAGAGTGTACTTCTATGATTTGGGCTCATGATGAATCATAGGACGCAATTGGCGAAGGTCTAAATTTGGTTGCTTAGAATTGCTGATTGGAAACATTGACAAGATAACGATTTTTGCAAATGGAATTGACCTGGAAAAATGTGCAGACGGATTCGTTAAGACGTAAAAACTGACACACTTGGAGTACTTTTGGAGGACAATACAGGGGTACAATCCATTCGATCTCACCAATCACAGGTACAAAGATATGACATCTTGAATAGGGGTTCCAATCAATCTGCAAATACTGACACCAGTAAAAAGATAGAATTTGCATTTGGAATCACATTTGAAAAATGATCAAACAGATTCGTCAAGACTTAAAAATTGAAACATAACAAGTCTATGATGTTTAAAATATGACGCAATAAGAATTTCAACATTTGGATCAACTGGTCAAAAGTTATTACTCGTCAAACAGGGCTTCCCAGAATTTTGAATATTTTGCAAAAACATGAAAACAGTAACTGACCAACTTTGAGGGATTCAAAACCTAATCAAACGAACTCAAAACAACTCAAAATCTAAAACATAGATTTCTGGGTATGGACACTAGATACCTCCAAAGCGGCAAGTTATGAGACATTTTTGGGTGCGAGATATTCAGATGCAAACACAGCCTCCTATCACTATCTGACACTAGGGGTAAAATGCAGATTTGAAATGCACTCAAAAAAAGACTTCACAGAATGGTTCAGAATGACGCTTTAACTTCATGGAACACTTAGACGCACTAAATGAAAGGTGCTAGAAGCATAAAAGACCTCATAGGGTTCAAAGGTACAGTTGAGTACATAGGCTTCACAAAGCATTTATAGGCCTCAAATTTCTCAATGGTGCTCAAAATGTAGGCTAAAATTTTGAGTGCCAACAGGTGGTAGAAGGGACAATTCTAATTCTCCACAAATTGTTCCATTCCTCTATTCATGACCCAAACCAATAGGAATTTTCTTCAAATATAGGACCATACCCTTAAAGTGTAGGGGCATTCAAGAAAGAAGTGCACTATGCTTTCCTCTTCCTCCTTGTAGAGATAGCATCTATTAGTAACCGGTATGTCTCTCCTCCTTAGGTTGTCAGTTGTTAAGATCCTACCATGCATGACCATCCACTAGAAGAAATTGACTTTTGGTAGCAAATGACTATTCCAGGTCTTTCTCTATCTAATAGTGGTGTGATCCTTTTCAAATATAAGGTGGTAGGAAAATTTAATTGAGAACTATCCCAAACCACCTTATTAAGCTGGGCATGCAAGGGGAGTTTGTGGTAGTTGATCAGTTCCTCCAATTATTTAACTAGAGGGTCCTCTCTGTTAGGAATACCAACAGTGGATAAATATTTCCATTTCCTTTGGGAATCAATATAGTTAGCCACCTTCTCTCCCACCATTCTTTTTAAAGGTTCCTATAGACCGCTAAAATTTTTGTAGATAGGTGGTTTCCCCCCTAGCTAATTGTCCTCCCAGAATCTTATTATTTTACCATTTCCCACCAACCATCTTGCCCCTTTCCTTAGAAGGGACTTGTTCTTAAGGATGCTATTCCAAACCTTAGAGCTCCTTGAGAGGTCATCATTGAGGAGATTATACCTGAAATGGGTGTTCACAAGGTATTTATCCCTCATGATTCTTCCCCGCCCGATCGTGTTTTCCAACAATCTCCACCTCATTTTAGTGAGCAATGTGTTATTCAGATCAACAATTTTTCTTATTCCCAACCCCCCTTCTCTTTAGGTTTATAAATAATCTCCCAATTAACAAGGTTCAATTTGTTTCTCTCCTATGTGCCTGACCATAGGAAGTTCCTTCACATTTTTTTGAGTTTTTTAGCCATACTCTAATTAATCTTAAAGATGGAAAGAAAGTAGATAGGTATACCTTATAGAGCTGCCACCAGTAGTTGGAGTTTCCCCGCATTAAGAAGTACTTTACCTTTCCACCCAACAAGCTTCTTTTGCATCCTTTCTAGGATAGTGTTCCAGAAGGTGGTGGAGACATCTTTGATCATCAGGGGGATACCAAGATAGGTGTCTAGGAGGTTTGTAGAGTGACATCCCATGATATTTTTAACCTTCACCTACAAGACTTCAGGAGTGTTAAAAAATAGACCTTAATTTTTACCAAGTCAATTTGCTAACCTGAACAATACTCATAGTTAGTGAGTAGGTCCTCTAAGCTCTAGCCTCCTAGATAGAGGATTTGCCAAATAGGAAAGTGTCATCCACAAATTGTTGTATAACCTCAGGAGACATTGTAGTAGTAGGCTGGATTCCTTTTATCTCACCTAACTCTGCCAACATGCAAACCAACCTACCCAACACTTCAGCCACCATAATGAAAAGGTAACGGGATAGAGGATCACCTTTTCTTAGGCCTCTGCTAGCTTCAAAGTTACCCCAAGGGGTCCCATTCAGAAGTACCTCATATTGTGTGGTTTCCACCATATTTCTTATGACATTCACTATGTCCTTTCTGAACCCCACATGTTGCAATACATCATATAGGAAGGTCCAATTGACTCTATCATAGGGCTTTGAAATATCTAATTTAAGGGCCATGCCCTATTGTCTACTTGAATGATTTCATGGGTGGTAATCACAACATCTAAGATTTGTTGACCTAGGACAAACCCCTTTTGTGGGCCCCTGATAACCATTTCCAGAAAGGGTTAAATCTTGTTGACCAATACCTTGGAGAAGAGTTTATATGTGGTATTGCAAAGGTTGGTCGGTCTAAAATCCCTTATGTTTTTGGGTGTCTAGATCTTAGGCACAAGAACAATAAAGGTTTTATTGACCCTTCTTAGCATTTCCCAATTTTGATCACGTCCCTAGTGGTCCAAACCAATTTAGTTTTAATCACTTCCTAGAAGTGCTGAAAGAAGGCAGGTGGGAAGCCATTAGGGCCCGATGCCTTAAAGGCCTTCATAGAAAACACAACCTTGAAGATAGTAAATTTTATATACATGATAAATATTTAATTTATAATTCTCATATAAAGGTAAAGAAAGAGAACTTATAAAGATAAAAATACATCTTACATAAGATATACACCTTTGATAATAACAATGACTTGTTGAACTAAATATCTCATACGCCTTCCATTATTTAAATTAATCTTTATAATCATTATTAGTAAATTTGACTATCTATTTATGAATACATTCAATTTACAACCACAAATAATTATCCCTAGAGGCTAAAACAACCTGCCATCGATCTCTCTTCTTTATGCCACTAGGCTACAACAATCTACCAATAAAATAGATATACAAGAATATTTAGCTATTGAATAAGAAAAATAGAAGTGAAAATACATCCTAACAAACTTATGGCCTCCATGATTGTACCTTGGTGCTTGACTCATTATTGGTCTATTACTACAAACACTCTATGACACTTACTAAAATATCCCATAGTAGGCTCAAAAGTGGCTAGTCTCTAACTAGAGGCTAACAATGAACTATTTAGACATTGAAGTACAATGTGGGTATGACAAACCACATGAAAACCATACTTTATTGAAACCTCTTTTGGGATTAAAGATAAAGTAACTGAGTGGGGGGGAGGTGAATCAGTTACTCACAAAAATTAGTCCACAGATCCCTTAGATGTCTTAAAGATCTAGTTATTGCTGATACTCGGTAAACAAATGATGTAACTCAGTAAATTAAACTATTACTTATCTTCAAGCATTCATGCATGTAACTAAAACAAAATGTACATAAGAGACACTAGATTTAATGTGGAAACCCAATATGGGAAAAACCACCAAGTAACTAGTCACCAATTTTTCACTCTTCTAAAGTGAGCCCTGTTAGGAGCCAACCCTGTTAAAGGTTACAATACACACCGTTAGGTGTGACCCTGTTAGAGGATTTAATCACCCTGTTAGGAGTGGCCTTACTAGAGATCTTTAGAATAATTCAATTAAACTATCACCTTGTTAGAGGATTTACAAAATGGTTGTTAAACCAACTTTGTTAAGAGATTTGAAATCACTGCTACAATGGTTAGAAAGCAACAATGAATTGACCTAAACAAGATGCAACTAAATTTGTTGACTATAGGTCTCTGTTCAGCATCATTAGATCCTCCTTGATCAAATATAGCTTTGCTGCTCCTCAATGATCTCTGATCATCCTTCAAATTTGCTTCCACAATAATCAGTCCTCATATCACATTAATTCCACTTCCACTTCACTCACACTTAGAATTTGCAACTTGAACTATTAATTATACCATTCAGATTGTCAAGTCGGCCCATTTACATGTTACATTTACCAATAAACCATACATCAGTCGGCTACAAATATTACTCTAAACAAATAAATATTATTTCATAAAACAATGAAATCCTTTACTGGCCGACCCTGCTCAGTAAATATTGCTTCCAAAAATTTCCTAATTTAACCTTCTTGACTCAGTTAACATTGCAACATCTGTAAAATCCTTTGGCTATCGAGTTTACTCGATAAGAACTAAATTCCTTCATGAGAGCTTGGTAAGAACTGCTTCTACCACATTTATTTTGATGACCGAGTGAGCTCGGTAAGAACTATTTACTCGATAGATACTACAAGTTTACTAACCTTCTGGGCTTGATAGATTTTTTCCTTTTGCTTCGCTAACCATCTAAGCTTAGTAGACTCTTTCCTTTGCCTTTCTAACCTTCTAAGCTCGGTAGACACTGTGCTTTGCCTTGCTGACCTTTTGAGCTTGGTAGACTCTATCTGATGACTGATATGACATTTGTGTGACATCAAAGACAACACACAATTGAATAATTGTATCCAACAATCTCCCTCTTTGGCATTGATGGCAACACAACATGTCATAGCAGAATGAAATTTGAAAACAAGTCTTTTACTGACAGAATACTTCACTTTCTTCTTCAAATACAACAAACTCCCTCTTTCATAATAATCTCTTCTTCTTACACAAACTCTTATTATTTTACAAATTTTAGAAAGATATGACAGTATACTCTCCCTCTTTAACAACACATGCCAAAGACAACTCAAAACAACTGAATAGCATTGTACCTGATGTACTGATTCATATGCAATGTCTTCGTTGGTTTGCTGCATCAACTAATAGATCTTCAATTCTGTTCTTGTTGATGCATCACTAGAGCTGTATTTTAGTGAGATTTAGATAGGGGAATGACCCCTAACTTACCTCTTAGATACAAGAATGCATCTTTAGGTAAAGGCTTTGTGAATATGTCAAAAATTTGTTCCTTTGTATGGACATATTCCAATCTTATTTCCTTTTCTTGCACCAATTCTCTAACAAAGTGATACTTTATGGCAATATGCTTGGTTTTTTAATGCATCACTAGATTCTTGGAGATGTTAATTGCACTTGTGTTATCACAAAAAATAACAATAGGTTCTTTGATTTCTTGCTTCATACCTTCCAATAATTGTTTGAACCACACAATGTTTGAGCAATTTACTGCTGCTGCAACATATTCAGCCTCTGTTGTGGATTGAGATGTACAATTTTTCTTTTTACTTGTCCAAGAAACCAACCTTTTTCCAAGAAAGAAAGCTCCTCCACTTGTGCTCTTTCTGTCATCAATATTTCTTGCCCAATCTGCATTAGTGAACACCTTTAAATCCAGATTTCCTCCAATTTTATACCATAATCCATAATCTTAAGTTCCTTTTAAGTATCTCATGATCCTTTTGATTGCCATCATGTGATTTTCTTTTGGTTCTGTTGAGAATCTTGCTACAATTCCTACTACAAGGGCAATGTATGGTCTTGTGTGCACTACATATTGCAACTTTACAATCATAGATCTATACAATCTCTAATCCACTTCCTTTGATTCATCATCCTTGGTAAGTTTTAATCCAGTACACATAGGAGTCCCAACTGGTTTGCAGTCTTCCATACTAAACTTTTTCAGTATCTCCTTGATGTATTTAGATTGAGTGATGTAGATGCCATTCTTACTCTGTTGAATTTGAAGACCAAAAAAGAATTTTATTTCACCAAACACTGACATTTCAAATTCCTTGTTCATTTTTTCTGAAAATTCTTTGCAAAGATCATCATTTCCTGTGAACAAAGTATCATCTACAAATATTTCTGCCAAAACAATCTTATTATTTGGTCCTTCCTTTATGTACAAACTATTTTTGTCATTAGTTCTTTGAAAACTAATCTGAATAGGATAGTTATGCAATCTTTCATACCATTCTCTAGGGGCTTGTTTCAGACCATATAATGCTTTATGCAATTTGCAGACCATGGCCTTCTTGTCTGGATCAACAAAACCTTCAGGCTATTCAATGTAAACTGAAAACTAAAGTATCAAGTAGTTATACATTCTAGCAAGTGATTTAAGGTAAATCTCTTAATAGAGTGGCCCTATCAGACCTTTGAAAATATCATTAGAGAGTGCTTACTTAGTTAAATCCTTTAATCAAGGTAGAGTGAATAAGTCTTGTAAGCTCTTAACATGGCAAACCCTCACAGGGTAGATCATCAAAAGTGATCAAAAGTGTAACCCTAACATGCAAACTTTATTATTGTAGTGGTGAAGATTTTTTGTTGTCATCCCCACCCAAGTTTTACCTTCACCTTGGAGGGTTTCTAGGTAACTAAAATATTTTTGTTATGTATTGATCATTTATTTACTTATTTCATGGATGTGATTAGTTGTTATATTTAATACATCATTATAGTAAATGTTTATGTGGTTTATGATATTGTTGTTAGAAGGATTAGAGGCAAAGTTATCAGATTTGATATTTGTTTCAAAGGGTAAAAGTTTTATAGATCCTAATTAAATCCCCCCCACCTCTCAGTATCTAACTTTCCCAATAGACTTCCAATAATTGTTATCAGAATTTTTTTTATCTTAGAAAAAGCCTAAATACTTTAGAGTCAAGATATTGGAGATGAGGGCCCATAAGTTGGGAAATATCATTGAAAATCAAAATCTTGATATATAGCTAACATTGCAGTGACTTGAAGCAATAAGGGAAGAACTAAGGAAATTGTTAAAGAGAAGGAAGGAGATGGAAATCTAGTAGAATGATACACAATATTAGGAGGAAGACACCAAAGGTCTACTTGATGATGGAAATTCAAGGGAAAGTGATGCATCAATAGCATATCTCTTGGACATGAACAATACATAAAATGAAGAGATAAGGGGACAGAAGAAAGAACATGAAATCTAATCAATAAGGCTATGTGAAGTGACTGAATAGAACAAATAAAGTTGAAGAATATAAGATAATAGCTAGTGAAGAAAAGAGACAAATGGATAAAAGAATTGATGAAAGGATATTTGATGTGCATAAAATCACACAAAAACAATTTGATATGCTCAACCAATTACTAAGTGTAAATCAAGATATGAATAGGAAAGATGTAGAGATTGTCAATCTAAGATCATAAAATGATCATCTAAGGAACAAGCTGAGATCTGAAAAGGAATTCATTGAAAGGATGATTAAACCTAAAGAAGTTGCGAGACACTATGAAGAACTAATGTGATCACAGAGAAGACCCTATGATACCTCTGGACTAGGCTATACTGAGAACCTATAATCTACCAAGGAAGGAGAATCATCAAAGAGTGGAGAACAGAAGAATGTAAAGGCAAAAGACAAAAAACCTATATGTTATCATTGTGGCAAGTCATACCATACCAAAAATATGTGTAGAATTAAGATTGGAAGCTCAAATTCTAAGCCCAAATTCAATGGATATTTTTTTAAGTGTAACAAACATGGATATCAAGCACATGAATGCAGATCAAAGGTTAGTAATACACCAGTTGTACCTAGATTTGAATGATATTGCTACAACTATCAAAAGTATGATCATAGAGCACAAGATTGCAAATCTAATGAAAAACCTACTTGGACACCCAAGAAGCAAGGAAATGCACCTAAGCAAGGTAACAAAATCAATTAGGATTACAACACATGATATAATTATCAATTATGTGGTGAATATGGCCATATTGCAAAAATTTGTATTAGGATACATTTCATAGGTAAATCCAAGAGTTGGGTGAATGGTTGTATAGTTTGTTATAAATGTCATAAGATTGGTCATTTGAGAAGAAACTATAGGACCTAATCACCAACACCTAACAATGAACAAGAAAAAGGAAAATAAGTTGTAAATATTGAACAAGTGAAAAACCAGACAAATAAAACATGGATAAAGAAGGAGGATGGTAGCAGTAGTGGATCTATTGATGTCGAGATCACCCAATCCAATAGATCAGGTGATTACACTACCTCAAACTAAGTAAAGAATGTATGTGAGGAACTATATTTCAAATGATATACCATACATTCGTTCCTATTATGTGATGTAGTGAAGTCCATATATACATGAGATGAGATGCATTATGATAGATCTTTAGAGTGTGAACCAAGAAAAGAACACATATATCGAGTTGGTGCATAGTTGGATCCAAACATCATTGGTTTCAGTTATGATCGAGTTATAGTTTGGACTGAGTTCTTGTATTGACTGAGCTAATGTGTTCACTAAGCAAGTGAATGAGACTATAAAGGATGAGTTTTCTTATGCAAGATGAGACAACTATCATATATTTTGTGTTTACCTACTAAATGTATGGAGCATTAAATGAAAGAGTATTTTTTATCATTTCAAGGCATTTAGTTTATTTTTGAGTTTATTTCAATTCACTAGGATATCAAATTCTGAGAGAAAAGAGAAAGATGATTTCAATGAGTGTTTTCTATGAATTGTAGAAATATTCTAGTGTGTGTCATCAGCCAAAGAGTGTAAGTGTACAAAGTTACCTAGAACCGAGTTGATTAAATTATGAAATAGTTTGAAGTTCAAACCCTAGTTTCTAAATGGCATCATCTATATCTGCAAGTGAGAAGAGGGAGATATTGAAGGGTAGTAATGGTCAAATTGTTCATAATGATGCATGCCCTCCACTAAAATTTAAGGCAAATCTAGAGATTGCGATGAATGGAGACTCACCAGAGAATTATCTTCAATTTCACCCTATATAATCATGGTGCATGATGTAAGGTCATGGTAGATGTGCAAAATTGGTGAAATTGGTGACTTTGAATTGAGAAACACATATGATAAGTTGTGCGAGAATGGAGTACTAAAGGATAAAAATAGAGTTGTGGTCGAGAAAAGGTTAACTCATTCCCTAGTGTTTAAGGTTGAATGGGTTAAAATTGTTCTAAGAAGGTTGCATGATATGATGTTATGGTTGGAGAAATGGCCAATTAAAATCACAAAATCCATCATACATCATGTAACTAGCTACCCTACTCTTGAAAAAGTGAAGACTATTCATTGCCAAGAAAGAAACATAATTGAAGACCTCACAAAGGGAAAGTGGAATGGCTGAGGAATGTCTATTGATTCAATTGAAGATCTAGTCATTAAATTTACAGTTTGAGTGATTGCACACAAGTTCTATTAGTCGAGCCAACTGAGTAGTGTGCCTTGTGTAGCTATTGACATGGGATGTAAACTTGTCAAGAAGGACCACATCTATGACTTGGTTGAGCTGCAATTGATACAACTACTAGAGAGCCTCGATGCAATCAGAAAAGAAAAGAACACCTCATGTAAGTTTAGCTCTCTCATATTATGTATATTCTTTAATGTTCAGAACTCTTTTCGCATGGTTGGATATGTAGTATGGGATAAGGCTAAATACGTGATTGAGTAGATAAATTAATATATTGAATAGTTGGGCAAAAATTTTGAAACAATTAAATAGGTCAAGGATACCTAATTTAGTGGTTGATCAATATTATGATCACATATTTTTTCTTGTTGATACTGACTATACATATGTACAAGTAGTAATATCAAGGGTGGCATGGGTAAAGCTAATGTAGTAAAAAGTTATATTTAATCAAGTGCCTTCTGCTATAAAAATACTATTGGCAAAAGAAATTAACAAGAGTGTCGAGCCATTTGGTACATATGAGACTAAAAAGATCAAAATGATAATGCAAATAAAAGTCCCTAAGATGGGCAAAAAGAGGAAGAAAATGATCCAAGGCTTAAAAGGTAAGCTTGGAGAATCACCACTGCAAATCATAGAAGGAAAAGGAGACGTGTTGAAAACAATTGACTAATTGTGTATCGTCTTTGATGTTACACAAAATGTCATATCATTGTCAGTCAGTATATGTTGAGCTCACTCAAGTGATGAAGATAGTTTCTTGTGTCTGCCAAGGATTTCAGAGTTTGCCAAGTTTAGAAGATAGTGTCTACAGAGTTCACTCGATCATCAAAGGAAAGCTTACAGAAGTTGAGTGTTAACCAAGCTCACTTGGTTAATGAAGAAAATGTTGGATGGAACCAGTGTTAACTGAGCTCACTTGGTTACCAAAGGAACTTTTTGAATATGTAGTGTTAATCGAGTTCACTTGGTTAACATAAAAAAATTATTTCTGAGTTAGTGTTTACCGAGTAGGATTGGCTAACAAAAGATTTTCTTGTTTTGGAATATTGAGTTCAATTGATTTAATGGTTGGTTCTAGCCGACTGAGGAGATGAATATTAAGTATTCTAAGTTGTATTCAAGCTGACTTGATAATGTGTAAGATATAAATATAAGGTCAAGTTGAGAATTGAATGTGTGGAGCATAATAGAAGATTAGAAGATGCTTAGAGGAAGCAAATTAGAAGGATAAGAAAAATATCCTTGAGGAGCTGCAAAGATACATTCGATCAGGAAGGACCAAGTATTCAAGCTATGATTGAGATCAATAATTAGCAATTCAGTTGCATCAAAAATTAGGTCATCTCATTGTTACTCTCTAACCATTGTAGCAGTGATCTAAATGTCTTAACAGAGTTGGTTTAACAACTATTTGTAAATCCTCTAACAAGGTGGCATTTCTAGATTGAAGTGTCTAAAGACCTCTAACAAGGCCACTCCTAATAGGGTGATCCAATCCTCTAATAGGGTACAACCTAACAATGTGTTTTGTAACCTTTAATAGGGTTGGCTCCTAATAGGACTCACTTTAGAAGAGTGAAAATCAATAACTAGTTGTAATTGGTGGTTTTTCCCAAATTGGGTTTCCACGTTAAATCTTGATGTCACTTGTGTTTGTGCTATTTCTTTTATGTGTATGCAACTAAGCTAAACTTAAGGTTAATCACATTAAGATCAGTATATTTAGTTATTGCCAAGTTAAAGTTGATTCTCAGTATTTTTTGAGTTACAACATTTGCTAATGTAAATCGAGTGCATGTGTGTTTGTTGAGTAACAACAGAATCCAATTTAATCAGAGTTTATGTTTTGATTTGTATTGAAATCTAAGCAATTTGGGATTTATTTTTGTAGTAACTGATTCACCCCTCCCTTCTCAGTTACTCCTTTTATATTTCCAACAATTGGTATCAGAGCTTTTGGTGCTTTTAGAGAAGGTTTCAAGGACCTAAACTAAAAGATCGATATCTTACAAAAGAGAGATTCCCAAGTTGAACATAGAAAACTTTGCGACATGGCAAGACCTTATGAAGTTTCATCTAGAAACCATCAGTGATTCAAGTTTGAAATACTTAACTTCTTACAAAGCTCCTACTGGTACAATGACCATAGAAGAAATTATTCAAAAGAAAAATCATAATATCACAATGATTTACATAGGATTAGCTCTTAAGTGTGCTGAATTTGATGAGGTCAAAGGATGTACTACTTCTCATGACATGTGGACCAAACTAAATGATATCTATGGAGGCGATGATAATGTAAAGAGAGCAAAGGAAAAAATCTTGAGAGGCTAGTTTGATCAGATGAAAATGAGAGAGGATGAAAATATTGCAAAATATGTTGAGAGAATCAAAGTCAGTGTCAGTGTTATCAAAGCCTCTAGAGGAACAATTGAAGATGTAACAATGGTAAGAAAGGTACTCAGAACCCTTCTTCCTATCTATGCAATCAAAGTGTCTACTATTCAAGACATGAGATGTGATCCAAATAACAAGATAACGTTGGATGCTCTAGTGGGAACATTGATAACATTTGAACTAGATAACTATGATAATTATACTCCTAGTTCTAGCAATATTGAGTTTGCACTTGAAGCCAAGGTATCACTCAAGAAGAAAGCTAAAAGATCTAAAAGCAGACAATTTGAAAGTGAAGAGGAAGATAGTTCTAATAGTGATCTTGAAGCCATTGAAGCATTTCTTGCAAGAAGGTATCCCAAAGGCAAAGGGAGTATAAAGATAAAATTCCTTTAATCTATTTCTCTTGGGAAGAAGTTGGACATATTGCTGCAAGGTGTCCAAATAGAGACTTAGATAGAGATAAAAAGAAGCACAACAAGTACAAAGACAAGAAGGATTTCAAGAATTTCAAGGACTACAAAGACAAAGGAAATAAATCTTGTTTTATAGCTAAAGATTCAAATAGTAGTGAAGATGATGAAATGGTACATATTGTGGTAATAGATGAATCTGATGATGGAGATAAAATGGCACTTATCTCTCATGTTAGAAAGAATGATACATCGATTATTGATAGTAGATGTTCACATCATATGACTGGTTATAAAATAAAGTTTGAACACAGGGAACACTATGATGGTGGTAGTGTGAGATTTGGAAACATTGAACCTTGTTAAATGAAGGGAAAAGGTTGTGTCTCACTAACCAATGAACTTAGATGTGATAGTTCTTATTAGGTTGAAGGTCTAAAACATAATCTACTAAGTGTGACATAGTTGAATAACATTGGATTCAAGGTAGAATTCATGAATTGGAAGGTCAAACGACTAGATGGAAAAGGAAATCTGGTTGCATCTAGCAAACAAACAAAAGGAAACCTATTCTACTTAGATCTCAGTGAAAGTTCATGTTTTATTGTTCAAGTAGAAGAAAGTTGGTTGTGGCATAAAAGGTTATGACATGTTACATTTGATAATCTAATCAAGATAAGAAAGAATAAAAGAGTAAGAGGTATTCCTAGTTTGAGGAAACTTAATATGGGTCTATGCAAAAATTGTCAAATTGGAAAGATGGGAGAGACTAGTTTCAAAAGCAAGAACTATCATTCAAAAGAAGTCTTGGAGTTGTTTGATATAGACCTTTTTGGACCTATTGGAATAGAAAGCTATAGTGGAGATAAGTTTTTCATTTTATTTGTTGATGACAATTCTAGAATGATGACTATAATGTATTTAAAAGAAAAATTTGAAGCTTTTAAAAAATTTAAGTGGTATCTAGCAAGAGTAGAGAAAGAAACTAGAAAGAAACTGAAATGTTTGAGATTAGACAAAGGTGGTGAATTCATTTCCAATGAATTATGCATTGAAAGAGGAATTAAGAGACAAGTATTAGCCCCTGGTACACCACAACAGAATGGTATAGCTGAAAGAAGGAACAGACCCATCATGTATTGTGCAAGAACCTTGATGATAGAAAAGAATGTTGCAATCAAATATTGGCATGAAGCAATCAATATTGTAGTACATACCTTGAATAGAGTAAAGTTGAAGAAAGACTCAAATCAAACTCCATATGAACTATGGTATGGCTACAAACCTAATGTATGTTACTTTAAAGTATTTGGTAGCAAATGTTATATCTTGAAGGAATCTAGGATAGGTAAATTTGATGTCAAAGGTGATGAAGGCATATTCCTAAGATACTCCTATAGAAGTAAAGCATATAAACATTTGAATTTATCCACTCATAAAATCATAGAAAGTGCACATGTGAGAATAGATGAGTTTGTAGAAAAGAGTGAAGATGAAAGCAACAAAGAACCTAAGGATTATAGAAGGTTTGTTTACTATGAACCTAATACATTGCCAAATCTATTTTGAAGTTATGAGGCCTCACCTCCCAAGTCTCCAAAATCTTGAAAAGCTATTGAGTTCAAACCAGTGCAACCCAAGTCATAGTTTGAATGACCCAAGTCACAATGAGAAGCTATCAAGCTAGTGTCAGAGCAAACTGAGTCAGATGGACCCAAGTCACAGAAAGTGGGACCTGATCTTGATATAGAAGATCATGAAGAGGTTAGTGTAACATGTTATAAATTCAAAGTACCTATGTTAGCAAGATATGTTAGAAGGCACCATGCACCTAATTAGATCATTAGAGACAAATTAGATGGAACAATGACAAGAAACAAATTGAAAGGTACATGTTTGTTTGTTGAATTTGAACCTAGAAATGTTAAAGATGCTTTGGATAATAAAATTTGGATTGAGGCTATGAATGAAGAAATAGAATAGATAGAGAGGAATAAGACTTGTTCCTAGACCCAAGGATAAAAATATAATTGGCACAAAGTGGGTTTTCAGAAATAAGCTAAATGAGGATAGAAAAGTTTCAAGAAGCAAAGCAAGGTTAGTTTGCAAAGGTTATTATCAAGAAGGAGGTATTGATTATGGTGAAACTTTTGATCCTGTTGCAAGATTAGAAGATGTTAGAACTTTACCAACATATGTAGCACACAAAGGATTTAAAGTTTATTATCTAGATGTAAAATCTGCATTCTTGAATGGAATTCTTGATGAGAAAGTCTACATAGAACAGCCTGAAGGTTTTGTGGATCCTAGAAAAAGAGATATGGTCTACAAATTAGACAAAGAATTTTATGGTCTCAAAAAAACTCCTAGAGCTTGGTATGAAAGACTTCATAACTACTTGATAAATATTGGTTTTCAAAGAACAAATGATAACAATAGCCTGTATATCAAAGAAGGACTAGACAAGAAGATTGTGTTGGTAGAAATATTTGTGGATGCCATTCAATTTACAAGAAATGATGACTTATTCAAGGCATTTTTACAAGAGATGAGTAAAGAATTTGAGATGTTCATTTTTGGAGAGATAAAATTCTTTGTTGGATTGCAGATCAAGCAGACGAAAAATGACATCTATATTACTCAATCTAAATATATCAAGGAGATTCCAAAGAAGTTTGGAATGGAAGATTCAAGACCAGTCAGAACACCTATATCTACTAGACATAAGCTTTCCAAAAATGACAACTCCAAAGAGGTCGATCAAACTACATACAGATCAATTATTGGAAAATTATAGTATGTAGTGCACACAAGGCATGATATTACATTAGCAGTTGGTATGGTGGCAAGATTCTCAGCAAATTCCAAAGAAAATCACATGATGGAAATCAAGAGAATCATGAGGTATATGAAAGGTACTAAAGACTATGGATTGTGGTACAAAAAAGGAGGCAATTTGGATTTTCAAAAGTATTCACAGATGTTGATTGGGCAGGAAGTATTGATGACAAAAAGAGCACCAGTGGTGGAGCTTTCTTTCTTGGTAAAAGAGTAGTGTCTTGGACAAGCAAGAAGTAGAATTGTATTTCTCAGTTCACAGTAGAAGCAAAATATGTGGTAGCAACAGTTAATTGTTCCAATGTTTTTTGGTTCAAGCAACTATTGGCAGGTATGAAGGTAGAGATCAAGGATCCAATGGTTATCTTCTGTGATAACACCAGTGTAATTAATAAATCAAAGAATCCTATGATGCATACAAAAACCAAGGACATTGCTATGAAATATAATTTTTTTAGAGAATTGGTACAAGATAAAGAGGTAAGATTGGAATATGTGAATACTAAAGAACAAATTGTAGACATATTCAATAAGCCATTACCTAAGGATGCATTTTTTATCTAAGAGGTGAGTTAGGGGTCATTCCCCTATCTAAAGTTCACTAAATGTAGTTTAGTGATGCATCAACTAGAGCATGTTGAAGATTAGACAGTTGATGCAGTATTGATGAGGCACATTGCAAATGAATTAGTACATGGGGTATATTGATATTCACTAAATATTGTCTTTGGCATGAGATGTCAAAGAGGGAGAAGTTTTCTATCATATCTCATAAAAAATTTATAAAGAGGCAGAGTATATATTTTACAAAAAAATTATTACTTTTAAAGACGTCCAAGAGGGAGAACTTGGTCTGATATCAAAGAAGGAAAGTATTCTATCAGAAGAAGATGTTGAAGACAAAGTTTTGTTGACAGGGGGAGAAATTGAAGGTAGAGGAAATTCACATTAATAGAGGGAGTTCTCACGGATGAGAATCATAATGAAACTAAGGATATGTTCCTTACTTTATTCTTTCTCTAAAAATTTCATTGTATTATGACATGTTGTGTTGCCATTAATGTCAAAGAGGGAGATTGTTGAAACTAATTGATTAATTGTGTATTGTCTTTGATATTACACAAACTGTCATATCATTGCTAGTCAGTGTATGTCGAGCTCACTCAGGGGATGAAGACAGTTTCCTGTGTCTGTCAAGCATTCCAAAGTTTGCCAAGTTTAGAAGATAATGTCTATTGAGTTCACTTGATTGTCAAAGGAAAGATTATAGAAGTTGAGAGTTAACCGAGCTCACTCGAATAATGAAAAAAATGTTGGACGAAACCAGTGTTAACCAAGATCACTCAATTACCAAAGGAACTTTATGACTATGTAGTATTAACCGAGTTCACTTGGTTAACACAAGAAAATCATTTCTGAGTTAGTGTCTACCGAGTAGGGTCGACTAACAAAGGATTTTCTTACTTTGGCATATTGAGTTCAATTGATTTAATGGTTGGTTCTAGCCGACTAAGAAGATGAATATTAAGTATTATAAGTTGTATTCAAGTTGACTTGACAATGTGTAAGATATAAATATAATGTCAAGTTGAGAATTGAATGTGTGGAACATAATAGAAGATTAGAAGATGCTTAGAGGAAGAAAATTAGAAGGATAAGTAGAATATCCTTGAGGAGCAACAAAGATACATTTGATCATGAAGGATGAAGTATTCAAGTCAGAATTCTCTTAATAGAGTTGGCTTAACAACTATTTGTAAATCCTCTAACTAGGTGGCATTTCTAGATTGAAGTGTCTTAAGACCTCTAACAAGGCCACTCCTAACAGGGTGATCAAATTGTCTAATAGGGTCAAACCTAAAAATTTATTTTGTAACCTTTAATAGGGTTGGCTCCTAATAAGGCTCACTTCAGAAGAGTAAAAATTAGTAACTAGTTGCAATTGGTGATTTTTCCCAAATTGGGTTTCCACGTTAAATCTTGGTGTCACTTGTGTTCATGCTATTTATTTTATGTGGATGCAACTAAGTTAAACTTAAGGTTAATCATATTAAGATTAGTATATTTAGTTATTTCCAAGTTAAAGTTGATTCTTAGTATTTGTCGAGTTATAGCATTTGCTAGTGTAAACAGAGTGCATGTGTGTTTGTTGAGTAACAACACAATATAGTTTAATTAGATTTTATCTTTTGATTTTTATTGACATCTAAGTGATCTGAGATTTATTTTTGTAGTAACTAATGCACCCCTCCCCTCTTAGTTACTCCCCTTATATTTTCAACAAGAAGATCATGGCAGTGAAGGTGATGATGAAGAAGAAGATGAAGGAAAAGCAAAAGAACTTGTTAGAAATTTTTTCAGCACTCCCCTCAAGAATTGGAATAACAGTTTAACACCTCTTGTGTACTATAAGTTGAGTGGTTGTATCGAGCATTGATAGATCGGTCTTTTGGTGCAATAGATAATGCCCTTGTGATTAAAGAGAAAAATTCAAACAAGGAGTAGCAGAAGGATAATATGGTGTATAAGGGTCTAAACAAAGAAAATAAATTAAAGCTAGATGGTACACAGGATGTGACTATTAATTCAGAGAAGATGTATGATGATGAGGCCAATGAAGATGAAAACAACATGGTGAAGTTGTCTTTCCTTGATAAGGCTAAATTGAAAGTTGATGCCTCCTCCAAGTTGATTCTTGGCTCTATAATGAAATCATTTTACTCCAAAAAAAAATGGGAGAGCTCCAAAATGAACTAGATGAAGAAAAAAGAAGAGAATCCAGCTAGAGAATTAGATGGGCAATATCCCTGAGAAGTTAAAGGCCTACAAAATAGAATTATGCCAGCTAGTTAAGGACAGTGGTCAAAGGATAGACATGGTAACCTCAATTTTGTGTGTTGATGTTGGAAGCATCGATAAAAGAAGTAATAAGGAAATCATTTCCCATATTGCAGTCAAGCTATATGGTGGCCCTAGTAAGAGAACTAGGCAAAGCACAAAGAAATTTTTTGTTGATACTCTGGTTTTGGCTATGGCGGATATCCTTCAAGGTACTATGGTGGCTGGTAAGGAATTAGCTAAGGTGATCAAAGAGTTAGTTTAGTTGCAGGCTTTGGTTGTTGCTTGGGTTCCTGGTCCTAGTTTCCATGTTTATGTTTCATTTCCAACTTTTGTTTTTCTAATACTCTGTTAGGTTCCAAGTCCTTGTAAAACCTAGTGTTGAACTTTGTTCATTAATTTTTAGGTTCCAGGTCCTTGTAAAACTTAGTATTTTGATGTGTTTGTGAACTTTAGGCTCCAAGCCCTTGTAAAACCTAGGGAACCTTTATCATATTTTTTTTTGCTTAGTTGTAAGGGATTTTAGTTCCCCTCAAAACCTATTTTTTACCTTAATATAAAACACTAAAATGATATAATAGGTTTTAACACTACCTTTCTTGTTCAGATCTCTACTTCACTCTATCTCTTCCTTCTTATACTTTTCTGGCTGATTCACACACTTCACAGTTCAACTTAGAACTTCCTCTGCTTTATCTTCACACTATTGTTTTTCTTGATTCACCTTCTATCAAAAAATTAATCCATACCTTTAACTTTTAACAATAATTAAAAACAAGAAACATCTTGTTCATCCCTTTAAATTGATAATTTTTTCCATTTCAAAATCTTCCATATTTTACCGCTTAATCATGATAGTAGATCTCCATCATATTTGAATTCAATGAATCTAGATGCTCGAGAAATAGACTTCCTCCTTGAAATTTGTTCTCCAATTCAAAATGATAAATCTTCTCCATTGTATCTACTTTGAATTACTTTAGTCTTTGATTTCATAGCTAAATTTGTCCTTGTCTTTTAAACTTCTCTAACATTATAAATTTTTACCAAATGTCAACCTTAGATTAATCTTTTACAAAATTGTTCTTCATGTTCACGCTTGGTGATCATTAAAATTCTCTAGGTCAATAATCAACTCAGTTAACACTAAACTTCAACACTTCTTTCTTAGGGGCTTGGTTACAACAGTAGCAGCTTGTCTAATACTATATTCCTTCATTCACCAATCAAACTATCTTTCATATACATCTTTCTTAAGATCATTTAAAGAAATCAAACCAATATTATACTATCAAAGTCTAACTCATTCAAGTACCTATTGAATACCATACTCTTATCAACACTCTAACGCATAATACTTTCTTGAAATCCTCTTCATCAATCAAATGATATGGCACTCTAGTGAATTAGCATAATGTCTACCCAATTAAAGCTTTACATAAATGACAACATAATAACTAATATGACTCTTACACATGCATTAACAACATTATTAGTTTGGGCTATCAATTATGCCTTTTCTTTATGTGTTTTTTTGGTAATTATTCCTAAAGTCCCAAAGCTTTTTCATTTATTAAATTATTCTAATGACCCCTTCTATTAGGAGAAACTAAAATGATCCTAAAATGTAAAATGAGTACTTGAGATTATTATTTTTGGTTTAAATAAATAACTTGTGAACAACATAATCTCATAATATCAATAGTTTAGAATATCGTTCATAATAATGTGTGTGTTGAATCTCATAATGGATGGTAGATTTATATATGCCCGAGTTTGGACACGATCTACATGGGCTCCAATAATAGCCCAACATGAGTGAATTACCCCTACCCTTGTGCACACTCCCTATCCACTACATATTGACACAAAAGGTTTTACAAACTTTTTCAATGATTATTTTTAATGATTACAGTTAAATTAAATTCAAAAATAAGTTCATCTAATAGACATATTATAAGACATGGTTAATAATTTGATTTAAATTATCACATATAACATCAATGGAAATAATATATTAATTTAGAAATATACCTTTCGACGTTGACCTAAGGCCCACCTTTTATTATTGGAATGTGAAATAAATATTTATTACAATATTTTACCTTGCTCTTATTATCACCAATAATATAATGGCCAAGACATACTTGGCAGCCTTGGGCACATGACTTGTTACAGATCATACCCATTCCAATAATTTGCGTTGTTCATTACTTTTAGGGTCTCTTCTTTATGTGCAAATATTGTTATGTTTTTTCCTTCCATAACCGGTCGTTGATTGGTGGATATTTCCCTTCATTAATCTTCTATGCCATTTATTTTATTTAGTAATAGAATTTGAAGCCAATTTCTCAAATCACACTCCCATATAAATAGGGTGACATGAATTATGGAATGTCAAACCTTATTGTATTTGTTAGAGGCACATACTGTTGCAATCACTTCTGCATAACGAGTGATTAATTCTTCCTACTTCAACCAATGAAATGTAAGTATTTTTATAATCAAGTTAATCCTTTGATTTTTTCTAATGTTTATATGTCAAATCTTAATTTCTAAAATAATGAAAAATATTTTACTTTAGTTTGATTGGCTCATATTATTTGAGTCTCATAGGAGAGGATTTCCAGGAACCACTACCCTATATTTAAGGATGAAATATATTAAATATGAAACACATGAGACTTATATCAAACTCATAAAACTTATTGAATAATTTTTTAGCTATAATAGTTACATATTACAAATTCAAAAATATTTTTATGTTAGAAACTATTATTTGATATATGTAGTTTGAATGATAATTATTTTGAATCTTAATAATTTAAAGAGAATAAATGAATTCTAACATTACACTTATATGATATAATTTTTTAATTATAATTTTTTTAAGAAATTATTATTCTTCAAATATTTAAATATGTATGAAGATGGTTTTTTTAAATCTTTAAAAATATTGATTAAATTATATTAAATTAACACACTAATACATTTGGCATCGATTTGCGATGGCCAAGTGTCGAAATTGCGACGCAAATGTGTCACCACTGTGACGGCAGCAGACGTCGTTGTTTTTTAGTCGCAAATTACGACGTCTATTCTTGGACGTCGCAATTTTGACACCTATCCGTCGCAAGCTCAACATTCTAACCCATCATTGCTCTCGTTGCAATGGATGTGGTTCCCTTCACAATTTCGACGTCTTCGCCACGCATTGCGACGGGGTGGCGTCAGCATCTACCCACAGATTTGTTGAGGCGGGAGCCTTTACAGTTCTTCCATGGGCGTCGCACTTGCGACGTCCATGAAAACTTGCGACGGTGCTAGCGGCGCGGTAGCGTTGCTGTCGACGTCGCTGGCCGTCGCAATGTTTGCGAATGTGTCACAAAATCATCAAATGCGATGGCGTCACTATGCACGCGATGCTTATTTCGTCGCAATGCGCATGCGGATGTCACAATTACAACGTTCGTGGTTAGCAATATGGCGGGGCCGCTGTGGCAGCGACACCAACTGCCGTCGCCGCCACAGCGGCCCCGCCACAAGCATCATCTTCAGGTGCTAGCTCCAGCAATGTGTTCGCAGTCATGTCGAGCAATTGTATTGCTCCTTCATCAAATGTGGTTGCCCATAGCTCCCCAGTGTGGTCTTGCAATTATAGGTGGACCATGTAGCTATAATTGCATTCTGTAAATTGCTTGTCACATTTTTTACCGTACCATTCTTCATTTGCATTTTCAGACAACTTTTTCTTGCATTGCTTTCCTGCGACTTGGTTGGGGCAAGCCGGGTAGGATAGCTTGTCTGTGTTGACCTCTATAATGGTTGCTTTCACGATGTACTTTATAGCACAAGTAGAATGCACAGTTTGATCATGTATGTCATGAATTGTCATTCTCAATACTGCAAGAGGTTGTGGGGCGTAGCTAATCGATGGCTCACCGTTTTCCTTAACATTGTCATCGAACCATGACTTTAACTCTGTTGTCTCTAGAATTTGGAGATTGATCATCAGTTGTGTATTACCTGTGATGTTGAGTACTCTTCCATTGAACTCAGTAACACGGCCTCCCTTAACCACTAGAACTGTAGTGTCTTGCAAGTAGTAGCTTTGTTGCAATTCACTGCCCACTTGCTCGGTTGTTGAGCTCCAAAGCGTCAGATCAATGGGCCTACGAGTCATATCAAGCAATTGGATGGCACGCCGAGAAACTTCCATTCCATTTGCTCTTCTTATTGTGTAGGTTGGTTGTACACATATTGTTTGTCGGTGCCCTGTTGTTGCTCCCTCGACTGGTGTTGGAGATGGTAACGACATCCTCTCGATCTTTTGACTCCATTACACAGCTAAATGAAATATATATTCTCGCCTTTTTGCTAACCATGCTTCTAGAATTTATACTTTTTACTATAACATTGTAATTCTCATAAGGTGTAGCTTGCTAAAGAATCACTGGTATGAGGATGAAGCTCCATGGGTTGTGCCAATAGAGATATATACAAGCTTGCTTTAATTTATATCAATAACCAAGTGTCAAATTAAATCATAGTAACAGGAATCAGACATTGAATTTAGTGAATTACAGGACCATACTATCTTAAACAGAAGAATAGAACACACACATCATTATATGTAAAATCGAGCTTGTTACAATTAAAGAATAAAAATGGAATTTGAATAAGATGATGAGATGCTAATTAATTACAAAACACCTAAAGCAAATTTTGCAATGCAAAATATGAAGTTCAATGATGTAATTTATCCGAACTTTAATGGATCCCGTCAGAAAGACCCCAGTGTGAAACAACAACTCGCTTGGAGGTCACGCAATCTAACACAACCACCAGTAAAGACAGGCAAACTAAATTTCTCGGCCATCACAAGCAGCAACGTGAGGATTTCAGGGCAGAATGGTTTTGGTATAAGTTTTCAGAGGCTGACAACCTCAAGGATCCTGCAGAATAACGATGTAGAAGGGTGGATTGGTAGAACTAAACAATCCAAGAGACCAATACCTACAACAACTAAATTTAGGCTAGTGAAGGCATGGAACAATATTACACAGCCCTAACTAGATATTGTCAATGTTTTCATCATTTGACTGCTCAAGGTTAAAGAGCACAGAAGAGATAAGGAACACAAACTCAATAGTAAAATCGAGACTCCAAATCTATAACAAATTTGTACACCAGTATTAAACAGGGATGAAGGCTAAAAATCCAAATTTCACAACAGAAGAAGCTATCAAACCAAATCAGAACACCATAGAGCATGGAATCGCATAATGGCATTTTACCTAAATCATCGAAGAGAACTCCAAACACTGTTGTCCACCTCTCCTACCGTCCTCCCAATTCTTGTAAGAGGTAACAAAGAATGATGTAAGAAAAGTTATTGAGAAGTAGAAAACATGCATTCTTTCCAAACGACAGCAATCACACTTATCTATTCTAAATTTTATTAGTTCTTTAAATCCACTTGTTGCACAATCTTCGCAGAAGCAATTTCGTTTAGTAGTATGGATTGCAAGAACTTGCAATCTCTAAGAGAACTCTTTGGACATATCCATAAAAATATTTAACATGAGTATGTTTGTGCAGGTTTTGAAGCTGAGTATCCCACAAATTTGATAATTCTTTGAAATGAGCCACTATTACTTTCCAATCAATACACCGCAAAAACCTGCAATGAAATGCAAGTTATCTAAAGCAAAAAAAAATTCTTGTGGAAGAGCTACCTTAACAATTCAGATAAAATGGGTATTAGCAAAATTCTGATCCAACCAGAATCCAATGCATTAATTACATAGTTACAAGCAAACCATCCAAACAGCCAGATATGTGGTTTTTAATATCCAATCTCAATTGCCAAATTGTTTTTTGAGGCAGGTTATTAAGAGATTTAGTTTTCATTAAATCAAAACCAAGCACATGGATGAACTACTCATTAACCCCAACCATGCACATTGTTATTTATAAATTAAATGTATTTTGTAGTATTTGGGGTTGATAGGCATGTAGCATCTTACATCCTCCCAAAATCAATAGCGTATTGGTTTCCCACATTTATGCTGACATGTCACAGAAACCAACCAATATCAGTGTAGAAACAGCCAAAGAAAACCAGGCCCTTATTGGCACAATTTGTGTGGCAAGTGAAAGAATCAGGGATTAAGCTGCACAAAATATGGTAGAATAAAAATACAATGTCCATGTAAGATTTGGGGTTTTGATGAAATAGTTCTTATTGCCAGGAGATGGGACTAAACTGACATGGAAGTAGCCATTGATGATGTTGAAAACAATTATTGTTTAATTTGAGCAGCTGCTAAAGAATGTGGGCATACCAGCCAAAAATAAATTACACCCCAGCTTATAGATCTTAGACCACAAGAATGGATCCATTCACTGCTGTGATTGGTGAGGAGGAGCAGAATATTACTGTATGTGTCGAGAGGGCTTCCATTGGTAAAACCTTATTCTGCCTTAGGCATATAGTACACGCATTTTTTAGAAGAGTCTCATCCCTTTCGGTGGGGTGGTCTTCTTGGGAAGTTTAGTTGGGCAGACTTTAGAAAATTGCATCCTAAATTGAGCTTGCAGATTGATTAAGGTATGGATAGAGACAATGCTATGAGCCTAGGGCTTGCCATAACACAATTTTTGTAATAATTTGAAGCCTGATTAAAAGGCCAGACCATCCAAGTAACATGTCAAACTATGAGGAAGTGGAGGTTCAAGCTGGCATGAATCACCAAATGTTTTGAATGGCCTGCAGGGGAAGTATAAGTGTGTCGCTTATAAACTTGAGGACTTTTTTGATCGCCTATATGTCATAATGCTCCAATTGACAACCACTCAACAAAACACTAAAACACGGGAACAATTTTTTTTTTTCATTCTTTGACAATCATTAATAACATTTTCGACATTCCTCTTCTAGGGTTGATGAAGTTAATGACACAGGAATTATCTCATCATGCAATCACTAAATTAATGCATTCGGAAGAATAGCTCTGAAAATTTTCTTAAGTCATCCAATGACATTCTAGAATGATTTCACGATAGTAGCACTACCCCTCAACTTCCTATGAATGTAATGGAAGTTTGAACCTCTTTTGTAAGAATATGCCGGTTCAGCATTGTGATAACATTCTTCGAAGGACGAGGATAGTTTTCCATGAGTATCTTGTGGATGTTTCTCTTATCTAACGATTTAGAACAATTTATCAGATCCTCAAACAAATGAGTAATGGAAATACATGCACTTCCATTTGTATTCTTTCAATCATATTCTAATCAAATCTTTCAAAACCACTCTTGAAAAATAACATCCTCTTTGCTTTATTCACCATAATAACATTAAATTCCCTATAATAGATTTTGTCATCTCAAAATTGACAATTGTAGAAGCTTCAACTTAAAATTTCGTTGTCTCCCCTCTTAAGCTAGAACAAATTTTGTAACATAAAATTCAGTCCACTACATCATCATGCACCGATGTTCCTAGCATAATACCAGGCGTATGCTATGAAACACCATACTTATCAAACATAGATCCCTTATGAAGCATTGGATCACATAAGTAAATTGAGCTATCTCAACCAAGTATTGGCTTATGGCTTTGGAAAATCAATGTAGGTTCTTTGGCCTACATATTGAAGGCTTGGATGAAGATTGAATGGACAATTTTATTTGGCTTTTTTAAGGAAATGGTATTTGAACTCATAAGAAATTAGAGTGGTGATCTCTTATGAAGTGTTGGAGTTTATGAGTGTATCACAACCTATATGGAGAATTAACACACATTCGTGTGTTTTGGGGTAGGGTGGTTATTTGAATATATATCTTATGTTTCTTTTCTCCTCTTGTTTTCTCTTATGTCAACACTCTTCTTAATTTTTATAGATTTGGTTTTGTTGCATTATTATCTTCAACGGTCTAAGGAGGAGTTCATTATATTTTCTTCTAGTATCAATAAAGTAAATATCAAATGTCTTACATGAGGAAGTACAAACAACTTAGATAAGTATTACTTTCAACTAGCCAAAAACTATTGTTATTGACACAAAATTTTCTTGTGCATTAACAAGTTATAAGTTTTTTTAATGTTGTGATGTTGCTATCAAGATTCAATTGTGTAGTTTTCGGTCAAACTCATTGGTCTATGTTTATGAGTAGTGTTTCACAATAACTTCTTTCTCATTAGAATGAATAGAACACTAAATACTCATTGCATCTAGGTTTGCTCACGGAGGTGAAGTGTTGGGCTTTCTCGAGATGTTACCCACCCAAGCACCACTCCAACCCAAATGTTCTTAACCATGGAGTTTTTTAAAGGTTAATGTCATGCTCAAAAATCAAGGCTAAAGCACACAATTTTTTTAAAAAAAGGTAATAACAAGTATCTTATTGAGCTTCACTTTGTTTCGAGAATAGTTTAATATTCTCTACTAAACAGGGCCAACCACGTGAAGGTGGAAGCTCATTTTGCCCCACCCCCCTCCCCCTAACATCACTCTACATTCCCCATTAACATCTAACATTCATTCATTCTTTCAACCATTAATAAAATGTAACATTCAATCAATATCACATGATAACATTCATTAACACATTAGATTCATTAACATGCAACATTCATCAATATTCTGCATTAACACATAATTCATGAACATTCATTAGCACATAATTAAATTCATTGAGACATAAAATACAGTCATTATCAATTAAGGTATGTAGTGACAATCATTTCTTTTTTTTCTTTCTATTTCTTTTTTCTATGTAAGCTCTAAGAGGAGCATCAGTGTCATCATCAATTCCCCCCTCATCAGTTGTTATGTTCTCTGTTCTTGATGATCTCAAATTCCTATGCTGTTGCAAAGGGGGGTCCTCTGCAATAACAAATAAAAGAGTTAAATTAAAAATAATTTATTATAATTGTTACAAGTATTTAATTATTTTAAATAACATAACTGTGTCTCTTTACCTGATCTGACCACATCATTTTGTCTGGACTCAATGTCAACACGGTCATGAACATCGACCCTTCGATCCTCTACAGCTGCTATACATGTTACATTAATCCAAACACCAATTGCAATTACATATAAAAAATTTAATAGAAAATGTATACCTCCACCACTGGGATGCACATCATGCGAACCTTCGACATCTACAGATTGTGTAGAAGGATTGTTAGGCTGCATTCCAACATCCTACGCATTGTTATCATTGCTTGCTTAAAACAAATATACTCACTTTATATTGGAACTTAACATCAAATAGACTAATTGGTAAAGTATTCAATTTGAAATAAATTTCATTTAGCTTATTTACCTGTGGCTTAGATGCATCAGTATTAGAACCTTCCACACTAATTTCAGCTCGTAGCCGTTCAGCCACGGCTCTATAGCCTTGTTGGAAGCCAATTCTCTTATCATCTTCTGTGAGGCATCTCTTGAACTCTGAGCCCTGCATTTTTGCGTGGTATGGTGAATTTTACTTGCATTGTTTCATCAACCAATGGAGGGTAGTTAAAATATCAACAGCAAATCATCTATATCCATCACAATATAATAGGAGAAAAATCAAGCAATTTTGATGGAGCAATCTACTATATAAATGTTGCGTGTTTGTATGCTTTGCTTGTACCAACATATTTTCTCCAAATTCTTAAGTTGGGTAAGAGTTAGTTCAGTTCTTTGGAAATAAAAATGGTTGCAAGTGCTGTTGTATTCCCTCATTCTTTCAATCACTGCCTTTATTCTCAACTATTGGAGGAAAATTCAGTCAAGGGTGAGATTTTAAATAATGTCATATTAGTGAATCACAAGTTTTCTTCACTAATCTAGATTGCAGAGTCTTGACTTCAATTGTTGAATTGTTTATATTGAATATGAAAATCCACTACTGTTATTGTATTCTATTGACCTATTTATAATTGATGAGCTAAATAAGGGAGTCCTAGCATTTCCCTTCACATTATATAAAAAATTTGATACAATTTTTCATTTACTAATACTTACAACTCTTGCTTGAAGTTTCAAAAAACCACCAGAGCCGAGCTTGTGTGTCCCGTGCTTTTCTAGTCTTGCCTTTGTTGCCTTTGATGTGTCAGGCAATCTATGAAAAGTTTGAAATATGTTAGATAGTATAAATATGGAGGTTAATTAGTACATAATTAGATTCTCAACAGTATCACATACCTTGTTGTACTCTCCACTGGTGTAATATTATTTTTCTTGTCAGCTTTATACTTTCCATCCAAAATCAGAGCCTGCCACTCAGCCTCAGGAACATAGGGCGGACACTCGTACCTGGGGTTATCCCGTAAATTTTTTTTTGTACTGGTCCCTAATATACTTCAAACATAAACCGGCTTTTTCAAGGAGCTTGTTTCTCTCGAATGCACGAGGTCCAAAGAGTTGGGTCATGCTCTCTATAAGATCATCCTTCAACGGTTTGCATTGGTGATTCCACCTTTTAAGTAAAAAAAAACATGTTAGACTCATAAATGAAGTGAAGCTACCTTCAATATAGTTCAAGAAATGGACGAAAAGGAAAACTATTATAGCAATGATATGAAATCAAAATAGTGGTTTGGGGTTTTAGTTAGGATATGATGTTCCACCAGGTATGCATGGTGGGCCCAAATATTCGCAAACACTCATCACCAAGTTTTCTCCAAAAAAGATCATTCCCTACAAAACAATCATGGGATCATTAGTTGGTGAAGAGTGATCAAAAACTAAATTATTATTATATCACTATAGAATAATAATAACTTTAAAGTACCTGGAACTTTGGCTACTTTTAATGGAATGCCTTCATCGTCGCTGACGATCAATGTGACATCCTTCACTGTTCTCGTACTAGGAACATAGGAACATCCAAGAAATGATGTTGCAGGTCCTATTGCAAAAAGTTTCATAAGTTTCATAAGTCTTTGTCACGATCGAAGTATAAAAGAACAAATGATAATTGATGTTATAAAGTTGTAAAAAAGAAACTGTTTGTTGCTGTCATAAGAGAGAAAAAGAGGGATTTGTGTACCAGCAGATGGTGCAACATTCGATGCATGTAAGCTGCATGTTGCTGACTCAGCAGTCAAAAAGAGATTTTTGGTTGTCCTAGATGGAGGCGGTGTCATCGTAGGATTCAATTGATGTGAAGCTGAAGAATAAAATTGTTAGAGCATGCATAAATATAGAACGCGTGGACTAGCATGGACAAGATTGTTAGAGCATTAAAAAAAAGGATTGTTCGAGCATGTATTGTCAATGATTATGATCATTCCTATATATATTCAGTGGAAAACAGAAGTGGGGAATGGAACATGCGATCTACCTGAACCACCTGCAGCACCCTCATCATGGGAACAGGGCTCGAAATCAAGCAAAAAACTCTGTAAAGACAACGCATCCATATTTTAATTAATGCCATAAAAGAGCATAAGATAAAAACCATTATTGAACTCTTGTTATAATTAAAAATTTCATTAATACTTAGTCCCTTTGGAAGGTTGTCATTATTGCCTTGACGACCTTCACGATCATCAATTACACAATTAGTCAACAAAAATCACAATAGAAATATATAAATTACAAACATAAACCATTAGGTGGAACGGCATTATCTCGACGATTAATTCTATTATATTCCAACTTCCATAGGCGAGGTGTCATTCTTCGTGGCTTTGATGTAGTCTCTCCTTTCCCATTGAAAAGATGTTTTTCCATACTTCGATACTTATGATTCCTGTGGAGGAAGTGTCTACACTCATCAAACACCTGCTTTTTTAAACTTTTTGAATGATGAGATTTCATCTTTGGACCACAAACTGGACATGCAAATTTTCCCTTTGTTTGAAGACCTACAAGATAATGATGTAATTGGATTATTAAATATGTTGATTTTTATAATTAGAATTATTGTGTGCAACTTGAATTCACTATAACATACCACAAAAATGTGTTAGCCCTGGGGCATCATGTATTGTCCATGCAAGTATTGCATGGAATTGAAATTGTCTTTGTCGTATTGGTCTAGACACATCATACATAGTGACACCGTTCCATAACTCCACCAACTCGTCGATAAGAGGCTCAATATATACATTCATATCTTTTACTTGATATTTACCTACTTGAATGAACAGTAACATTACATAGTTATTGTGGCCGTTTTACTGCAAGATTTGTAAGTACATGTAAATTAATAACTATCAAATGATAAGATACCTGGAACAATCATTGCCAACATAATGTGCTCCCTCTTTATTGACATCCACGGAGGAATGTTATTGTTGATAACAAAAACAGACCACACCAAGTAAACAGATCTCATCTCTCCAAATGGATTGACACCGTCCGCTGCCAATGAAAGCCTGAGATTACGAGGTTCTTCTTTGAAGTGTTGCCACTTTTCCTCTATGTGCATAAATGTCGAACCATCCACAGGGATTCGAATAATGTCATCTCGACTTCTATTGCATGCATGATAATCCATAAATTGAGCCAAGCTACTACACCTGAATAATTGTCGCATCCATGGAATAATGGGGATGTAACGAAGAACCTTTTGAGGCACCTTTTTTGTTAGTCGATCTATTCGATATCTACTCGTATGACATATGGGGCATTGTGTTGCAAATTCATGTTCTTTATAATATATAATATGATCATTGGGACAAGCATGTATTGCTTCATACTCCATTCCAATATCTTTCATAAGAGCAGTTAATTCTCGATATGAGCGAGGTAGAATATTTGATGATGGTAACAGAAACTCGCCTATCAATCTACAACAAAAAATATAAGTTGTTAATATAAACAATATTAGTGGTACATTATTCACCCTTTGTTAACTATAAAGACATATATGACATACCTTAACATATGTGACATTGTTATGTTGGATAAACCATTCATAACCTTCAAGTTCAAATACAACAATACAGCAGAGAGAAGAGTTGTTTGGGAGTCTTTGTATAGGGGCTCGTATGCCTTCTGAAGTAGAGGTACATCGAGGCTATCATCATCATCATGATCAGATACGCTTGGACTAGATGTGTCATGGATCAATGTATTTATATCATCCTCTTCAATTGTGTTTTCTGGCGCATGATCGTCATCTTCCATGGGATCATTATGTTCATCTTGGATATTTGCACCTCCATGTTCCTCCACTTCGAAAACCATATTCTTCGAATTGTTGTGGTTCATATCATGTACTTCCCTGGGAAGATCAACCTATATAAAATTGATTATCATAAATAAACCATGATCATCAACTCATCATCAAGTGATTTCATATGTATATAAATTGTTAAAATGATGTAATGAACGACTTACCTGTGGATGATAGTCATGCCCCCCTTCAATGTGACCATTCTCCCTACAATGTCTCTTAACTGTTTTGATTAGCAGTCTTCTACGGTTTAAGCCCTTACAAATATTGCAAGGACAATAACATTTTCGATCACCTTTTCTTTTCAAATTAGACCACAATCTAGCGATTGTCTCCCTGTTTTATTCTTCACTTATATTATCTGACATGATCGTTCTTTGCAGGAAGCAAAAATTAGGCTATGAAAACTTCGGTCTACAACTTTCAAAAACTAAGCAAAACTGTTGAAAGTACACAAATCTTCTTAGACCTAGCTAAATACTTTAATATTTTAAAAATACTTTCTTTGACTTTATTCCTAAGATTATTTGTAAAACTTTGACCAACCACCTGAAGGTCTTATTTCAAGAGACCTTACAACATTAAGCCACTAAAAGCAATTTCAAAACATATAAGCTAAAAGTCTAGTTAAAATATACATTAGAATATAAAAAAAACAATTTTCATACCCGAGCGCGTGGCTATAACTCGTGCAACGGCCTTCTTGCTTAGCTGTAGAAGCTCTCCAGCAATCAAATTATACAAACTACAAGGCCTAACAAAAATTTCAAAACATATAAGCTACAAGTCTAGTTAAAATATACATTAGATTAGATTCAACAATAGCAAGCAATGTTATTCAGAATTAGATTCAACAAACCTTAGTAGTGTAAATAGCCATCTCCTCTAAACTGGACTCCAAACACGAGGGGGAATTCGCATACTCTTCCCCTAAAGGTATCCTGAAGAACAAAAGCCACTATTCTTGAGTTTGTGAATTGCACCTCGAGATGAATGAAGCTTAAAAGGAATGAAAATTGTTTTCATACATTTAAATCAGGATGTAATATTTATTCATAAGTATATACCTTGCAAGCACTTAAAATTGTTGTTATATGTGTTGCAGGAAAAGAAGAATTTTATACTTATGTGTATAGACGCACTTCCTGTATGCGATCCAAAGCTCGAATGTTATCAAGTGTGTCCAATGATGGGGAGAGACCTCCGTGCAAGCAGAAGATCTGCAATGAAACAAAAGAAAAGAAAATTTTCTTATAGTAAGAACAAGTTTGTTGTGCTGCACAGGGTACCAAAAAAATAGTGTATAATATCTTTTTCTTTACCTGGCTTTCAATTCAGCATGAGAGCCTTTAATAGAAAAGTCAAGTTGATAACATATTTAACAAGAGCTGCAGGGCAGCATAGTTCCTGCGTAAGTCCAAGAAAATGTGTGAGGATTGACATAGATTTGCGTAAGTCCAAGAAGATGTGTGAGCATTGACATAGATTTTGTGAACATTTTCTATGTAATGAAGATTTTACTGCAAATGGAATGAACCTAGGGGTGGATTGGTAAACTGATTATTTGTATCAAATGGTGTAAAATTGAAACTAAAACCATTTCAATTGGCCACGGCACTCATGGACTGTTCCTCCATATGTTATAATACTTTCATCATATATCACAAATATGAAATAGAATATGTAGCACACTAAAATAAAGCATTAAAAGATAGTGTCTAAATGTAATTAAATATATGGAACTGGTTATAAGAATCTGTACAAATCAATCAGAATGGGTTGAAATCAGTGCCCAACTTAAGAAGATCAACACTAATAATATGTCAAATATTTATTGTTAATTTCTGCTCGTAGCTGTAGGGAAATTAGGTAAGCGAGCAACAAAAGAGCTAATATTTTGTAAGAGTATACCATTTAAACTATGTATGCTCATTTAACAAGAGAGCCCATAATTTGGCATGAAATACTCAAGACAATATATTTGATATGCATCTTACTTCAGCATTTCATGTAAACGTGCATATCAACTCCAAGTGTCAAATGTCAGCTGTAAGTGCAACAATGCAAGTTTCCATCTGTGTAACTTGTTTTTCTACTATAGTCAATGTTGATACATCCTTCTTTAACATAAATAGATTCAAAAGGAATCATTGTCAACTTAAGAAAAATAGTAAAAATATACAGATGGATAAACGATGCATTTGTTTGGTATATTGTTAACTAGTTGAGCAATAACAGAAGCTACGCTGACTGCTTGAAACTTTTTGTATGGCTTTTCCTGCCCCTGTGAAGAAGATGAAAAAATGCCATAGATAGTAATCAAAAGGAATTAAGCCTACTAACAACAGCATGATTTGCATTGACAAAAAAAACCACAAATCCATACATTTAAAGAATGACTTGAGTGATCTTTCAAACAATTTGAAAATGAGCTCTGAACAAATACTTTTAACCATATTTCCTTTTATTATGCTATGTCTCCCTACAAGAAAAATAAATAGATCTACAAGAAAAATATTACACATGCTCATCTGCATGCCAAACTAAACATGCAATTAAACAAGTGTTACACCATTTGTAGAAATGGGAAGCTCAGGAGCACCCTCTGCAAGAATGATAGGCCCAACACTTTGGTACTTGCTCCCTCATGCCAAAACGTGCCAGCAAGCACAGCAACCTTCTGCTCTCTAACATCTAGATGATAGATCATAGAGTGAGATCTGAAACATTGTGATTCAAAAAACATATACAATCTCTTCTAGAAACAACATCAAGTAAAATATTGGATAGCAGAAAAATTGTTATGTATAACAGAAAGTTGTTTTTAAATAAACTTAAGCAATTTTTAATTTACCAAAGTTTTTACTAAGCCCACATTTGCCAATTGTGTAAGGAACTTCATATGATGCTGCGAGGAATGTGTTGATGAAGCCAAAAAATGTGATTTTTTGATTAATCACTAATTGCCAATGTTCATGATTATGTAATTCTGAAGGACATGTCTGAATTGTATCTACTCTGATTTACAATCAACTTTCATCCTATCACTGTGAAAAATGGTTGAGAAATGTCAGGATAGCAAAAAAGTGAAAGCCCGACTTGGAAGGAAGACATAGTGGTGCATGTGAGGCTGAGCCCAATAACGATGGAGTGAGAGGTTGTTCTTAAAATTGGTTGATACTCTACCAGTTTTGGAGGTCGGTAAGAGTATTTTTGGGAGATTTAATATGCAGAAGCTGATGTGTAATGAGGGGAGAAACCTGATAGAGGGAGCTCGAGAATGGAAGAATGGAGAGCGGGTATGAAACCCGATAGTGGTAATTAGATAGTAGAAGGTAGTAGAAAAATAGCAGAGTGGGAGATTGCGGGAGCCCGCAAGCAAGGAGGAACCAAGACTTAGACTGAGGTAAAGAAAAACAAAGGAATATGTGTGATGACAAATTTCTTTACTGGAATTTTGACATTTAAACTAGCATTTCCCATTTTCCCTCCAAAGGAAGAACAAAAAAAAGTAAAATGAACTTAAATTAGTCAATCTACAAGATCAAACTTGGGAAAGGAAAAAAAATTAAAAATTGCCATAAGGTGAATGTCTGTTTGTTTGTTTTGCACCTTGCCGATGCGGGTCTGTGCCCGGCCCTTTCAATGCGTCGAGTTCGCCTCGCTCAATGCGCCTCTTTTCCTTTCTACTGAAGTGATCTCCCGCCTTTCCTTTCCGAAAGAACCTTGTGATCTCTCGCGCGATTTCTTTCAAATGAGGGTTTTCAGTTTTTTTTCTCTTATATCCCGCGGTCGTCGCAATTGCAACGCCTAACGTCACAATTGCGACGGCATCGGGCTAAAATTGAAAAAATAAAGCCAAAAACACATTACCTTTTCCAACCGTCGCAAATTGACCTCTAATGCATTAGTGACATCATTACTACTCACTATTAAATTTTTATTCTTAAACTATTATAACTTACCTCAACTCTCCATTTTCTAACTATTACAATTTCTGGCAAATACAAGCCACTACATGGCACTTGTTTGATTTGAACTCACCTGAACCATGAGAAAGTCACATCTCATCAAGTGTGTACACTAGTCCTCCCGTGATGTTGTGAATGATGTTTGTGATTATATTTATTATTAGTGTTTTAATATTGCCAGGCTTATCTAACTAGTGTCAATTGTGAATGATTTTATTTTTTTGGGATTAGATTACATATTAAATATTAATATTAATGTTTTTGGTTTTGTTTAATTATTATTAAATATATTAGTATTACTATTTTATATATTCTTATTATGAATTATAATACTTTGTCCAAGGGGTTTAGCTTAGTTGGTTAAACAATGAGTTCTCATTGTGGACACCTTGGTTCAAATCCCAAGAGGGACATCTTTGTGGAATTCTAAGTTGTGACTCTTGGTCTTCCAATTGTTGTTTTTAGTGTTATTGCTCGGAAGGAGCTTGAATAAGTTATAATTGTTGCTCTTAAGGAGCACCCAATATGTAAACGATCTTAATATAAATAATAATAATACTTTGGATTGATTATTTTGACCACTATTCAATATTATTAATTAATAATATCAAATCAACAATCAATAACATGAATCAAATGTATTTATTATTAAAAAAAATCTATACGTCATTGAGCATTTGTGATGGTCCACCCCTCTCAAATTTTCTTGTTCTCAAGGAATTTTTTGGATGAGTCATAATTTCTTAACCTATCCATGTAGAATTTTCGTCGAGTGATTTTCTTTCATGTTATCAAATATTTTGGAATAGTTATATTCCTTAATCTCTTTTCCCTTCTACTTCTTCCTTAGTTTCTAGTTCATGTGTTCTTCATCTCCTTCCTCGTAGATGGTTTCATATTTTGTGACCTTTCTCTTTTTCCACGTTTATGCCCTATTTCCATTCCTCTTTACATGTAAAACATGACTTTTTCTTGTTATAGTCATGCCCTTTTTGTCATATCCCTTTACATTTATAGCATCAATTATTCCTTCGTACCTCTTCTTTTTATTTTTCTAAATGCGAGCCTTTATGGAATTCCTCTCTTTTACAAAAATTATTTCTTTCATAGGATTAATGTCTTTTATGAAATATCTTAATATGGTTGTTTGTTGATTTATTATTTGATGAAGATTTTAAATTCAATAACGTGTTGAAATCATCATCGATATTTCTAAGTGTAATCACCAAATAATGATCATGTAGACTATGAGCCCCCTTTCTATCATTTTTGTTTAATTATGCATTGCTTATCTTTGATCAAATCATCAAAACTCTATTTATTCAATTATAACATATGGGTTGACCACTTTATCCTAAGTCTTTTATTTAATTGAAAGAACATGCTCTCTTTTAATTAAATAAAAAGCTCCACTTCCCACTATCCTAAGTGTGCACACATAAAGCATTATTCCTATTTTAAAAATAAGAGGAAATGACATTTTTGTCTACACATGAATGCAATTTTTTTTTTATGTGGGATGAATCTTCTATTTTAAAAATAAATTTAATTCCCCTCCACACATTTCTTTCCCTCTCAAAAGTTGACTAGTGATTATGATTGGTAGATATACTTGTGCACATGGATCACTCAAGATACATTCTCCACCCTTGATTATGCTTATCTTGACTTTTAATCTAAACCGTCCATTTTTCTTTAAAAGAGAGTTCTCTCTCCTCATTCTATAATCTTAGGTACTCTTTGGAGCTTTTGAAGACTTGTTGCATCACCTCATCTCTTGCATATCATAGTAACATGGTAGCATACTATGCATTAGTATAGATTCTTTTCTCATGCATTATAATAATACATCTAGCTTAAATAGGAGTGTTGTAACACTTCATTCGTGATAGTTAATCTTACGTTTTTCATTATCTTAAGTTTAGCTTCACTTGCATTGCATATCATATTTAGTTCTTGGACATTGGCACTCTTGCTCTTGTTCTTGAATCTCCCATTTTATGGTGCACCTTGCAAGGGGTTGTATATCTAAACTCATTTGACAGACATAAGATTCCTTCAAACCCTTTGCATGTCATGAGTAGGGAGCTCTAGGTTGATGTTCAAGCTTCTCAATTCATGAGGTCCCTTGGATAGAAGGACTTAAAGAAGAGCACTCTTTTGTGTCTATATTTTTTGCGCCCATCGTGGGGCTTGAACCAAGTTTCTAGATCTATTTTATTGCATGCATTTTAGTTGCATTCTCATTTATAGTTTTTAACAATAGTTTATTGGATCCAATCAAGGGTTTTGTATACTTCTTACTTTGATTTTTAAGGCTAACCCTTGTGTAGATTGGTTTGAAGGCCAAAACCCTAGTTTTTGAAATATTTGATTATATCTTCCATACCGCTTTGAGTTCGGATCTAGATTTTGTGTTGCAAGTTGGGGATGCATTCAAGATGTCTCAGTCCAATTTTTAATTTTTTTTGAGTTGATTTGCATCATTTATAAGTTTTTCTTTGGTTCTCATAAAAAAATGTTTATAGTCACACATCAACAATTTTTTTGGAAAAATATGCATTATTAGAAAGGTCTATGAATTATACCAAGGGTTGTTCTTTTTGTTTTGAATTTAAAGGTCATATCAGGTCTCAATAACTCGATTTGAAATAATTGGTTTGTTTTGGGAAAATGGGTTCCTAGTGTACAAACTAAGAAATATTACTAAAATTCTTACATTTTTGAAAATCTCTCTGGTTTTAGTAGGGTCTCTTCTTTGCATGTTTGTTGTTGGGGCCAAAATTATAGCATAAAGATTGACTCTTATTGAATAGGTCAAAAGAAAAAAGTAAAAGAGAGCATTTGTGATTAGCTTGCACTTTATTTGTGTACATTTGGTTATAAGAGAACTTGAATTTTTTAGGCAACTAACATTGGTTTTGCAGGGTTTAGTATCAATTTTTATTATCTATTTGATGCCCTAACCTTATTTATTTGTAGGGGTTTCTTACTTTCTTGCTTGCTAAAAGAATGCTTGTCAAAGATAAAATTTGCAAAAGGGCTACTAACATTTGTTGCAGGGCCACCCAAGCAAAGAAAATAAACAAACAAAAGTTTTACTGTGTCATCTTTCACTTTAAAGTTCAACATTAGATTAGTCATTTATTTTCATTAGGCACATAAAAATTACAAGTAGGGTTCATTTTTTATAGGAGACTATGCTCTTCACCTTATAGATGAATCAAAAATCTTGACCCTTCATTGAATTACAAAAGTGAGTGGGATACTCCACTTTTTAGTGGTTTTAATTAATCTTTTTGGTGTGCTTCGGGGAAGCATCAAGGAATAAGAGAGTATGCTCTTCACCCTCTAATGTGAATCCAAAACCTTCACCTCTTTGGTGTGGGTCCATTTTGTTCATCTCCTAATAAGGTATTATCTTTAAAGGGTCTGCTATTGGTGGAAATATACTAATAGGAACGACCCAAAGTGGGAACATGCAAAACCTAGCTAACCTGACCCACTATGATCACAAATCTCTTAACAAAGGTCAAATCCTTGGTGAGCATAACACTTTTCTTCATATAGGGAGATTACTTGTGGGGTTGTGACCATGAGAAAATCGTTAGGTGAGAATGCTTAACATACTCTTGTGGCCACAAGGTTCGTTACTTATCATATGATAAGGTGTCTTGATATTAGCTGTAAGAGGGGTGTTGTGAATGAGACCCTTACTAGACACCTTAGGATTAGAGGCCACAATTTTTTTTCGCTCAATATCTTCATGCAAGGATCGATCCTAGTGGACTACCCAGATCACCTTAAGATTTGGCTCACCATATGTGTTCCTTTAGATGTGGGTAAGCCATCTATAACAAATCCAATATCTATTGTGGGTTACCACTTTGTGTAAGGTAGGGGAGCATCAAGTTGTGGGCCAAGGTATTGAGTAATGAATCATGTACTTAGGTAGAATTTCTTGATATGTCTTTGTTTGTGCTACACCCATGGTACTATAGTTTCTTATGGCTTTCCCCTTTTGGACTTCACATATGCTTGTATCATGCAAGGTTTATTTGTCCCTTTCTTGATTGCTTGAAGACTACTCCATATGTCACTATCTTTCTAGGAAAAAAATTTTCTTTGAACATAAAACTTGTTATGCTATCAACTATTGTCAAATGTTGCCAACCAAGTCAAAAACTCAAGTCTAAACATTTAGCTTATGTTGCTCAATAGGAGGAGTTTCATCATTTGACTTTGTCATTCCATGTCTCTAGTGCTTGAACTTGCTTAAATTGGCTCTAGTCTTACCACTCTTGGTCTTGTTGACATAAAATTCTACATTGTTGCTTGAGGTATGACTCTCAAGCAACCTTGTGTAAGATGGAAACAACCTCCAAGTGTGGGACTTTTTCTCTAAGGCTGAATCTATAGAGAAGGCTGACTTCCTCACTATCAGGATGCACCTAAACTAAAACTGGGGAGGAAAAGGGAGAAGAAGAACAAAGAGAAAATGTAGAAAGGGAAAGGAGGTGATGCAACATATAGAAATAATAGTTATAAACCTACCTATGAATGCACTGTGCATCAATGAAACAACCAAAATACACTAACTAAACTCTAATCTATCTTCCAAGGAAACACATGCAAGTTTGGAATTGATTGAAGTGTTGAAAGGAAAATATATTTTACTATGCAGCAGTTGCTAACAGGCTTGACACAACATGTAGATCTAAGAAAATGGAAAAGAAGCATTCAAAACAAGGCAATAAACATGCACAAATTAAGGAATGGCTAGAATAGGTAAGAACAAGATTTTTTCATTAATGAAAGGCAAAAAAATTGTAATGTCCCTAGTCTAGACAAAGAGGCAGTGGATACAAGACTATACGTCAAACTTTTTGTGAATACAGAGGGATATATGAATTGTGGCGTACGTATGGTGAAGAGGACCCTAGTACGGTGGTTGGTAGTGGAGGATCAAAATTGAAGTACAAAGGGAATGGAAATGTATGGAATATGAAATGCAAAATATGGAAGTGTATGGAGGAGTACAAAGGGGGTAGTACAAATGACGGATGGAAGGAGGAGTACAAATGGAGGGGGGAGGTACGGATGGAGGGAGGAGTATGGATGGAAGGAGGTAGTATGGTAGATGTTGGGGAAAGTATGGATGGATGGAGGGAGGTAGTACGACAGATGGAGGGAGGAGTACAAATGGAGGGAAGTAGTATGATAGATGGAGGGAGGAGTACGAATGGAGGGAGGAGGATGAATGGAGGGAGGAGTATAGATGGAGGAGTATGATTTGAGGGAGAGGTATAGAGGGAGGTCAGATGGAGGGAGGAGTACGAATGGAGGAGTACGGATGCAGGGAGGTAGTACGAAAAATGGAGGGAGGAGTATGAATGGAGGGAGGAATATAGACAGAGGGAGGAGTAAGATTGGAGGGAGAGGTACAGAGGGAGGTGGATGGAGGAGTACGGATGGAGGGAGGTAGTATAGCAAATAGAGGGAGGAGTACGAATGGAGGGAGGAGTACAGATGGAGGGAGGTGGTATGACAAATGGAGTGAGGAGTACGAATGGAGGGAGGAGTATGGATGGAGGGAGGAGTATGGAGGGTATTGTATTGGAAAAAGAATACAAACTCATTTACAAGTAATATTAGAATGCAACACCATTAAATAAATGCCAAGCATGAATAGATATTGAATATCAATATTCTCCAATTAATACTCATAGACAAAGATAGTGCTCCGATTTTCTAGATCCAAGCAAAGTATTAAAGGAAATTGAATAGGGTGAGGGTTGAATCCCACCAAAATTGGAAAGCCAAGTAGGGAAGATCTTTCACTTCCAAAATGGCGAACAATAGAGAACTCCAATAGGAATTTGCAATACAAAGAAAATAATCCAAATTGCATATCTACGACTATCTACAAGCTGTGCTTAAATACCTATCGGGGAAAACCTTTCCGAGGGTGTACAAAGATAGCCGACAATAACACTTACCAATGGAAACTAAAATAAAAATAGGTCCATGATATATTAAATCAATCAAAACCACAAATAAAAATATTAACTTGGGCCACATATTAATTAATTAAACTAATTAAAGGTCCTTATATTATTTAAATTTTGGAACTAGTTAATTAATTAATTTAGTTTTAAAATTACATTAAAATTTTGGGACATGACAAAAATGTAGAGCATAATGCTGTTGCAAAATACAAGCAAAGATGAACACTTAACAAATATTTGCAATTTCCTTTTAAAGAGTTCGCTTTGATTTAACACTGAGTTCAAACCCCAACTAGATGGAGTTGAGTTACAGATAGGAGCGATAACTAAGAATCAGAAAGAAATTTGACCATGGAGTGCAATCTGATGCCGGAGGTGACAGGAAGAGAACAAAACTTGTACACCTAGTCGCAAGAGATCAAATCATTAAAATATAATCATTTCATGCATGAAAGAGGCATGGAGTGCAATTGCGTTGTGCCAATCAAGGCCCAAGAAGTAGTTGGGCATTGAAGAACTAGCCCTGATAGCATGTCATGGACAAAAAATCTAGAGAGGGATAACAAAACATGTTATCCACCCATAACATGCAAGGTTGACTATGGGGAATAAATTTGATTTTCCCAAATTTGAACAGTGACCATCAATGAAGGTCTCCTCTTTGAAATAGATGGTCCAGATGCCATGGGAAATCTTCCCAATGAGATATTAAGTTGCACCATCAATGTAGATCTTCTTTATTTCCAATGGATGGTTGAGATGCAATGAAGAGACCTCGAGATGCATTAGATCCAATGATTGTTGTGCCATTCCAGGCTTTGGAGTCTCACAGAGACTCCATAGTGTGAAGAAATGTCAGAATGGCAAAACCTGGTAGCATCTCACACTTTGCCTTGTTTTGAATGCTTCTTTTCCATTTCCTTGGACCTACATGTTGTGTCAAGCCTATTAGCAGTTGCTACATAGTGAAATATCTTTTCCTTTCAATACTTCAATTAGTTCCAAACCTGCACGTGTTTCCTTTGAAGATAGATTAGAGTTTAGTTAGTGTATTTTGGTTATTTCATTAATGTGTAGTGCATTCATAGGAAGGGTTGTAACCATTATTTCTATTTGGTGTATCACCACCTTTCCCTTTCTATATTTTCTTTTTATTCTCCTTCTCCATTTTCCTCCCCAGTTTTAGTTTAGGTGCATCTGGATAGTGAAGAAGCCGACCTTCTCCAGAGATTTAGGCTCAGAGTGCAAGTCCCACACTTGGAGGTTGTTTCCATGTTACATAAGGTCTCTTAAGGTTCATACCTCAAGAAAGGGTGCAAAATTTTATGTCAACAGGTCTTTTCCACCTTCTTGGTCTATGGCAACATACTAGGACCTTCCTTTTGGCTGAAATGGTTACCTTGATCTCTTGATTGCACTGTTTGGTTGGGAAACATTATTCCTTGTCATCTCACTTGCTCTATCTTGTAAGACCCACACTAGCACCCTATTCTAGATCTTGATGAACTAATTATGATTAGGAGTTAATTGAGTTATGATTTACATATTGTTTTTACTAATAATGATTTAAGGGATCCTAGAGGAGACTAATGTAGATTTTGATACTCTATCCAATAACATTAGGACAATAAGATAATACCACATGAAAATGAGTCTCAAAAAATTCAAGCTAAGAACCTAGTCACAAGATACAAGGTATGACCCACCAAGTGAATAGGAAAGACAAAGTAGCATTCATTCTACTAAGAACAACTATGAGCATAGATTAAGATGACATTAAGACATATGGATATGCTTGGAAAAATTAGTTTGAAACTGCTACGACATAATTAGTGAAACATGCTAACAGTTTGAGAAATTACCCCTAGGGGCACACAGCTCATAATGGGATAAAAGAACCTTGTTGGAATTACTACTTTAGTCAGTTGATTTGTAAGGATGCTAGTAAACAATTTGCAAATAATGATGTTTACTTAAGACATATATATATTAAGGATTCATTTTACATGTTATAATGATTTAATGGATATGACTTGATGTTTTACTGTTAAGATGGACAAGGATTGTGATGAAATTTAGGATGATAATTTGTTATGATTAGAAAGATTAATGTTGTGCATACCTTGATGTTTCAATGTTTTGAATATTTCAAGGAAATAATTAGATGAAAGCTAATTGTATATGCTAATGCAATTATGTGATAGAGGATCATTCTGCATTTATCTGTACATATTTTTATATTATTCCACTGAGTTACTGATGTTTAAGTTGAGTGTGCAGGATAGTTGAACCATGGAGATTAATGGGGGAAACAAGGTTCAATCTTATGTGAATACAGTAAAGCCAAGGTGAATCTTTGGAAGATTTTAAACCTTGTTGTATTGTGTTTCTTTCGTAATGTGATTGTGCATGAGTGTTATAGTCAGAGAGCATGATTAATGAGAGGCATGTCATTGTAATGTGTAAAGTGTTTTTAATGTGTGCGTGTGTGTGTCATTTGACACTTGTATTGTTTATGTGTAAATGACATGTCAAATAGGATTCTTTGGCATGAAATCACTTAACCTAAGCCAAGATCCTCATTACGAAATCAACGAACCCGGCTTGGAGAGTGTTAAGAAGAGTCACCTTCTTGATGGAATTCAAGTTATAAGTGATAGGAATTTTAGAGAGCCTAAAGTGATTCTTAAGTGCTAATTTTGTGAAAATACATCACCCACATGGTAATAGTATGGGTTGGGGGTTTAAATATAACCATAAATGGGTTTAGGGGACCTAGGGGACCCTCAAAAAAAGTCATTTCCAAGCCAATTCGAAAATCATATTATCACTTGACTTCTTCCCTCATTACACCACTTGGTTAAGTCCTCATTGGTGGAAAGATACAAGGAAGTAAGAGAGGTACGTGAGGATGAAAGTGAAGGTCTTTATAAGGAGCTTGTGCCAATCTTGGGGATTATCCACCCACTCTCTAATTCTAGAGACAGCGAGGGATTGGGAAGGGGAGATTTGGAAACCAAGCAGGAAGAGGACTTCATTCCATTGCCATAGCTTGTAAGTAGGTTAGTGCTTCATGCCATGCTTTCTTTATATTCTATAGCTGAAATAGAAAATGGTAAGAGTGCCTTTTGTAGGATTGTTCTTGGAATTCTTGTGCTGTGATGTATTGTGAGGGTGTGTTTTGTTCATGGAATTTCTTGGGGTTTCTTTAAGATTTTCTTGTTTTGTTGAATGTTGAAATTTGTTCATGGGGTGTGAAGGCTTCACTCACCCTTGGGAGGGAAGAGCAAGCCTTGGGTGAAGGGGTTAGTTGGGCTTGAGATATAGTTGAAAACCTTGGAGTATGGCCTCCATTGTATGCCATATGTTTCATAATTTGTTATGAACAATAAGGAGAGTGATGGTGTGGTAAGAAGGTTGATGAAGTATGAAAATTCAAGGATGCTTTGGTTGATGGTAGTATGATTGGAGGAGGTTTGTGAAAGCTCCGAAAGGGCATGAAAACTTATTGTTTGTGAAACCCCCAAAAGGGCATGAAAACTTGTTGTTTATGGAAGCCCCGAAAGGGCATGGAAATTGTGATTTTAGCTTTGGTATGTAATGGCAAGTCTCCTAATTGAAAGCCCACCTTCACCCAATGTTTATGATTCCATTTGTGAATCATTGTGCAAACCTTGGTTGGGGTTGTAAATGTGTTGCTAAATGTGTGATCTTGTTAGTTCATGTTGCCATGGTGATGTTTGGATGTATCCCGATTGAGCCTTGTTTCCCCTAGCACGAGGGTGGTCTCCTTGAGGCCTAGGTTGGGAGGTGAGCCTCCATGGTTCCACAATTTTTGTTCCTTTATTGCAGGTCTTGGCTTGAAGCCTTGGACATTTGGAGTTTGTGAAGTTCTACCTTTGCATAGAAGAAGAGCGCATTATTGTATTTGAATTGCAATGGAGGACAACTTCAATTTGTTTTGTCAAGTGGATTTGTTTGTATTGAAAGAATGATGTTTTGGTTTCATACATATGTCAATAGAGAGATTAGGAAATATCTGCTTGTAAAGAACCTTCCATTGTGGATTTTGAATATGATGGTTCACCACCTTATTGTTTACTTGATATTGTGTTGAATGTAAGTCTTGGGAGGAACATGAAGGAAAAATTTCATTGTTTTGGATGTTGTCAATACTTGATTTGAATGTAATGTAGAAAATAAATTATGTATCTTGTTGTACATTAGAAGAATGGATAAGAGAATCCCATTTGGTTATTCTTACATGGACAATTTAGATGCATTGATTTCAACCTTGATTCATATCAAGTGTAGTTTATGTTTCTATTGTTAATGTATTCATAGACATGATGGAGATATTAACAATTAAAATTGAGAATCTAAAGTTCTTAATTTACATGCAGAAGATTGTATTATGACTCACATAAGAGAATTTTACAATATAAGTTGATAGTATTGCTTGTCCCATCATAGAATTCACATATAAAACAAGGATTAAAAATATATGATGCAATGTTGAAATTTTATTAGACCAAATTTTAGTACCCATAAAGCATACTGTGAGAAATAAGACAATAAACTTCATTTAGGAACCAAGTGTTGTAGTTGCATATCCACTCTTTGGAAAATGTATGAGGAAAAAAAAAACAATTAAATCCTCTTGCCATTACAGGTCAATAAAATAATAGATCTTGAATAAGATAATAATAACTTGAAAACTATCAGATAAAAATAAGTAATCTACAAACAACCCCATTAAAAGACGTCAATTTGAGCTATGATTATGATAAGACCTTGTAATAAAAAAATTATAAATATAAATATACTCTTTTAAGAGGTGACAGGGGTATTGACTATTTGTTACTCCTTAAATATATATATATATATATATATATTAAAATGGGAGGTGGTCCCACCACCCCACTCATCCTATCAATCCTATCACGCCTAGAAGGAGGAAAGGACTAAGTTTTGGTAAATAATAAACAAGCCTGACATGGTATGTCCTTAAGCCCAAACTTTGAAATCCATATTTTCATCATAGGCATAGTATGATGTCACATAAACTTAGCCAAAATAAAAATAAAAAAATAATTTATTAGCAAGAAGTCAAGGGAGACTCCCAAGGCCGACCACCTTGGAAGCCTCCCCAATCTTTCCCCCCATCCACTCACGTGGGGCTGCCTTGGGTTTGTATAAACAAAGATTGCTTCCTTTTTAAATAAAAGCAATTTTACCTTTCTAAACCAATTCATGCAGCAAATTTGCAGCAAGCAAACTTTTCAGCCATGTCACGTGGACCTATGAAGGAGGTAGGAAAAGTTAGTGGGAAGCCTTGGAAATGGGAACTAGGCACCAAATATGGAAGGGGAAGAGGTAGTATGGTGTTGGGTAAAATTAAGGGTAGAGCTTAGTAAGATATTTAGTGACAAAATTTAGTATAGTTCAGTTTTAAATAAGCTAGATTAATTTCATGTGTAGGTAAAAAGTAGATGTCTAGGGGTAGTTAAAAAAAATGATGGATGTTATATTTTAATTATTCTTTTAATTATTTTTAATAATATCTTGTGTGGATTTAGGATTAGTGCTTTGGATAAGTAAATGCGGAGTGTAAGGATGGAATTAGATGTAATAGATGGTGAAAAAAAAAATAGATATTCGTAGTTACTACAATATATATATATAGTGTTTTAAGAAATAAGATATCTCGATAATATATGAACCTTCCATGGCTAATAAAACGTGGGTTGAATTTTATAGATGGAAGTGGTAAAAATTATGAGGCATATGTGGGCTTAGTTTAGTCCTCTAGGACGATTACTATACACAATATTAATTATTGCTTTCAGGAATTAAAATACATAAAAATAAAATAAAACTATAATAGTAATAATGATTTACTATTAAATGAGTTCATAAATGCGTCTTCGCATTGTGTAGTGCATAGGTCACGCATATCTAATTATGTAGCTTAAGGAGCTATATGAACAAGTATATGAAAACTTAGCCTTTAAATAATCATTCTATAAATAATAATGACCAATAATAATAATAATAATAATAATATAATTAAATAAATAATTAGTAGTAGATTGCAGAATGAAATTGATTGAGGGGTAGCTAATATTAATAATTCTAGAAGTAGAGATAGTTAGGATTAAGTAGATTATGATACATGTATATGTCTATATTTTAGTGGACCCTAGTCATTTTAACCAAGAACCTTACCCAAACTCCTCATATTGATCTATGAATATCATCTATTATACATGTGAATATATCTAGGGGGTCATGGTTGCACGTGTATAGTTAGAAATTACGTTGATAAAATACTCGACCAAGGATTTAGATACATATCTAGATATAATCCTTCTTAAGTCAGAGACCCTTAGTTATCTGTAATGTTCCACAACTAATATTGTGTTGTACGATCTTAAGTAGATTAGAGCTAAGAACTTTAATTTGTGAAGCATTAGAAAATGGATGATAAACCTATTGTTACCTAATGCCAATATAACTCCTTAACAGATTTTCATTGTTAATGGAGAATCTCTCTAAGGTATATTTAAATTGTGGTTGTGTTTTGCCCTATAAGTTTAGGCATGACATATCTACTCAGCTATTTGGCTTCTTTCCTAGCTCTTGACTCAAGTCTCTAGTGTCATAATTTGCTTGGACACTTTGCTTGACAAGTCACTCTTTCATTTCTACCTCTCTTTGGCAAGCGAACACTCTACCTCTCTAGTTTTCACATCAAGTTATCTTGTGTCACTTATTAGCTTCCTCTAGTCTCCTTCATCCTTGACTTTCTATCTACCACCATGGGCTTCAAACCTTTTTCTTCCAAACCTCAACCAAATATAGATGATCAGTATCTCCTCTATGTTGTTAAAGAGTTGAACAAGACCTATATGCTCAATACAAAGAACTAGAAGAGACATATGATCTTTCTTACCTTCGTCTCACTAGGTCAATAATAGAAATGAAGTATAAACTTGAGAAAAGGTTAGAGGAAATGACCACATCCTCACATGAATCTTCCTTAAGCCCTTTGCATGCATATAAGTCATCATCTTTCAGGTCATCCTCTTCTTTTAGCTCCACACACTCTACCTCTCCAAGACATCAATTGTCTTTATTTATGAGATCCAAAGGCCTCTCTTGAGAACAAGCATGTGATACCTCTTTTGAGCCTATGCCAAAATTTTATGATGGACTATCTTTGAACTTGATGGTGATGAACACAAAAGGATCCTAGGCATACTTTTGAGAGGAATTTTACTCCCTTGGAATATTCTTATGATGACATTTTGGAAACACTTTTTGGCATTAAGTGCATCACATTGCCTAAGTCTAGTTCATATGGAAACCCATTTTTGGATATCTATTTGGATTGTCATCAACATAATGAGCATAGTACTTTAGATTGCATTGAGCTGAAACATAAAGTCCAATTGATGATGGGATTGTTGATACCTCTAATGACTCATGTGATGATACTTCTCTTGAACAAGATCATGTTGATGAACCTATGTCTAGTGATGGTATCCTTCACACCCATACTTATTCCAATACTCATGAACCTCTAAAAAAATCAAAGTTTTCCAGCATGCCTCCAGCAAATAAAGAACCTAATGCTTTCTGCATTAATTATGCCTATCCTCAAGGGCTACCTCTACAAGAAACTCAAGTTAATCTTTATTTGGTTACAAATGTTTTCCATACCACTAAGACTAAAGATCCTCAACCTTTATTATTACTATTCCTATTCCAAATTATCCAACATTCCATTTTCAAGAGCCTACCATGAAAATCCCACATACTCCCTTGTCCTTATAAGTGGATCAATGTCAAGAGGACTCTCAAAAGGCTAAAGATATAAAGGTCAAGAAAGATCAAGATCAAGCTCAAGCACCCTTTCATCTCCTTCTATAGGTTACTCTTCCATATCCTATGTCTTATCCACCTCCTAAGTATGATGAAGATACCACTTCCACTATTTCCATCAAGCTTATTTAAAATCATGAGAAAATCACCATGCCTATGCTATCTAAAGAAATTTGTCAAGACCAAAGTATCACATCTTGTTTTACTTCTCCATATCCACTTCAAAACTATGCCTAGTCTTCAGATTCTCCTATTAAAGGTGTTTCTCCTATCAAAGCTACTCTTTAGTCTGTTTATGGTCTTATCATGTTGCTCACTCTAAAGATGTTGATATCCCTACTCACTATCCCTTTGCATCTCCTAAGTCTATCCTTGGTCCTTATCCATCTAATCTAAATCCCTCAAACCTTCCTTCAATATTGGGACCTTATAATCCTTCGTCTCCTACATTTTCTACTCCTATCTCATCATCCAATTCTCCTATTATACCTCAAGATCAAAAAAGATACACATCTTTGAACCCTACAGATCAATCTATCCATCTAAACCAATCATATCAGCCTTATTCATTCACAAGTCCCAAGTCTTTTGGAATAAATTTGGATGATAAACTTAAGAATAAAAACAAGAATCCATTTACAAATAAAACCACTATGTCTCTACTAATCAACATGTCAATGGACAGAAATGGAAAATATTCAAGAGACCACAAAGGTCTAGTATTCAAAAAGTGAAATCAAAGAAAATATGGGTTCCTAAATACATTATTGAAGAAATGTGTTGTAAGGAATCCAAAGGAAAAGAAAACTCTAAAGCTATATGGATTCCCAAGTCTATTTTGAAGACTTGAATATTGAAAATAAATCAAAGTTGAGATTCAAGATTCTAAAGGATTCCACTCCATTTCCATCCAAACATCTTCCTCAAAAGATTTTGAAGTATTCCACTTCATATTCTTCCAAAATTTATCTACTACCTCATACATCTAAACCCCAAGCTATTTCATCCATGATTACTCCATCGTTACATCGCCCTTCAAGCTGTCTGTCAATTTCTCACCCACCCTTATGCAATCCTTTTAATCCTACACTTACCTGCTATCCATATTCCTTCTAGATGTCCAAGGTATGGACTCTTATCATCCATATTCTTTTTCTACTACCATCTCTCTTCCATCACCATATCATCATCTTTGAGCATACCTTTATATGGTCTTGGCTTATCATGATTTATCCTTCCAATAGGAGCACTATCCAAATTGAAAAAGGTCAAATTCTTTCTAAAAATCCAAAAAGAAAAATAGAAGAAAAAAATGAAAACATGCCTTGGTGAAAACTTGGCAAACAAGCATCATGTGTAATTCTCCCATCCTCCATCTATTCCCTTTTCTTTCTTTGATCTTGACAATGTTGAGTTATTCTTGTGTATTAGCTATCTTATCCATCAGCTTCCCTATTGTACTTTCTCATTTACTCATAGGCTTCATATCTAGATTCATTCTTATTGCTCTATCTTATCACTATCCTATCCAATTGACCCTTTGGTCTTGATCACATAAATCAACACATGGTTCTCATAGGCCTCTTGACATGTCCACTCTTTTGGGCTATATACTTTCATGACATCATGTCACTATCCTATATGCTATCTCACTTATTAGCTTCCACTACTTATCTTATATGTTATCTCACTTATTGGCTTCCACTGCTTATGCTATATTCTATCTTGTTTATTGGCTTCCACTACTTATTGTAAACATTCTCCCCTTTCTTGGCTTTCTTGGCTTGTCCAAAATATGCTTCATATGGTTGTCTTTCCCTAGCCTGGATACTCTTGAGGAGTCTATCCTTGAGGATCACTTTCACTTTCTTCATACACTCTTTTCCTATCTATATGTGCTTATCCATTAGCTTGCTACTCCATCATATTCTATACCTTGCTAAACATTGGGAAAAAAATAATGTAATCTTGCTTAAGAGCCAGTCAATCCTGCCAAGTGGTGAAAGTATAGAAATAGGTGCTACTTGTGACCCTTGCACTTATGTCTATCAACATCTTTCTATGCACTCGTGAACCATTCATCTCCCATTGCTTTTACCATGCCTAGATTGGAATTGAGTCTCATCTAGATCTAGGGGGAATGAATTGCATAGCTTATTAGGGTCTCCTTGTTGTGTTGGTGTTTCTTTGGAAACTCTCAAATAGTTTTTTAAAACACCCTCCCTTGACATTGAGTGTTTTTCAACACTTATTGGATACTTTAGCTATAGTCTAGGATATTGCGATACTTCTCAATTGCATACTCGAGTCCTAAAGAGACAATCATGTGACTTAAACATATGCACTTAAACATTAAACATTGACTAAGATGTGTTGGTTTTATTTTACTTTGTGTGTTGTCTATGAAAATTTATTTGCAAGTGTTCTCTCCCTAATAGTCTCTCAAGGATGTCATGGGCTAGAAGACAAGGGGCATGGGACATGTTTTCTTTTTCTTTTTGCCTATGGGTATACCTTGTCAATCTTAGGTGTCTTGAGCATCTTGCTTGTCGCACTTGACACTTAGGGTCTACAATGTATCATCCTTTTCTATTTTGTAAGTGCATGCTTATGACCATCTTGACATTTTGTCTCCTGATGTGAGCAAAACCTTGCTACATTAAACCTAGGGAATCTAACTTCACCATCATCTCGACCTTTATGTCTTTAATACTTAGGTTGGGTTGCCACATACATATTTGATATTGATCATATTCATATCCTCATAGTTATACTAGTGATGATTGTATGATCTTCTGATGTCCCTAATAAGGTTCGATGATAAAAACTAGGACCTACTTATGTAACCCTTGCAATTACATCTTTTCATACTAGCTTGTATTATAGGGTTCACTCTAGCTTAGCTTTGTATTTTGGATGTTGAGAGAGTCTTCTTTATCTTTCGTGGACATATTAGCTAACTATGTTCATCTTCTTTTGCTTCTTATTGATCATGTCTCTCATTTTTCTTTGGTCTTATCAACTTAATGCTTCTTTAATCCCTTTCATCACAAGGGGTTAATATTATCATCACATTTATCTATCCTTTTGGATATTTTATATAGCATTTTGACCTAAGTTTTGAACTTGTCATATTTCAACATAAATTGTACCCCTACCTAATTTTGAGATCTTGGATCTTTTTCCAGGATCAAAATAAAAATCTAGGTTCATCTTGTTGGCCAAAATAATATTTTGAAATTATTCCTTCTTTAGCGTAGTTGGCTAACCTTTTGAAGCCTAATCTTCGAATCTACTGGGGCATCATCACTTCTTCATTTCTTCATCATTTCTACTCTCTTCCACTCTTCTCTTTATTTCATTTCATCTCATTTTGTCTTTATTCTTCTTTGACCTAATTCTAATGCTTTATCCTTGGTCAAATTCAGTTAAATTGGGGCATATCTTCATTGCTTGGTGGACACTCTTTGGTTTTAATCACTTATCTGTCATCATGGACTTTGCTTATCTCAATTTGATCCTCTATCTCATTTTAATTTTGATCCTGAGGGGGTAGGAATATTCTATCATTGTTGCAAATTATTTTCCTTCTATGTCTATCTATTGGCTCTTTATGCTTGCTTTGGCTACTTGTCTTGACATATTACTGCTCTTCTTGAGTATTAATATTGTCTATTGATCTTTCCTAATGTTCAGTCCTACAACTAAGAGGTTGAGAATTCAAGGTTTTCTATCTTTCTATGTTTCATTCTTCAGAGTCAAATCTATCCATCAACTGCTATCTTGAAATCTTCATTCTTTGACATAATGTATTCCCAGACTAATCATACATTAGTCAAAGAGGGGCAAATTTAATCACCCAAAAATAGTCATCTAGACTATGAGCCCCTTTCTAGCATATTTACTTAATTATCCATTGCTTATCTTTGATCAAATCATCAACAATCTATTTATTCGACTATAATCTATGGTTTGACCACTTTATCCTAAGTCTTTTATTTAAATAAAAGAACATGCTCCAAGTTAATTAAATAAAAATCCCCACTTCTCACTCATCCTAAGAGTGCACAAATAAAGCATTATTCCTATTTTAAAAATAAGAGGAAAAGGAATTTTTGTCTACACACGAATGTACAATTTTCTATGTGGGAGGAATCTTCTATTTTAAAAATAACTTTAATTCTCCTCCACACATTTATTTCCCTCTCAAAAGTCAACTATTGATTGTGATTGGTAGATATTCTTGTGCACATGGATCACTCAAGATACATTCTCCACCCTTGATTATGTCTCTCTTGACTTTTAATCTCAATCATCCATTTTTCTTTAAAAGAGAGGGCTCTCTCCTCATTATATAATCTTAGACTCATTTTTGTGCTAACATTATGCTACAGGAATCTTAGGTACTCTTTGGAGCTTTTGAAGACTTGTTGCATCACCTCATCTCTTGCCTACCATAGTAGTATAGTAGCATATTGTGCGTTAGTATAGATTATATTCTCACACATTAGAATAGTACATCTAGCTTAAATAGGAGGGTTGTAACACTTCATGCTTGCTAGTTAATCTTGCATTTCTCATTCTCTTAAGTTTAACTTCACATGCATTGCATAACATATTTGTTTCTTGGACATTTGCAGTCTTACTCTTGTTCTTGAATATCCCATTTCATGTTGCACCTTGCAAGGGGTTGTATATCTAAGCTCATTTGAGAGCCATAACATTCATTTCACACCCTTTGCATGTCATGACTAGGGAGCTCTAGCTTGACATTCAATATTCTCAATCCATGAGATCCCTTGGCTACAAGGACCTAGAGAAGTGCACTCTTTTGTGCTTACATTGGGTTTTAGTGCACTAACCAATCCTTTAAGCAATTATTTTCATCTATCTATAAATAGATAAGTGACTCTATCTCTGTTTATTATCATCACACATACTAGTATTCTTTCAAACTCATTATTGTATTTTTCATTCGTCCCATATTGTTTAATATGTGTTAGTCTTTTGAAATCTTCTTAGGGATGCTTTCGACCAAATATTTGCAATTTTTTGTGTGAATTCCTTACATGAGGTAATATAGTGATGACCATGGGTATTGATCTCATGGTACTACAATTCAAGTGCTATGCTTTCTAGATTGAGAATGACAAATTAGAATGCATCTTCTTCAATCATGGGGTCATAGGTCAGGTAAGTATATGCCATGATATTTTTTGATCCATCAAAGTTCACAATATCTACCTTATTTTCTTTATGCTTGAGATCTTTATTTACATGTTTCCTTGGTTTCTCCCTTCTCTTATCTTCACAAAGTTCCCTAAATGATACTACTTCCCTAATATGAGGATCTAATTCTACATAGGATCTTTCTAAGTCCTCAGTTCAATTCATGGGTTTTTCTATCCCTTCTTCCCCTCTTGGTATCTCTCGCTTGGGTGAGAATGGGGGTTGGGGTATCCCAACCATAGAAGAAACATTATTATTCTTTGAGTGGTTTGAGATAGTGTCCCTTATATTGGTATGTTGACCTTTCAAGCTTTACCAATTGATTTTCCCATATTTTGTAGCACTTGGAGAAGTGTTCGATTTGATTTTTCCATTTGACTAATCAGAGTTTGGATGTTTTGTTCCATGTAGGATCTCATTTCATTAGCTAGAACATTCATGGTGGTTCTCTTTGTCCTTCCCTCTTGAGTTTCCATAATCCTTGAATCATGAGATGGTGGGATTATGTTCTGATACCACTTGTGATGACCCCTTCTATTATGCTCTATAAATAGTGTGACGTGGGTCATGGAATGTCGCACCTTATCTAATTCAGACTCACGTGTCCCATGAGAAAGTCACATCTCATATGACATGCACTCTCGTCCTCCTTTGACATTGTGCACGGTATTTGTGGTTATATTTATTATTAGTGTTTTAATGTTTTTGGGCTTATCAAACTAGTGTCAATTGTGAATGATGTTATTTTTTGGGATTAGATTATATATTTAATATTTATATTAATGTTCGATTTTTATTTAATTATTATTGAATGTATTAATATTAATACTTTATAGATTTGTATAATAAATAAGAATAATTTGGATTAATTTTTTTGACCACTGTTAAATATTAATATCAATAATATCAAATCCATAACTAATAAAATGAATCAAATGTATTTATCATTAATTTTTTTCTATACATCATTAAGGGTTTATGACAAATTGGTCTTTTGAATATTGGGCATTGAGGATGATTAACACTCCAGAAATATTGTAAGAATTATTATTGATTTTATTAAATTGTATTTATATTATCTTGATTAAATTGAAATATAATAGTATTATCAAACTTTTTACTATGAATTTTGTCTCCTCAACTAATTTGTGGGTTTTGATACAACTTATTAATATAGTGCTCATTAAATCTATTATTTCTAATTATTGAATGCACTAAATACTAGTCCATATTATTGGTAAATATAAAATTATTGTCATTTGTATGCAATCAAATAGATCAATAGTCTTCATAAAATCTACAAAAAAAACATCTGTAAGACATGACTCTTACTAGTTTGATGCTTGTTTTAGGCTTAAATTTATAGAGAAATTGTCACTTCATTAATTAACTACTTGCAATAAGGTTTACATATGTTGGGTGGATATTTTGCAATCGAGAACTTGCATAAATTCTCTTGCAAAATATGAGTAGCGGCTACAACGTGTGACATAAAGTCTTTCCTACTTTAAAGGGAAGGGTCCCCCTATTAACTATTCCTTGGATCAACTCATGGTAAGAAAGAAGTTTAGACATATTGTTACAGGGTGTTATCAATATTATTTCCTTTTGTTTAAGGAAAGAATCCACTTACTTGTGGAGTGGATAATGAGCAAGATGGATCTTTGGACTACACTTGTATCTTAAAATTGGAAACATTGATTCTGATAAATTCACACCAACTCACAAGCTAATTGAAAGCATACCGGCTTAGATCTATGTCTATTTTCTATACTATAAGAATAACTACGAAGATCATAGACTCCTATGAAAGTCTTCAAAGGTAAATCTCTACTATTGGGGCGTACAAACTTCCATAATTAAATAATCAATGCACTATAACCCTATAAGTTATTTTAGTTCCAAGACACGAAAAATAACTTAATTCTAACAAGTTGCATGAGTACAAGATAGTAATATAAACCACAATAAAAACTTCAAGTTTATAACACCACAATTGCTTCCAGTAACAACTATGAATTCAATTAATTCTCATAATCACTTTTCTTTGATACATACACAAGAATACCATGAATTAAAAGTTGTAAACACAAATTGCAATCACAACTTCCAATTTGATCTACCATAATTTCTTCCAATCATAGCTTTGAAATAAATTGCTTCTTTATATTCGCTTTCTTTCAAATTTATGCTACAAAATCACAATTGTTCTTGCACAAGTTGGCAGAGCTCTCTTGCATATATGAAAGATGACTTTTACAATGAGGGACACTCCTTTATATAGGCAAAGGAGTGAGAGAGAAATGGAGAAAAAGGTTGGAGGAACTCAACTACTTGACTAAGTCAAATAAGAAAGAATATTTATTGGATTACATGACTGAAGGTTCATGTACTTAGGTTACATGCACATGGATTACATGCAACCTATCTTCCAAAACTACGAAGTTGAAAACACACTTGAAATTTTTTTTTAAATTGTTGATTTCAAATTAATCAATCATGTAGATTATCAACAAAGACCTTGTACTTTGTGATGCAATTGCAAATTATCACAAGATCAGAAGTTCCTATATTTTGTGTCACTACATCCACCTTGATAACCATGGTGTTACATTTTTTGATAGCCTTGATTCTCTTTGATGAATTTCCAGTTGTCATTTGAAAGCATGATGCAATTAAGCTCCTTCCATTTCAATTGTTGTGAATTTTTCTTTGTTAGGTTTGCATATTCTAAATTTTTTGGTACTTTGAAGACCTCAATGATGCCCATATGTAAACTCAAAATAAACTTTCCCATAAGCACCTTTAAGTGATTATTTATTTATTTATAATCAAAATGCTTGGCACATTCTCATAAGAACTTGTGGTTTAGGGTTGTCATTGGGAAAGTGGAGACCAAAAGAATATTGTCTCTTTTGATTCAAAGCATATCTTCTTGATATGATATCTCTATTTTTGAAGAAATTATTTTAATGTCCCCACTATTAGAGTTAGAATGGGACACATAATAATACTAAGATTACAATGAATCTATTTAGATGTTTCATATTTCAACAAATTATCCAAATATTATCCACCAAATTTCCTTGGATTATATTATGACATTATATGGAATGTCCTCCACCAGGTTATACCCAGATCATTGTTATGACATTCGTAATGAATGCCCTCCACCAAGTTATACCCGGATCAACTTATGACATTCGTAATGAATGCCCTCCACCAAACATAGCTTGGAGCAAACATATTAATATCATTCAATCTTTTATTATATATATATATACAAACTAAAAACTAATGTTATTAAAAATCATAATGGGAAGGAAGATTCATTGAATTGATGATAATACCATAGTGATTATTATGGACCCGATGATCTTCCAACCCTAGCCGCTTACACTATATTACCTTTACGAGAGTCCGGTAATGTTTTATTAGTGTGGCCCAACCCCAGCCACATCAGCGATCTAATCAAAGGAGTTTCTTAATGCCTGACCTTGGTGTTCATCCTTCTCTTGCCACGAGGTCCAATGATCCGTATTCGCTCATCACGTTGGTGATCAGGGGAATGTCACTGATGTTGTTGCTTCTGCTACAACGATTCTTCTCCCAAAAATGATGCTTTTCTCTGATTGGTATTGTCTTGTCCACGTGAACGAAAATTACACCTTCCCTAAGTCTACGTTCATTCGCTCGAATTGTGTAAGGGTGTGTTGATAGTCTGTATGATCCACCAGATTGTCGATTTGTTGTTCCTCCCTTTGCTTTGTAAAAAACCTCCAATGCTTGTTACACTTCTTGTTATTTGTCGTTCCAATGCTTTGCCTGTATCCACAGTGCCTATCCACGTGGATGTACCTTTTTGTCCTCCCCTTTCCTCATTTAATCTAACCCTTATTAATATGTCAATATTATGATCATGGGTCGTGACTACTCAATCCATGACTCATTAGTTATTACTAAGCATGTTATTATTTATATAATATGATAATTATATTGTCCTATATTTCAAATATGGCTTTTTTTATCAAAGGTAATCTAATATTATATTATAAGTATTTATAAGTATTTTCTATTATTAAGTATTGATAATACTTCAATATGATTGACTATAAATGGTCAATATATAAATGATTAAAAAACAAGATTTGTATGTACATTATCCATATGACACTTATTTAAATATTACTATATTATGATTAGCCTATCCATACTATCATAAATATGATTATTTAAAATATAATACATTCATTTATCCAATATTATCATTGGCTAATATTTCCTATTTTATATATTAATTCAATATATTATTTATATTATTATGTTAATATAAATGACCGACATTATCATGATGGAAAATGATGAAATGAATACATGTGTTTATATTCAAAAATAATATTGATATTTCCATTAGTTATATTATGGGGTTATGACAATCTGCCCCTCTCAAATTTGCTTGTCCTCAAGCAATACAATTTCAATGTTAGATTCATTGAACTTTTCTTAAAGTGAGTGTCTAATTTGAAAAGGATTATCCCCATTTTCTTGAGTAATAACTACCAATGTTGCATGTTCTTGATCATCACATCTCATTCTTTTGTTGATGCTTCCTTCATTATATGTTATTTCATTTATTTTCCCTCTTTTACATCAATGATTATGCTTCCAAGGTTCTTTACATTTGAAACATAATCCTTCCTTTAGTAGATCATCTCTCTTTGGGCATTTATGACCAAAGTTCCATGGTTCATGGCATAAGCGACATTTCCTTTCTCGATCTTCCCTCCTTGTCTCTTTATGTTCAATAGATGTTTTAGGATTCTTGGACCTCTCATCTATCTTGTTAGATTCAATCTTCTTTGCCTTTCGAATGGCTTCTTCTAAGCTTTGGGGTTCAAGGAGTTTTACATAAGCTTTAATGGTATCTTTAAGTCCCTCCATATATAAATGAGTGAGTTGACTTTGCGATAGGTTTGGAACCATTACAGAAAGATCTTGAAATCGATTTTCATATTCTTCTATTAACCCTGATTGTTTTAGGTGAGTTAGTTGTTGGAAGTGCTATTCAAGATCCCTAAGATCAAATCTACTCATCAGTCTTTAAATGAATTCACTATAGGAGGTAATTTTTTTGAGCCCTAGTGAAACTTGGCCATAGTGCCACCATTTGTGGGCTGATCCTCTTAGATGAAGTATGGCAAACTTGATAGCACCTTTTTTAGTCATAGGACTATAGGATAGATATGTCTCTAACTTTTGGACCCATGATTGAGCAGTTTCTTCTCCTGACCCATTAAAACATGGCAATTTTACCTTATTTACCTTCTTCTAAAGGTCTTCATCTACATGATGTTTCTTTTTGCTTTCCATGAGTTTAGATTCATAGTATTCTTTAAAGGGAATAAGTTGTTGAAGATTGGGATCCAAGATAGCATACATTTGTGCAATTTATTCCACATTATTAGTGGTCATTCCATTATCCACAACATGTTCTTCTCTTAGAATGAACGAAGGGAATGTTTCTCATGGGACTGAATTTTGTGACAAGGGTTCATTTTCCTCATGAGTGGAATGATGGTCCCTCTGTGAGTTAAGTCTCTCAATTTTGTTATTATTACTGCTTAATTTATGTATAGCTTCCAGTAGTACCTTATTGGAGTTTTCAATTCTTTCAAATCTCTCATTTGTTTGTTCTATAAAATTCCTTACTTCTTGGGCTAGTTCCCTTACCATCATTCTTAAAGTGTGATGATGCGTGGAGTAACACGTTCCATAGAATGACATGATTATGCTCTTATACCACTGTAATGTCCTCACCATTAGAGTTAGAATGGGACATGTAATAATACTAAGATTACAATAAATCTATTTAGATGTTTCATATTTCAACAAATTATCCAAATATTATCCACCAAATTTCCTTGGATTATATTATGACATTTATATGGAAAGTCCTCCACTAGGTTATACCTAGATCATTGTTATGACATTTGTAATGAATACCCTCCACTAGGTTATACCCGGATCAAGTTATGACATTCGTAATGAATGCCCTCCACCAGGTTATACCCATATCAAGTTATGACATTTGTAATGAATGCCCTCCACCAGGTTATGCCCAGATTGTTCCCCACCAAGTGTATACTTGGATCATATTATGACATTTAAAATAAATGCCCTCCACCAAGCATAGCTTTGATCAAATATATTAATATCATTCAATCTTTTATTACTTTTAATTATTGATTCTACATATATATATAAACAAACTAAAAAATAATGTTATTAAAAATCATAATGGAAAGGAAGATACATTGAATTGATGATAATACCTTAGTGATTATTATGGGACCCGATGATCTTCCAACCCTAGTCACTTACACTATATTACCTTTACAAGAGTCCAATAATGTTTTATTAGTGTGGCCCAACCTCAGCCACATTAGCAGTCTAATTGGAGGAGTTTCTTAACGCCTGACATTGGTGTCCATCCTTCTCTTGCCACGAGGTCCAATGACCCATATTCGCTTGTCACGTCAATGATTAGGGGAATGTCACCAATGTCGTTGCTTCTGCTACAATGATTCTTCTCCCAAAAAAGATGCTTTTCTTTGATTGGTATTGTCCTATCCATGTGAACAAAAATTACACCTTCCCTAAGTCTACGTTCATTCACTCAGATTGTATAAGGGTGTGCTGATAGTCTGTATGATCTACCAGATTGCCGACTAGTTGTTCCTCCCTTTGCTTTGTAAAAAACCTCCAATGCTTGTTACACTTCTTGTTCTTTGTCATTCCAAGGCTTCGCCTGTATCCACGGTGCCCATCCACATGGATGTATCATTTTGTCCTCCCCTTTCCTCATTTAATCTGACCCTTATTAATATGTCAATACTATGATCACGGGTCATGAATACTCAACCCATGACTCATTAGTTATTACTAAGCATGTTATTATTTATATAATATGATAATTATATTGTCCCATATTTTAAATATGGATTTTTTCTCAAAGGTAATCTAATATTATATTATTAAGTATTGATAATAATTCAATATGATTAACTATAAATGGTCAACATATAAATGATAAAAAACAAGATTTGTATGTACATTATCCACATGACAATTATTTAAATATTACTATATTATGATTAGCATATCCATACCATCATAAATATGATTATTTAAAATATAATACATTCATTTATCCAATATTATCATTGACTAATATTTCCTATTTTATATATTAATTCAATATATTATTTATATTATTATGTTAATACAAATGACCAACATTATCATGATGGAAAATGATGAAATGAATACATGTGTTTATATTTAAATATAATATTGATATTTCCATTAGTTATATTATGGGGTTATGACAATTATGACATATCTTGACTAGGAAATTTTGTTGTAACATGAGAACTCCAATTTGTGAAAATATCTTTCAATGGGATTGAATCCATGAGGGTTTCAAGATTCAAATAATGATGACATATCCATGGAACAAAAGTGTTCTTGGTATGATTTAAATACATTTTGAACACTTTTAGAAGGTTAGAAATGATTGGAACAACTTGTATTTTTGGCAAAGAAGGCCAAAATCGGGTTTCACAAGGTGGAATACATGTAGGAAAAATAGGAATTTTATTTTTAATGGATAAGAATGCAAGTTGGAAGCGTATGGATGTATTCAGGATGAGATTTTTATGTTTAAAAAAGTGATTTTTTATCGAAATCAAGTTTTAGAGATGCATTTACATTAAAAACTCATAAGTTTTACCTTGTGTAAACATGTAATCAAGTTTTAGAAGTCACATTTCAAATTGGGAATGTGGAGTTTGGATGGAATTTGATGATGGATTGGATATGAATGACGAAAACATGAAGGATACTTGCATTCTTTAAGTGAATATTTCAAACTTTTCTTTACAAACAAACCAAAAATAGGAAAACAAAAATGGAAAAAAAAAGAACACACTTCTTGCTTTAACTAAACTTGATAAGTTCTAAAACTTTAGTTTTGTATGCAATTTTATCTTTGGAATGAAAAAACTTTTGCATTTGCAAAGAATGAGTGTTTCAAACTTACTTAACTTGGAACATAAAATTAGGGCTGTATTGAAACAAATGGAAGACAAAGAGCAAAAAAATGCAACAAAAAAGCAATATAAAGAAATACAATCAAAACCAAAATCTTACACTTATTTAGAGGGAGAGGAGAAAAACTTGGAGGAAGAAGAAGTTGAAATGAACTTTTCTCTCCAAAATTGGGTTTTGCAAGTGTGTTTGCATGTAAAGATCAAATGCTTTGAAAAATTCAAACTCTAGCTACAAATCATAGTTTATTGATGTGAATGCATGTGCAAGATGATGTTGCAAATGCCTTATGCACTTCTTGGAGTGATTTTCATGTTTGAAAATGTCTTGTCAATGTAAATCATGGTTTTAATGTTGTATTACATGTGCATAGAAAGATGCAATTGCTTACTCCAATGACATTTTCTTTCCAACGCCTTGGCAAATCAAGGTTCTTGAGATGCATTCGATGTTCAATATAGAGAAGTTTGGCAGAAATTGTGGTTTCAAAGCCCTATTACATGAAACTTTTTTTTTGCATGAAATGCCTAAATCAGGTTTCAAGAGGCCCTTTACATGTAATGTTTTTCCTTTAGAGACTCAAATCGGGGTTTGCATGCCCAAACACATATTTAAAATATGCATTACAAGTGCATGAAACCCAAGTTTAAGCTAAAAACATGGCTTGGGAGATGCATTACATGTAATGCAAATGCATATATTCCAATGCCTAGAACAAAATTAGGGTTTAGGAGATGCATTGCATATTTTAAATGACTTGCATTTGCACAACCAAGCTTCAACAAAATTGGACACCCAAGTAGATAGCAATTCTTTGGAAAATCAAGGTTTGCAATTCCATTTACATATTTAAAATAATCTCATTCCATTCAAATTATGGTTTGCAAGACTCATTACATGTTTTATTTTGCATAAAACTTCATTTCTAAGACAAATTGTGGTTCTTGGATGCAAATACATGTTTTCATTTTGCACACAAAGACCAAAAACTAGATTTGGAAGATGAAGTATATGTTTTAAAATGCATGTAAAACTGTCTAGCTAGTTGTTTTGACAAGAAACAAATGGTTTACAAGCAAGAACGAGGTTTACAAGGGCAATTACATGTATTTCATCAAAAAATAATATGCAATTGACTTGTATCACTTATAGTTTCTATTTACCTCATGTCTTTTTTATTCACTTAATTTGTCTTTAGAGAGTCCATTAGATATTTGCACTAACATATTTTACATGTTTATGTGTAAATAGGTTAAAAAGGTGAAATTTCACTTAAATGTTTAAGTTAAAACATTAAAATAAAACTCAACATCAAGATAGACTATAAACTACACTTTAATTAATTAAATCACTTAAGTTATAAATTGAAGTGAAACTCAACATCAAAATATAGCATAAAGTGCACTATAATAACTTAAATCACTTAAGTTATAAATTTAAAGTCAAAAAATAACTTAAAAATATATCATAAATTGATTTAAATTCATATATTTCAAAAAGTGCAACTCAACATTAAATTATACGGTTTAATATTTTAAATATGTAGCGGGGGTTCTAAACCCCACTTAATGTGCACTTAAACCTTAATAACTTTTGACTAACAACTTTGATTAATCCCCAAGATATCCCGAAATGAGGGCGAGGCCAAAAACAAGAAATTGAAGGAAATTAAAATGTAAAAACAATCCAAACAAATACTCAAAAATATAAAAAGGACTTTGAAGGCCTAAAAAATCAAGTATAGGCTAACAAATTGGAAAAAAGAAGAAGAACTCGATGAATCATGAGAGCTTTTAGTAAAAAGACTCATTATATGAATTAGGAGTGCTTGATTGATCAATCTTCGCCAATCAAATAATGAGTTGCCATAGAAAAATACAAAACTTCATTAGAAAAGTTTCGTACTGTTGCCTCCATTTTGTGATGATAAAATTAAGGACAATGATATATATATATATATATATCTAAGAGGTTATGTTTAAATTATCAATTTATTTTATTTTATATTATCTTACAACTTGCAATTAAAAATACTAATAAGAATCCAATACAACTAAATCTAATAACAAAAATTAAAATTGAAAAAAAATATACCACGACATATTATGCAATCTAGTGAACATCAAAATTCTCTCCTCCTTGAATCTCCTTTTTAAATCCAATGTTGGAGGCATTGAATTTACAAAGGAGACTCAACTTGAGGAGGAAACTTTGATGCTCCCCAGAGACGATATATTTGGCTAGAAAATGGATGCAATTGGTGAGCTAATGGTGAAGTCTTCCTATCTGTTGCTTCTTTATGAGGCTAATTGTGGCAAAATATGGAAAATAGTCTGAAACTCTCAACTTATCCCTAAGATTAACATGTTGTGGTGGACAATACTACATAAAAAAGTCCTTACATGGGACAATCTCACTAAGTGTTGATTTTAGTTACCATACTGTCATGTCCTTTGTAAACAAAATGAGGAATTTGTCAATCATATGTTTATACATTGCCCCATTCATGCATGATTTGTGTTAAAATATTTTGCAATTATTCCAATTTGATTGGGTTTTTAATAAATGCCCAACAAAGTTTTTTAAACTAGGAAGGAACCTCTTTCTACCTCCTCATTGGGCAACATTTGTTGTGAATTCCTCCACATCTATGCTAGACAATTTAGGAGGAGAGAAATAAAAAAAAATATTCCAAGGTCTAGAATGTCCATCTAATGTTATTTTTCATATTTTCCATAGAACTCTACTAGAAAGTTGATTGTCACAGGAAGGGCTTACCCCATATTCATCTCTCTCCTCTTAATTATCCAATTCCAAGGTGTTGGAGAATCTAGGATTCATGTGGGAAGTTTGACTTCTCTAAAAAAAGAAAAAGAAAAAATGCAATATGTGCCACTCTTATGTTTGGATGGTTCATGCTCAACTTTGATAGTATGATGAAGCAAATTCTAATGGGTAAATTGTTGCTAGAGGGGTAAAAAGAATAGAGATAGGGAATTTTGTTGTAGTTGTTAGTGTAAATAATTAATTATTATTACACTTTACTTAAGTTTACTTAAGATAATGCATTTTTATATTAGTTGTCATGTAGACACTTTGGAATATGCATAGACATATGAGTTGTCTTGTTGACAACACAGGAGTTAGAAACTTATTTGAGCACATGGTGTCTACAACATCTCTTTATGAGATACACCTATGTAAACTTATCCTCTCATCATCGCACAAACTCCTGTGCTCAATGGAGGATAATCCACTTTTGGTGGACAAGTGCTTAGTTGTGATGTTTATCTCTTTGTTGACTCCTAGTCATTCTAGTTGCCTTTATATACAAGGCACTTCTATGATGTATTCATCCAATCATTAGATATCCATTATCATTTGATCATCATTAGTCTCTCTTGTGCTATCTATTGAGCTTCTTGATCTTGGTGTTGAATTATTGCCTTAGGCAAATTCTTACATGGTATTAGAGCTATAGCAACAGGAAACACCATGTCTTCCTATTTTAGCTTCATGGGATGACTTTCTTCCATACATTGCAGTGTTGTTTGTGGAGTCTCACATTGAAGATGTGGGAGACATTATTGATGACATCCATCTTCTCTTTGTTGAGGAGAATTCTTCTTCACTTGTTGCTAGAGAACACTTTGACCCTCAACCACTTGATCTTTCTTTTGAGACTGACATGATTGTGGACACTTCTTTTCAGAAGTTGGAGGAGGATTCTTTTACTTCAAAGGAGACATATAAGTCTTTGGAGATTGTATTCCAGTTTCCTCAGACATCATATCTTTTGAGGATTATTCCTACTAGTTGGGGAGCATTCTCTACTACACCTATGGCACCACTTCTTCCTACAAGGAAGAACATCATTCAGTTTACATGGTGCAACTTCTTCAGTCATCAAGGAGCTTCTTTCATGGGTGTGCATTCATCATTAAGGAGAGGCTACATTGCTTCTCTTCTCATATCTTCCTATAAGGATGATTCCTTGTCTTTGAAGTTTGATTCACTTTCATACATGGACATGTTACCTTGTTTACCACCTTCTTTTGGGCATCTACCAGATTGGCTTGTGGCATGTACATTCATCAAGGACATGTCAACATATAAGTAGACTTTAGAGGCATCATCCATAGCATACTACATATGGATTCCTCATCCATCTTCCTATCCACCATGGGAAGTATACTTGCACTTATACTTGGTGTATCTTCTTCCTAAAGGGAGAAATGTCATTTGTAGACATTGGTACTTTTTTATCTTCATGACATCCTTGTAGGAGATTGTTCAATATGGGGGGATACCATCATGTATTTTTTTCTTATGGGGGATATATGCTTGTACATGCATGATATATGGGGGGTCTTGATTACTCCATCCTTGCATGCATCTTGTACTACTTCATCTCTCTTTTTGGAGGAGGTTTTCCCTCTTTCTTCGTTTTCAGAGAGATTGCATTGCATCACATTGTATGTAGAGCATTGCATTTTTACATGGTATCAGAGCTATACCAAATTCTTACAATAGCTTATAGTGGTGCAAATCCTAAATAGATAAATAAACAAGCACAAGGAATGCACCTTCTTTGGGGGCTAAGGGTACCATTCATTATTGGTATGAGAATTCTCTTAACTAAAAGGGACTCCAATCTTATCATTGATGTTGTGAAAGGACTATGAAAAGACAATTGGTCTATTGAGGGCAATCTGTGGGATATTTACAAGCTCAAACTGAGATTTGATTGATTGATTATCAACCATGTTTAAAGGGAGGAAAATGCAATAGTAGACTCTCTTGTTGCTAATGGTTACAATCTAGAAGGGTTGAGGTGTTGATAAAATATCCACTTTCTTTCAATAAACATTCAAACTCTCTTGAATGGAGAGTTTCTAGCTTCCATTAGAGATGACGTGTAAAGTTTGTATTGGTTGGGATGCCTCCTTTGTACCTTTTGGTATTGGGTCTTTTATAACCCTAACTTCATTTTGCACTGAGTAGAAGTGTTACACTACTGAAAATAGATTGAATTTAAACATGAGAATGATGATATAGCATGACAATGCTAACTTATGGAAGATTATTTCCTACTGAGACACTAAATACCATCTGTGGTGTAATAATTTTCTTAGGTGGCCCCTAAGTACTCATGAAAATTACTATAATCTCAAAGAGTACTCTATAATGATGAGTGATATTATGTAAAGGTCACAAATAGTCACGTTAGCATTTATCATTATTCCTATCATTATCATGTGTACCCATTATATGCCATATTGAAAAGACTCTTGCTTGTGGAAAATTTTGGTCACATGAGCCTTCTCTCTTTGGGGGACAGTTCAATGATAGTACCCAACTGGATGGACACATACTTATCTTTCATTTAAATAAATGTGACAATGACAAGTTTCCTTAACCTTATCAAGGGTTGCAAGTTTTGTTTGAGAGTTGATTTGATATGGGAGACCAAGTCCACATCGAGTCTAGAAAGTCAAATGATTTCTAGAATGACCCCAATGTGTGGCATACTTGTAAAGAAGGCATTTTTCTAACTTTTTTGAATCCATTAACAAATTTGATGAGGTCTTGTATGTCTCATTTTCTAGCACCTACGAAAATAAGAGAGTAATTGTTGGGGATATCTCCTTTGAGATTGGTGAGGAGGTCATTGCTAAGGTTACTAGGTTATCTATAGATAAAAAGAAATGGAAGAGACTAGTTGGGTAGTTGATAATGACATCTTGAATATGTTCTTTACATGGAGTGTGGCCTTAGAAATAATGTAGAAAGTAAAAGACAATTTGGTACACTAGAGTCAAATAGAAGTCGTAAAATATTACACAATAAATTCATACTTCAAAATTTTCATTCAATACATGCTCATATATTTATAAGATTTTTAAATCCTATTTTGTAGGGAATAACGTTCCTAAATAAATTGTGTTGTTTTCACAAATCATCATACAACCCCTAATAAAATAACCTACTTAACAAAAATATATGACTAATAATAATATTAAATTAATTCACCACCCACACATACTCATTTATATTACCTACATGAACACTAATTCCCAATAGGGAGGCTATGACAATGCTCAACTTTCACCACCTTGGGACTAGGTTTGTTCGATGCTTATAAAGTATTTCACACTTGAAGGCACTTTAAAGTATATTAATTTTACCATATGCCCCTCCTTAACCATTTTATGAATCATGAAATCATACTGTTTTCTTTTTTTCTTATTAAATTCCATTGAGAGTTTTGTGTTTGATACCAAGGTAAGTGTCTACACTTAGGGTAAGAAACCTATTCCCTTGCATCAGGGTCTCCTTTTTAGATTATAACAATTCCACTGGCCTCTCTTTTCCACAAACCCATTGTTGTCTATGAGGCCCTTGCTTCATAGTCCCCCCCTGTTTGCTAGCATCATGAATTCACTAGGGAAAAGTGAGACAGGTAGTAGGCATCCAAGATCCCTTGAAATTGCCTCTCGTCTTGATGTTATCAACAAATTAAACTTTGATACCTTAGCCTCTAAGGCTAGTGTAGAAGTGAAAGAATCCATAAGAAAAAAAATCCTCCAGCCACCTGATGCTTATGAAGTAATTCACACATGATGACACTTTAAAGGTTATTACTTTTACCATATGCCCCTCCTCGACCATTTTATGAATCATGAAATCATATTGTTTCCTTTTTTTCTTATTAAATTCCATTGAGAGTTATGTGTTTGATATACCAAGGTTAGAAATTCATTCCCTTGCATTAGAGCCTCATTTTTAGGCTATACCAATTCCACTTGGCTCTCTTTCCCCCAAACCATTGTTGTCTATGAGGGCCTTACTTCATAGTCCCCCATGCCTGCTAGCATCATGAATTTGCCAGGGAAAAGTAAGAAGGGTATTAGACATCCAAGAGCCCTTGAAATTGCCTGTCGTCTTGATGCTATCGACTTATGAAACTTTGATAACTTAGCCTCTAAGACTAGTGTAGAAGCAAAATAATTCATAAGAAAAAAATCCCCACCTCCACCCCCCCCCAAAAAAAATAAAAATCTAATTTTCGTAGGAGGTAAACAACAAAGATGAGGATGATGCAGAGTAGGAACATAACACAGCTCATAAATCCAATAAGTTGGCCATTAGGTCTACAAAGAAATGACAAAGAAAAGATTATGACATTGAGGATAACACTAAGTGGGAGAATCAAAAAAATTGAAATGTAAAGTGACAAGGCCAAGACTATGGAGTGTGAAGATATAGATGCTGATGCTAGTGGCAATTCAAATAAGTCTACCTCTAACAAGTTGATGTTCCTACTTCTGATAAGGTGGAGCGACCCATTGATCTTTGTCTAAACATGTTGCCGAAAATGAGGATAACTTCATTCCACCTAACTCCAATGCAACTTCTGCATCACATTTGGTTAACCTATAGAGTGATGTGGGCAACTTAAAAAACATATTGAGTGAAGTGAAATAAATATTTGAAAGAATTTCTAGATTTAGTCTTAAGGTGATGCATAACTTGGCAACTTCCTTGTGCCAGCTACAACTCGAGATGCTTGGTGATGACAAGAAAGATGAAGGTAATTATAAGGATTTGTTCAAATTCCTTATAAAAGATTGGACACATGTGTTGTACCACTTAAGTTGTGACATCAAAGCATCCTACAATGCTTAATCACTTGTTGGTTGGCACTATGACCCCCTACCCTAGTGGAGTTTTTGTGAATATTCTCTTGTTAGCCTGGTTGTCTTATTGGACTCTAATTCATTGTTCTATGTTTTAAGCTATAAGAGGAAAATTTGGCTTTTCTATTAAGAATGATACTACTTTATATTGTGGTGATAATTTCAAAGGTTATATGCAAGCTAACTATGACCTATGATGATTGTTGTTAATAGTTCTATTTTAATTGCTTTTTGGTTGTGCTAGGGCCTTAAGAATCAACACCCTCATTTTACCCCTGAATAATATATAAATAACATACCATTCAACCACCATATTTAAAATTAAATAATCATATATTTTATTATCGTATTATCCCATATTTTAAATTACTTTAAAACCAAACCCTTTATCCATATTAATTATTAATTAATTAACTTCTTTTTTCCAAATGCGTCTCCTCTCGGTAACATCCTCCTATTTCTGAACCAAATGTGTCTCCTCTTGGCAACGTGGATGTAGGATATCCTATTTCATATTAAAATATTTTACATTTTATTGTGGTTTCAGAGCCAAATTTAAATTCATTCCATTGCTTAATTCTCTGGATTTAACTAGCAATTTCCAAGAACAAGTAAATGAAAAGAAGAGAGGACAACAGAAACACAGTAAATTCATTACAGTTCAGTCTAAAACGAGCTCAAATCCAAAATCTGGTCAAGCTAAAGCCCCGCAATGACTGGCCAATGCTGTGACCCATAAAAAAATGTTGCATTTAAGTGCTGATATGGCTGACTGTTGATATTCAGTAGATTTTAGCTTTCAGTGAAGAATGCTAACATATGTGAAATCTTCGGCGCGAGCACTACCCCTTCCGTCTGTTCTCACACCTCTGCTCTCGGTTAGTTCTAAATCTCTCCCTCGATTTTGCTGGCAGCAGAAGCCATCACGCTTGCAGCTCAAGTGGAAAGGGGAAATTGGGACGAGAGGTCTGCGTGTAATGGCACAAGCCAAAAGAGTATTCCTTAACGAACTTAAACAACCTAAGGAATTTGGTCAGTATTTTTTTTTCTGCAATTACTTTTTTGTTCCTATATATGTGAGTTGAATTCATCGAATAATCACGAGGTTTTGGAAGTCCATTTTATTGTGTGAAGAATATGAAAGACAGATTTTAATGATTCAAATATTTCTATTTGCAATTCAATTGTCCCAATTATATACGCATCATAACACGCATGAATCCAGGTGATACTTTTATTTGCAAACTCATGCAGATTATATATCAGGCCTGCAATGACCTCTAATTTAGCATGCGATAGTTACCGGATATGAGAAACCAGAGAGAAATCGCGTCGCTAATGGGATGATAAATGATGTTCTGGAAGATGCATGTGGGATATGGATTTTCTGTACATAGATATGTCTTTTTCCGTATTTGTTGAGATTCATCAAACTTTTATCATGCTGACAGAATTAAAATTTGTGAATTAGTAATGAAAATAAAAGATTCAAATATCGAAAGTTGAGCAAATAAAAACACCGGATGAATACTGAACTACTGTTTTGTTGAATGGGTTACTGCGTGGTGCTCACTTGCAATTTGTAAGTCTGCGAAGCATATTGTCGAACTCTTTGCAATAATCGAGTACTCTTCAACATACCTTGATGACTGGAGTTTTATTAGGCTTTTTTTAATGTGTAGATTGTTATTCTGGTGAATGGTACAAGCATGTCAGAGCGGAGGTATCGACTGTTTAACAAAATGTCTTATAGAACTATTCCCTTGAAAAGAGCTGTTCTTTAGGTGAAGCTTAGGTGCCTATATCCAGATGAAATGCATGGATGAGAAAACAGATTAACAGAAGGCCTCGGATTATATCAAACCAAAGCAAATGGCAACAAGTAGGCTTAAATCCAAGCTTCTAAGTCATTCCATTATCCTTACAGCCGTTGCCATTTAAAGGAGGCGTTTTAGGATATATTCATCTATTTTCTGCAAGCCGAAGCTCAGTGCAGCCATCTCATAAATGACTCGACAAAACGACTCACACTTTCACTTTCCATGAAATGAAATAATGAAACAAGAATATAACCATCCACTACAAACCACATTTCACGTTGGCAAGGGGAAGATTTATTTTGAAGCAGAGTCAGCATCATAATTCAAGCAATTGGACTCTACAAAATCTCGACAGCCCAAAATCTTGACTCAGAGTTGGGACTTGGCAAAAACTAGCCCAAATTTTTCATTGGGGGTTGGGACTAAGCAACAAAAAAATTATAACGTCCCCTAATTGGAGTTTACCTGTTTTTTACTCTTAAACAATAATTCCAACAATAACATACTAAAGTGAACTCTGTTAGTCATCAACAATTTTGAGAAATAATGAACAAATATTCCTAGTGAATAAGGAGATTAAGATAGGGATTATGTCTATCTGACCATCTCATAATTAATCATAAATAGTCTTGGTAGGAAACTTGAAAGGGCACCAGTAAATCACCCAGTCCAAAGCCCAAGAGCACGCAACATTCACATCATAGCAACTTGCCCCTTATCCTACAAGTGTCAAGAACATCCAACCATGACCAGTTCTATCCCTTGGGGTATCAATTCGCCTCTTGGTCCACAAGAGGCAGGATTGTCCAATTATGACCAATACCATCCCTTGGGGTGCCGTATTTAGTTTGGGGGTGTAGGTAAACTGCATCTCCCTTCCTCTAACTTACATTTGATTGATTATGGGATACATACATAATTTTACACACACAGAGAAATATAGCATAAGTAAGAATCTTATCATAGATAATATTTATGTAAGCAGATTGCATTAACTGCTTAGAAATCAATATCAATAAGTGAAAATAGGTACATTGATTATATTAAGTATTAATCATTCATACTAATTTAGAGATAGAATATTCCGATTCTACATGTCTGCATAATATTGCTGTAAGCCAGATCTCATTGGTTTGGTGTTATGCAATTGCTGATGCTTATTGATGTTCTAACTTCATGGGTCGTTTGATTGTTGTTGAATGATAGATTGCTTGAATGAATTCTTTTGATTTGATGATTCAAGGTATGGGTGATTCACAATTAAGTAATTGAGATTAGATGATTGAAGAACGACATTATAATGAATGCTAGTCTGTGTTGATGTTTGATAGCGTTAGTTGGATAAACCTATTATACATGTGTTCTTTATATTTGATATCAGGTTCTTGTTATATGAGCAAAATTAATATACTATATATATGATTAAATTCGTTATTCTGATTAATGAATAGACATTTCCTATGAAGGGGCATGTCTATTCATGGCCTCTCCAGTATATAAATCTAAGAGGATGTTGCATTTGGAACACACATACCAAACATAATGGCAGTGCTTAGTACATTTGCAGTAGATCCCAAAAAAATCAACATGGTATCAGAGCCTAGTTGCAAATGTATAAATGAACAGACTTGGTTGTTGAAAAATCAATAAAATACATTTGATTAGCCAATCATGGATATAAGTGAAAAGAAGGAAAGCAAAGAAGATTTGTGATGAGTCTCTGCACAGAGTTATCAAAATCATAAGAATAATCCGGCCAAGCACATTGTAAACGGGCGAAGCAAGAAATATAATAATGGCTTGACCAACAAAGATAGGGAGAGGTCATATGTAATAAGAAAGAATGCACAAGAATACTCTCTTTTGCATACAGTTATAGAATGATGTAGCAGAGGATTCATGGGAGTCAATATTTATTATTTACTGTTGATTCTACATTATTGGCAAACTGTTTAATAAAATTCTAAGGAAATTGTTACATATGAAATTAGTGCTGAAAGATTATATCCGCACTCTTATATTAATCCAAATACATTGGGCAGAGAAAGGTAATTGAAGAAAAGTTTTAGTAATGACCTTATCGAACTATATAATCAATGATAGAAAAGACATTTTGAAATATTTTATCATCAGAGATAAATATAGTCCGGGAGGACATTATTGATATACACCTGCAATCATGTTGTATACAGGAATCTGAGGAGAGGCTATGACTGTCTTAGAAATATTAGCCAAATCTTTTACGCATTAAGGAATGACATGTTGCAGAGGGAATCAAACAAGTTGACTGATAGTAAGGTATGAAAGTGTAGAGGAGAAGTCCTGAGAAAAGGATGACACCATAATATATTCCTAGATCTATGTGTGAGTCCACATGTAAGCATGTTGGAAGGGGAACTGTCTGGGTACAAGGACATTAACTATATACAAACGGCTTTGGTACTGAGGGACATTTTATTATCTACCTCACACTATAAAGGTAATTGCCAAATTAAGATGGCAAGTCATATAACAGTAAAACAACCACAAGCCCGCGTCATTGGGTAAAAGTCGATCTAACTAACAAACAAAGAAATGTATCAAATCCATTGGGTATAGAACCGTATATCAGATCCATACAAGATTGAAAAAGAGACCATTTCGATAATAAGGTGAAATGTGTAAAGGAATTGAATCCAACCTTATATTCAAGAATTTATTGAACTGTTTCCAAGATGTGAATCGGAGGGCAAGTCAAAACCGTTTCAAACTAATTTTGATCTTTATGTGAAGCAGTTGTAAAGCAGAACTGATAATGAAAATGATGTGTTCGATGATATGAGTAGCACGGGGTGACGCGATATTATATGGAGCAAAGTATAAAATTTGGACATATTATTAGTGTGGAAATTCATAGAGTAATCAACAGGGAGGGTCGGCACTAAATGAAGAGATTATAAATTCCTTCTAAAGATGGAATGATAATGATGATGACTTATGAGCTATTTATTGTTGTTATCTTTGTTACTATTCTTATTTATTTTTGTAGTTGCACTAAATTATTATATGTAGGCATATGTGATTATAATATATCTAGGGATATATAATATGCTTATGGAATTAAATTATAATAGTATATTATTTAAGGTTCTTCTTTCACATTTGAAATATTTTACTTAAATTTCCTATATATATATATATATATATATATACATATACATATACATATATATATATACATGGCAAGTTTATGAGAATTCATAAGGAATGCATTTCTTCTATATGTAAAAGAAATAAAAATTGTGACAAGAATGTGTGTACATAATTGGAATGATTTTATTATGCAAAATTACTTATTCTTGCGTAATATATTTGCCTTGATCTTTTTCTTCCGAGAATGTTATTGCAGGATAAAGAGGGAGATTGAGATTCAGAGGGAGCTTGACGTTTCATTAGAGGCAACCTTGAAAGAGAGGGAGGAAATAGAGGATATGACTTGGTCAACCATCGGTGATCTCAATCATATCGATTCAGAGGGAGTAAACTATGTTGAGATGGATTATCCAATGATCAATAAATTGTTGTAGTCATAGTTGGAAAACTCGCCAAAAGCAAAAACTTGCCAAGCCCCCCAAAAGTTTAATCGGGAAAAACTCGGCGATTTAAAAAAAAAACTCAGGAAAACTCGAAAATTTAAAAAAACCGCTGAAATTTAATTAAAAATACATTTATTTTGCAAAATTTAATGAGAAGATGCATCTAATAAGTTAATTAAAGAGAATACAAAAGAAACAAGCAGAGTTTAGATATATATAAATGCACAGTGCGTACAAAATTGCATTCTTATGCGGAATGCTCATGGTAGGAAGCAAAATAGTAAATAGTTATTGGCATCAAACAATGCAGCCGAGTTTTAAAAAAAAAATCGCCGAGTAATCGGCGAGTTTTTTCCCAACAGCCGAGTTTTTATTCCTGCGAGTTTTTCTGGGATTTACTTGCCCAGCTTAAATACTCGGCGAGTGTTTAAAACTCGCCGAGTAATCTGCGAGTTTTCCATCTATGGTTGTAGTCTAGAGGACTGTGATTTATCAATGTACCTCGCGACTATGTGATTTTAATGGGCCTACCCCCTGTGTACATCGTGAGGAAGTGATGACTCCCTAATGATGTCACTTGTATTTGCAGAAGTTACTATAAGGTGACGATCTTACAATAACTTGTATTACGAGATCACCAAATTCAGTATATGATGAATGTCTTATATCTCAACATTCTGGAAGGCCATTATTCAAAGAGTATTTGGTGGATATCATTGATATTTTGGGACGCCAATACTCTTGACCAATACTCTTGATATCAGATGTGATATCAAACCTTATTTTGAGTATTTGGTGAATATCATTGATATTCTGGGAGGCCAATACTTTTGATATCAGATGTGATATCGAACCTTATTTTGAGTATTTGGTGAATATCATTGATATTCTGGGAGGCCAATACACTTGATATCAGATGTGATATCGAAGCTTATTTTGAGTATTTGGTGAATATCATTGATATTCTGGGAAGCCAATACTCTTGATATCAAACCTTATTTTGAGCACTTGGTAAATATCATTGATATTCTGGGAGACCAATACTCTCCATATTAGATGTGATATCAAAACCTTTTGAGTACTTGGTGAATATCATGTGTTGATACTCTGGAAGACCAATACTCATGTTATTGAATGCAATATCAAATGGTGGAAATCTTTTGAGATATCCTTAAAATTGTTATTTGTAATATTACATCGAAGTAATATTTATTCTTATGTGGTTATCCTTCTAAGCTAAGAGGGGGTTTTGATGTTTGATAGCTTTAGTTGGATAAACCTATTATACATGTGTTCTTTATATTTGAGATATTAGGTTATTATTATTTGAACAAAATTAATATAATATATATGTGATTAAATTCATTATTCTAATTATTGAATAGACATTTCCTATGAAGGACATGTCTATTCATGACCTCTTCATTATATATAAATCTAAGAGGATGTTGCGTTTGGAACACTGTAGTAGATCCCGAAAAAATCAACAGTTTGGTATATTAGTGGATCATGATTGAATGATGTTGATTTAAGGCTATTAGATTTCCACAATCCATGTAAAATATTCTATATTTCCACAATCCTTGATTGAATGATGTTGATTTGATAGAGTGATGCTTGATTGCTGAATTGTTTGTTTTCTTGATCCAAAGATGAAGAGATTATTGATGATTGTTTGCTGGATCTTCCTGATTGATTGTGATGGATCCTAATTTTTACCTCCATTTATAAAGTAATAATGAAGATAGAAATATGATCACAGATGTCAAAGGCAAAGATGTTAAGTACATACATAGTCAACAATCTAATCATTGCATAAGTCTAAAAGCAAGAGGGCACCATAGGTGTAGGAGGCATCCAGGTTTATAGATGAGGTAGAGTGTCAAGAGAATATGTCAGTCAGAGGCCATACACCTGATGTCATCAACTACAATATTCTCATCAATGGACTTTGCAGAGGGCAGGTTATGAAGGTTCTTAACTACCAAATTGAAGGCTGATGAGTAGTTATGGTCCAAATATGTTGACATTTAGATGCAGCAACATGTTGCTTTTGTAGGGTAGGTAAAGAGCATATTACTATTCAGCTTAGTAATCAAATGATTGAAAAGGGTTCCTTCTGACTACAGATGCAAATTTCAAGCTCTTGCGAACAATATCTGATGGGCAACAATGTATTGAGGTGGCAATTATGATTGTATAGTCATTTATGGTAGTGATATATATTAACTTGTATTCAAAGGATATACAGATACATCAATCTTTCACTAGTAAATAGAAAAAATGTTGATCAATTTTCATGAGAGAATCCCACTAAGTATACGAAAGGCTATAAACATATCTTGTTGGTTTGTGGAGAATGCTTGCAATATAAATGACAAAGACGAAATTGATGATTCCTCATGAAAGTCGCTTGTACATGGACAAAGTGGTAGAGAATTATTATAACATTGAAGATTGAAAGACAAACAAATTTATTAATGACAATGAGTATTGATGGAGCCATGATTTCAGGCTTCTATTAGTGGAATAAATCAATAATAGTGTCTCCTGGCAAAATTTGCCTTCCTTCAGTTGAAAATCCTATCACAACATTTGATCTGAAGATGAAATTACTATTATTCACCGCTTACAATAGGTAAAGTATAGGTTTGGTGCTTGAAATCTAATATGGATATCATTGAAAGTTTTGAATTTGTGCTCGAAGATTTTCTGTTATTAGTTACGCATTGGTTATGATCCGACAAAAATAAATTTCAATTGTTGAAGTACCATTGATGATATGATAATTAACCGGGATCGGAATCTCTTTGCAACATTTAAAATGATATGATCAATGCACGTAGTCTTCATTGACACGCAGGGGATTAATGATTTGCCTTCTACTCTTTGTGCTTGAGAAATAATCCCTGCCACGACTAAATCACAAAAGCATTATTAAATTTCTCTAGTGATGTCTTGTGTTCACTGCAAATTTAGAAGCATGCGGGAGGAGTGAAGCGATGGATTTTGCAATAATCTCACATGGCAGTCTGTGCATATGAAGAAAAAATTCAAAAATAAATTGTTTCCCAAGCTTTTTGTGTCATTCGAAATCATGTTCATGTCTGTGCCTTTGCGCCAAATACATAAGGGTGGCTATAAATTGCTGGTTTTAATTCCTTCAAATAATGACGAGTTATATTTTAAATTAAACTAAGGATTAGTTATTCATTATAAAGAGGTGTGTTGATTGACATGTAACTTTTCATAGAGACACAACTGTTTGGTTTGTGCCTCTCCACCTTTATAAATAAGGGATTAAAATTAGAACAAGACACAATTTTTTCATATACAATAGAAAAAAAAACTCTCTGTAATTTACTTAAGCACTTGTGATATACGATTTTCTCATTGGCAGAGATTGAATGATTGATCTAAGTTGGTGAATTCAGAACTATTGGCAAATATTTTTATGTGTTATTTGGAGTTGAATTGCAGCGAATAGAGCATCATTTTTAAGTGTCTTCATTGCATTCAATTTCAGGCATATTAGTGAGAAATTCATTTTTATTTGCAAAGTTTAGAAGTTAAATATCATAATTTGGTCCTTTCTGATTGTTTTATTTTCTATGAATAATTCAATATCAGGATAAGTAGATTGAAATCAATTATAGCCTTTTGAACTTGATAATTGCAAATATCATGAAATAGTAAATCGTTTCCATATTTGTGTCTATTTTGTCTCTCTGTGAGTTAAAATAAAATAGTCTAGTTTGAATGTGCGTAGATATGATTGATTAGTCGTATCCTGATAATGAAATTGTTTTCAGTTTTATAAATAAAGCTTCATAAAGTTGAACATTGCAAATTGTGATATTGACTATATTACTCCCTCTTTTAAAATTCCAGCACTAATCATTAAGGTGCTTCTAATTTCTAATTCATAGGCTGATAAGCATTCTATATCTTTCTATTTGAAACTAATATATTCACTTGGTTTGAAATCCATTACATCTTTTTATCTAAAACAATCTCACATTTTATTTAATCATTGTCTTTATTCCCTTTTCAGCATTTACAAGTTTGAAGCAATCATGTTTTGAAGTTATTACTCAAGATTTATATTCACTTGAGCAATGTAGAAGTTTCCTAATCTTCTTGCCATTTTAGGAGACTATCATTGCATTTAATCGATCTGCTATAAGTATCTTGGATCTAAGTTGTTGTCCAAGATCAGGTGCACCTGCCTTGGCCTTGCAGAGCCACACTGTTCAGTTTTGTCAAGTTGGCCACAATTGGTTGGATATCCTAGCATCAAGTTGGCAAGACTCGTATGATTCCAATCTACAGTTTTGGGAACTAACAGATTGTTTGCTTGATTTTTCAGGGATTAATTGTAATGACTATGTTAAACTGTAGTTCAGTCAGATTGATATGATCATGAGATTCATTATAAATGGTAAATCATCATTATATAGATATTCTTTATGCATACATATTATTATTATATATATATATATACTAATCAATAATGATTAACTATAGAGACATGTCTCTTCATGAGACATGGCTCCTCTTTCTCATATTTATATGAGATGCAAATCTGCAATTGGAACACATCAATCACAATGGCAATGATAATTACGTTTGCAGAATTCGATCCATGTTACTTAACATGGTATCAGAGCCTAATTGCAAATACAAGAAAATAAAGACATTTATATCAATATGGAAAGATAGCCACTACCCAGAAATTGTACTCTTAACCAGGATATGAACATGCTATGGCATACAAACTGGCATTGAAATTTCATGCTTGAAGTTTTAGAAACCTAATGATGCATATACGGGGTTCGGTTTTGTGCAGAATCTAGTTATTTGTTGGAGATCTAAGTTCTGTGTATATTATTGCTGGACAGAAGTTATAGATGGGTGACTACTTTATTGTGAACAATGTTTATGTTTGGGCGGCAGATCCAAATAAATTCTGAGAGTCAAACATGCATAGAAGATATGAATAATAAGCAGATGTGATTTAATTATGCACAAATTTATAATTATTAATGAGCATATCTGGATACGTACTCCTTGAATCTAATCGTCAATCAACATGTTTCAGATCTGAACACCAATTAACGTTGTTTAGGGCCTGCTGCAAGATATTCCAATATGCAGGCCGTACATCTCATCTGGAACAAAATACAGAACACTATTTGAAGAATATACCTCAATATCACACTGTTGATGCTTCTAGATCACCTTCAACAGTTGGAATTGATATATGATAATATTGTTAATATTATCTAAGTGACTTAACCTAATTAATTATCATTGTCCTTCTGGAATGATATGACTGAAGTAATTGTGAGAGTTGTGGGTATATAATTACATGTTGATTTGATTCCACAGTGAGCTCCTTTGACAACATCTTCGAAAATCTCCCATTTATTATTTCATGGAAAATGAAAAATTCTTCTAGAGCACCTGATGGAGCCCCAATTTTGAAGACTCCGTTTATGTTTTTATATAGATATTGCTCCTCTAAATGATGTAGAGACATTGGTGGTGAAGACTGTGTTTGAAGGTTGTTTAACAAATTCCTTGAGTGATATATAGTATTGTAGATATGTGAGAGGAACATTTTCCCTATTTTGCATGTCACCCAAACTAACAATCTTTATTACATTATCGACACTCCAAATTTCCTTCTTATCATGGCTTTCAAGCGGACTTGTTGAGAAACTTATAGATGCGTTCATTCTTCACAGCTTCTATCAATCATTACTTTCTAATAGATTCTTCTTTAAGGTAAACAGCGATCAATTATGATCAATCCAATTAAGAACAAAATGTCTGAAAATTATATTCAAGAATTTGAATATCAATATGAGGAAAAGCGATCAATCTGAAGTGAAAATAAAAAATATAGATTCACATATACAGACTGCTAAACAGATCTGTTCCTGAAACAATTATGGCTGAATAATTCCACTCCATAATTGTTTTTTATCTGTGCAGCCCACTGATACAAAAATAAAATGATACACCCTGAAGTAAGAGACATATTTTTGAAACAAGCCATTTCCAGATTTTCTACAACAATTTCCAGCACTTATTATTATGAAGATCTGAAACAAAACATTCCAAAGTTTGAATAGTGCAGATTGTATCTCATCAAAACACCACAAACTAATGCAAACAACCTACGGTTTGAGAGACAAAGAAGCCGTGATGTATTAGGAGCCATCATAAAATTTGGAAGTGCTGAGTCATCACACGTCTTCCTGGTATAGGAACAAAGACATCTAAGTTAAAGACAGAGCCAAAACATCTCAATGTTCACGTCTTCGCTTGGTGCATAATCTTAAGAAGATAGTGGCGATGAAGTGACTATGGCAGCATATGAGGGCCGGAAATGATGTTCCAACTATATTGGCTTTTGAAGTCATATAATTAACAAGCTCTAAACCCTAAACCTAATTTTCATCACAAGTTCACAAGACATGTATATATAGTCCATATGCAAGAAATATAAGGATTGCTGATTAGGAATGAAATAAGAAAATATAATGTATATTAAGAGGTCTATAATATATATTTGGTATTGTTGATGTTGAAATGATGCAAATTCAAGGGTCATTTTACCAAGTGTAATCAAGAATATTTAATTGATGAATATAGATAAAGACATAAATATAATGAAGTTGGTAATAACAACAATCATAAGGTGAAATAAATTGGAAATCAAGAAAGGAAGAGTTATTAATACTAATTGAAATGATGCTATAAACATTGTCAAAACTGAAGTTTAATAATGGTTCCAATCTTAGCATCCATGACAATGGGTGACATCACAAATTAATAAAATTGATAATCAAGAAGGCACTTTGAGGAGCTTCATTTATGTGGAGTTTTAACTAGTACAGATTTGTCACAACAAATGTATTTAAAGGTATTGACATGGAAATGATTCTAGTGCCCTTCCAAAGTTTTGAGGAGAGAGATGTAAAATTGTCTATCAATATAACAATGGGAATCTTACATTAAGGGGGGAATAATAGCAAATGTTTCATTCCTATTGGAGATATTCTCTTGTTTGACGTACATGGACCTTTATTGGACCAACTTCTATCTAGAATACACAGATAAGTATTCATTATTATTAAATACTAGTCAATTATCTACTAGTTAGTCTCTTTGTTATTTGCATTTTATATGTACCATATGAGTTATTTCCCTTCATCTTTACCTTGTATCTGAAGTTGATCTTACAGGAAAAGAAAGCTGGTACATTACACATTGTGCATGCTAAAATAGATGATAGTAACTCCAAAGACCCTGATGATCAAGACGTATAAAGTCAGGCATTTAAAGAAAATATCCTTGATGATTATGAACAAAAATTTCAAGGGTTACATCACATAGGAAGAACTCATTCTTGATTAGCGTATTGGAAAAGGAACAATATTACGAGAAGAATCAGTTAGAGTTGAGCTAGCAAGAAAGCATACTAGAAACAAGAGCCTGTGGAAATTCTACATTGAGGGGCGGTGAATGATTACCTCATAAAATGTTGCATTTCCCATTAGAGGCAATTGTAATGCATATGGATCTTTGTTAGAGAAATTGGTATCAAGGATAAGTATTTATTATCCTTAAGTATACATTTGTCTATTTTAGTCTCTCTCTTATTTGTATTTCTATGAACTATTTTCCTTTGATCTTTTTCCTTGTATCTAAAAGATGATCTTGTAGGAAAACAAGAATGGTACAGACTCAATCTTATGAAGTAGCTCTTATGATCTATAATTCATTAGTCTTCTAATGATTAAGTTGGATAATGTAAGGACTGTAAAGCAAATATCCATGATGATGAGTATCCTTCCATAATAAGAGGGAGTTTGTCACTTCTCTAAAGGCAACATTGGAGCTCAGAAGATAAATAAACTCAGAAGTTTAATAATCAGAGGGAGTCTAGAAATACATGTGGGTAACTACCTCATGGGCCTACCTCTACGTACATCATGAGAAAATAATGACTTTCCACCAAGATGGAAGACTATCAAATTTAGAGGGAGTTTAACAAGCATCCTTGGGGGAAGAAATTTTTGTGGAAGTAACTAGAGGACCTGACCTCCCAGGATCGATATTCAGAGGGATAAATTCTGAGATGCGATCCGTCATGGATGATATCCTCTCTATGAGAAGAAGTTCCAAGTGGAATTCTCTGTAATGCACTCTTGTTTATTGTTGCTTCAGTCTTGGGTCAGCTATGATATCTTGGTTTAGTAGAAAACAACCAGTTGTTGCTTTGAGTTCTATTGAAGCTAAGTACGTAGCTGTCTCCATGGGAGCATGTGAAGCATATCGAGACTCCTTATCACTATATAAGAGATATGGTTGGCAGTGATGTTATCAAATTAAGTTATATTAGTTCATATGAGCAACATGCTGATATTTTACGAAGCCTCTTGCGAAGTTGAAAATTGTGTACTTCAGAGGTAAACTTGGTATGACATTTATCTATTTATTTTTAAATGCATTTATTAACTAATATATTCATGAATATAAAATTGCTTGCAAGCTTGTGTTGTGAAAAGTGACGACTTTTCTTGTGAAAGGTAACGACCTTTCTTGTGTTCTGATCCTATTTAAAGTGACGACTTATGTTTGAAGTTAAGGGTTATCCTTGTTCTTCAGGCCGGATTTTGGTGGACACATTGATGACCTTCATGGTTCTTCAGGCCGGATTTTGCCGGACACCATGAAAATCCATTTGTTATGGTTCTTCGGGCTAGATCTTGCTGGACACCATAACTTATTAGACCACATTTCAAGTGGTGTTTTTCATATCTACTTTAATTGCCCCTTTGCTAAAGAGGGAGTGTTGAGGATTTAGCCTCATAGTGAATTGAAGTAAATTCCATATGTTAAATATGTTAATTTACATATGTGTGTTGATGAATTCATATTGATATGCCATTCTAGGGATATCATAGTGAGATGATATCTCCTTATACTCAAGAACATAATATGTTCTATATCAATCCTTCCTAACTAAGAGGGAGTGTTAAACTGTAGTTCAGTCAGATTTTTATGATCATGAGATTCATTATAAATGGTAAATCATCATTATATAAATATTCTTTATACATACATATAATTATATATATAATATATATTACACATTATATATATATATATATATATATATATATATATATATGGTTAGTTATATTAAAATATACTAACCATTGATGATCAACTATAGAGACATGTCTCTTCATGAGACATGTCTCCTCATATATATATATATGGTTAGTTATATTAAAATATACTAACCATTGATGATCAACTATAGAGACATGTCTCTTCATGAGACATGTCTCCTCCTCATATTTATATGAGATGCAAATCAGCAATTGGAACACATCAATCACAATGGCAATGATAATTACATTTGCAGAATTTGATCCATGTGACTTAACAGACTGCCCCTAATTTTTTTTGAGGGATGTGTTTTCTAGATGTGAACCAAACAAATAGTTTTTTGTTTATTTACTTCAAATTCATTCATAGGTAATTTCATACATAGACATAAACATTACAATGAAGAGATTAATCATTCCCTGCATCAATTTACGTTGAAAACCTTTACAAGTTAAAACAACATTCTACTACAAACTCTGTTACAATATGTAGTCTTCCTACATGTATATTTACCATTCACCAAAGTCCACGCGCCATAGAGCCAATGTATGACCCTCTATAGAATAGGATGATTTGTATTATAAAATCGAACCCTCATCAAAATCCACAAATGATAGCTTAAAAGATGGCGCCCAACCAAGAGAAGCACAATGGCAGAGTACCCAAAAGCAGATTAAAATCTCTCCAAGGGTTATGATAAAAAATGTGCTTCAGCCACCTTGAATAATCACTTCCAGAATTCTGGTAATAAACTCAGTACACTGAAGTGAAACCAAACACACCTTAACTCACTTGAAATTGAAGAACACCACCAACACACTGAAAACTACAAACACCAAACTGTAGATTGAAAACCCACATCAAAACATGCTGAAAGTCTTCATCCTCTCACCCCAAAACTCACACCAGAAAACTTAAAAACTTTGATCTTCTAACAGTAATTGGCTTGAGCGGACCTTTTGCCACTGAAACTGGTGTCCTAGCTGAGGGTATTCATTCATATTGTCCTTCCTTGAAACACTCCAGCAGCACTTTGTTATGTTGCCAAAATCAAGATGATCAAATAAGAGCCAAAATGTTATTTTAAAGAAGAAAGGGAGAGGATTAGGGCACCACAAGTTGAAAAATCAATTTTCTTCCAAAACTTCATGCCCCCTTTTAACTTTCTTTTACTCCTTATATCTACCTTCCTAGGCATCCACCCTCCTTGCATTTTAATTGTAGACTTGCTACAGACTTCCAGGTGTGAGAGAGAACACTCAGAAGTTAGACCCAACACCACCTAGACTTCAAGTATGACTAGGGTGATTTCTTTGAGGTGGTATTATACGTGTCCAACAACTCCACAACTACCCCAAAAGTTTTTGTTTGCAATGAACAATAGAAAACTCCAGTGCCTACCCATTTCCAATGCTTAAAGATGCAGATTCAACACTACTAAGCTGGGCGCTACCTCCTAGGGCCATTTTAGAGCTAGAAAATTTAATACTTTGCAAAACCCTCATGTGATGTATCAATCCTCATCACCTAGCAGCCAGGAATCCATCTAGAAAATACCTACAAGAGGATCTCAACCTCTCTAAGAGTTAGCTTCAATCAATTTGAATAATCACTTCCAGAAATCTGTTAATAAACTTCAGCACACTAAACTTGAAGCAAAACAAACCCAATTCACTCCAAAATAAAGAATGATCACTAAATCACTAATACACTGAAAACCACACACACACCAAACTATAAACTGAAAACCAACATCAAAACACATTGAAAATCTTCATCTTCACACCCCAAAACACCCACCAAAAAGACTCAAAACTCTGATCTTTAATAATAACCAGATTGAGTGGGTTGTTCACAACCAAAACTAGTGTCCTAGCTGAGGCTTTCTTCCTCGGACGAACAAATTGTCCTTCCTAGAAACACTCCAGAAGCACTTTTTTATGTTGCCAAAAATAAGATGTTCAAATGAGAGCCAAAATATTCTTTTAAAGAAGAAAGAGAGAGGGTTAGAGCAACACAAGTTTAAAAACCATTTTCCCTCCAAAACCCCATGCCCCTTTTTAGGTTTCTTTTAATTTTATATTAAACTCCTTATATCTCCCTTCCTAGGTATTCACCCTCGCATTTTAAATTGTATTTTTTAAAACATTTTTTTCTTTTATCTTAGGCTTCCACTTTTAAGGCATGATATTAGCTTTATGTCTAGGAAATATATTGGCCCCCTTTTTAAAACAGTGTTGTCTAATTAGGACATGGGGTCCTTTTCCGAGAGACTAAAAAATAAACATTTAATAGATTAATAAGATCAATAAATCAAATATTTCTCCGAAACCCTTCAGCTCACCAAAGATATAGATAGTCTGCACTATTGAAGAACTGGTGGTTCACTAACTTACTGAAACTAGTAATTACTCAATATAGCTCCCTGCTAAAAATAGAAACTCTGCCAAAAAGCTCTAGAAACTCTTACACGAATTTAATAGGACACAGTCTCTTAATCCAGACCACTTAGCCTACCAGGTTTCAGGGATAGGATAAATTGGATTAACCATGTGATCAAAAGTGCAAAGATGGGACATTACATTAATGATTGATGGAAGAAGGATGGCGATTTATACATCCTCCTTAAATGCTTGGAATGAAATCTCAAGTATACTTTATTGGTGGAAGGGTCACCATCTTTCATAAGAATTGAGCTACCACTTTTCATTTCTGTCTTTGAGAATAACATGTTATTCCTCACATTGATCATTCTTGAATGTCTTCGAGTGAAACTGCTAGGTGTCCAATGTGAGTTAGTTTGTGGAATATACCCCGTATAAACCACATAATGTTACAACATTATTCACTACCAGTAGCATAATATACAGGAAACCAAAAATATAAGAATCACACAATAGCAAAATGGTAAACCAATATTCTTATTAATTGCATAATAGCTCTTTCCCAAAAAATTGCTATCTTCCTTTGTTCCCTCACAGGTACATATAGACTCCACAGTTGGTTAAGCCTTCCAACCGTTCATGACTCATTATGTTTCAGAACAATTATTACTTATGCTTCCTGATCACTAACAAAAACTTAATTAGCCTCTACATCATTCCCCCCCCCACCTGCCCCCCACAGAAAAATGGTCATGTTCAAGATGATCAAACACAACCCAAACCAAACACAACCCAAAAACTAATGAACATATAAAAATAATAAAAACTATTGAGAGGGATGAGGGGACGTCCCTGGAAGTGGAGAGGCTGCTGGAGTAGTATCCTGCAGGCAGCAACCATGCTGGTTTGCTGCTATCTCAAGCTGCCTAGTTGCACGGGCCATGTTGGCTACCTCCATGAGCTGCTTCCCCACCTTTTCCAGTTCTTTATCCTTTTCCACCATCCCCTTCTTCACGTTTGCTATTTCCAATACCTTCCCCACAATCTGAGAGTTTTTCCGACTTGTCTCTCCTTGTAACTGGCTCATTACCTCTTGTAATGAAGTTACCCTTGATTTCACTTTGGCTAGCTGAGTGCGGCTCTTCTCTGTCACTTTACGTAGGCTTTTTCTGTTCTTCTACTTGCTGCATGGCTTTTCCATTGGTGTTGTTTGCCTCCTCTAAGACTACTATGACCTGGTTGTGCTGAAGCAATAGTTCTTTGAAGCAACAATCTATTTCACAAAGTGTTTTTAGGACTCTTTCTTCCGAACTACTTGTTAGTGGTGATGGTTGCTATGCTGCCGGCATTTCTTCGTTTTTCAACTGCATCCATCCCTTAGTTGTGAAACACTTTTTGAATTCCTAATGGCAATCCCCCATTCATAAATCGTAGGAGCCTTTCTCTTTCCTCTATCATCGCTGTGCTGTGACCAACTTCTATGCATATAGTGGTTGTGCTCATCCGTGCCATAAAGTGGCTTATCTCCTCCATCTTTTGTTCGTATCTCTAAATGGTACTTGCCAGGTTACTGAAGTATGGCATCTCAAGTCGTAACACCATGTTATTGCCTTCCACTCCAATGCCTTCTTTCTTAGGATGTGGTCTATGAGTGTTTTGGGCATCCATCATCTCTATCAAAGGCTCTTCCAGTCCATTTGGCTTATTGCTGATTGTGTCTGTGACCGTACCTACCTGTTCTTGGTGTTCAGATAGTGCCAATATGTTGACTTCCTCTATTCCTGGTAATCCAAGTGTGTGCTCATGGGACTGCGAAGAAGTATCTACAAACATTCCCAACAATTGCAACTAATTGTCTATGGAGGCATGTATGTCTCCCTTCTTGTTCTCTGTTGGTGTCTCTGTGTTACCGCCCCCAACTGTGTCTTTGGTTACTGGAAGAGCTCCAACTAACCCCTGGTTCTTTATTTTGGTAGTCCGTGCTATGTATATCTTCCCTATTAGTGTTTGTCCTACCAACATTGTGAGCTTTAATACCACCACATGAGGGATAAGAGTGGTATTATCCCCTTCACCTTACACTTCATCGTCACCTGTGAATGCCACAATAACTTCCACTGCATCCTTAGTGGCCGAAGATACTACCTCTATAGCGTGTATTTCTTCTTCTTTCTAGCTATTGTTAGAAGAATCTTCTGCATGGCTCTCTTCCCATGGCCTCTTTCTATTTGGTGGGTCACCTCCTGTCATTATATCCAAGTGGATCCAATTAAAGATAGGTGGTATTGCGGGTTCCACCCAGTTGGGTGGCCTCCAACTACCCCATTCCTCTGTTGGCACTTGGTTGTGATTGACATTCAGGTACAATCCTATGGCATGGTCCAACATATAAAATGCCTTAGGTTCCAAATTCAAGAATTCCCTTATTGTTTCTAATAATACCAGATGCCAATTATATGCTGTTGCTGGGCTTATTCCTTCCATAAGGTTGATTTTCCAAACCACTATATCTAATGCCTGACTTGCTCCAGCGAGACCACTTTTGATCATATCCAAAATGTGTCGCCATGTGACCATAGCTAAGAATGTTTTCTTCACTCTTCGGTTACTAGTGCTGTCCCAAAGACTATCCCATTCCTTCTCACTTGGATTGCCTTTGTGTACTAAGTTGAGAAGATGTTTCTTCTGCTCAATGGTTATTTTCTTGGGTGGTTCCGAGGCACTGAGGCTCTTTATTCAGTGTACCAAACACCTTGCAAAATTCTACTGCTTGAATAGATATTTCAATCATTCTTCCACCCTAGTATGGAATGGTGCTTTGGTGAGAGTGTCTGTCGTAGCATATCACCATATCTTTCAAGACCTTCTCAAACTCTCTACTATTGAATATGGGTATTTGCATGGCCTATCCACCTTGGCATGTTTGAACACTTGCTTCATCTCATCTTCTGTGTCCATTTCCTGTCACCATTTGTGGCAATTGATTCCACTTAGACCTTCCCACGTGAGGCTATCCACTGTGATGTTGCTTCTTTATTTCTCCTAGGTTCGGGTATTTTTACTCTAGAACTACTTCAGTCGCTATTTTCTTTTGCTTTTCGTCAGGCTTAGATGTACAATGATATCCTTTGTATCTTGGATCCCCAAAGTTCGCGAGCACCAGTTACTTCTTTGCTTGTGCACACTGACCATTATTTCTTTTGAACTGAATTCTAAGACGGTTACGTCGCACGATAGCTAGCCACAACCTGATTCCATAGTTGTGCAACAATTCTTCGAAGTCTTTTGTTCAACGCTGTATAGTGGTAGATACCATTTGCTGTACGATGGTAGAGGGATTCCAAAAACATTGTAGTTCGGTGGTAGATACCTTTTCCTATGACACCTTTTATCTCGTCTGGCAATAGATACCCATGTCCGTTCAGCAGTAGAAAGTGGCATGTTCATACGATGGTGCCTAGTCACCTCTCTCACCTTCCCTTTGCAACATCACACCATACATTGGTTGGAGGCCTCTCGACCATTTGTTTTCCCCATGCAACGTCTTGTCATGCAATGACAGGTAGAGAGTGCATAGGTATGCCACACGTTGGTAGTGGTAGACCACACGCGGGTACTGTTGAAGAATAGTTTCAGTCGGATCTGATTGAGTAATGTCAGTTTATATAAATCACACACACGCACACATATACTCATGTGATATAAACTTGCATTCAATCTGATGTGCATATAGATCTCCATAATAATCTGAAGCAATATCGAATTAGTTACCATGCTTACTGCATCCAAATCTCATTATCAGACCCCCCCCAATATCATGGTCATATCATCATTGATATTCATCATTGTTTGGATCAGCTTCCATCATCGTGTAACAAGAAATGTTCTAGATTGAGATCGGGCATTTCACAATCTGTTTAATCATTGAATATTGCCTTGAGTTATCGGGCATGAGTATTAGTCAAGTTTGTTTTGAATGGACACATCAACATAGGGACATGACCCTATGAGGCACATGCCACGTAGAGTCATGTCTCTATGTAGACACGTCTCTTGACTTCATTATATATATGGATCGGGTGCTTGAAGAGAACATATCAAATTAATACATATTACTTGTTGTGGCCATTTTGCCACCCATCGCCCATGCCTGGGACCCCTATTCACAAGCTTGGCAAGTCTCAAGCGATGTATCCATCGTGGTTTTTCCGGATGTTCCTGCATTTTTTATGACAAGTGTGAAGTGTAGTCCGCCATGCAAGGAGCGCAAGTCAACACACCTCAGGGAAAGTCAAGTAATTTAAAATTCCTCATGCCCTCAAAACTGCACTCTCCACCATTTCCGGAGCGCACCTTTGGGCAATGTCGCGAAATGTCTCCCGTGGACAAAGAATCTGTAACTACCTTGAAACCTTGCTCTCCCAAGTTCTTGGAACGCAATTTTGGAGTAGTGGAGGAATTCTTGCCATGGATAAAATCCTCGACACACTTCAACTTGCGCTCTCCACATTGTCTAGAGCACATTTTTCTTGTTATGAGGGATTTTGTCCAATTCGAAGGAATCCATGACACTTTTCCAAGATCCCCTTTTTTGTCCTTGCACGCATACTAATACACTTCATGGATTTTTCATAATAATTAATGTGAAATATCCCATTGTTTTCGACTTGTCAGGTGACAATGAAAAAATTCCAAAAATCACCCAAGTTTTCGAAAATTTAAAAAATTGAGAAGTGTGAAAAATTGTGAAATTTGGAAAATGTGAAAAATCCAAGACGTCTTAAAAATTCCAAAGGGAAGAAAAAATAATTTTGGAATCCAAATAATACAGGTTTGGGAAAGTTTTAAAACTCAAAAAATTCTTGAGGATGAAAATCCAAAATCTTGCGAAAAATCCCGAAAGTGTGAAAAATCCCAAAGTTGAAAATTAGAGAAGAAATCAATTAACATTGAAAAAAGAAAAACAATGGAAAATTCTTCATAAATGGAGAAGTTGGATTTTAAAAAAAAAACGATTTTCTTTCAAGAATTTTTTTTGGATTTACATGGGAAATTAAATATTAATTTTATTGATATTTAATTTGGCCGTGTTAAAGAATAATCCAAAAAATAAATATTGGAAAAAAGTTGGAAAGAAATTTGATTTTTTCATTAAAACATGGAAATTAATGAAATATTTATTTTAATTGATATTTAATTAATAAAAATTCAAAAAAATAAAAATGGGATAAATGATGACTTAGCTCATCCTGAAGCTAAAAGCATCAATAATGGCAACTTTTTGAAACAAATAGAAAAAGTGAAAAAGCGACAAGTGGTGCAAAAAGATGGAAACCTTGGTGGCTAAGTAAAGCAACTACCTAATTTTAGCTTATAGCTTTAAAGGCAACTTTTTTTGAAGGATGATTTATATAAGAAACCCTTTCATTCATTCCTTCTCACACAGAAATTTGAAGAGCATATTGAGAATAGGAGTGAAATTCAAAGAAAGAAGATTTTTGGGACAATTTTTGAAATCGTTGAGTTTTCTATGAATTCGCAACAAAGGATTTTGAATTTTATCAAAAAGGAACCTTTTCAGTTAGTTGTGGAAAATTGCATGTTTCTTGTGGAAATATTAGAAAGTGAATCCCAAGAGGAATACGGAAATTTTGGCAAAAATCCAAAATCTTTGTATTTTGGACAAATTCTATCTGCTTTTTATGCTTTCTCTGCATATTCTTACGTGTGGACATTTTTTATTTTGCAGGAAAGAAGAATGGCAGAACCCAGGGGCACAGAAGAATTGCGTGGACAATTGATAAAGAATGAAAGGAGAGGATTCTATCCTGAATCCAAAATTATGTCAAAGTGGGCAGAAATCACTGATACAAGCCTCGACAGCCTTGATTTGAAAGATTTTAATTGGAGAATGCTTGGATACAATGACCATCACCCAACGCACCTAGCCACAAGAATTGTGAGAAGTGGAATTGTTGCTGCGGCTGGTTTCCCTCCTTTTCAGCATCCAAAATTAATTGTGGAATGTACCGAACACTACAATCCTAGGGACAAAACCATCAGGGATTCTGAACGAAATATTTTGGCAGATTTTTCTTCGGCATCCTTTTCTGAAATGTTTGGGATTCCTTCTCACCCAAGGATGGTCACAAAAACATAGGAGCAAGCACTTAGAATCTACACCTCTGGAGTCCATTTTTGTGAAGAAATAATCAACAAAAGATGGTTGAAAAAGAATAGATCACATCATTCCAAGATTCCTAAGGAAATAGTATGGCTTGACTTGTAGAGGGAATATAGCGGCATGATCATGATGCTGAGTCACATAATTGACATGCCTCATTCTTATAGATGTAAATCTTGGATGTGGTATTTTGTTGAGTAGGTGACGGAGGAAGGTGACAGAATAGATTGGGCTAGGCTAAATGAATAGTTGATGAATCTAGAGCATTCAAGGGAATTTTAGATGAGCTCTTATGTCATCTATGTGCTAGCATGGAGAATGAATTATGATGGACTACGATGCAAAGGACCAATTGGAAGTGGAACCCAACACCTCAAAGTTCATGAATGCTACCTGCAGTTGCATTTATATTCAAAGGATGATGACATGAGGGTTAATGATACATGTTCCATGTGCATAGTGAGAACACTACAAAAGAGGCTACATATGAGATTATTAGTGGGCGCGATGAAGTTGGTCGAAGATTATGGCGCTTGGTTCATTCAGTTTCCCACCTTTTCATACATTCGAGTTAAGGGATTCTCCATGGAGCCATACAAACTTCCCAGGTACCCAACGGACAAGATGGTCTTGTTAGAGCTTACTTGACAACTTACAGCCTATGACAAGATTCATAAAGGCAAGAGGAAGTTGGGATTACAGTTCCCAATTTCCATAGGAGAAGGAAAAATTGAGGTATGCCCATGTCTAAAGGCTGTAGAGAGATCATTAGATAAGCTCCACTTCTTCTGCCTTACGCTTTATTCGGAAAGGAATGATTTTGATCCTTACAACAAGATCTAATCAGTAGCAGGATCAAAGTTCCAACACAATGTTCACCTTGAAGACTTTTGGGCAAATGCGACAGATGAGAATGAGATTAGAAAGAAGATGCATTCAAGATTACCGTTGAACATTATCAGAACATACAACATATTTAGGTTTCCTGATCCAAATGTGATGTGAAAGTGATTCAATCCAGAAATGATAGCTCAGCCATATGATTGGAAAAGGAAAGAGGTTATAGATCTGGAAGCTCTTTCAAATACAGTCTTGGATTTTACAAAGTGGTGGATTGAGCATAAACTTGAAAAATTAGTTGCACCAGCTAATGGATTCACATATAGGTTGTGATGGAGCCCAAATTTTGCAAATTTGGGACCGCCATTTATGAAATAATGTTGGAAATTCAATGATGCCATTGATGTCATACCAATTAAGTATGAAGAATATTAAAAAGTTAGTGAACAGAAATAAAAGGAGTCAATTGAATTGGAGCAGCTAAATGCAATAAGCAAAAAGTTTCCATATCCGCTAGAAGGACAGATTTAGGGCAAGTAGAATGTGAAGATGTATATCAGAAACATTTCTATTGTGTCAAGCATTGTTGAAGAAACTAGTATTATTTCAAATAAGCATGATAAAAGTTTTCAAGCACCAAATCCAGAAGCATCTGGTAACTTATGGAGAAATGTTTTGAAATTGTTATACTAATTAGAGGAATTCACATATACACTTGGAGGTCTCTAGTATTTTAGGCTTCTACTTTCTAAACTTTTGGCCCTTGTGCTGAGTGCTGCTCGCATGAAGTTTGTTGGAACAAAATAGTTTCCTGGTCTTGCTCAACATGAATCATCAATTGATCATTCTTTCCCTTTCACAGAGTCACTAAATAAGGTTTTAGAAACAAACAGAATAGAAGAATCTCAAAACCATATGCATATAATGTATTTTATGGGTCCAGATACTTTAGCAGAATTATGGCATTTGCCTCATTTGCCTCCTGAAGAAAATTATTGACTTTGAATATTGAGATGCCTTCTACAGATTTGTTGCAATGATTATCTCCTTGAAAGCACAAAGGCAACTATTTCTTGAAGCATACACGGGAGTATTTGAGAATAGGTTTGGTTGACGGTATGCAAGCAATTATCATGTTCAGAAAATAAATCCAAGAAAAGGAGGAGTTTTCAGAAAGAACATGAGAAGTATTAAAGACATACGCGACACTAAAACATGAACTCCATCGAAATTGGAATGTAGTAGCAACAGTTAATGAGTGCGTGTATGTTGCACATGTAGAAGGAGCTATTCAACGCAAGGATTGCTGTTTCCAGTTTATGTATATATGGAGATATACAGGTGCCGTGAGTGCTCAGGGAAAACTAATCGCAAGAGAAAGGAAGTCAAAATCATTGTGCCACATACCTGCAAAAAGGGAGCGATATTTGGAAACAATGGATAACCGCTTGAAAACGAAATTTATGTTTCAATTGCTAATTATTTGTATGAATTTTGTTTTATTCGTTGTAGGTTTAATGAATGTGCAAACAGATGGAAATGTACGCAAAAAGGAGAAGCCTGCACGGATATGGAGCACGGGAATTGCATTTGTTCCACCATCGGCTAAACTATTTAAGTTTGATTATCATTTGAAAAACAAAACATGAAACATGATTCATTAAATTAGGTTTGTTGCTTATTATGATCGGTTAATTGTTATGAAGGGGTGTGATTTTTGGATGATTAACCGACACCTCTTATGTGTCTATAAATATATGAGATGTAAAACATAAGGGACAATATTCAAATTCATTCTTATTTTTAAATTTTTTTATCTATCCTATGCACGATGATATATTATATTATTTATTTAGCGGAGAAATGAGCAATTGAACAAAGCTTTTCGGTTTTGGATTATGGAGCAAATTTATATGCGAGTCCAGGATTGAAATTTGTAGTAGATTTATCATCTGTCAGGAGTGTCTCTACGTATAATTTTTATTTCTGGCACAATCTGTAAGAAGTATTTTTTTAATTTATTTGCATTAGAGTTTTAATTTTTTATTAAGTTGTGTCCTTTATAAACATTTTTTATTATTTTTTATAAATATTTTAATATTTGGATAAGTGGACTGGGTTGTTATTGCATTTTAAATTAGATAAACATAGATATTGTGAAATATTTTATTGTTTTCGTATTTATGTCTAATTTGTCTCCATAGGAGTTAAAATGCATTTTAGACTAATTTAAATTGCATTCATATAATTGATCCATCGCGTCTGAATTATTAAAATTGTTTATAGTTTAATATATTGAACTTTATAAAGTTGTATGTTTCAACTAATAATATTGACTCTATTGCCCATTTAATTAAGCACTGGTCTTTTATTCTTGATTCATAATCCATATGCTAGCAAATGTTTCATTTCTTGCCTTTGAAGAATTAATATATTCATCTGTTGCATTAATCTATATTTATTCTTTATTCAAAACATTATTTCAATCATTTACCTTTGTTCTCAATTCATAAATTGCAAGTTTGAAGTTTTCAATAATTCTTGCCATTTTGAAAGCTTTTGTTGTATTCGCGTTCTAACCGATCTGCTTTAAGCATCTTGGATATAAAGCTGTTATCTAGGATCAGGTACACCCGCCTCAGTTTTGTAGAGCCGGAAGTGCAGGGAACTCGGACTGTGTTGTTCAGTTCCGTCAAGTTGGCCTAAATCAGTTGGATATCCCAGCATCGAGCAGGCAAGGCTCTGTAGGATTCCAATCTGCGGTTTTGGGAACCAATAGGTTGCTTGGTCATTGATCACTAAGGGATGAAAGATCAGGACAAATATCTGATGGGACTGTTGAAGAAAGAAGAATTCCATTGGAGGATGTAGGAGCCAAGAAAGGGAAAGAGGTATCTCGAGAGAAGCATCTTAGGATTGAAGAAGTCATCCAAGAGCCTCAAAATAAGAAGCAAAAACATGGAAATGCTCCCTCTTCTCCGAGTCGCACTCCAAGTGTTCAAGAGATAGAAACATTTGAAAGGTGGGAGGTAGAGACAAGCATAAGGAGATTTGAGCGAGAAAAAAATTTGGATAGGCCAGTACATGATAGACTAAGTATAAATGCCTATGAAAAATCCATGCAAGAAAGAGGGAGAGATCAAGATATCGCTACAGAGGAAAGTCTCACTACAATCTTAGAGCGAGAAATGATGAACAATGGAGATGGTCCACTAGAGGAAGAGGCTCCTACAATAGCAATACATCTTCCAAATGTTAAAGCTGTAGTTCCTGAAGTAATGGTGGATAGTCTAGGAGGCGAAGAGGAGATTGACATTCGAGCAATCCAAAGGAAAGAGCAATTGGTGATTCCAAGGGACCAAAGTATACCCATTCTAGAATGGTTGAGGCAACGAATTCAATTGAGTCAACAAAAGGAGGTTGCTCTGGAAATTGAATTATAGGAAATTTTGGACCGAGCAACCGGATCGAAAGAGCAAGGGAAAGCAAGAAGATATACTAAATTCATCAGAGGAGAATTGGGGTCCATAATCTTGCATATTGCGAGTCCCATAGTCGACAAAAGCAAAAATCAGATTGCTACAGATGAATAGCATGTTATGGAAATAAATCTTGGTCGGGCCTCCTGAGAGCAAATATTAGAAGAATTTGATGACTCTACCCAGGCTTTGAAGGATAGGCTGAAGAAGGTGTAAGAAGGGTACAATAAACAAAAAAGAGAAATTAGGACCTTATGTTTAGTACATCAATGACTTGCCTCATCTAGTAAGAGAAGAAGGTCCATCATTTGTCCCTCCAATAGGAGTTTCCACTGGGGTGGTAGGTGACATTGACAAGATCAAGCGGACTGCTCAAGGTGCAAAGGGTTGGGTCGAAGGAATTTAGGCAGAAGCCTTCAAACATGTAGAAGAATTAGTGCAAGTGCATAGTAGGGCATTAGCTGCACTCTCCAGGATCTAGTGCATGGAGGAATCATGGGTGGATGAACATATTTACCAAGATGAGGTGATTTCCGACATTCAGAATCTGATGGAGGCCCCAAAGCAAGATTGATCAATGGTCAAGTTATCAACGAGGGGGATGTCTATGATTTTCTTTGATGGTACAGTGCAGTGATCATAGCTAAGGACATGTTTGAGAGCTTCACCAAGGAATCCACTCGATGGAAGAAGATTGTTGACAACATCAAGTAGGGGATATCCAACGAGTTGCATCCTTGTTATCGTAGAGATTGGTGGAAGAAGAAATGACAACTGATAATCTAAAAGTCAAGTTAGAGGAATTCTTTTGACTAAACATCTATGAAAGAGATGATTATGAGAACTTCTCCATCTTCTTGAATACAATGCACACTACTCAGGACTTGCTACCAGATTGGGATGAAAACTTGGGAAAAGCAGAAAGAGAAATTGCAGAATAAGAATTCAAGCAAGAACTTGCACCAAGCATCGGTACAGAGGAGTTGGAAACAGTGGTGGATTGATTTCGCGCCTTCAAGCAGGGGAATCAAGGATAGATGTATTTAATGCATAATGGGTGTTCTTAGTGGTCGTTTATTGCACCCCATTCCCTTTCTAAACTAGCATGCATAGTGGGCATTTATTACCCACTACAGTAATGGATTCCTTGTTGCATTAATATAGATTCCTTTTCTTTGCCCTAACCCTAATTACAACTGATGTGGCACTATCTTAGCCATCGGTTATTGTAATCATTTTGGTTGTCTATTGTAATCGAGGAGTTATATAAAGGCCTCATATCTCATTTGTAAGGGGTGATTTTAATGAGATTTTGCTAAGAGCTATTGAGATAATAAAAGTTTTCATTGAAGCTTGGCAAATACTTGATGTGTCTTAGTGCTTGCTTGTTCTCTTAAATTCCTTCAATTAGATTAAGTTTAGCCTAGTTAATATGTGGTGATTACAGTGAAGAATATGATGGTGTATTGATGAATTCCTTTGGTTCATACTTTTGATGTTTTAGTGATTCTAACTCATTGTGCAAAGTTAGCTTGAACCCCTATCATGCATATGTTTAACTTCTATCATTTGTATTTATTGTTCTTTATGATGGCGTATGTGGTGGTATGAAAATCTTTGGCATAACCCTTGAAGATTGCACCAGTTGATGCGTAGTTGTAGTATAACTTGGCGAAGTGGAGCTCAGTAATTTGAGGAATTTGTCCACTAGAGTACTATTTATTGTCATCACTACCCTTAGGATTAGAATAGAATTCCTGAACCCTATCCTATTTAATTTCTACATATTTTTTCAAAACTCCAAAAAAGTACTTCATTGCAAAACCTTAAGATAGCTCCCACATCTAGTATGACTTGAAATGAATTTGAATAAACATGTAAGGCCCCTTGTGATCATCAACAAATCACATCAATCACCGATTTTATCCACAGTCAAGACTTGGCATTAAAGGAACCTTGAAGTCATCGTATGATCTTCTAGCAATCTTGGCATACACGAGACTTTATTCAAGAGAGGATAAGATATTTCAGTATTTTGTTCTATTGTTTGGTGGGTCATAAAACACACATCAACATTACTATCTCCTGCATTTATGATCAGATTACTCTATTCAAGTTTGTTGCTATCTGCGATTTATAGCAGATCCTTTTCAAGCAATATAATATATATTGAAAATTGTGATCTTCTCTGTACTCTGATCACAATATAAGCATTGCAAAGAGCAATGACAACTTGCAAATATATTATAGAAATAAAAGTCAAATTCAGTTGTTATACCATAAGATCAATTTTCCTTAACATGGTATCAGAGCCTAGTTGGTAGAACAAGCATTTAAAATCAACAATGATAATTTTCTTAAGATTGCTAAAACCTTTTGAACAAATCAATCATGGTGAATAATATTAGGGTTGAGGATAGACTGGAAGGCGCCTCTAATTTTGTATCATGGAAAATTTGAATCATAGCAATACATCAAGAACTCGAATTGGAATCATTTATAGAAGAAAATAAGAAAATACCTAAAGATGAAACAAAAAAAACATGTAAAAGGCTTAACAATAAGGCTAAGAAAATCATCATTGATGGAGTTAAAGATCATATTCTTCCATTAATAGAAAAATTAACTACTGCTTATGAAGTGTTCAAAACAATTCAAGATACATTTGAAATAAACAATGCCATTAGATTGCTTACATTGAAACAATTCAGCAATGTAAAAATGGATAAAGGAGATACAATCTCATCATATTTCTCAAAAATAACTAAGTTAAGGGACCAACTCTCTACCATTGGAAATAATTTCGACGACGTGGAACTATCTCTAATAGTCCTTAGAGGATTACCATTATCATGGGAATCTTTTGTCCAATGCATTAGTCGTCCCTCTATTCCCAAATTTGATCAACTCAAAAATGATTGCTCTCAAGAAGAGTCACGATTAATCTCAAGAGGTATCATCTCTAATAATAAGAAAGGTAAATTCAAAAGGAAGAGAGGAAAGAAAAATACAAACTATAAGAAAAGAGACCTATCCAAAGTTCAATGTCACAAATGTGACAAATTTGGACATACTCACATGTATTGTCCAGAAAGAAAGAAATATCCTATCAACACGGTCAAAGTCAAAGAAGGGGAAAACTCATTATTATTCCTTGCACTGTCAAGTGAGCTAAACACTTGGATAGTGGACAGTGGAGCCTCTAGACATATCATTAGATTTAGAGATCAATTTGAAACACTTGAAGGATATTCAACTGAAGAAGTAACTATAGGAGACAACTCCACTTATCCTATGAAAGGAATTGGGACTTGCTCAGTACAACTGAATTTAGGAGTTAACTTGCACTTAAAAGATGTCCTATTTGTTCCTCGAATCAAAAGAAATCTTATCTCTATATCCAGTCTAGTAGATCAAGGGTATTGTGTTGCCTTTCAAGAAAATAAAGTCCTGTGCTGGTCGAAAAATTCAAACATTAAAAATGCTATTTCTATTGGATTTAGAGAAGGGAGTCTATACAAACTTTGTAATTCCTCAAATCTAGCCCTAAACAATGAAATTGGGAAAGCAAATGAGATTTGGCATAGAAGACTGGGGCACCTAAATTTCCAAGCTTTACCTTCTATAGAGAAAATTGTAAAAGGCTAACCTAACCTTAAACTTGAACACAAAGGGATATGTAATGGGTGTGCATTAGGAAAGAACCCTAAAACTCCTTTTCATCATAGTGAACATAAATCAAAGAGCACTCTTGAACTCATTCATATTGACCTATGTGGCCATGTCAGTACCTTCATTAGGAGGATACTCTTACTACATTTTTGTGGATGATTATTCTAGAAAAACCTAGATATATTTTCTTAAACTAAAAGAGTCTATTGAGGTTCTATCCAAATTCAAAGATTTCAAAGCCTTAATTCAAAATCAAACTGGGAAGAAGATCAAAAGTCTAAGATTGGATAATGGAGGAGAATTTATCTCAGAGAACTTTAAAGAATTTTGTATATCTGTTGGGATGATTAAGAGGGTGTATACTATACCATATAGTCCTCAACAAAATGGAGTAGGAGAAAGGAAGAATATAACTATTATTGAAGCAACTAAGGCTATGGTCCATGATCAAAATATGCATACAACATTGTGGGCCAAAGCATCCAATACTGGTGTATATATTCAAAACAAATGCCCTCATGCAATTCTAGAAAACGTAATTACCTGAAGAAGTCTTCTCACGGAACAACCCTGATCTAATTCACTTATGAATCTTTGGTTGTCTTGTATATTTTCATATTCCGAAGGAGAAAAGAACTAAACTAGAGCCCTCAGGAAAGAAAGTCATATTTGTTGGCTATAGTGGTTCTTCCAAAGCCTACAGAGTATATGTGCCTGGGTCAAGGACAATTGAAATCAGCAGAGATGTCAAGTTTGACGAAGATATTGCATACAAAACTTCTAAAGATATAGAAGAACCTAATGATGATCCCATTCCTCAGGTTAATGAAAATACTATGATTGAGAGGCTGAGTTGTTCAGAGGATAATGAACCCACAACACCTAATCCTAAGGATAACTCACTCAATAAGAAGAGGCCTTTTTGGGCAAGAAAAATGATTGAAGAAAAAATGTGGCCCTTGATGAAATCCTTGGAGAAACCAAGAGGACAAGAAATCATTCATGTTATGATACTTACACAATTGAGTCCACTAATTCTGAACCTTTTGATGTTGAAGAAGCCCTAAAATCCCAAGCCTAGAAGGATGTCATGATCGAGGAATATCAATCTATATTGAAAAATGATGTATGGGATATTGTACCAAGACCCAAAGATAAATCAGTCGTCTCCTCAAGATGGTTATTCAAAATAAAACAGGCACTTGATGACAGCATTGAAAAATACAAGGCCAAGTTTGTGGCCAAAGGATTTTCACAGAATGAAGGAATTGATTATGATGAAGCATTTTTTTTGTTGTTGCTCATTACACATCTGTTAGAACCATTATAATGGTTGCATCCAAAGGTTGGGAGGTACACCAGATGGATGTAAAGACAATATTCCTGAACGGAGTCATTAATGAAGAAGTATACCTAGAACAACCAGAAGGGTTTGTTATCCATGACAAGAAATCACATGTGTTCAAACTGAAGAAAGCTCTATATGGTCTTAAACAAGCCCCCACGGCATGGTATGAGAGAATAAATAACTACCTTGTCAAACTACGATACTCAAGAAATGAAGCAAATCCTAACATATACTTTAAGAAATCAGAGGGAGATATGCTAATACTTTTCTCTATGTTGATGATCTTCTGATATTAAGTGATGACCATCTTATTGCTAAATGTAAGCAAGACCTTATATCTAATTTGAGATGGACTTAGGTCTTCTACATTACTTCTTGGGATTAGAAGTAAGACAAAAGGAAGAATATATTTTCCTAAACCAAGAGAAGTATACTATTGACATATTGAATAGATTTGGTATGATGGACTTGCAAACCGTTATCCACACCTATGGAGACAAATATTCATAAACTCAAAACTGAAGCTATTGATCCTACATATTACAGACAAATAATTGGATCCTTGATGTACTTGGTGAACTTACATCCTGATATTTGTTATGCTACAAATGCACTAAGTCAATTTATGTCTAACCTAAGAAGATTCATCTCATGGCAGCAAAGCACATTTTGAGGTACTTGCAAAGCACTATTGGACTTGGTCTAAAATGTGACAAAGTTGAGTTACAGCTTCATGAATATTTAGATTCAGATTGGGTTGGATGTTCTACTAATTGAAGAGCACTACAAGATGTTATTTTAGCATTGGTTTTGTAATGATATCCTAGTCTAGCAGGAAGCAATCTTCTGTTGCTCTAAATTCCACCAAAGCAGATTACATAGTTGCATCTATGGGAGCTTGAGAAGCTGTATGGTTAAGGAAGTCACTGGTTGGGCTATTTGGGAAGCCTCTAAAACCTACAGTTATACATTGTGATAATCAAAATTGCATCAAACTCTTGATGAATCTTGTCTTCCATAACTGATCAAAGGATATAGAGATACCCTTCCACTATATCATAGATATGGTAGATAGGGATGTGATCAAGTTGGAATATATCAACATTGATGAGTAGTCCGCTGACATATTTACCAAACCACTTGCAAAGCTAAATGTGGATTACTTTAGAGGAAAACTTGGGAAAACTTGGTATGGTAAAATTGTAATTGCTATTGTAACTCTTGAGACTGACAGTCTCAGTTTTGTGATATATATATATATGAACTCTTAAGTTCAAGAGTTACTATTGTGCACATGTGTTTATTTGTGGAAAGATGATGATCTTTCATTTTTGTGAAATGTTAGGTCTCTATTGTGAGGTGATGACCTTAACAATAGGTTGACATGTTATCATAGACTTCATTGACTTGTTTTCTTGGGAAGTGCCGGAAAAACATGATTGACTTCATTAAGTTGTCCTAGATTGAGGTGGAAATCATGATACTAATTGTATTGTTTTGAGATCTTGATTCATTGTCATGTTAGACTACATTAACTTGTCTTATTTTATGATTGAATCGTGACAGTAAGAGAATCGTGAGACTACATCAATCCCAGAATGAGCTGGAAATCATGATGATTATTACGTGATCAAGTTTAATTATCTGATAGACTACGATATTGTCTTGGTATGTGCCAAAACTCAGAGAATCCATATCTTTTTTATGAGCATATTGTTGATGCTAACATTATTATAGGATTGATTAGTTTCTCCCTCACTAAGAGGGAGTGTTGAAGAATAGTTTTAGTCGGATCTGAATCTCTCTCTCACACACACACATATATTCATGTGATATAAACATGCATTCTATCTGATGTGTATACAAATCTCCATAATAATTTGAAGCAATTCTAAATCAGGTACTGTAACATCCAGATTTTCCAAGTCTAAATTAACGTCTAACATAAGCATAGAATATAGTTATAACTTCAATTTCATAAGAAGGCAGTTACATCATTCATGTTCATGTGAAGAAGATTTACCATTATAATCAGTTAAACAAAAATTTCTTAACTAAATACTTGAAATACCTTTTAATGAAATTACTTCAGAAATTGAAATCACATACCTCAGAAAACTGAGAATGAAAATCATCTAAGTATTCTTCTGCAACCACCCGAGTTAGTCCACAAATACACTATGCCAATTTCTTAAATCGACTGCTATCTCAAAAAAATCATTTGATGAATACAACTAAATACCACTATAACTTAAATTAAGGCATCACATATCATCTTACCAATTAGGGCATCAATTACCATCGGTTTATTTAGGGCTTCTGATACCACTTTACTACTTAGGGCTTCTGCGACCACGGATTCAATTCAGGGCTTCTGCGACGACTGATTTTATCTAGGGTTTTCGCGACGACAGACTCAATTTAGGGCTTTCGCAACCACAGATTCAACTAGGGCTTCGATACCATGGATTCAGTTAGGGCTTCCAATACCACTGTATCAAATAAGGTTCTAGCTATCACACAATCAATTAGGGTTTCAAAGTTTCTTTTCCTTCCGATTGCTTATCTGTGACAATTTCTCAAGATTAGATAATTATTTATATTCAATATTCATTTGTATGAAAGTAAAATAATGATAACAATGAAATACTTCAATTTAATCTTACCTCGTCATAGTAAAAATGATAATACCTGTATTTCGATAAAACAATTGAAGGCATGACTTATCTCTGTTCGACGCACATTCGACAACTTGAGAAGGTGAAACATTGTCAGGGGCTTTACCACCCAACCTCGGACCACAACTTGTCCCCACACGATCTCTAACAAGAAAGGTCCTCCCTACCCAGAATCGACAGGGTACATCTTACCATCCACTGGACATCATGGTATACAACACGCCATACGACTTGGAAGTAGGAGATCACAGTAGCAAGAATGTGCATGAGCTATTAATTCATATTTAGATGATAACATTGAAATGTTATGACTAATTATTGTTTCATGTTGTTGTAGTTTTCCTTTCTCTCACCTCGTCACCCATTTTCTTAGCTACACAGTCGGGTGAGTCTCATGTGCTTGGAATTCTCATACAACTGGTTCTACGAGTTTTTACATGCTTCCAGCATTTCACTAACCGTGATTACATAATTATGTTCTTTAAAGATCTCAAATTGAATGTCTAATTAATTAATTCCACCACTTCATCATAATGCCTGGTGAATTTCATCGTGTTTGGGTTTATTGATAATATTTTACATCTTTGTATGGCATGAATGAATGTATAACTTCCTAAGCTAAATATAATTGCTCGTAGCTTACATTGCACTTCAATCTCTTATATGAATAACTGATACGCTTTTATGAATTAAGAATCCTCTACGATATAAGAACAATTTCCAATTACTAGAAATCAAATACTGTTCACCATATTTCAGTCTGTGTTTATATTAGTTCCATTACATTGGATTTTTCATGATTTCTTATTCATCACCAGATTGAGTATAAATGGAAGAATTTTAGATTCTAAACTTCATAGCATTGCCATTCATCATTTTGAGACAGTTTATGGATTAAGGAACAATCAATGATATGAACCTATTTGGTGACCTAAAATCTTGTAACTGATATCCAACTGGATGTTTCAATAACATAGACTCACAATATTGTAGTTCATCCACAGAGCCAGAAAATACATGATACAAAATATAGAGAGAATTTCTAGCTTAAGATATTTAACACACAAAAATGATAATACACAGAATATTGACATATCTGCCCAGACACAAAGCAACATCTCTGAAATGTTTCTACTCATCCAATACACTGGGCATCAACATGAGAATCATCTCAAGCTTGCACTAAAGTCTCTGCACATAATAGTAGTAACATCTTGACAACAAAGAGGTCAATATGAATGGCAAATGACAGCCGTTATACCCAACATTTTTGGTACATAGAAGATATAAATTGACACCATGAAGGAGGAATGCCGCATTAGGGATGACGTGGATGCTGCCAGCGAATAGTGATGCCAAGAACCATGATGCCAAGCAACAGATATTATGACACATGCGCAGCACATGAAAAGGAACAGCCACTGACACCTTTAAAATGACAACGGTCGACTCTAATACGAGACTGGCAATCATAGTAATGAAACAAACCATTGACTCTGAGACTAAGTCCAATTCGTCGTTGCAATATCTGAGAAACCTTAGCTGCCGCTTGGTTGAGAACGATTTTCTCTCGCAGGTGACCAAAACTGAGATCGACTTGTACTTGTTTAAATTTGCCAACCCTACTATCAAACTCGTGGCATATGGAAAATTTTATAAGTTGGGAAAAGATAATTTTCTGAAAGAAGGTGATTGGTTGATGCATTTTGAGCAGAGCTCCACCTCTCTGGTGATATCAAGTAATATATCCGGTTGCTAAGGAGAAGAAATGGTCAAGAAATTTGAATGCCAAAAGATGATTAAGAAATCCATAATATAGAATAAGCTGACTCTCCAGCTTCATCAGTTACAAGAATCCTTTTGAATTCCTAAGATGACCATTGGAGTTCCAATTATTAAATTGACTATTGGAAAGAATTGGAAGATTAAAAAAATTTGATATTATTATTATTTGAACATTATTATAATGTACAACTATTAAATTATCAAAAGATAATGGTGCCAAAACATTTAATATTTAAAAGCATGTAGTTAAATATTTATTAAAAAAATAATTTAATGAAGGATAAACTAAAATCTTTTAAGATACATTTTATTTTAAAACTCAATTATTAAAATTATTAAATATCTCATGTGAGTCCTGCAGATGTATCATGTTTCAAATCGCTAGGTCCTCTACCTATCTGCCCAGTGATGGTGATGCCCTGCCTAATTCTTTTCTGACAATGCTTCCACACCTTCGACAAGCTCCCTGCAAGGAATTTCTTTGTAATTAAATTATAAATTATAAATAATCGTATCAGTTAACCTTTCATCTTAATTTCATGAATTCATGATTAACGATCAACTAACATGTCATCTGCACTTGAAATCATAATGACCAACTTACCATTTCGTCATCAACGGTCATATTTCAAGCTAGGTCAAAAATTGGGATGTAACAGGTACCATGCTTACTCCATCCAAATCTCATTATCAGACCCCCCCGATATCATGGTCATTGATATTCATTATTGGTTGCATCAACTTCCATTATCGTGTAACAAGAAATGTTCCAGATTAAGATTGGACAGTTCAAAATGTGTTTGAATATTGCCCTGAGTTATTGAGCATGAGTATTAGTCAAGTTTGTTTTGAATGGACACATCAACAGAGGGACATGACCCTACATGGCACATGCCACGTAGAGTCATGTCTCTACGTTGACGCGTCTCTTGACTTCATCATACACTGCACTTTCACTACTTCGACTTGTGTGGTTTGCTTGAATGAAGTTTGGTTCCCTTTTTATAATACTTTCCCCTCCATTGGTTATCTCCATCCTTAATGCTTTTTGTTTTTCTTTTCCGTTTCCTTCTTTTTCTTCCCTTTCTTTTAATACCTCATTTTTTCCTTCTTTTATTATTTTTGCTTTTCCTCTATCCTCTTTTAATTCTCTCTTTGTTTCTTTGTTTGTCATTCCATATCTTTTATTTTTCCTTTTTAATGCAGTCTTCCTTAAATTTTAAGCATGATATTCTTCATATATCTATTTTTAAGGAAAGAATTTAATCTTTTCCATTGCTTACTCACCTCCTTTCTTTGCTTTTTGTTTTTTAGAACTAACCTTCCAAGTACTTTTCTACTTAGTTCGTTTTTGTTCGTGTGATCTCACTTCAACTATTGATGCATATTGCCACATACACGTCCCTGGAGGTGTTTTATAACATTTGTTTTCACAACATGTTCCCAAGTATTCCAAGTCAAATATCTTGTCAACTAGAGGTGTGGGCTTTACTCCTTTATAAATTCCATCAATGTACCTACCCCCCCTTTTTTTGGTACCCGACCGCTTCTTCCCCATTGACTATTGTGGGTCCCTTTGGGTTGGAATTAACTGGCACAAGGTGTTTGGCTTAGATTTGTATGGTGCTTTCTATTCTTCTTTGGTATACTTTTCCACCAACTGGTCCACATAGCCATCCCCTTCTAAGATAGATAAGTCATTTGTTTTTACTACCATCCTTAGGCATAGCCCCAAGGTGGCCCCATATTCTTTCAAATTAGATTATTCTTCTACGTACTCCATTTGGTGGTCCCTCTTTTCAGCTTGTTCCTTCTTCCATTGCTTTTCAACTTCTTCACCAATTTGTAAGCCACAAATCCTTCCCTTCTTCCTTTGTACAGTGTTCACCACCTTCAATACCCATTCATTCTCACCTAGATGGCTAGGGGGATGAACAATGCATTTCTAATGTGTTTATTTATCCTTGGTACTGCTACACCTTCTACCCATTTCTTGGCTAGTCGCTCTTTTAAGGTCGTCATGGGTTTAGCCCAATCGAGGTCCACTTTGTATGGCTCCTCCATTATTACAGGGTCTTCTTTGGCTTCCTTTCCTCGACCAATTGTCCAATCACTATTGGTTGTGTACCCCAACATATTGACTTCGGAGGTGTACACCTTCCTTGTACAATTTCAATTTGGATCTGTTTACGAGTTCTTTGATTGGTTTGTCTCTAAGTGTTTTAAGTATAACAACTCTGTTGTTCCTTACTTCTTTCAATTTATATTGCCCCAACCAACAAACTTGGAACTTTTTGGGCTTAATTTCGTTACGACCATTATACTTGAGAGCCAATTGGCCCAATTAGAAGTTCATTTGCTCTTCCTCCTCCGTTGGGCTACTTCGGCTTCCCATTGTGTTGCTCTCCACCTTTCATCCAGCTTCATTAGATTGACTAAGCATTCCTTTAGACTTATGGTATCACCCCATCAACTATTTATTGCTACTCCTAAGCTTGGCATTGTGTACTTTGCCGATATGATTGCCTCCAGGACGTGCATTAGATGGGTTGGTGTGATTCATGTTTTCTCCTTATAGGTAGTCTGATATGCTCATAGTACAATAGGAAGCCTTTCCTGCCAATCTCCTTCCTTCACTCCATAAGTCTTCTATAGTAAAAGGACCAACTCTTTTGTTAGTGGATTCTTCTTCTTTGTTTACTTGGGGGGGGGGGGGCGGGGCGGGGGGGGGGGGGTGAGGAGTGGGGGGGCAGGGGGTAGTACAAACTTGATAGACAATGAAATATGTGGAACTCCATTGTCATATTCTTGATTACTTGGTTGTCTAAATGTACACTATGATCACTAGTGATGGAGATGGGGATACCAATTCTGGTAACTAGTTGCTCGTACAGAAACTGTGTTGTGTTGATGAAATTGTACTTGCATTGCCTTGTGATCCTTATCTTAAGGGGTCCCACAAAGTCTAACCCCCACCTTTTGAATAGCTCTTGTGGCTGAAGGAAATAATGGCATAACATCTCATTTCAATGGTTTGCTTGACCTTTGGCAAGAATCACACTCGAGCACCCACTCTCGTGCATCATTGTGTAGTGTTGGCCTCCATAGTCCAACGAGTATTACTTTCCATGTAGTGGCGTCAGGTCCCATGTGCCTTGCTACGAGCCCTTCATGAGATTCCCTTAGTATACTTGGTACTTCCTCCATTACACACCATCACAACACATGATTAGGTCCCATCTTGTATAGTAGCCCATTGATCTGTTGGGATTTTTTACTCTTAAGTGCCACCTTTCTTTGTTACCTTAGTGACATTTTGCGGGGGAATGTGGAAGTAGAGAAGTACTGGCCAATGTGTTCATACCAAGATGGGAGGACAAAAATTTGGAATAGGTGGGCATCATGGAAATCTTCGTTTACTTTGTCCTAGGGTTCCTTCGATTTTATCCTCGATAGTTGATCAACAATGACATGGCTCTTCCCAGACTGTACAATTATTTTAAACATAAAATCTTGGAGTGGAAACAACCAACAACTTAGCCTCCCTTGAATGATGGGTTTATTTACCAAATACATTAAAGCTTGGTGGTCTATGTAGAATGTGAAGGGTGTGGCTATAGGTAATGTTGCAATTTTTGAACAACATATACCATGCCTAGGGATTCCCTGTCCGTTGTACTATAATTCCTTTATGCTTTAGATTGTAGTTTGCTTGCAAAGTATATTGGGCGATCTACCTTTGTTATGCCAGTTTGTGCTAGTGTGGCCTTGATAGCGTAGTTGGACACGTCCATATGGACGTGGAATTGTTTGTCATAGTCAAGATAGACTAGTTTTGGCACACTTACCAACCTTCAATTCTTTGAATGCTGCTTCTTTTTCAGTGCTTTACATGAACAACTCAGCTTTCCTTGTGAGTTTCTCCAATGGTAGTGATATCTCACCAAACTCCTTGATGAACCAATGATAGTAACCGACGTGTCCTAGGAAGAATTTCACTCTTGTCCCATCTGGTAGGCTCTCCATCTAAATGATTACTTTTATTTTGTTTGGATTGGTCTTCAACTCCTCCTTGTAGACTATGTGACCCAAGTAACATACCTTGTGGGACCATGAATCAACATTTCTTGGTATTGAGTGCTAGTTGTGCTCTTTGACATCGCGCCATGCCTTCACGTAGCGTTGTAAGGTGTGTATCCTTCTCGCTATATTTTGACCAATCGTCTAGAAGTGCTTTAAAATTTCCTATGGATATCTTCTCAAAGATGTGGAGTATAATCCTTTGTAAGGTGGATTAGCTTCCTTTTTGACTGATATGAGGATTGGTGACATCCACTCACTTGTCCGTATTTTAAAAATAATTCTAGAGTCCAATATCTTGGCGATTTCTTCCTGCACCTTGGGAGCATAGTTTTTATTCATACGATACTACCTCTTCCACACTGTCCTTGCTCCTAGGAGTAGGGGTATTTTGTGTACACAAAATTGTGGTGGCATACCCTTCAAGTCTTTTTATGTCCATGTGACTACATCTTTATATTATAGAAAAAATTTAAATGTCGTTGCCTTCAGTTGAGTGTCCCGCTCATCCCCCACAAGGATCACCATCGGGTCTTCCTCTTTCCCCAACTTTATTTTTTCTATACTTGGTTCCTTGTGTTTCACTTCCTCATCCATCCCAAATTGATGTGTAGGAGTGTCATCCACACTTTTTGGCCCTTCTTTGTACTCCCTATGTTCTGTTGGGTACATATCCCCTGCCGCTATTTTTTTATTTCCAATATGTGGCAACTGGTCTTGAATACCTCATAGTCCTTCATCTGCTAGTGGAATAATTTGTTAAGCGAACTAGTTTCATCTTCTGAGCAACTTCCTAATCTCATAACACCCTTGTCATCTGGCTTCTTTTTGTACTCCCCCTCAGATTCAGAGTTTGATGCCAACTCTTGGCTTACGATTTGACTTTGAACATCAATGATGTATTTCTTCCCTTTATTCTCAATGGATAGTGTATTCTTCTAGTTATGGTTGGCTTTGGCTGTGATTAGCCAACCTCTTCCCAAGAGGGCATCGTACCCCTTCTCCAAAGTAATGACCATGACATCAATAAAAAATTGTTGTGTTCCCATGATCACCTTTTTGAGTCACGAGTGTCCCAAGTGGCTTATGGCATGTTAGACTACCCCTACCAAATGGAATGTGGGTGGCCAAAGTTTCTGATTGCCAAGTGCCTTCCATGTCTTTTCAAGAAGTACATTTACCCCTGATCCTCCATCTACAATAATATTGCTAAGTGTCTAACTGATGATCTTCATTTCTACTAGCATAGGGGTCCTTCCTACCCCAACTATGAGCAACATTGAGTCGGCAGGTACGAGGTCCTTTTGGGTGTTTCTCCTTTGACCTTGGCCCTCTGTATCCTTGTCCTTCCCATGGTTTCTATTGGTGTCTTCCACGGTGTGAAAGATCCCCAATACCTAAGGTCTTGGAAATTGTTGTTTTTTTCACAATTTTAGTCTGTGGCTAGCGTTTGGCATCTCTGGAAGAGTTTGCTTTCTTGCTGGTTTTTCAATAATTTTTTGGTTTTTGAAGATATATGTAAAAGTAAAAGATAATAACAAACAAATCTGAACTACATATAATAAACAACATTCATTATTCAAAATACTTGACAATCTAGAAATGCCTCAAACCATACTAGGAATAATAATCAGATTTCTGCATTCAAATAGAATGATTGCCAATGTTGATTGTGCCTCAAATAAAGATGCCTCAGCTGCAAATAATGGCCGCCCAGCTGAAAATGTGTCTCCCACATATGTAAAGTTGTCTAGGAAGAAATCAATTGCTCCTCTGATTCTCACTATTACCAATATCTCAGAATTCAATCACCTAAAGACTTGTTGAGGTTTGCGTCCTAACAATCCAGACTTGAGGGTTTTGCCCCAAGCCACAAAATCGCTCTCCCAGAGCAATTCCAAATATCATAAGCTTCAAATGTCAAAAGATAATGAACAATTAGGTCTTTATCTCCTTATAACTCCTCCCAAGTGCAAATCGAACCCTAAATGAGAATTAAACTTTGCACTTTATAATAAAATAACATTTTCCCAATCAAAGGCATCGAGGCTATAGGAAAAACATTACTTTATTAAAATGTCATAACTCAAAGCGCCAAAAAGTCCTCGGATAGTGAAAATAGTTTATAATAATTCAAGACCTTTCCAACGAGCTATAACACAAGGGCACATCTGACCAAACAAAGCCATATTCCTTTTATTACTTCGAAATGGCTATATAAATAGCCTTATTATAAATTATTTAAATGCTAACTTAGGAAATATTTAAATATACTAAAATATTTCCCATTTTGTCTTTGGAAGCCCAAACCAACCAAATAAATATGAAATTGACCATGTCACCCGTCGACTGTTTGTGACTGATACTGGATGAGATGGGTCAACTGGTAGTCCCTTCCCTATAATTTAGGGATGCTCCTAGAAACTAGGGAACATACCTTGTCATCCTGAAACTGAAACCATGGAGTGGTCCCGTGGAACCTCACATTTGGAAATTGCCACATCCTCCTAAAATATAGGATTACCCCCTAAAATCAAGGAACTGCGCCCAACTGGCTCCCAACTACCTGTAAAGTCAAGCCCGGTCACTGAATATCCTGTATGAGTCTCTATCCACAATTTCTAGCCTACAAGACCCCCATGATAGGCTAATTCACATAACTCTGCTAGTTAGACTAAAGAGGGGACATGGCATGGTGATTGTCACATTTAATTGTAACAAAGTTTCCAATAGGTTTGACACATGTATTGGTACCATGGCTTGCAACATCTAGTTTATGATATGACCTAGGATATGGATTGGGTCGGGGTACTTGTGGCCTTGCGGGTTGTTTGTGTTCCTTCTCTATTGCCATTTGTGTTTTCAATTTGGCTTCCTTTAGCCTTTCCTTCTTAATGTGTGGGTCTAGGTATGTGGCTTTCTTTGTTTAGGACCTAGTAATTGTCATAACCTCCTCTGTAGGGTTTGTTACTAATATCATGTTCACGGCCTTTCCCTTGGAACAATCAACATTTTCATGGTTCTCTGGTCCACACCATCGGCACAATATATTTCCACCACTTTGATTGCCTTGACATTCCCGTGTGAAGTGGTCCCATTCATTGCATCTCTTGCATTGTATCATCGTCCACCCCTTTGCGTCATACTTGATGTGACTTCATGGCATGTTATTGTTTTTGTTGTTTCCTCCATGCCTTCTATTCTAGTAGCCTCTTGAGGAGGCATTCAAGGTTGTGGTTCTTGGTGGTGTGGGAAGCGGGGTAGCTCGTTTGGTTGTTAGGAGTACTTGTGTGTTCTTTACTTTTATATTGTACAGACACTCCTTCAACGAGTGTCCTAGTACCTGACAAATGTTGCAAAATGATTTCTTGGAGCAATCTGCTCTACTATTTCCTTTGTTCTTGCACTAAGTACACCGCATTTCCTTTTTTTCTTTTGTCTCCTTTTCTGCCCTCATTTCCTTCAACATTCTCATCATATCCTTTTAGAGTGCTTGAAATGTTTGACTTTCCATTGCTGTCACCATTAGAGGTATCATCTTTACTTACCCTCTTTTTGCCTTGTGATGTCTTGTTCTTAGTTTTAATGTCCATTGCCCTATTGCAGGCTTCTTTGTACGAGGATAGCTGTACCACCTTCATCTTCTTTCAGATAAATGGTGTCAGCCCCTCTATGAACCATCTCTTCTTTAGACCATCTGCTGGTTGACTTTCAAGTTTATTCATTAGTTCCTTCAACCTACGATGGCAGGCCCAAACTTTTTCATTCTTCCCTTGCTGGGTATTGCATATCTCGACTACCACTTTGTTGTCATCATTAAGTAGCTTGCATTCTGCATTGAAGGCTTTTTCTAAATCCTTCCACATTGCTTTATCTCATGTTGGAAAGTCTTGTTAGAAATAGGGAATACTGATGGGTGGTGGGGGGAGGTGGAGTGAATTGGTATTCCAACTCTTTTTGCCCAACTTTGGATTTTAACAGTTAACCATATACTTGTGTAAACAAATAAACTGAAAAGTAAAGAGCATATCACAAAGAAACTCATAACACCATATTTTGTTAACTAGGGGAACCCTGGCCAAGGGAAAACCTCAATGGGGATGGTACCCATAAAATGATGCACTTATAGAAAATACCTTGTAAAGATGTTGACTCTATTAGGAGTCTATTAAATCTATTTCAGTACATGTGCCCTTGTTAGAGGACTTGACCTTGATAGAGGCCTCAACCCTGTTAGGAGTAGTTGTATTACAAAAGGAGCTCACTACTCATACAATGAATAATCAGTATAAGAGACACAAATATTCTACCAAAAATGACTATACAAATATCTTCAATGTCTGATTAGTCCTTGTGTGTTGCTCGCATCTGATCATGCCCATATCATCTCTAATCTGCTCTAACCATCAAATCATACACATACCAACATAAACAAAGTTCACATAACATAATCATACTCTAGCATGATCATGTGTATCTTCGCATAGCAAAAATGTCTTCTTATATAACATACACTATCATACATTGTATCCGTCTTCATACACCATTATACATTCACAATCTACTCCATAATATTTATGTTAAGGAAGGATTGGTTCATGGATATATGAGTCAACTGTCATTCAAATATAGGAGAATACATAAAAATTCTTATTTGAGAATAAATTTTCAAGATCTATAAAAAGCTCAATCCTTATCATCATAAACATATTTGGCAATCTCATTGATTGAGGACTTCTATCCTTTACAAGCCAACAACATTATATGTACCCATTTGAGAGAATCAAAAGAAGGATGGTCAATACATTACAGTATTAATTAGAAGAAGGAAGGAACAGTACAAATTATTTCATAATAGATATTACGAATCCGAACTCTGAGATTTTCAGAACAAATTGAGTAAGGTCCTACTTGGGGACATTACACAAATCCATAAATATTATTGGTGAGCATGGAATGATGTTTGGAGGATTAAAGGGGGAGTTTAGAGTCCACAATGATCCTGACATTGGGCAGAATCCGTCTAATGCCAAGTTTTATAATTCTCAAAACTCTAAGTGTTTGCTATGATCATGGTTATTTCATAAAGGTTTCAAGACCAATCTGCATTCATGGGCAAAAATTCTTCAAATTTTGGATAAAAAATCCCAAGATCTTCCTTGGGATTTTGGCCATGTTTCCAATGGAGATATCATGCAAAAATAAGAACTGGGTTTCATGTATAGGCTCGAATTGAAGGTTGAATAACATGTTGATCAAAATCGTAAGGGGAAGGCGATCCATGAACACCCTAATCCTAGGTTGGAAGTTTCCAAGTCAAGGGATTTTCAATACCCACAATCAAAAATCTTGGCCATAAGGGGTCTTGGGTGAATTTTTCACAATCTTGGGATATCCAATCCCAACAATCCAAAACCTCCATCCTTGGCATAATGACCACTCGATGCAAAAAAAATTGATTTGAGTCAAGTGAAAATCAATTTAGAAAGATGAATTTGATTTCATTCAGAATGAGGATTGGACTGATTCAAATCAATATGAGCAACTTGGATTGCTGAAATGACAATCTCAAATTAAATTTTGCCAATAAGCAAGTCGGCCCAACCAAAAGACATGGTCTTTCACCTTAGATTGCCTACATAAGGAGGGGAAACATTTCATTTCACCGCCAAACTAAGAGCAGATCAAACTCACAACAAGGGGCAGCAACTATAAGGTCAACTTTGAGAAGCTTTTGGGTGCCGATTTTGAAGAAATATGAAAGTATATGTTTAGTGGTAAAATGGAAGCACTTTAATAAGATGTAGGTCTCTACTTTATAGGGTCACTAAGCCATTCAAATATGTGTGTGAGGGAAAAAAAGAAAATTTCAAAATATGATTCAACTTATGATCCAAATAAGATTAGCTAGGACCGAAATGAAAAAGGGTGCTAATATTAAATTCAAATTATAAAGAGAATGGAATACAAGGAAATGTACTCTCTTTGGTCCTTAATAGGATAATGTGAATGTGAAATTGAACTAATTGCTTAAATAATGTAAATCTAAGATATAAATCTAACTAAGATATAAATCCAATGTAAACACGATTAGTCTAACTAAGATAGAAATCTAGGGTAAAGATACAAAAGGAAATGAAATATAAATGACTCACCTTGAAACGTGTAGAGGAAGATGTATTTTCGCTCCAAAACTCGTAGATCTGAACTATATCAGAATATTCGTTTGTAGATCTCGAAATAAAATGACGAAAGCAATAAAACTCAAAATTCTCCTCGGAATTTGAGACTAAAGGACTATCTCAACTTGGGAAGACGTCTTACAACTAGGTTGACGTAGTTCGACGATCTGCAACTGATGACTCCAGAAAGCTTGCAAACAGTACGTTCCATATCTGTAATCCTTTTCACTCCCAACTTGCAAATCAACACATAAAAGAAAGGTTTGGGGGTTGGGATTTGATGAGGGCTTGCGTTGGTCAAGCCCTAGGTTAAGGAATTAACTGTAATAGAGAAATGTAAATGTAAATGACTAAAAGACAAGATAAATGTTAGGATTCACCTTGCTTGTATATATGTAAATGTAATGGAGATCTTGAATTAGGAATGTAGGGTATCTCCACTCTTTGCAACGGATCTACCATAATTCCATCACGGTGTCATGTCACGTTCTCGTTATAAAATAAATCATTTATCAAACTATTGTAAGAGGTCGATTGATTTAATGTATCTTAGACCCATTTTTATTTTGTTTCCGTAGTTTGTGTCATTGTTGGCTATCTTTGTACACCCTTGGAAAGTTTTCCCTGACGGGTATTTAAGCACGGCTTATAGGTAGTCTTTAGGTATGCAATTTGGATTATTTTCTCTGTACTGTAAATTCTTGTTGGGATTCTCTGTATTTTGCCATTTCTGAAGTGAAAGACCTTCCTATTTGGCTTGTGCGATTTTGGTGGGATTCATCCCTCACCCTATTTGGTCTTTGTACTACTTGGCTCGGATCTGGCAAATCGGAGCATTATCTGTATATGGGCATACTATCTGGCAACAAGTGTGTATCTTTATTTTTTGGCTTCTGCAACTATTCGTGTTTAATATTTGATATTTTGCATTCTGAGTGGCATTGTTGAATCCTTTGCATCGCCCCTACCTTCGTACACCTTGTACGTGCATAGTGGTCTCCATTCATCGATCTGCATCAAACACTGTATGACTTCATATCCCACCATATGGCTATTCCCACGATTGCTCCCACACTATATGACCATTTCGTACAGCCATTCTTTGCACCTTCCAGTCCCCTCCATCGTACAGACTCAATCCTCTCACCGTACACCCTTCTCACCTCCGTACGGCCTTCATAGATATATCTTACTACTTCATTATTGCACTTGGTGGCCACTATATGGCTCATCTCTGTACTTCGTACAGCCAGACTCATCTTTGCACCACCCACTGTACTATACTCCTGTATGACCACCAATATAGACCGTACATCCTTCATCCATACACCTCTTTGGCCTCCCATTGTTGACTATAAATTGGCAGTTAGTTTCAGTATGCTATCTCACCCCACCGTATCAACCTCCATTTCACCATTTGATTGTCAAATTATCTAGAGAAAGATATTCTGTGTTTTGTGTACGGAATCGAGACATTATAGTGGTATCAAAGCGCTTCGATCCTGCCAGTTTGTGAACAGTGAATGAGAGTTTATAGCCAGAAGAGACAGAGTCCATTCCGTTGATAGAATGGCTGTCGAACCGGAACGAATAGCTGTCGAACTCTTGGCACTACTAGGAGAACTTGCAAAGAATCAGGCACAGATAACCAATACTCAACGGCTCATCAAAGAGACTCAAGAAGTTGGCAGACAATAAAACATCCGGAGAACATAATGGTCACAGCGCGGACTTGGTGTCGGGTAAAAAAAACCCTCATCTAGCACGCTCTTGACCTTCCATGCCGTCTTTTCAGGCACCGCATGGAGTGAAACAACCAACCTTTGAAGAGATGCAAGAACAACTGAGAGAAGACTAGAAGAATGCGAATTTTGAGGAGGATATATCTTACAAAGATTACGTGGATCTAAGAATGAGATATTCGGGAAGCAGAAACCGAGGATACTTTAACGATGATCTTAGAAGAAAGTTAAGTAAATTTGTCTCCATTTGACGGATCTGGATCCATATCTGCCTAAGCATGGGTAATGAAGGCCGATTCCTGCTTCCAGTTGAATCCCATGCTAGAAGAAGCAGTCAAATTTGTTGCGCTGCACTTGGAGGAAGTTGCGCATGAATGGTGGCATTACGGCACCATCACATTGGGGCATGATCAAATAACTACTTACTCGGAATTCAATGAGAGATTGATAGAGCGATTTGATGGTAAAGATCTGGAACTCAATTTCAAAGATTTGGCACAATTGAGACAAATTGGATTGGTCGATCAGTACATTGTGGAATTTCAAAAACTCTTTGTTTTGGTCGTGGACATTTCGGAAAGAAGACAGATAGTGCTCTTCATGGATGGGCTGATAGAACCACTGAAAGGTTGGGTAAAAGGGTCCAATCCTGCCACCCTATCGAAGGCTATTAAGAAGGCATGGAGCATGGCATCATCATTGATGTCATCCTCTCGAAGTTACACCACAAACCGTCGACATTTCCAAGGGACAAAGATAATAAACCTCCGCCCAGGGAGCCATCATTAGACGAAGCTACTAGATTGGAACTCCGAAGGAAGAAATTATGTTTCAATTGCAAGGGATTGTGGGAACCTGGCCACAGATGCCTCGGAAAAGGAAAAATATACTACATTGAGGTCGTGTCCGATGATGAGGATGAACAGGAGGAAATGCTTGCCGAAGACAACCAACATCACGACAACACTGACATAGTTAGTTTGAACTATACGGAAAGAATTGTAGCTTTGGTACGGCGCGGAGGAACTATTGCCTTAGTTGGTAGCCCGAGGTGCACAATTTTTCGTGTACGGGGTACCCTTCAAGGAAAAAGGGTTACGATGATGCTGGATAGCGGAGCCACTCCTAATTTCAGAAACTCATCTCTGGTGAAGCGAAGAGGTCTACCTACGGAGACAGACACAGGGTTTCAGGTCAAGGTTGCTGGAGGGACTCTTCTGCTATGCATGCACCTTGTTCCTCAGCTAATTATCACAATGGCGAATCACATGGTGACCGAGGATTTCTTCATAGTGGACCTTGATGATATGAAGGTTATTCTAGGCATATAGTGGATGGAGACACTTGATGAATACATTCGGAGCGCCAAACTAATGGATTTCACTTTCGTTGTCGATAGAAAGAGGGTTCTCCGCGGAATGGCAAATGAGGGTCTGAAGGAAGTTTTTGTGCATTGGATGGAGGCAATTATTTGGCGTGATGACGTTGCTTGGGCCGCACATTGTTTTGTTTTGACAGAACCTATAAAAGGGCAATAGACACCTCTCTAGGATGATGATCTCCAGAAGATTTTGAGCAACCACGATAAAGTTTTTATAGACATTCCTGCTAGCATACCACCGCATCAAGGGTTTGAACATACGATCGAGTTAGAAGGAGCCAAACCGGTCATAACCACACCGTATTGCCATCCCAGGAAGTTCAAAGATGAGATTAAAAAAACAAGTTAGGAACTGCTAGAGAAAGGATGGATTTGTCCCAATTCTAGCTCTTTCGCGTTGTCGGTGGTATTGGTAAAAAAGGACAGGACGATGCACATGTGTGTGGACTACCGTGCATTGAACAAAAAAAAAAGAATAGATATCCCATTCCAAGGATAGATGAGTTGCTAGATGAATTACATGGTGCAGTCTATTTCTCGAAAATAGATCTCCTTTTTGGATACCATCAGAAAAGATGGCTTTTCGTTGTCACCATGGGCATTATGAGTTTCTGGTCATGCCCTTCGGATTGACAAATGCACCTGCTACATTTCAATCATGCATGAATCACATCTTCAACAAACAATTGTGTAAGTACTTATTGGTATTTTTTGATGATCTTGTTTATAGTGGGACATGGGAGGAGCACCTGAAGCACCTGGAGGAAGTCCTAAGGATCATGGAGGAATAGTCTTTGTTCGCTAAGCAATCAAAGTGTGGATTCGGTATGACAGAAATATTGTACCTGGGGCATGTTGTTAGTAAATATGGAGTTCAAGTTCATCAGGAGAAGATTTAGGCTATCCTTGATTGGCTTCCCCCAAAATCACTCACGGATTTGCGAGGATTTTGTGGACTGTGCAGTTATTACCGGAGATTCGTTAAAGGATTCTCTAAGCTCAGCGCACCCTTAACGGATCTGACAAGGAAGGGGTCTTTCCAGTGGAATGAAAAAGCACAACTCACTTTTGATAAGCTGAAAGAGGCAATGAGCACTTGTCCCATATTGGCATTACTTGATTTCACTCGACCGTTTATTTTAGAGTGCGATACGTCTAGAGAAGGCATTGGCACGCTACTGATGCAAGATAGACACCCCATAGCTTATGAGAGTAGGAGGCTTACGTAGACAGAACGCCTGTATTTCATCTATGACAAAGAGATGTTGGCCATCGTACATGCACTAACCAAGTTCCGACAGTATCTGGTAGGTGCCAAGTTTTTTGTCTGTACAGATCACAATAGTTTGAGATATTTTCTGGAGCAACGGGATTTGAATGAGAGTCAACAAAAATGGGTAAGCAAGGTTCAGGCTTTTGATTTTGACATTGAATATGTGAAAGGGAAGAACAATGTGGTTGCAGATGCCTTGTTTAGGAAACCTGCCATCTGCTCACTGAACTAGATTTCAACTGACTAGAAGGCACATCTGTTGGTAGAATACTTTAAAAACACATTTGCTTGTGAGCTAATGGATGACAACACCCAGGATGATAGGTATAGATGGTGGATGACATCATCTATTATAAGAATAAGATATTTTTAGTGTTAGAATCCAAATTGAAGCAGAAAATCTTGAAGGAAGTACACGACTCACCCTTGGCAGGACACTTGGGTTTCCTCAAAACTTACAAAAGTCTTCAAGAGAGGTTTTCATGGAAAGGACTAAAAGGGGACGTGTTGCAGTATGTGAGAGTGTGCAGTCTGCCAGCAAAACAAATCCAAACATACTCTACTTGCCAGGTTACTGCAACCTCTGCCAATTCCAGGAAATAAGTGGGAAAGTATATCGATGGATTTCATAACGGGGCTTCCCAAGGTGGACAGAAAGGATTGTATTTTCGTGGTGGTTGATAGATTGACAAAGGACACATTTTTTTGCCATCCCCTTAGATCTTTAGGCCGCTCAAGTTGCCGATCTGTTTTTTAAAGAAGTCTTTTGTCTGCATGGGTTACCTTGAAACATTGTTAGTGATCGGGATGGGTGATTCATTAGTATCTTTTGGACAAAACTGTTTTGGATGGCAGGGACAAAATTGCCACCAAGTACTAGTTACCACCTGCAGACAGACAGACAAATGGAGATTGTGAACAAATGGCTTGAAGGTTACCTTCGGAACTACATTTTGGCACAACAACAAGCATGAGTCAAATGGATACATCTAGGGGAATATTGCCACAATACCACATACCACATGTCCATCAAAATGACACCTTTCAAAGCTCTGTACGGGTACAAACCCCTTTCCTTCATCGATATAGTTTTGGGTGACAGTTGCATACCAAGGGTGAGGGACTAGCTTCAGGAGGGATAGGACATTCTGAGATGCTTGAAGGAAAACCTACAGCGAGCACAAAATCAATAGAAGATGTATGCCGATAGACATAGAATGGAGAGGAGTTTTGAAGTAGGGGATTTGGTCTATCTCTGACTCTAGCCATATCGACAATCCTTATTGAAGGAAAAGGGAAAATAAAAATTGAAGCCATGATTTTTTGGCCCCTATCGTGTAGTTCGTCGTGTTGGTGAAGTCGCTTACGAGCTGGAACTTCCGGAGGGAAGCTGTATTCATAACATCTTCCATGTTTATTCATGCCTAAAGAAGGCCGTAGGGCAGAATGTCACGGTAGCCACAGACCTTCCACCACTCAATGAAGAAGGAAAGCTCATATTGGAACTAGTTGAGATCATCGAAGTACATGAGAAGACTCTGCGGAACCGCACAGTGAAGGAATCTCTGGTGCGTTGGAAACACTTACCATTGGACGACATGACGTGGGAGGGCGAGCACATTCTCCAGCATCCGACATTGCATTTTCTTGAGGACAAGCAAAATTTGGGATGGGAGGACTATCATGTTCCCATTAGAAAATAAATAATTTATCAAACTATTGTAACGAGCTGATTGATTTAATGTATCTCGGACCCATTTTTATTTTATTTCGGTAGTTTGTGTTGCTCTAAGCTATTTATGTACACCCTCGGAAAGTTTTCCCCAACGGGTATTTAAGCACGACTTATAAGTAGTCTTTAGGTATGCAATTTGGATTATTTTCCCTGTATTGCAAATTCCTATTGGGATTCTCTATATTTCACCATTTTGGAAGTGAAAGACCTTCCCTATTTGGCTCATGTGGTTTTGATGGGATTCATCCCTCACTCTATTCCTTCTTTATACTACTTGGCTCGAATTTGGCAAAATCGGAGCGTTATTTGTATATGGGTATACTATCTGGTAACAAGTGTGTATCTTTATTTTTTGGCTTTTCCAACTATTCGTGTTTAATATTTGGTATTTTGCATTTTGAGTGGCATTGTCGAATCCCTTGCATCGTCCCTACCTCCGTACACCTTCTTGTACGTGCATATTGGTTTCCATTCATTGGTCTACATCAAACACTGTATGGCTTCATATCCTATTGTACAACCATTCCCACTGTTGCTCCCACACTGTACAACCATTCTATATGGCCATTCTCTGCACCTTCCACTCCCCTCCATCGTATGGACTCAACCCTCTCACTGTACACCCTTCTCACCTCCATACGACCTTCATAGATATATCGTACGGCTTCATTATTGCCCTTGGTAGCCACCTACAACTCATCTCTGTTCTTCATATGACCAGACTCACTATTACATCCCAATTTTTGACCTAGCTTGAAATATAGCCGTTGAAGTTCACATGAAGTCGGTTGGCAGTTTAATTTGATATAATCTGGTGAGATGGTAAGATAGTTGGTCATTATGATTTCAAGTGCAGATGACATGTTAGTTGATCGTTAATCGTGAATTCATGGAATTAAGATGAAAGGTTAACTGTTATGATTATTTAAGATTATATAATTTATAATTTAATTACGGGGAAATTCTTTGCAGGAAGCATGTCGAAGGGGTGGAAGCATTATTAGAAAAGAATTAGGTAGGGCAATACCATCATTGGACAGACAGGTAGAAGACCTAGCGATTTGAAACAGGACACATCTCTGGAATTGTATGAGTTGTTAATAATTAATTTAATTTAATTAATTAAGTTTAAATACAAAGGTATTCTTAAACGATTTTAAATTATCTTTCGTCATATTATTTTTAATAATGGTTTATATATGTGCATTTGAATATAAAAATGTTTTGGCATCTTTATATTTTAATAATTTAATAAAAAAACGTTTTAAAGTATTTATAAGATTTTTATAATTTTTGAATTATAATAATATTTGAGTTATTACAACCTTCCAACTCTGTTATTTCTAATTTAATATTCTTTAATGATATAACTTGGCATAATTAATTGATTTGAGGGAATTCGTATGGGTTCTTTATAACTACTGGGTAGCCGTAAGGTCGACTTATAAATATATTTATGTTAGCTTTGTCGTATCGGGCAACCATGCTTGTTTCCAGTTTCCTTTGCTTTACTTTTTCCTTCCGAATACATCCCTACTCTGCTACGGTGTTAATAGCACTCGTTTGTATTTTCTCTTGCATTCCGACCCAACTGCAACACGTGGATAGTTCAGTTGGAGACGACTGGAAGTAAGAGAAGGCATTTTGATTGCAAAACCATCGTTTTATCATCTACCTTCCATACGTGAATGATCCCTGCTTCCATTGAACAAAATACTATGCCTTAGTGCCGAAGTCTGATAACTTTACATTTATTTTTCATTGCTACCAATCACCGCTGCATACAGAGCATAGGAGCGAGGTGAAGCCAAGCGGAAGCCCCTCCGATTACAGTGGCAGTATGTCTCGTAAGGGACGTCTTTCTTTCTTTTATTTTCCTTTATTATGCTGAGTCGGCCATACGTATGTTCTACATAAAATTTGATGTTTCCAGTAAGAAATGCAAGATTGTTGTTTTCCCTTATCTGAACAGGAACATGAACTATAAGAGGGTCAAATGTATCACATACAGATCACTTGTAAATTGTTAATGATGCAGAATATTAGTTGAAGCCGACTGCAGACTTATTTCCAGTTTTAAAATACCTTTCAAGAATAAATCGATTGCCTTAATATTGTTTTAGATAAAGAATTTCATCATTATAATAACCAATCAAGTATTTCTTTGCAAGTCTTCTTGAATGTTTTCTTTTCTTGATAAAGAGGTTTTACAATATGGAATAATATTCATATCTGAAACGAGTAACAAATCAGAGTACCAAGAAATTCATAGGCTGTAGAGCCAGAATATTGTGAAGAGGTACAAGATATATTAGTAAAAGTTAATTGTTCAAACACCAAGGATAATATTAGAATCAAATAAGTGATAAAATAAATAATGGTTAAGCTCATATATGCTCCATTCACGTTGAATGATTGTCAAGGTTTTTGTCAATTTTATGATCTTTAAAGAACATAATCATAGAATGTGAAATATGAAATCTTCTTAAATAATTGTTAGAACCGTTCGCTCTGAGATTTCCGGCTGTGTAGCCGAGAAGACGGGTGATGAGATGTAAGAAAGGAATCGTCAATAATATGAACTAGTATCAGTTATGACATTTCAATATTTATCATTTATTATGAATTAATCAAGGTTGCATGGGTACTCGTACCCACACCCCTGGTACTTGTACCCACGTACCCAAGTACTGGGTACACGTATTCCACGTACCGGGTACTCGGTGGAGAGCATCATAGCTAAGGACCTTGATTAAGATTCGGATTTTTCTTTTGGTTTTTTATTTTTGTATTAGCTTGTTGTTTATCAAACTTAATTCAATACCAAATCAGTTTGAAACTTTGATACTCATTAACAATAAACTTTATCTCTGTTCAAGTCATAAGTTTATCATTTGCAATATGTCATTGTCATATGATTTAGGATCTTCTTGTTCATGTTTAAAGTCTGCCTTCTTTGTTATGCATCTAAGCATTTATCATGTATTATTATTTCAAACATATAGCAAATCTGAAACTGAAAACAATACATTACATATGCAAACTTTATCACTGTTCTTGTTTTGAAAAACCATTGTCATGACTCATAATTTCAGATTTTTTATAAATATAAAAGTATAATTTTTAAATAAGTTTGACATACCCAAGTACCTCCGTCCCCTATTATGAAAAATACTTTAAACATTAAACATTCAGCAATAGCATATATATATATATATATTATAATTTGACTTATGGCTCATATTTTCAAATTTCTTGTTTTGAATGCTCAATGTCATGACTCATGACATATATTTTAATTTTTTATATTTTCTATAAAATATTAATTATATAGAAAAAATTAGGCATCCACACCTACCCTTGTCCCCTATTTTGAAAAATATGCGTACCCGTACCCGTACCCGTACCCGTTCCCATACCCACGTACCCGTGCAACCTTGGAATTAATTAATACTCATGCATATTCCTGTTATGATGATCTTCTGCTGCCAATTCGTATGGCGTGTTTATGTCTTGAAGTTCAGTGGATGGTAAGATGTTCCCTGTCAATTCTAGGTAGGGAGGGCCTTTCTCGTTAGAGATCATGTGGGGATATGTTGTGGTCCGAGGTTGGGTGGTAAAGCCCCTGACAATGTTTCACCCCTCTCAAGATGTTGAATGTGCGCTGGACAGAGATAAGCCATGCATTCAATTGTTTCATCGGAATAAAGGTATTATCATTTTTATTATGAAGAGGTAAGATTGAATTGAATTAAATTCATTGTTATCATTATTTTACACCTGGATTGACTTGTGAAATTGTTTTCATTTATATAAATATTGAATATAAGTATTTATCTAATCTTGAGAAACTGACACAGATAAGTAATCGGAAGGAAAAGAAATCCGAAGCCCTAATTGATTATGTGACAGCTGGAATCTTAAATGATACAGTGATATTAGAAGCCCTAGTTGAATTTGTGGTCGCAGAAGCCCTAAAATGAATCCATGGTATTGGAAGCCCTAAGTGGTAAAGCGGTTTCAGAGCCCTAAATGAACCGATGGTAATTGATGCCCTAATTAGTAAAATGATATGTGATGCCCTAATTTAAATCATAGTGGTAAATAGTTGTAATCATCATATGATTTTTGAGATAGCGGTTTTTAGATGATAGTCGAGTTGTGAAATTGTTATAGTATATTTGTGGACTAATCCGGGTGGTTGCAGAAGCGTCATTAGTTGATTTTCAATCTCAATTTTTCCGAGGTATGTTATTTCATTTTTTGAAGTAATTTCATTTAATGGTATTTCAAGTATTTAGTTAAGAAATTTGGTTTAACTGAATTTAACACTATATCTTATTCACATGAACTTGAATGACGTAACAGCCTTCCTATGAAATTGAAATTATAACTGTATTCTTTGAGTATGTTAAATGTTAATTTAGACCTGAGAAAACCGGTTGTTACACTCACCTTTGCACCACATATTGTACTATACTACCGTATGGCCACCAATATAGACCGTATGGCCTTCATCCGTACACCTCTTTGGCCTCCCATTTTTGATCGTACATTGGCAAATAGTTTCCGTACGCTATCTCACCCCATTGTACTAGCCTCCATTTCACCATTTGATTGTCAAATTATTTGGAGAAAGATATTCTGTGTTTCGTGTACGGAATCAAGACATTACATGTCGTGCATATAAAAGTGCATCAATGAAGAAGGTGATGAATGCTTCAATGTAGATCTCCTCTCTTAATGGCCAACAATAAGCTAGATCTTGAAGAGGAAATGTTCACAAAGGATCCTTCAATGCTAGATAGAAATCTCCTTGCTTGAATACTTGAACTCCTTGAATGCAAAAAGCATAAATCTTCACTTGAGAGTAAGAGCTTGAGTGCATGGATGAATGAGATGAGATATTGGTATGAAAATGGAGTCCCCAAGTCTCCTTATATATGAGGTTTTGGGTAGGAAAATGATATAGGTAGACTGGGTAATGGTAAAATACTAATTTAACACCCGAGGCCTTTCTAGCACCAAGCTCGAAAATTGCTGGGGACTATGTCGACCTGGGAGGACTAGGTTGACCTGGGTCAACCTAATCCAAACTAGGTTGACCTGAGTCAACCTGTTCTTGAAGGTCAAGTCCCGAGTGCCACATAAAGAAGGGGTAAGTGCCAGAAGGATAAAGGTGGAAAGAGGAAGAAGGTAGAAGAAAAAGGAGATTGAGCACAAGCATATCCATAGTCTGAAGAGGGAATTATGAAGAGGGAGCTAAAAGGTCTTAAAAGGAAAGTGCATCCATTTTAAGATGGTACAATATAAATCCCTTATTTTACAGGAAATCAGAACTTGAAGATTGCTGTAGAGGGAAAATTGGGCTAAAAAAGACAAGCAAAATCAGAACTAAAAATTACAAAAGGAAAACTTGGGTAGAAATTAGAAAATCAGACATTAGACAATTGACAATTCTTGATTAAGTAGAGGAAAAGATTTTTTTTTTAAAAAAAAGGGTAAAGATTTATTCAAATAAATTTAGAGATACAAAGCACATTCCTCCAACTCACAAAGACAACAACAATAAGGTTCCCAAAAGGAACCGCCAACACCACCTCTACACAATTTTGTCCTCTAGCATTAGCCTCTCTAAAGTCTCAAGATGATTAGGAGGTAAACCATCACTCCCATCAATATCCCATCCATCAACATGCTCTAAAGCCCACTAGGGCAAGCAGTCAACCACTTTGTTCCATTTTCTCGAGACATGTCAAAAGGGAACAAAGTCCGAGGAGTTTCTCAAACTCAAAATTTGTTGAAACACAGGGGCTGATTGCGGACTGACATCATTCAAATTCTTTTTGTTTAACATCTCCACAACAATTTAAGAGTCCAACTCATGGATAATCTTCCTCTGTCCAAGAGAAATACCTCTCAACTGCAGTCTTGATAGCAAGAGCCTCCATCAAATAATTAGAGTACTGCCATATGTAAATAGAAAAGGATAAAACAACAACTCCATCATTACCTCTAGCAATATTACTAATACTAGCATGCTTTAGGTTCCGACAAGAGGATCCATCTGTATTAATCTTAAAGACACCTCTTGGAGGGGGCATCCAAAGCCCAACTAGGTCCTAAAGGTCTCAAAAAACCTAAATGCCTTTGTTAACTTCTTCAAGTAAATCGAGGTATGGACAAACCCTCTGCTTAACATGATGTTATCATTTTCTATCAATGCATCTCGGTCTACTATCCCACAAACCCAAATTCCTCACAATAGCATAATCACTAAGATCCACATTTTCGACATATAACACTTTACATAAATAGTCTCCTAGAGCTTGCTAACAATTGTCTGTTACAACTGAGGACTCCTCAATTTGGTATCATAGAGAATTGTATGGTTCCTTTCCAACCAAAGATTCTAGATGATGAGAGGAGGCCGAACAGCTCAAGCCAGCTGTAGGAAGGATGTCTACGCTAGGGGGCCACCCATACTCTCCCAAGATTCAACTAAAGAGGTAGCGTTGATACACACGGGCTGTTATGCCCCCCACTCCCCATCTATGCAATAGCTTACGGGAAAAAGGGCACTGAAAAAATAAATGAAAGCAATGTTCTTCACTACTTGCACAAAGAGCATAGAGAGAGGGACCCTAAAACCCATGCCTCTAAAGGTTCTTCCAAGTAAGACATTTCCTTTGAACAACTAGCTATAAGAAATAAGTTACACTTAGGCCAAGATGAGCTATTCCAAACCTTTTTCACCATTGCACATTTACCAAAGTATGCCTTTTTTGATGCAACAAAAGATAACCTGTGGCAATTGTAAATTTTTCTTTTGGGTTGGGACCCAAGCCAGAATATCTCTTTCTTTAAGGGAATTGCATAATCGTCTCTCCAAGATTTTAGCTAGCTGAATACAATCCTCATTTGAACCACCCAAGGGCCAGTCATGTGGCTCTTTCCAACAAGTAATCTTAGATCGACAATGCTACTTAATGGTTTTAAAATTTTCGACCTTGACCAACCAAGTAAAAAAATCACAGAGAATGAAGCTGAGGGAACTAGCAAGAGTAGGAGGGTGAACATCCCAGGAGTCCTGCCAGAAAAGAGCATCAAAGCCCTTATTATGAATCTAGCAAAGGCAATCCTTGATAAACCATGCACCTTTTTGAAGAGTATCCCAAATACAAAGATCCTTTTCCTATCAAAACAAGTTGAGGCACATCACGACTACGAGCACGAGGAAAATACTTGTAGTAAGGATCTTGGCCCAATCTTGGGTCTAACAGGTACACCATCTCCAATACAACTTGGCTGCAAGGGCTTTGCCAACCAGACCACTAGGCCGAAGATCAAGGCCCCTAGCATGTTTCGGTCTATAAACATATTCTCATTTGACTAAGTTCCACTTAGAAAAAAGAAGATTACCTAACCATAAAAATTGTTGGCAAAAAGCATCAAAGTCCTTGACAAAGTTAGAGGGAGGAACCTGCAGAAAAGATCTATACATAAGAAGAGCCTGCACCACAATCTTTAGGAGAATCACTCTCCTAGCAGAGGAAAACCATCTAAGAGTCTGATGACCAACACTAGTTTGAAACTTGTTGGATAGAGGAATCCCAAGGTACAACAGATGGAGAGAACCAATTCGAAATTAGAGGATCCTAGCGATCTTGCTCTGAATAAGATGGAGAGTGTTATAGGAATAAATAGAAGACGTGGCTTCTTTCATTCTTTGACCTGAGGCCTTGAGGTTAATTAGATATCCAAGATTCTTGAAATTTGTAGCCTCGCTGATTCTAGCCAGACACATCAAAACTATGTCATCTACAAACTGAAGACAAGAATAAGGAGGCAAATCACTGTTCCAATCACCTAAGATTTGATAAATCTGCCAAGTCCCTCCACCATGCTAATGAATAGGGGGATAAAGGATCTCCTTGCTGAAGCCCCTAAGAGGCACTGAACAACTTTGAAGGTTCCCCATTTATAAGAACTGAGGAGGAAGTAGAAGTCATGCAATTGAGAACCTAATCAACCCATTCCTCTCCAAAGTCGAAGGCTAAGAGGACCTTCTATGAGATTTCCCTGCTCGCCCAATCATAAGATTTAACCATATCAAGGTTAATAAACACAGCCCTTTCCTTGGAAGTTTCCCTAGAATGAATAGCCTGCATTGCTATCATTGTACCGTCCAAAATTTGTCTCACTCCAATAAAACCACCTTTGCTCCTCTGAAATCAAAGCACTAAGAAGTGGCTTAAGCCTTATAACAACCAGTTTAGTCATAATCTTGTAGATCAGATTACACAAAGATATAGGCCTGAAATGATCCAAACTATTAGCCCCATCTTTCTTAGGAATAAGAGCCAAAAGTGTACAGTTCATAGACTTAAGCATTTGTTTGTTCCTATGAGACTCCTAAACCACTAGCCAAAGGTCAAATTTAATGATGCAGAGGAAGGTGGAGGGTGTCGAACAAAACATATTAAAATGCACCTTTGGAACTGAAAATCATCATTCATGGGGGTTCTTTCTCCCAACTCGCCTCACAAGGTACTAAGACAAACACCTAAAACAAGTTTGGAACTTCATTCAACATCCACTTTACCATGGAAATGCAACTCTTCAACCTCTCAAGGCAACAAACCTCACATTCTTGTTCATATGTGTCCTGCACTAAGGGTTTATCAATTTCATTACTTCCATGCCCCAACCTTACCAATGCCTTGTTCAATTCTCTTTGTATCTGCACAACCTCACAAAACCTTTCTACATGCTTCCAAACTTTTGTTTAACCAAAAACTTTCGGTGGGTTTTTACCATTCCGATACAAGGAAAATCAGACCTAGGGCCTAAACACATGCAAATCTCAACATCCCAACTTGCCAATTTGAACTGTGAAAGCATATATAATAATGAATTAATCCACAAGTTTTTAGCCCTACACACTGGAGGTATTGTGAGTTGTGGAATTTATTATGTTTGCTGTTCACCCTTAACCAGAAATTTGGCTGGTTTTACTAAAACCATTATAAAATGGTCAAAACTTGATGAAAATTCATGACCAATTGCAATGGAAATCTAATTCAATTCTCAATCCAACCATACCAAACTTAGTTCATTTTGAGGCCTCATCACTCTGTACAAAACACTGTGACATGGCTGTTACCAGAAAATTTGGAAATTGTAGTCACTAAAATTGGCATATCTTGCATGAAACTTGATGAAAATTCCTCAAATCAAAGACAACATGATCTTAACACATTACTTTATCAATTCCAAGCATTAAGCTGTATCAGGCTGTACAATCATGAGAAACAGCATGGAAAGTTCTGAAATACAGAAAATCTGAATTCTTACATTACAATCTTCTCCACCACATACTGCTCTAACCCTCTGTTGACCATAGAAGGCCTATATAGAGTCTAGACTATTTACATTGTTTCCCAACTATTTTCCCACCTACGAACTGCTTAAATACTTATTTACTACTCATGACTCTTCAACTTCCAAAATTGACGATTTTTACATTTTTTCATATCATCACGAAATTTTGCAAAAATATGGCTAATGACCTATGATGACCTAAACATGCTTGAATGGGGACAAATGAACCTTGTTATATGAGAAGATGCCATGGAAGACAAATTTGTGCAACGTTTGCCCTCCTATGACCACATTGGCAATTTGTTGACAACTTTGCTTTATGGACTTAAAACAACTTCTTATTACATACACTAATCTTAAAACCTTTGAAAATGGTCCAAGGACCTTATTTGGCATGAAAGAAAACAAGATGTGAAAATTTTCCTTTCAGAGGTTTCTAAGCCATTAAGAGCCCTTGCACCATATAACAATCTCCCAAAATTCCTGAAAAAATTCAATCATAAACCCATCTAGGCTAGGAACCTTACCTTTTTTTCATATGAAACACAACTTCTTCCAATTTTGATAGCGTAATGGGTCGCACAAGGGCATCATTTATCTCTTCAGGGACTAGAGGGGAGATACAATTTAAAATGGTCTCCCTAGCAGTGGGATCTTTCTTGGTGAACAAACATAGAAAAATGACTGACAACTTTCCTGAAATCTCTTTTGTTGATGAAAGATGAACCCCTTTTGATGAATGAGAAGTAATAGAGTTGCCATACCTTTGGGCCTTGATAGAATAATGAAAACAAGCTGTGTTTCTATCTCCTTCTTGAAGCCAATTAACTCGAGACTTCTTCTAGAAGATCTCCTCTGCAACTCCCACTTTTCTAACTCCTTAAGGGCCAAGGACTCTGCCCTACCAAGATCAAGAGTCATCCCTTGATCACGGATCTGATGAGTAACATTTTCCGACTTATATTGAGAAGCCAATCTCTAAGAGTGCAAATTACCAAAACGAAACACGTTGGAGCCATTTCCACCTCTTGAGAGTACATTTCACTTGTTGGAGCCATTTCGCAATTGAGAACATGACCCTACCATGAGAGAGCTTCCTTTCATACCGCCAGACATTCATAAGATCTTGAAGAGACTTGTCCTACAATCACACCAATTGAAATTTGAAAGAAGGGTTTTGGGACATTTTGTATAAGATAGCAAAAAAATTGAGAGGCCAATGAGATGGTAGACCACGTGTCATTCACCCAATAATAGGAAACCATAAATCTTTCAAGTTTCTCTGAAATAGCCTCAACACCGCTTCTATTATTCCATGTGAAGGCACCATTCGATGATTTCACATCAATCAGGTTCAAGAGGTCAATATTATGTATGAAAAGATTCGAGGAATGGTCAAGTCTGGTTAACCCACTTTGTTTTTTCTCCAAGCTAGTAACAACATTCAAATCGCTAACTACAATCCAAGGGAGGAAAGGAGCTAGGGAGGAAACAAACTTTATGTGAGCCCAAAGATGTGACTTACCAGAGAGATTAGGGGGAGCATAAATATTAACATGATGGCAACCTTCTTTGGGTTCTAGCAACAACTAACCCCTCTTGAACACCACACCAAGTGAAAGCTCCCATGCTGAAACAAAATTAGAAAAACCCACACCCAAGGCAAAATGATGTCTCTCCACAACCCAAAGCATAAGGCAGAGAAGGAGTGCAATTACAAGGATAAATAGTGCTGCCCCTCAACTCCTTGCATACGGGCACACCCCAAGGCATCCACAAAACCCTTTCCCAACTGCTACAACATAGATGAAAGCTGCCAAACCCTAGTCAAGGCACGAAATGTTAGTTTTAGGTAGCTTGGACAGCTGTTCGTCCACGTGTGATTAATTGGCAAATAATTGTTAGAGTTATGAAAAATATTTGTAAATTAATTGATTCCTTCTAGAAGCCACTAGTAACCTATTGGTTAGGTTGTTTAAATCGAGAAGCAACTAGAAACTTCTTGGTTAGGAAGCAACTAGAAGCTTCCTGGTTGAGTTGTCTTGATCAAGAAGCAACTAGAAACCCCTTGGTTAAGTAGTATAAAAAGGGGTCAAGGGAGGCATTTGGATAACATAACAGAATAGAGGAACACAAGAAGTTGTAGAAGCATTTGTAGTGTTAGCAAATGAGTTTAGCAAATTTAATAGGGTCGTTTTTGCTTGGCCATGGATTTTCCAACATTAAAAATGGATTTATCTTGCTAAATTTTTTTTTTCAATCTCTTTCCAAGGGCATGTTTTTGGAAAAATCTTCAAATAAACCCATTTTGAGAGATTTAAATCACTTTTTTGCAAGGAAAAGAGGAGTTTTGTCATCTTCAATCATTTGCAGTACATCTTGGCTCACATTTTTTGCACTTAGAAGCCAAAAACGAATTCATTTCATGCTTTTTATGAATCATGTTTTTGCTAAAAACGCCCAGAAAATTGGGGTTTTTATCCACTTCTTTGCATTTTGGAGTCATGTTTTTGCATTTTGATCCATGTATATGCATTTGGGGAAGTTGTTTCTGCATTCACAAATAAAAAATGACTCAAAATCATGCATTTTTTTTGCCACGTTTTTGCAAAAATGACCCAGATTTTTGCATCAAAAAGTCATGTTTTTGTTTGAAAAACTCAAAAAATGCATTTCCAGCCCATACCTTTGATCAAGAAGGATTTTTTTTTAGTTTTAAATGCATAATATTGTCTTTGGAGACCATGTATTTGGCACTTTCATTTCAAATTCGACCCTTTATTGTTCATTAATTTCTGTTAAATGCAAGTACAAAAAAAGTCAAAAAATTGTTTGAAAATCCAGATTTGAGGAAGAATTGGTCTTCAAATTCTATGGTTGTTGCTATTTTGGCTCTTTAACCTTCAAGTAAGTGGACATTTTCAAACTTGCTCATCAATTCATGCTTATCTTGTTATTCTCATGCATATTATGGCTTGTTATTGCACACTTGTCCATATATATGCCATGAAAAGTGCATTTTGCCGTTAAAAATTATGAAAACTCTCATTTTCACACTTTTGGAATTTTCCCAAATTTCAAATTCGAATTGCATGTTGAAGTGGCTTGCTTGTTAACATGTTTGAGTCTTTTGCCAAAGGCATGTGTTTGTTTTGTGCTTTGTGCTTGCTTGTCAGTTTCTCCACTTTGGAGAAGTTACAAGTTCTTTCTCAAGAACTTGTTTTAGCTTCACTTCACGCACATGCATGTAATCCCATTTTTCGTCTCCATTTTCACTCATCTCACTTTCTGCATCCATTCGCACAACATGATTACACGAAATGCGTTATGTGTAATTGCATCTCAAAGGTCCGATTTTGATTAAAAGTCACTTTTTGAAAAGTCAAAAAGATGTTATGTGCATGTTTTCCCATGTACTTTGACCTTACTTTTTTGCCTCTCCATATGCATTTGCGTCTCCATGAGCAAATACATGTTTCTGAATCTTTCCATGCTTTGCACCTCATCCCATCACATTCACTTACATGTAAAGCGCATCCTCCATCCGCATTCGCATGTCATATCACTTCTCATTCCTCATTACATGTAATCTATTTCCGTACAATGATATCTTGAAAGCCCAAGTCACTTTTAAAAAAAAATCAACAATCTCCATTTGCACGCATTCCCATGTGCCTAGCATTTTACTTTAAAAAAAAGAAGAGGTAAAGATGCTGATGGAAAGTTGTTCTGAGTTTATATCTGGACATCGTCAAGAAGGTTTTCAAAGTGTCAAAGAATCTAGAATGTGCCAATCTACAAAGGAGAGTTCACAACAACTTGAGCGAGAAAAGCTAGATCACATCAAGTTTCTACATAATGGACAATTCATCAAAGTCATAGGTTATCAAAAGATGAAAGACCATGGTTATAAAGGTGAATCTAGTGGTACAAAATGCAGGAACTCCCAATCTTGTGATCATTTGGGATTGCATTGTCAAGTACAAGGCCATTCAGGATTGTTTCCTTCTCTTCCATCTTCTTCTTCTTTCATGTTTGTAGTTGGAGAGGATGTATCATATGAAGATGTGTAATTACATGTAATGTGAGTTACATGAAAAGATGTAATGCGAGTTTTATGTGTAGTTGCATGTAACCCTATATTTTCTCCTATAGTTAGACTAGGTCAAAGTTGGTTGAGTTGCTCTCACTTTTTCCTCCACCTTTTTCTCAACTCTTATGCTTATATAAAGGAGTGCCCCCTCATTGTAAAATCATCTTTTGTTGTATGCAAGAAAGCTCTGCCACATTTGTGCAAGCATAACTTTGATTGTGTAGTACAAATTTGAGAGAAAAGTGAATAAAAGAAGCAATTGGATTCAAAGCTTTGACTGGAAGCAATTGTGATAGAGCAAATTAGAAGCTTTGACTGTAATTTGTGCCTATTGTCTTGATTCATGTTATTATTGTGTTTAATAAAAGAGCACAGTGATTTAAGAAGCAATCGGAGCCGAAGCTTTGACTGGGAGCGGTCATGGAAATATATAGCTAGAAGCTTTGTTTGTAGCTTATACTTATTTCTTAATTCACAAAATAGTTAAGTATTCTTACTTTCAGGAGTCCTTGTGCCCTAATTGCAAAGCTTTTCATATAGAAATACAACTGGACTTAGAGCCAAACTGGTACATTTTTAGCTAGCCTTTGAGTTAGTGAAGGTTTATCGGTATCACTATTTCAAGCTCTTGGTAGAAGTGTAGTTAGAGATTCACCTTGCCCATTACTCGCTCCACGAGTAAGTGGATTCTTTCTTGAAAGATAAGAAGAAAGGATATTGGTAACACTCATTTTATAAAATCTCTCGACTTCTTGCTTACCTTGAGTTGATCCAAGGAACGGTGAGAAGGGGGAGCCTTCCCTTTAAGGTAGGAGAGACTTTGTCTCACACGCTATGGCTGGTCATTCTATTTTGCGACTGGATTTCTACCTAAAACTGTCGGTTGCAAAATATCCACCCAACAAGAGGCAAGGAATTTTGTATCTCTTGATTTGTTGAAGTTAATATATTTTCTATCTGCAGAACTGGTTTTCCCTTAGGGGTTTTTCTAGGGACGATTTGTCTGAAAACATTGTGTTTTTTGTGTTCTGAATTTCTTACTGTATTTATTGGTGAAGTTGTAGTTGTGTTATTTTTCGATATTAACTGAGAATTTATTTTCGGCAGTTTAATAATTGTTTATGATAGGAGATTAATAATCAGTGATTGCAATAGTGTTAATTTTCATATGGTATCAAAGTGGAGTTGAGGGTAGAAGAGTTTTTCCTTAGGAAAGAAATTAAGGGTTTATATAACCTAGTGTGATCTCTTCAGAATTATTGCTTTAATCCCTTGAGATGGCTTCAGCTGGTTTGAGAGATCAGGACAGACTGGATGGTGCTTCAAATTTTGGCGTCTGGAAGGCCAGAATTTCTTTATTGTTGGAAGAGAATGGCATCAAGGATTATGCTACCAATGTTGTACTTGTACCAATGGATGCGACACAACTTGCAACATATGAGAAGGAAGATGCCAAGGTGAGGAGGATTATCCTTGATGGTGTCAAGGATCATATTATTCCACATATCTTAGAGCTAGATATGACAAATAAGATGTGGGACACCATTCTGAATCAGTACCAGAATGCTACCACCAATAGGAAGATGATTCTTAGAGAGAAGTTGAAGAATACCCGGATTAACCAAAGAGAAGACGTTACAAGTTACCTCACCAGGCTTAGACTTGTCAAGGACGAGTTAGCAGCTATTGGAGATAGTCCCAGTAATGACAAGCTTGTGAGAATAGCCCTAAATGGGTTTTCTAAAAGTGGAGTGTCTTTGTTCAAGTTATCAGTGGACGAGATACCTTACCGGGTTGGGATCAACTATGAACTGATTTCACTTAGGAGGAGTTTAGACTAAGTCTTGTCAATGGGCCCAATAAGAGTTGGCAAAGTGAGGTGGAACAGGAAAATGTTGCACTAGCAGGGAAAGGGAAAGCAATGAAGGGATCTAGCTCACAAAGTGAGAAGGACCTTTCTAAGGTCAAGTGCTTTGGATGTCACGAGGATGGTCACTATGTCAGTGATTGCCCAGAAAGGAAGAAGGCAAAGAAGCAGGCGACAACGTCAGCAAGTGCAGAAGAACTCTCCAGTGGACTGGAAGATGAGTTTGCACTTATAGCTTGTATGGTGAGCTCAACCTCACAAACTATTTGATATATAGATAGTGGAGCGTCATTTCATATGACAAGAGTCAGAGTACTTCTCCAGTTATAAGGAGGAGAACACCAATATCTAGATTTCTATGGAAAACTTGTCTAGACTCAACCCGGTTAGGAAAGGGACTGTTTAGTTTCAGAGGGAGAATTTAAAGATAATTCCAATTCATGATGTGTTGCATGTTCTAGGATTAGGTATGAATTTGATTTATGTATCTGTTCTTCAAGATAGGGTGTATAATGTACTCTTTAGAGGGACACGTGCTGATTAAGCACAAGGATTGGAAATCACCCATAACTACTAGAGTTAGGAGTGGCCGCCTTTATAGGTTTCAGTTTGATACTCTTAAGGCGCTCATGAGCAGTAGTAATCCTAGAGATATTGGAGAGCTATGGCATAGGAGGATGGGCCATATTCATCATGGAACACTCAAATTGCTTCGTGAAACGGTGATAGGTGTTCCAGAGGTGAGCACAAAGCATGATGATGTAAGGGATGTGTGTTGGGGAAGTTTGCGAAAGCATCTTTTCCAAGGAGTGACACTAGATCTGAAGGTGTTCTTGATCTAGTACATTGATTTGTATGTGGACCGATGTCGACAAAGTCTATCAGAGGATATGAGTACTATGTTACTTTTATCGACGATTTCTCCAGAAAGACCTGGATATACTTCTTGAAGACCAAGGATGAGGTTTTCATTCAGTTCCAAGAGTTCAAGGCTCTAGGGAAGAACTCAAGAGGAAAGAAGATAAAGGTTCTTCAGTCAGATAATGGACGCGAGTATAAAGGAAATAATTTCCAAGAGTTTTGTACTAGGGAAGGAATCAAGAGACAATGGATTGGTCCTTACAATCCACAACAGAATGGAGTTGCTGAGAGGAAGAACCATTCTTTATTGGAGGCGGCAAGAGCTATGCTACATGACCAGGATATGCCCCACTACTTATGGGTAGAAGCGTGTAGTATAGCAGTTTACATTCATAACAGGGTTCCACACAAGGTACTAGGGAGGATGACACCACAAGAAGCTTTCACAGGAAAGAAGCCTGGTGTTAGCCATTTCGGAATATTTGGGAGTTTGGCATATTGTCATATTCCAGGTGATACACATACCAAGTTAGATCAGACTACAGAGAGGGGCTACTTTGTTGGGTATAGTGAAACCTCAAAGGCATATAGGATTTTTATCCTCGAGACCAGAAGAATTATTATCAAAGGTGATGTCAAGTTCATGGAGGACAAGGCATTTAGAAGGTCCAGAGATTTGCCAGCAGATGATCAGAGTGAGCAGCCAACAGAAGCTCCAGGGCCTAATCAAGGGCAACAGAGCACAAATACAGTTACGAGTACAAGTGTAGGCTCAGGTGGTGAAGTTTCACAGAGATGGAGCAACAGGAAATGCATCTAGAAGACTTAGAGGTTGATATCTCATCTTCTACAGTTGGCAGCAGGAACCATGAGGTTCATGGGACACTAAGGGATACTCAGGAGTTTGTGGGAGCTCCTAGGAAGAGTACTAGACAATGGAAACAACTAGCCAAGTTCAATGACTATGTGGCATTAGTTAGGCAGTTGGTAGATAGTGAAACTTCCAGCTATCAGTGGGCTGCACAACATCAAGTATGGCGGGATGCTATGGTTGAGGAGTATTCCTCAATAATGTAGAATGATGTGTGGGAGGTAGTTCCTAAACCAATAGATAGAGCAGTAGTTGGATCACGCTGGATCTATAAGATAAAGCACAGTCTAGATGGTAGCATCGAGAAATACAAGGCAAGGTTTGTGGCCAAGGGGTTCTCTTAGAAGGAGGGAATAGACTACGAGGAGACATTTGCTCTAGTGGCTAGGTATACTTCTATACGAGTTGCGATCTTGTTTGCAACACAAATGAGATGGTAGATCCATCAAATGGATGTCAAGACAACATTCCTTAACAGTGAGTTAAAGGAGGACGTATACATAGAGCAACCAGAAGGCTTTGTCGCACACAACAAAGAGACCCAACTATGCAGATTGAAGAGAGTATTGTACGGACTCAAGCAGGCTCCTAGAGTGTGGTATGAGCGCATTGATACTTACTTGCAGGAAATGGGCTTTGTGAAGAGTGAAGTGGATGCTAACCTCTACTACTTGGTGGTTGGTGGTGAGATTCTCATTCTTGTTCTTTATGTGGATGACTTGTTTCTTACAGGTTCACTAGGGCTCATAGAACATTGGAAGAGGGACCTTGTAGAAGAGTTTGGGATGATGTACTTAGGACTTATGCACTACTTTCTAGGCATGGAGTTGTGGTAGACAGATGGAGAGATTTTCCTTGGTTAAGGGAAATATTGCATTAAAATCTTGAAGATATTCGGGATGGAGGATTGCAAAGCCATGTCTACATCTATGATCACAAATTGGAGGGAAGTAGATGCATCTAAGGAGAAGGATGTAGATCCCACCTTATACAGACTATTGATTGGTTTGCTTATGTATTTGGTCAACACTAGGCTAGATACAGCATATGCAGTAAACTCTCTTAGTCAGTTCATGGTTGAACCAAAGAGAATGCATTGGATAGCGGCCAAGCATGTATTGCGTTACTTGTGTGGTATAATTGAGTATGGGATTAGATATATTCAAAGTGAAGGTATCAGGTTGATGGGCTATATTGATGTAGATTGGGCAAGAAGTACAATAGACAAAAGGAGCACTTCAGGGTGTTGTTTTAGTTTGGGATTAGGAGTTGTATCTTGGTTCAGTAGGAAGCAAAAGTCCGTGGCTCTGATTTCAGCAAAAGCATAATACATAGTAGCTAGCAGGGTGACATGTGAAGCTATATGGCTTCCGAAGTTGTTAGTGGTCTTGTTTGGTCAGAAGGTTGAGACTATTGTGATACCCTGCGATAATTAGAGTTGCATCAAGTTGTCTGAGAATCCAGTGTTTCATGATAGGTCTAAACATATAGACATCAGATATCACTTCGTCAGAGATTGTGTACAACGGGGGGTTGTTCAGCTACAGTACATACCTACAACGGAGCAGGTAGCAGACATTCTGACAAGGACATTGGGGAAGGCAAAATTCATCTTTTTTAGAGATAAGTTGGGTGTCATGCAGAACAACTTCCTCACTAAGAGGGAGTGTTAGTTTTAGGTAGCTTGGACGACTGTTCATCCACATGTGATTAATTGACAAATAATTGTTAGAGTTGCAACAAATATTTGTAAATTAATTGACTCCTTCTAGAAGCCACTAGTAATCTATTGGTTAGGTTGTTTTAATCGAGAAACAACTAGAAACTACTTGGTTAGGAAGCAACTAGAAGCTTCTTGGTTGAGTTATCTTGATCAAGAAGCAACTAGAAAACTCTTGGTTAAGTAGTATAAAAGGGGGTCAAGGGAGGCATTTGGAGAACATAACAGAACAAAGGAACACAAGAAGTTGTAGAAGCATTTGTAGTGTTAGCAAATGAGTTTGCAGTGATAGCAAACAATCTTGCAGTGTTAGCAAGGGTGTAGTGATGGCATTGGGGATAATAGCGAAGGAATATCAGTGGGAGAAATTAGGAGGTTGTTTGAATTCTGCCAGTGAGAGGTAAGGAAATTCGTATCTCTTGATTTGCTGAAGTTAGTAGTTTTCTATCTGTAGAATTGGTTTTCCCTTAGGGTTTTTCTAGGGACGATTTGTCCGAATATATTGTGTTCTTTGTGTTCTGAATTTCTTTCCATATTTTATTGGTGAAGTTGCAATTGTGATATTTTTCGATATTAGCTGGAAATTTATTTTCGGCAATTTAATAATCGTTTAAGATAGGAGATTAATAATCAGCCACTGCAATATTATTTATTATTTTAGCTTTAATTTTTGATATTTTAGTTTTAATTGAACTTACAAAGCTAAAAATGTTTATTAATTTATATTCATATATAATGAAATTTAATGTCCAATTAATTTATAATGTGTTTCAATATGGTTTTTATTTATAAATTATTTTTCAATGTTTATTAATTTATTTTCGTATAATGGAATTTAACAATGTTAATTTAAAATATTTATAAATATAAATTAATTTTAGTATTTTAGATTATAGTAAAATTAAAAATAACAAATGTAGACTAAATTGTTTTTTTGATAGGGACTAAATTATTATATTGTATAATAATATATTAATGAAATAATTTAAATATTAAAAAAATAGTAATAGAAATGTTAAAATTTAAATAAATAGTAATATAAATCTTGTATTATAAATTCTAAATTATATTTTGATAACTAATCAAATATTTCACATTTATTATTTAATAATTGGTTTTTGAAATCTTTGTTAATAGGATAATGACAACTGATGTTAGCTCATTGACCTTCAAAACCGATTCAAACTCACCTTTATGGAAATATGTACAAACGATAGAACAAGTAAAAGGGGGTGGAACATTTGTATGGATATGCAATTTTTGTAAAGTGAGGTACAAAAATTCATACAGTCATGTGGAAGCCCATTTATGTGCAATTCCCCAACAGGGTATCAAAGCATGTCCTGGAGAGGAAGGTAATGGATTACCACCTCAAAAAATTGCAAGATATATTAGAGAGCAAGAGGAAGCAGATGCAAGAGTTTCCTGTGGCACAAACCATCCTTTGGAGAAAGGGAAGAGATCAAGTAGGCAACCTTCTCCATCTCATGACTTCCTTGATGTTGTAGTAGAGAGCCACCCATTTTTGGATAGAACTGAAGAAGAACATGTCAATGTAAAGAGAAGCAAGGGGACATTAGAGAGAGCATTTAAGAATGATGCAAGAGAGATTGTAGATCAAAGTGTTGCAAGATGTTTATATGCAAATGGTTTGTCATTTAATGTTGTACGATCACCATATTGGCAATATATGTTGAGAAAAGTAAATGAAGCTCCAAAAGGGTACATGGGGCCAGGATATGAGAAGGTGCGTACCACCTTACTAGCAAAGGAGGTAAAAAGCATAGACACTACGTTGGCTCCTATTAGAAACTCATGGAAACAAACAGGGGTGTCAATTATTTCTGATGGGTGGAAGGATGCCAAAAATCAGCCATTAATCAATGTGATTGCAGTGTGCCCTAAAGGAGCAATGTTTCTTAAAGCTGTGGATTGTAAAGGGCAAGTAAAGGATGCACAATTTATCGCTAACATCCTTATACAGTGCATTTAGGATATTGGCCCTCAAAATGTTGTCCAAGTGATAACAGATAATGCAAAGAATTGTAAAGCTATAGGGATGTTGATTGAGATGCAGTTTGAGCACATATTTTGGACACCTTGTGTAGTGCACTCTCTAAATTTTATGCTACAAAAGTTGGGTAGGAAAATAAATTGGATCAAAGAAACCTATGCAGAAGCTAAAGAGATCCAAATGTTCATCACAAACCATCACATGTCATAGGCCATTTTTAGATCATTTTCGCAGTCCGAGTTACTAAAGGTAATTGAAACACTTCAACTTTTGAATTTTGTATTTCACTTTAGTAAGTATAAATTTAGTTTTTAAACTTGAATGCATCTTTGTATTTTAATTTTAATTTTTCATGTTGAATAGGTTGCTGAGACCCGATTTGCATCAAACACAATGGTCTTGAGGCGATTTGTGAAGGTGCAAGAATCACTTGCTAGCATGGTTATTAGTCAAAGCTGGTCACTATGGAGGCAATCTAGTACTGAGAGGGCAACAAACGTAAAAAAAATGATCCTAGATGACACTTGGTGGGAAAGAGGGGAATATCTTCGTAGTTTCATTGAGCCCATCATGAGTATGATTCGCTATACCAACATGGATCATCCATGTTTGGGAGAGGTATATGATGGAATTGACTCGATGCTTGAGAAAATGAGACACATCATCAATCAAAAGGAGCAAGATCTTGTAGAAACTTTCTTCAAAGAGGTGCAGACAATTTGTGTTGAGCGGTGGAATAAAATGACCACCCCACTTCATCTTCTTGCATTTGCCTTGACTCCCAAATTTTATAGTGATGAAATTTTTGCTATGCCATCAAGGGTGCCACTGTACAGAGATGTGGAAGTTAGTGAAGGATGCAGGAAAGCACTTACAAAATTCTTCCCGGATCGTGAAATGAAGAATATAGTTACGGGTAAGTTTGCTGATTTTTTTAGCTTCCAATGGTCAAAGTGCTTCCACTCTCCGTGACAAGTATACGAAGGATGCTCATGCTTGGTGGTACCTTAATGGCCATACATCACCGCACCTCCAAACGCTTGCAATCAAAATTTTATCACAAGTAAGATCTTCTATTTTATAGCACTCTATAAATTTTTATTTTTATTGTTTACTATTTGTAAAATTAACAAAAAATATTAAGTTTAATTTGATTGACAATTTTTTATGACTCTTCCTTTGTTTCATTAGGTTGCTAGTTCCTCTTCATCTGAGCGAAATTGGAGTACATACTCCTTTATTCACTCAGTGAAACACAATCAATTGGCAGCAAGTAAGGCAGAATAACTAGTTTATGTGCATTCCAACTTGCGCCTTCTAACTCATAGTCACAACGAGTACAAGGAAGGGGGCATAAAGTATTGGGATGTAGATCCAGAGAGAACTGATTTGGATTTTTCAGCTGCAACACAATCTTTTCTGGACATGCAGATAGATAACAACTGTCCTAGTGCAAGTGGTTGTGGGGTTGCATGTGATTCTAATCGGCATACATCGTCTCTTGTCAATGATGATGTTGATGAACTTATATGATGCATAGTTAGTAACTATTGTGAAGATTGATGCTGCAGTTAACTAGATGATCAACACCATGCATTCGGTCACTCGCAAAATTACCAGCAATTAGGAATAGCTTTCTTTAGTTTGTTTTATTTAATATTCGTGTTGTCTGCTCCATGCAATAAGGCAAATTGCTGTTTCAGTCATTGGTCATCTTTTACTTATTGTTAGCTAGTTAAACCTCAGTTCATTCCCTTGATTGGTGTAGGTTTTACTTAAATTTCTCCATGGATGTTAGTGCATACTGGGCAGTTCAGCGGTGAGAGCATTTGATTGCTCTTCTTCATATATTTTACATTCTTATGCAGTTCGAATGATGTAATCAGAAGTTCAAAAAATAATAAATCCTATTTTTCTACCTCATAACAGAGTATGTTCTGTTCAGAATTATGATTTCTTTTTTGTTTTGAATATTGATTTTTCATTATTGTTTTTCTTTTCTGTGCTTTGCTGCTTTTTGGTCTCCACAACTACTAGATGTGTTATTTTAATGTTGACCCAACAAACATTGAATTTCAATTCAATACATCTATCATAAAATTCAAGTTTTGACATTTTGGTAGTAAATTAGCATTATCATATTTTGAATTAGTAATATTAATGAAAATTCTGAGTTTTGTTTATCATGCATGACATGTGTTATTGAGGCTTCAAATATTGATATAGTTATGATTTTTTGTTTTTTATTTTTTTTCTTTATTAGCATACCCAAATGTACCTAACCTCCCCAAAAAAATGTGGCATACCAGTGTACTGTACCCACGTACCCATACCTGTACTGTATCCATATCGGCAACTTAGGTTTACAAGATAGGGAAGTTGGGGTGGCATGCACTTGTCCTCAACCAAGTAGAGGCCTCCACTTACATGTGTTCAAGAACATTCAACCATATTATGCAAGTGTACATGTAGAAGACATCTAAGTGCCTCTACCTATTGTATTTTCTTATTGGCTTTCAAAAGCATTTTAATTTTCTTATTGGCCCACAGGGTGGTGCTTTCATGTAATTGGATGATAGTGTGACAACCTTAATTAAGGTTCGTAATGCAGCCCTTCATTGTAATTGAGCAACGATGAAAGGCCAAGACCTTCTCATTTGTAACTAAATAGTTTAGAGGTAGAGTATGAGAAGAGACATCTTAAAATTGTTAGCATAATGCTATCAAAGTAATTGCCAATTCATTGTTGGTCTTTATAGTTGATTACTTGTGTTGCTTTGGTGTGTTGCATGGTTTCTACATTCACTCACTTAGAATATATATCATTTCATGTTGATTAGAACTAGTGTTTAGTTGAATGGAAGATATTTTGGATGTGCCTTTGATGAACTCGCTTAGATCAAACCACTAGCTGCTTGCCGATTGTAAGTTTGCTTGGCATGGTCGAATGACATATTAATGAACTTAACTTCAATTATTGCTTGCATATTGATATGCATTGGTGGATGGTGTTAATGGAATGGTAGTAGTTTGAACATCTTACATTTACCTTAGGAGATTACACTAGCTTGGTTGATGTGGATGGCTGAACTAAGTCTAGTAGAGTTACAAAGACATCTACAATTTCTTACATTTTAGGAGTAGAATGGCTTTCTTAACCCTTTCTCCTTGTAGTTTGTTTGGTTGAAAGTGATTGACGAAGTTAAAGTAGTTGATATCTATTGATTGAACAACATAAGCCCCTTTGTGATAACCAACACATCACATCATAAAATTGAGTCGAAGCCACAATAAGAAGGAACCTTAAGGTTGTCTCATTTGATCACACTATCTATTTACATTGTTTAGCATATGAGCATCTTTATTCAAGAGAGAGTTGGAGAATTAGTGTTGTGTTTGGAAATACTAAGTATTTGATTATGCATGTTGTAGTGGAACAAAACTCATATCAGCAGGTTTCTTAACAAGAAGTAATGATGGTGGGTGGGAGTCATAGGAGTGACCTTGGAAGATACAAGGATGAAAGTTTCAGACTTTCAGGTGCTGTTCATCTTCTTTACAGCCACTATGTGTCCCCATTGTTTAATCTACAGCTGGACTATGGCAAGATTCTTAATAAGGATTGGAGAATCGATCAGATTGGTACACTTGAGATTGCTCCTTGGCAAAGGAATGCTCATTTTTTTAACTGTGAACTTGCTGGTTGGTTGCAGACCAGCAACATCACTTTGTGGTTTGCACTTTATACTGGAGAGTTGGTCAATGTAGTGAGAGTTCACATTTTCAGATTTCATGGAGGTTTTTCCCAGCTGTTTCTGAGTAAATTTTGATCATAGTATTCCTTACCAGTCGTGCTAAGAGTGCGGATTGCTCTTATGCATGACGGAGAGTGCTGAACTTTGTCATATCAGGCTGTTTTTCACAGATCCAAGCTACGGGCAGCAGTAGTCCTGAATAGTTTTAGACCTACCACATCCCGGGAGTCCATTTTACTAGGGTATAACTTTTAAGTCTTGACAGTGTTACACCTTGGAGTAGGATAGGAGCAGAAAGCACATCAGTAGGATAGGGGTAGAAAACTCAAGCCTGACTGAAACAAAAGATGCAAAAAATGAGAATCACTGGAGGCATTTGATTTGCAAAACAAATTACTATGGAAAAATTTCCTGTGCAAAGCGAATATTCACAATCCCTAGACTGTAAAAGGAGTACAAATCAATTGCCATGAAACTAGTGCAGCATTCATAACATAGGAGTAGTATCTCAGGGGATTTATCACTTCCAAGATTAATTACCCTAAAACAACTACGAACACATTATCATGGTGTTTTAGAAAACATCGTATAATCTATTTAAAGGTTTGAAACTTGGATATGCTTATAGCATCTTGAATCTTATTGGCTGTATGGATTACAAGGAATTTGAATTATAGCCTTTCAAGGCAGGATTATGCATAAGTGAGCTATTGAATGTGCCTTATGCCCAGCTTGGGTTTACAAGGATGTAAAATTATGATTGGGAGCTAGAATCCGGTGATTTGAGAACTGAAGTTCGATTTGAGGCTGGAAATAACTTACTTTTAGCATAGAAGGTGTGATTTACACATGCAAATCTATAATGTACCTCTGTTGCCATCAATATCTGGGATATAAAGGGATAGGTGGACGTAACATGATGCATTAACGACTTCAGTCTAGGTATTCCAATATTTATTTGTAGTCTTCTATATTGCCAACAGCATAATTGTAATAACTCCTTTTGGTTTTAGACTTTTGGTCCAGCCTCCAGAGCATATGGATTAAGCCGATCTCCTAATTACTGTCATATTTTTGTAAATGAAGCTCCCTGGATGGCTATGAGCTCATTGATTTTGATATTATTTACTAGCATAATCTTTAGGTTGCTTGTAGTCATGTGTTTGGGTTCCACCTATGCAAGATTTTATTTAGTTCCTATTTGACTTCTGATAATTTTTTCCTGATACATTGTTGGAGATAGCATTTTCCTTCTATTATCATTAATTTGACTGGTTTTTCTTTTTGTGGCACTGAATTCTCCTCCTACTTGCTTCACAAAACTATTGAATATATAATTGTTTGGAAGAGGTATTGATCTTGATGTAATTTGTGCTACTAGATGTTAGCCATTGCCTTGAATTATTGTTGCAAGAATACAACAAATGATCTTTGTGAGAAGACACAGTGATAAGTTCTATTGGTTTATTTACAATTCCCATTGATTTTGGCTTCCTAATCATTTATTAATTATATTTCTTTATTCCGGCACACTGGTATCATTGGCTTTGTAACATTTGTATGTGTATGGTGGCTAAGTTTGCATTTAACTTTGCTTTTGATTGGAAAGTGCACATTTTGGTAGATGATTACTACATATTCATTTAAGCGGGATGTATGTGCATGGACAGCTCTGAGCATAGAGTATGAGTCACCATTGGAAATTGTTGAATATCCTGATCCAAGATTAAGAGCAAAGAACAAGTTTATCAATAAATTTGATGAGCAGCTCCAGAAATTAGTAAACGAGATGTTTGATTTGATGTACAAGTAAGCATTGAGGATTTTTCTATTGCTTTTGCCACCTTTTTTCATCATATTTCATAGTAGTTTCTCTTTAGTACTTTCATTTATAGACACGAGAAATGTAATTCTAGTCTATTTATGATTTGATTTGGGTTTATAGCCTCCCAATCATATCTTTAAGATGATTGATGTGATAGAAGCTTGAATGAGTTACAAACCATCGTCTTATGATAATTAGCACCAATTTGTATATATAGTCAAATATATGGACATACAAATATGAATCAAAGATGCAATCAAATGACGTGCTACTGTATATTGACACAGATAATACATAAAATAAGGAAATTTCCTACTTGTGTGTTGTAGGTGTACGTTCGATTCTTATATGGGTGGTACATAAATAGTTGCATAATTTCTGCATTGAAATATGAGCTTGTAAAAAGCATTCAGTTAGATTTAAAACCTTGATATTTTTCAGACTATATTTGTGACAATTTCATTTGAGATTAACTGTGGGAAACAAATTGCATTCATAGTCTCTAATGTGTTTTTGAACTTCAATCTTAGCAAGTTAGTCATGCACGTGCATAGTGATATAGAGAACATCTCTTAATGAAAAGGATTTAAGAATAATTTGACTTAGCTTGTGACAAATTATGTCAGAACTCAATTAACCAATCAAATCATATCAGAAGATACAAAATACAAGTCATGATATATGGCATACAATGCAAAAAACAAACAAATAATTCTATTACGTTTATTTGAGTTTCAGAAATGTGGGATAGCAGGGTCTCATATAGAAATCGTATTTACTCCCATGAACAACAAGTGTAGTCTGGGGAACTTTTATCAAGAAAGTGTATCCAATAACAATATGGAGTAGTAAAAGATGATATTTGATGGTAAATAGGGATAAAAGGCTACAATTTAAATGCATTATGGGGGATATTGTTAACATTTTGTTGGGGCAGATACAAAGTATTGATGGGCTTATGAAAAGAAGAGACTAATGGATGATATTAGCATGTAATTAGAAAAATAAATGTTGTGACTGTAGCATTGTAAAATCCCTTTTTCAAGATCATTTCAAATTTGGTTCCTTGCAAGCCTGGTTTTTAAGTTTGCTTAATAGTGATTTTGCTTTGCAATGATTTTCTAAAACTTGTCATTCAAACAATGAATAGTAGATTGGAATGGGAATTTATTTATGAAACTTTAGAATCAAAATTACACAGCAGAAATAATCTATAAAAAGTTTCAGATGAATAATTCTGACCTTCCACTACAAACTCTGCCAATCGTCAGAACTGCATTGATTCCTTCCTTCCAGACAGCATTAACATTAACAGCATGAGAGGTTCTTCCAGCAGAAATCAACATGCTAGGCTGATATTATGAGATAAAAACACTCTGGACAGCGTGTTATATAACCACACCCTCTATCCAAGACCAAGAAGTCAGATATGGATGTAAAGCGCTCCACCCAGGAGCTTATATGGCAGTAGTCAAAACATACGGCCACAAATGAAGTCACCCACCTAGCATATTTGTGACAGAGTAGCCAATAGACAACCATTTATTAATGCCAAAACTGCAGCAGTGATAGGCTGCGCAACAACTATCAAAAGCATTTGCCTTGAAGGGTAGACTCATGTTTTTCCCATAACTAGAACATCAGTCGATGAGGCCTTGAAGGGTAGACTCATGTTTTTCCCTATATGCCTAGAAGGTGTCCATACCCACATCCAACGGGTGTCTGGCATTATTTCATTACAACTCCAATTGCTTTTCACGAGGAAGGCCATGTCTAGTATAATATTGGTATTGACGTTTTGTAGCATCTCTCAGATACATCCTATGAGACTTATTACACACACACACACACACACACACATATATATTCAATTATTATTATATTAATCTAACCATAATGAATAGACATGTCCCGTAAAGGGACATGTCTCTCTTTAGAGTTAAGTTTGGACGAGGAGCTCAAAAGTTGATATCAGATTCAAAGGGAGTTTGAGACTTCAGTGGAAGTAACCTTGACAAGGAGGTCAAAAGTTTAGTGGTTCTTCGTGAAGAAGTTCCAACTGCAATCCCTTGTAATACATTCTTCTCTATGAGAGATAAGTTTGAGGTGAAAACCTTATTCTTTGATATGGTTCATGGTGGATGTTATGACAACACCACATGATAGTTTCCGCGGTGACTTCATGTAAACTTTTGATGTCATGTGTGTATGGGCCTGCCCCTGTGTACATCACGAGGAAGTGACGACTTCCAAATGATTATCATTTATACTTGTTAAAGTTATTGGAAGGTGACGATCTTACAATAACTTAATCTTCTATTATGATGGATATCTTATGATGTCTAGGCAGATCATGATAGATTATATCTTGTAAATTAATAATTAAGTGATAGATGTCATTAAATTGGCAATTTATGACTTGCTTGTATAGATATGTCATAGGTACTTGCTGAATATCATTTAACGTGATATTCAAGAAACCATTAGCTTATAACCATTGGAGTACTTGGTGAATATCATATGACTTGATACTCAAAAGGCCATTACTCAGGGTACTTGGTGAATTTCATGTGATATTCATGAGGCCATTACTCTTGATATCATGACATGATATCTAATAGTGAATATCTTTTGATCAAGGATATTCTTCAATATGCCATTCTTGATATTACTATGAGGTAATATCATATCTTGTATTTATCCTCCCTAGCTAAGAGAGAGTGTTGATGTTTTGTAGCTTCTTTCAGATAAATCCTATGCTACTAAAATATTGAAGATATATATATATATATATATATATGATTACATAATCAATTATTTTTATATTAATCTCACCATAATGAATAGACATGTGGTGTAGGAGCACCTTAAAGAACTTTACAATTTTTGTAGTGTTTTGACGCGTGAAGATGTAATTAGACTTTGTGGCAACATGTCTGGTAAGAATGAGCCAAAATAGGACAATTTTGTTGTGTGAGTCCTAAAGTTGGCATAATGTAACTAGGAGGTCAACTTTGGGTTATGATGGTCAAAGATGAGTCAAAGCATGGCTGAGCATACTAGAAGTCATATTTGGTATTTAGATGACCAATGTGAAGTGTTAGAGTCAATAGGACAATATTTTGATAGAGTTGTAACAAAGTTGTCAATGTTGCTCAAAAGTTGCAAAGTTGTGGCTTGACAACTTGTGCAACTTTTTGGCATCTAGCAAGATTTGCCACCCATGGCCTGAGAAACAATTGGACGATGCTCTAACTGATTCAAGAGCATATAAAAGCCTTGGGAAACTGAATTTGGCTGGTTGGCAAGCAATCAAGACAAGTTTTGTGCAAGTTTTTACTGTTTTTCCTATACTTTTCTGTACTGTACTTACTGGTTACTGATCAAACCTTCTGGAGTAGTTAGAGGAGAGAGTTAGCTTTCCATTGCAGTTGGTTTGATGTCTTCAAGTGCTCATTGGTGGATTTGCCATAGATTTTAGTGAAAGTAGGTTTGAAACCCTCACAAATCAGGGTTTTGACTATAAAATGAGCATTTGCTTGATATTCCACTGTTGAAAACTCTCATCAATTTGTGGAATGTTAGGTTAGACTATATAGATTCCATTTTTGGTAGTGTTAGAATGTTCTTGATTGATTTCTATTTTTGCTGTGAAGCCCTAGGCTGATTACTTGGTAGTGGTGAGCCAGGAAGACAAATTATATATCCAAGCAAATGGGAAAGTTGGATTGAGCAAGTTGATCAATCAATGGTTTGATGTTCTTTGATCTTTGGCAGACAGAGAACAACAATTGAATTGATGGATTGAATCAATAGCGAGTTTGAAGTTGAAGTTCTTAATCCTGCTCAAAGAGGCCTAAAAGCGTAAAAAAGAGGGTTTTGTGGAGAGGTGGGTAATTGGATAAACCTAGATGCCATTTTGTGATATTATCCAGAACATCCAAATGAATATCTGAAATGGTCAAAAGTTCATAACTTTGTTTGATTTGAAAAAGGTGGTGGGAAAACTAAGGAAGGAGGACTAATTCTAATAGGTCTATTAGGCCTAGTTAACATAGCAACTTGAATCTTGCCAAACCAATGCAGATCCATCACACTCTTGTCTCAAAGGTGTAATAGGCAATGGAAAGAGATTCCAAAGACACCATGGAGAGTGTGATCTTAATGGTAGAGACCCTTGTGAGTTAGTCTTGTTTTGGGAATGTGATTGCCTAGTCTAGGGAACTAGGGAAGCACAAGATTGATTGGGTTGGAAAATATCTTGGGAAGGTGTAACCCAATACTTAGGGACCTTGGGAAGGTCTAAGAGTTAATTGTGCTTGGAGGGAGTATAACCTTGGAAGGAGAAAGAACTTGAACTCACAAGAGCCTCTACATCAACATGTCCCATGAAGGGACATGTCTCTCCTTGCCTCATTCCCAAATATAAATGCAAGAGAGATTGCTGCATTTGAAACACACATACCACACATGCAGTGCTATTACATTTGCAGCGATCTCAAAAATAATAGTTGGCTTTTCTTTCGCATCAAGCTCTCCCAGCTATAAGCCCAATAAGTGTATGCAACATTCTTAAAGCTTGGATAAGTTAGTATGCATCAACAAGGTATATGCTCATACAATATTCACCCAAGCTGGAGTTTCTTTGTGCCTAGCTGCAAGTCCATATCATGGTGTCCCAAAAACCTTACACTTTTATTGATTGATCAAACAAACTTCTAGATCTCTCAATCTATAAATTTATCTTAAAATAAATTTTCAGGAATTTCTCAACTTCAATCTTTGTAGCCAAACTGCAAAACCTGAGTGATCTTCCTTTATTAATCAAGGTAGACAGTTTCACTATACAAACCGGTAACCCTTATTGTTTCTGTCCTAGGGATTACCTTCGAAGAAGCTCTCCAATATCCGATTAGAAAACAACCCAAGCATACCAAAATATGTAAGAATTGGTTAAAATGACCTCCTATCAACCCTTTTATATACATCCAATGTGCGTCTTTAACCAAAAGACATATACCCTCAACTAGGTGGGCTAAAGGAGCATACGATAGAATTTTAATTTAAACATATTTCTCCCAAAATGGGCGCCATAACTCAAGTTTTCCCTAGCACACATAAAATCTTATTTTAATTTATAAAATTAAATTCCGAAAGCTGGGCGCTACACCCTAGGAGGTCAAACTTCTTTATGAGCCCACTAATATCAATTTCCCTTTGAGAAGTTGACCGATTTATAAATTTTTATATTAATTAAGTTGCATCTTAACGAGGAGTTGGTCTCAAAAAAATATTAATTTGAATTTTTTATGAAACTTATTTAACCTCCACAACATCTCAACTTATTTATATCTTCTCTTTATGTGTGTTTACTTATTTTTTTGTTTATAAAATCTCTACATTTATTTATATCTAGCTAAGATAAGACTTTTTTATCTACTCAAAAGAACCTCATACTTTGCTCTATAAAGCCATTAATTTTCCCTTGACACTAGTGACAAATATCCAACAATCTCCCCCTTTGTCATTGATGGAAACCCTAGGCTGAAATGCTCCCGCTTGATTGTGATGCCCCCCGCACTCAATTTCTCTCCCTATGTCGTCAAGGACAAAGTGTATCCAAGGCTAACTGAATAAAACAACGAATAGCTCCCCTTGAGCATATGCTTCTCTTGAGGAACTTAGTGAATGGATGGGAGCGACTTCACTCCCACTTTCTTCATTAGGTATTCAAAAGTCTCTGTTCAAATAGGCTTTGTGAAAATATTTGCAATCTGCTCCTTTATAGCAACATTTGTTAACTTTACTTGCTGCTCAAGTACTTGCCCCCTCAATAAACAATACTTAATCAGAATATGCATCATTCTAGAATGCATAATTGAATTCTTTGAGATGTTGATAGCACTTGCATTATCTCAGAATATGGAGATCAAGATGATATTCAACCTTGATATCCTTAAAAGTTTATTTCATCCATAAAACCCATGTGTAATAAGTTCTTGTTGTCATATACTCTGCCTCTATTGTTGAAAATGAAACTGAGGCTTGTTTCTCAGTCAACCATGATACTAGATTGTTACCAAGAAACAATGCTCCTCCAATTTTGGTTTTTCTATCATCAAAATTGACTACCCAACCCGCATCAATATATGCCGAGAGTGAAATCTTTTCCTTTAGGGTACCATAGTACGAAGTCCAAAGTTGCCTTCGAGTATTTTAATATTCTTTAGACAACATTGACATGTCCTTCCTTTGGAGTTTTGTGAAACTATGCTACCAAACCAACTGCTTGCATAATGTCGGGCCTCACAACTGTGAGGTAAAACAAGTTTCTAACCATGGATCTATACACTATTGGTTGTGATATTAAGATTTCTATATCAAATTGGGAAAGTTGCAAACCAAGAAAGAAAGATAGCTCGTCTAGCATTGGCCTCTCAAGTTCATTTTGCATTTTGGATGCAAATCTTTGGCACATCTTATCATTGCTACATTCAAAGATAATGTCATCAACATATCCCACAATAGTCAACAACTTATTTCCTTCATCTTTGATAGATAGGTTGCTATTGTTAATGTTTAGCATCAGTAGAAGTAATGATGTTATGTAAATTTTGTTTATCAGAGATATGCACAATCTGTACTAGGTTCATTTGATTATATTCATTGATGTTACTTATATATATGTATGTATATGTTTAGATGGTTGTCTTAACATAACAATTGCTAATATTATTGGTTGGCAATATTATGTACAGATTATTAACAAACACCTTAACACAGATGTCATTGGGGGTCTTGTGTTACTACAGTTCATGTTGGTTATGCTGATCATTACAGATCATGTATTAGATTAAACTAACTATTGGTTAGTTATGCCTCCGTAGAGGCATGACCCTATGTGGCCAAAGGCCATTTAGAGTCATGATTCTACGAGGGCATGACCCTTCTTATGTATATATAAACAAGTGTAGACCGATGGAAAAGTAATCAATACAAGGCATTACGGACCCAACAATCCACACATTAATCTTGCAGGATAAATGCGTAGCATTCTCCTTTGTGATCTTATTGAAAGACAATCACCATACTCCTACATTACATGTTATCAATGATATACATTGGAGGATATTTTGCATGTCAGCAACTCAAGATCATTCATCATTTGAAGAACAATTGTGTCCTGCAGTTATTCAAGTAAGAATATCTATTGTTATTCATATCTACTATAATAGTTTTGTCTATTAGAGATCACTAAAATTAGCATGGTATCAGAGCCATTTTGATAAGAAAATCTATTACTCAGAATTAAAATCTAAAATCTCAGATTTATATAAGTTGAATTATATTCTTAAATCAAAATAGTGAATCATGTAAGACTAGAAGATAGGCTTGAAGGTGCATAAAAAATTTCATCATGGAAAATTCGAGTCATGATAATATTAAGAGAAATGGAATTAGAGGAGTATATAGAAACAAACATATCCATGCGTGAAAATGATCTAGAGAAAGTAACATGGAAAAAGACACAATAACAAAGCAATGAAAATTATAATAGATTCTGTAAAAGATCATATTTTTCCATCCATATCCAATCTCAAGATTGCATTTGAGATGTTCTCTACTATCATTAATACATTTGAAATCAACAATACTAGTAGATTATTAACCTTAAAACATGATCTACTATATATAAAGATGAAACATGGAGAATCTATTACATCCTACTTTCTAAGGATTTTTGAATTAAAAGATCAACTTGCAATAATGGAAAATTGAGTTGATGACAAAGAACTCAGCATGATAGCATTAAGAGGTCTTCCTCTATCTTAGGAAACATAAATTCAAGGATTAAGCTCTCGACCCAATCTTCCTAAATTTGACTTACTAAAAAATGAATGCACACAAGAAGAATCAAGATTGGTCTCAAGAGTACTAAGTATAAATCAAGATGGAGATATTCAAGCACTTCATGCAAATTCAAACAAGAAAAGAAAATTCAAACATAATAGAGGGGAAACTGACAAGTCATATAAGAAACGTGATTGATCTAAAGTTAGATGTTTCAAATGTGATAAAATTGGTCATGTTGGGTGGATGTTTTGCAACTGACAGTTTTGGGTAAAAATTCAGTCGCAAAATAGGATGACCAGCCATAGCGTGTGAGACAAAGTCTCTCCTACCTTAGAGGGAAGGCTCCCCCTTCTCACCGTTCCTTGGATCAACTCAAGGTAAGCAAGAAGTCGAGAGATCTCGTAAACAGGGTGTTACTAATACCCTTTCTTCTTAACTTTAAAGAAAGGATACACTTACTCGTAGAACGAATAATGGGCAAGGTAAATCTCTAACTACACTTCTATCAAGAGCTGAAAATAGTGATACCGATAAACTTTACTAACTCATAGGCTAGCCAAAATGTACTAGTTTGGCTCTAAATCCAGTCGTACTTTTATATGGTAAACACTTTACAATTAGGGCACAAAAACTCCTAAAAGTAAAAGCAATTTAACTATTTTGCGAATTAAGACGAAAATATAAGCTACAGACAAAGCTTCTAGCTATGGATTTTCATAATTGCTCTTGGTCAAAGCTTGGGCTTCAATTGTTTCTTAACTCTTTTCAATTCAATTCACTAGAACAATTACGAATAACACAAGATGATGAATCAAAGACAATTTGGATGAATCATAGACAAAGCTTACAATTCACTCAAATTACAATCTCACTTAATCAAAGTTAAGTCTCAAATGCTCCTTTGTATTCACTTTCTCTCAAAATAGTGTTTACACAAACAAAGTTATGTTGGCACAATTTCTCCAGAGTTTTCTTGCATAAAGATAATGATGATTTTACAATGAGGGGGCACTCCTTTATATAGGCAAAGAAGTTGGAAAAAAAAGGGGAGGAAAAAGTGGGAGCATCTCAACCAACTTTGACCAAGTCAGAAACTAAAGGGTTACATGCAACTATACATGCAACTCGCATTACATCTTTTGCATACATGCAATTCGCATTACATGCAATTACACTTTTTCATGTAATGCATTCTAAACAACTATGAAATAGAAACTATACAACAATCTTAGAGATTGCTTCTTAAGGCTTTGAATTTCACAATGACGTCACGCATCGTGGAAAGATCAACAATCTCCACAGTCTTTGATATGGCTTCAATTCTCACTGCATTTTCATATGCTGATTGCACAACTTGGGAATTTGTTGTTGTATTATCTAATAAGTGTTTTGTCAAGGGTTTGTACAAAACAAACTTGTTCATTGTGTGCGAACCAAAATCCTTGGAATCTACATCAGCATTGATCCTGATTGTATATTCTGAATTCACTCTCTCCGCTGCCAAAAGATTACCAAGATTATCAGTAACACGGCATCCCAATTGCTCCAAATCATAAGTAAGGCTTGTTTTAGCTACTTGACAATCTTCAAGAGCCACTTGCAATTTTGTGATCAATTTTCTTAAGGTCTCTTCCTTGTAACCAATGAGTCCTTGAAATCGGAAAAACATTTCACATGACGGAAGAACGTCACATTAGACCATAGCATCTAGATCAAATTTTATCATTTCATCCCAATCCTCAAGAATTTCCTTCAGGTTATTTGCTTCGAGTCAAAGAAAAAATTAAGCTTAGTTCCATTTTGTTCATCTCTTTGACACGCCTTAGAACTGCAAGTGTCTCTGTGATAGCTCGAACTCTTTCAGCAATGATTTCCTATATCCAAGACTTAGCAGCTTCAATCAGCCTTCTCTCTTTAGATGTTTGTGATGTAACAATAACATTCTGAGAAGATTGTTTCTGAATGACCTCATTCAAACGAGATACCTCCTGATTCAACTGATTCTTCTTTTCCCAAAGCTCATGATTGCTTTTTGATGCATATGTCAATACATCTTGAGCATCTTGTAAACAACTCAAATGAGATTGCTTTCCAACTTCAACCTTAGTAAACTTGTAGTTAGAACGGGTAAACTCTTCAACAGGTTTATCTACTAAGGGCTTAGAACCTCAATATATTTGGTTTTGTTGGAATCAACCAAAATTCTGGAAACAATCTCATCTTTCAAAGACTTAGATTTCGTCTTCTTCACAGGAAGATTATCAAGAGGAACAACCACCTTCCTTCTCTTTGTTGTTATTCTACTCAACCATGTAGGCAGGCTGAAACTTTCATTTGTAGATGTAGGCACAGTGGAGATAATTGACATTGATCCAGATTGTATATCTGTAGTGATTGAGCATGGTTCAGTCTGTACTGCTAAAGGCATAGGAACATGTTGAGAAGACTCCATCATGAAGAGTTCAAATCCTGTTAAAGATTTATCAAGTTGGGAAACTTGACCACTGGTAAGAGTTGGAAAATCTTCAAACACATTTGCTAAGTGTTCATATTGTTCATGTGCAGGAATACGAGGAGCAGCTGATGAAATAGGAATAGCCATGGTGTTAACCTTCGAGACTGGAATAAAATGAGTGAAAACAGTAGAAAATGAATCTACATCATCATCAACCTCATGCAAAAATGGCTCTTCATGTAGAGAAGACATGTAGGCTTGTGTAGGCTTTGGAGGAGATGTGATCCTGAATTCTCCTTCATCTAAATCTTCTTTTTCGGATTCTATTTCCAATTCTTCTTCTGATTTTGCCGTTGATTCTTGAATTGGTTCAAGAACTTGAGATGATTTAGTTCCTTTTCCACCCTTTAATTTGAATTTGAAGGTATTCTTGGCATTTAAAGATGAGGCACCATCTTTTCCTGTAATTTCCAATTGTGATTTCCTACCAGGAGGACCAAAACTTCCACAATCCAGGCGCATCTTAGGATTTACTCTTTTAAGGGCTTTACTTTTCAACCATTTGTTAGTGTTTACTAGGATAGATTGAAATCTATCCATGATAGATGTACCTTCCTTTTGTTTCCATTGAATAGGGAAAGGGCACTTCTTATCAAAATCAGCTTGATGGAATTCTAGATCAAGGATGTCGCCATCATTTTCAACTTGAAAATTTGGAGGGATTTCCAAAATATTAAGATCGATTATTTGTTGTAAGGTTAACCTGCAATAATCCATCTTCATAATGTCAAGTTCTGTTCTCATGTCAATCCAAATATCTTCAATGTGATGAACATGAGTGTAGGCCCTTTTTATCTGAGAATTCATCTCTCGATAATCAAAATGAAATCTAGCATTAAACTTCTTCAATGCAATCAACTACAACTCTGCTTTCATATTCTTTTCCTTAGGCATAGAAACAATTAAATAGTTGCCAATAGATAAAGGCCTAGCTGAGGTAATGCCAAATCCGGGTCTATGTGAAGCATGCTGATCACTCTGCACTTCCATGAGTTGTCTTGCTAACTCCATTAGAATGATTCAATCTGTAGCATACCTAGGTAGGGTATATGGCTCTCCCTTGAAATATCCAACTCTCAAGTATGTGAAAGTGAAAAATTGGAGAAAAATGCAGCCGTACTGGTTTACCTTTTCCCATGCTGCATCAGATGCTCTTTTGATGGACAACTGTTTGTTGAACAAACACTTGTAATGTCCAAAGAAGGCATCTTGGACTCTTTTGTAATGGAATTTACTATTAGCCAAAGTGATTTGTCATAGTATTTCCAAATAGGTACTTGAAGACGATCTCCTTTGGTTGAAAGACCCGAAAATGATTCCATGGCAGTAACAATGTAAACTAGATAAGAATTCATGTAAAAAGGTACTGATGTTCCTACATTGCATATCTGCTGGCAGAGTGCAGTACTGATAAGCTCTCTCCAAAAGATGTGTTTTTTGTTCTCTATGATTTGAAATATAAATTTATAAATGCATGACTCAAAATCGGAAGAATCTTTAAGACCATAGATTCTACTGAGAAGGATGATGAGATCCTTGTATTCCTGTTTAAAATTTGACCGATGAAGAGTCTTTGGCCACCTAGAAAAATCGCTTCTTTTGTTGTCTAACCAGTAAAGGTTGACATACTTTTGATAATTGCTCTTTTGCTCATTCCAACAAGCCAATGACGATTCTTTGGTCAAATCAACACATTTTGATTTGTGAGGAACTTTGAAGGTTTGTTCAATAACTTTAGGATCAAGGCTAATGATAACCTTTCTATCAGTGTCTTTGATAGTCCTTGTTTTAGGAGTGAACCGTCGAGCTCATCCATAAACAAAATCAGGTTCTATAGCTGCTATGGGAAATGTAGACATCAAGTGAATGTTGCTTCTTCTAATACGTTTCATTTCATGAGTAGCTGGAGCTTCAATCATTTGTAGAAATCAGCCACGTCTACATGAGCAATCTTTGTGTCCAACACGTTGTCTAAGACAGATGTAACTGAAGAAGGAGATGCATGAGCCAATTCCTTATCATATTGATATTTCATTTTGTCATTGGATTTGGATGGCGATGACATATCTTGTGCTTGTGCTGCAACACAAAAATTCCAAAACAGAAATACATCATCAGAAGGAATCTCCATGCAAGTGAATTCCGGAGCAGCAATGAAGATTCGAAAAAGGAGTGACTTTTAAAGAGAAGGCATATGTATATGCAATGGAATGGAAAGTGAAATGAAATGAACGGAATGTGGAATGAAATGATATGAAAGTGTGAAAATGGAAAATGGAAAGAAATGAAATGGAATGAAAATGTGCAAAAGTGAAATGCATGGGAATGCGTGCAAAGTGAAAGTTGCTGATTTCAAAAGTGACATAATGTTTTCAAAGCTTTATTGTATGAAACATGCGTATATGTAAATGCAACATGTAACAGAAGGTGGAAGGTGAAATGAGATGTAAGTGTGAATGAAAGGTACACTTTATGTGTATATTCAGATGGATAGCATGTAAAGAATGTAATGAGGTGGAAATATGTACTTATTCATGTAAGCACGAATGCATATGAGAAGATGGAAATGAAAAATGGAGGTAAGATAATGAGTTATATAGAAAGAAGTCAGTACACAGAAAGCGAAAATGACATCTTTTTGTCTTTTTAAAATATGACACTTGATCAAATCAGACCTTTTGGATGCAATTACACGTAAGACATTTCGTGTAATCATGTCGTGCGAATGGAAGCGAAAAGTGAGATAGATGAAAATGGAAATGGAAAATGAGATTACATACATGTGCGGATGGCGAATGAGATGAAAAATATGTAATCGCATTTGTCGGATGAGATGTGAGATGGAATGACATGGAAATGGAAAGTGAAAAATGATAATGCTTTCGCACGTAATGAAGGAAAAACAAGTTTTTGCGAAAAAACTTGCAACTTCTCCAAATGAAGAAAAACTGACAAACAAGCACACAAAACCAAAACAAAAGAAAAAATCATACCTGTGAAAACAACTCAAAACATGCCAAGGTGCAATGCACTCTAAAGTTTAAATTCAAATTTGGAACTTGGGAAAGAACCAAAAACATGAAAATGAAAAAAAACATCATATTTAAAGGAAAAATACACATTCTAAGGCAAAGATTTTTACAAATGGAAACCATTCAATGATTTCATGCATAAAATCAGCAAAGATAAGCATGAATTAAATTGCAAGAAGGAAGAAGTCCACTTACATGAAAAATAAGTGCCAAAATGAAGGAAAAATATGCTCTTTGTTTGAAATCTTTTTAAAAAATGGTGAGAACTTTTCCAATCTTGTAAATTTGAATGATGAAGGGCAGCAAACAAGGAGATTAATTTGCAAGATGCCAAAATGTGTCCTAAATCCTCTCCTTTTTCCAACGTTTTGAACATTTCAAGCTCTTGAGACGTTTTTTGCAAAAATGTGTTTCTTCAAGATCTCTAAGCAAATCGATTTGGTGTTTAAACACCAAAATAATGATCGCAATGCAATGTAATCAGCTAATAAGGCCAAAACGACTTGATTCCAAGCAAAAACGTTTTCCAAATTTGAAGATTTATTGAGTTTTTTACAAAAACGTGCCCTAGCTTGGGAGATTTAAAAATGTTTTTTGGTTCATTAAACTGATTTTTTATGGAGGCAAAATGATCACCAATCCAAAACGCCTTGAATGCAAGAGATTTCATTCAAATCCATGGAAAAAATCATGAGTTATAGCCAAAATCGGACTCTTTGGGAGCAAGAACACATTTTCTTCACAAAATAGGACATTTTCATGACCATTGCATATTTTAAAACATGTATGCATATAAAATCGGACTTTTTGGAGTCTATTGCATGTTTTAAAATATGTCTTTATGCATAATTTCACTTTTTTAAGTGCATTGCATATTTTAAAATGTGTTGATAGGCAAAATCGGACCTTTTAGGGTCACTTACATGTTTTAAAAACATGTCTCACTTTTTTGATGCATAAGCACAAAAACTCTATTTTTCGTGTCATTGCATCAAAAAGGTCCACTTTTACAAGCTTTTGATATAATGGCATGAAAAGTATCCTCAAAGTGAGTTTTTATATGCAATAACATGAAAAGTTTCCACTTTTCATAGATTTTTACATGCATTTGCACATAAAAAGTCAACTTTGAGGCATTTAAGTTATGTATTTCACTTAAATTTATAAAAATGTCATCAATATGGGTTAAAAATAACATTTATGCATCATATTATTCAATATAATATATAAACATTATGTTAAAGTGACATTTAGATAAGTATTTGATTTTAAAATAAAAAATTTAAAATGTAACTATATAGTTCTATAGTCACTTTAAGTGAAAAATTAAAAAGTAACTCAACTTAAAATTATAATGTAAAGTGCACTATAGTCACTTTAAGCTATAATTTAAAAGATAAAGTAACTTAAAAATATAACAAAAAGTGAGTAAAATGTTATATATTTAAAAAGTGAATGTCAAAATGAAAATATAACATCATTTTTTTTAAATTTGTGTTTTTGCACATAAAATGTCCACTTTTGAGGTACTAAAATGACCATATCTCTTGATTGACAACTTCGATTGACCTCTAGGTTAGACCGAATCAAAGGGGAGAACGAAAGGCATGACATGAGAAAATCCAAAGGACTAAAAACAAGCAAACACAAACTCAAGAGAAAAGAAACGATTGTGAAGACTTCAAAAATCAAACAAAGGCTCGACAGAAAGAAAAACAAAAAAGATTTGACAAAGGCCTTCAGTAAAACAATTTGATATTCGAATTGAAATGGATCAATCGATTAACATTAAGCAATTGAAAATCAAATTCAAGCTTAGAGAAACACAAAACTAGCTTGAAAAAGTTTCATGCTGTTACCAACATTTTGTGGTGACAAAATGCAGGACAATAGGTCACTCTCATAACTTCTGCCCTGAAAAGAAGAGAATTCAAGCAGCCTTGGAAGAAATCAAAGGAGAGGAAGTAGAGAAAGAAGAAAAAGAAAACTATGCTTTTTACCTAGCCCTTTCAAGTGAATTAAACTCAAACAACAACACTTGGATCATAGACAGTGGAGCATCTTGGCACATCACCGGTTTTAGAGACAAATTTGAGACCTTCTTAGAACACTCCTCAGAAGAAGTTACCATTGGAGATAACTCTACTCATCCTATCAAAGGCATTGGTTCCTGTTAAATTTACCTAAATTCAGGAATTACTCTCTAACTCAAAAATGTTTTATATGTACTTGGAATAAAAAGAAACCTAATCTCCATTTCTAGTCTTGCTAATCAAGGATTCGAAATCACCTTCCAAGAGGACAAAGTTCTATCTTGGCTAAAGAATTCTAATATCAAGAAAGCCATTTCCATCGGATTTAGAGATGGAAGCCTATATAAACTTTGTAATAATCAAAACCTAGCTCTTAGTCATGAAACATTAAATTCAACTAAAATTTGGCATAGGAGGTTAGCTAATTTTCACTATCATGCATTATCTTCTATAGGAAAAATTGTAAAAGGTTTACGTAGTCTCAAAACTGATCACCTAAGTATTTGCCAAGGATGTGTTTTAGGCACTAAGCAATCATTTCCTAAAAGTGATCACAAATCAAAATCCATTCTTGAACTGATTTATAGTGACCTTTGCGGTCCTATGTCTGTACCTTATCTTAACGGGTGTCTCTTTTATGTAATTTTGATTGGTGATTACTCTAGGAGAACTTGGATCTACTTTTTGAAACAGAGAATCAGTTGAAGTACTATCAAAATTCAAAGAATTCAAAGCCCTAGTTGAAAATCAGTTAGGACAGAAAAAAAAAATTCTAAGGTCAGACAATGGAGGTGAATACATCTCTGAAATTTTTAAAAACTTTTGCATTGCTGTTGGGATTAAGAGGGAGTTTTCTGTACCATATAATCCTCGACAGAATGGAGTTGTTGAACATAAAAATAGATCAATTGTTGAATCAGTCAAAGCAATGATGCATGATCAAAACCTTCATACTTCCTTCTGGGTTGAAGCATCTAACATTGTAGTCTACATTCAAAACAGATGTCCACACTCAGTATTAGAGAACATCACTCTTGAAGAAGTATTTACTGACATTAAACTAGATCTAAGTCATCTAAGAATATTTGGATGTCTTGTTTATATCCACATTCCTAAAGAGAAAAGAACAAAACTAGAACCATCTGGAAAGAAGGAGATACTTATTGGATACAGTGAAACAACCAAAGACTACATGGTTTTTATTCCAGGCCAACAAACAATTAAGATTAGTAGAGATGTGAAATTTAAAGAAGATATTGCCTTTAATATTTCTAGAAACAGTGATGAATCTATTACTAAATCTATTCTTGAAGAAGATGAAAATCACCAAGTAGAAATTGAGAGGGAGAATGATATTGAACCATCCTCTACCACAACATCTAATCATGAAGATTTTGAAAATGTCAACAATAAAAAGAGGCCACTTTGGGCTAGGAAAATGATAGAAGAAAATCAGGTTGAACCTAATGAAGTAATTCGAGAAATTAAAAGAACAAGAAGTCAATCATGTTATGTTGCAATATTAATTGAACTTATAAAAACAAAACCTTCAAATGTTAAAGAAGCACTATCGAGAAGTCATTCAACTGGAGTACATCAGTACTAATGAGCAAACAACAAATATCTTTACTAAGCCTCTTGCTAAAGTAAAGTTAAATTACTTCAGAGAAAAACTTGGTATGATTAAATTGTAATATTGAATATCGAATTTAAGTTTTCAACTCATGTGAGTTTATGCTTATATTGTTATTTAGTCGCATCAGATATGTAATGAAAGGTGATGATCTTTCATGGACATATATTCAGAAGGTAATCATTTGTAAGGTGACGATCTTGCAAATGATAGGCTTGTTATCATGGACATCTCTAGATATTGTTTCGGAAAATTAGAAATCATAGATAACAAATCCATTATGATTACTCTAGATATTGTTTCAGACAATTAGAGATCATAATATATGTTGTGATAGGGTTCATAGCATGGTGATTTTAATTATTTGACTAGTCATTGTTTTAGAGTGTTAAGATCAGATAAAGTGTTCAGATATTCTATTCTGAAATCTAAAGGTGTATTACTTCTCCCTTGCTAAGAGGGAGTGTTAATGTTTAGCATCAGCAGAAGTAATGATGTTATGTGAATTCTGTTTATCAGACATATGCAAAATCTGTACTAGGTTCATTTGATTATATTCATTGATGTTACTTTTATATATATATATATATATATATATATATAATAGATGGTTGTCTTAACATAACGATTGATAATATTATCAACTGGTAGTATTATGTATAGATTATCAATGGACACCTTAACACACATCATTGGGGGTCTTGTGTTACTACTGATCATGTTGGTTATGCCGATCATTACATATCATGTATTAGATTAAACTAACGATTGGTTAGTTATGCCTCCATATAGGCATGACCCTACGCGGCCAAAGGCCACGTAGAGTCATGACTGTACAGGGGCATGATCCTTCTCATGTATATATAAACAAGTGCAGACCGATGGAAAAGTAATCAATACAAGGCATTACAGACCCGATGATCTACACATTAATCTTGCAGGATAAATCCGCAGCATTCTCCTTTGCGATCTTATTGAAAGACAATCACCATACTCCTACATTACATGTTATCAGCGATATAAATTGGAGGATATTTTGTATCTCAACAACTCAAGATCATTCATCATTTGAAGAATAATTTTGTCCTGCAGTTATTCAAGTAAGAATATCTATTGTAATTCATATCTACAGTAGTAGTTTTGTCTATCAGAGATCACTAAAACTAATAGCTATTCGCTACCGTTCTGAAACCTTGATTTTGAAGATATTTGGCTAGTCTTAAATACCAAGCACTTGGGGCTGCTTTATAAAGTCTATAAAGGGCTTTCTTTAGTCTACACACATAATGTTTGCTCTATGATAGAATGAATCATTTAGGTTGTTTAGTATACACTTTCTCTTCAAGATTTCCATTTAAAAAGGCTGATTCAATGTCCATCTGGTAAACTTTGAAGTTCTTGAAACTTAGTCATTGGATGCCTAATATAGGCAAAATTCAACATCATTTAAGTTTTTGTCCAATTGTAGTTAAGAGGATAAATTTATGTGGTAGGGAGTGAGAGATTGAGATGCGTAGGGAAGGTGTCAAGATTTCTGATTCATTTTGATGATTTCCTTCTTGAGGTAGATTTTTATGTGGTTGATTTGGATTGGTTAGATGCTATGTTGGATAGACAGTGGTTGCAGACTATTGGCAGGTACACAGTTGATCATGATAAGATGCAACTGGAATTCTTACAGGATGACAGATAGGTGATCCTCAAGGCTATGTCGGAGGGTGAACCCAGATTGATTTCAGCCCACAGAATGGAGGCAATCACGAGGCATGATGACATGGAGTGGGCAGCACATTGTTTTATTTCTTCTAAGGCTACCTTAGGCTCGGGACAACAGTTTCAGTTTGACATTCAATCGGTGCTTTGAGGACATACCCCTAGGCATTCCCCCATATAGAGGGTTTGAGCATATCATTGAGTTGGAGGAGGGTACCAAACCTGTTATCACAACACCTTATCATCATCCCAGGCATTATAAGGAGATAGAAAAGACAATTAAGGAACTTCTAGACATGGGACACATCAAACCTAGCTCCAGTCCCTTTGCTTCTTCAGTTGTTTTGGTGAAGAAGAAGGATGGGACTCTACACATGTGTATTAATTACCGTGCTCTCAATAAGAGGACCATCAAAAACAGGTACCCAATCTCTCGCATTGATGAGCTACTGGATGAGTTACATGGGCAGTTTACTTCTCAAAGATAGATCTCAGATCGGGGTACCATTAGATATGAGTTCATGAGGAACTTGTGCATAAGACAACCTTCCAATGTCACTATGGTCACTATGAGTTCTTGGTTATGCCATTTGGACTCACTAATGCACCAGCTACATTTTAGTCATGTATGAACCACATCTTTTGCAAGCAGCTGCGGAAGAGCGTATTAGTATTTTTTGATGACATTGATTTTCAGTAGAACTTGGGAGGAGCACTTATAGCCTCTAGATGAGGTACTCAGTATCATGGAGGAGCACTTGTTGTTTGCTAAGGAGTCCAAGTGTGAGTTCGGGTTGACCAAGATTCTTTACCTTGGTCATGTGATTGGTGCAGATGGGGTAAAGGTACATTAAAAAAAGATTCAGGCAATCCTAGATTGGCCACCACCAAGGAATGTATCAAACTTGAGAGGTTTCATGGGTTTTTGCTCTTACTACAGGAGGTTTGCTAGAGGTTTCTCTTAGATAGTAGCTCCCCTCACTGACCTCACACAGAAAGGGGGTTTCATATGGACAGTTGAGGCAGAGGCGACCTTTGATAGGCTCAAACAGGTGATGAGCACATGTCCAATCTTGGCAATGCCCAATTTCTCTTGACCGTATGTTTTGGAGTGTGATGCTTCAGGGAGTGGTATTGGCAGGGTCTTTATGCAAGATAGGCGTCCGATTGCTTATGCGAGTAGGAAGCTCAAGGATGGCGAGAGATTGTACTTCACTTATGATAAAAAGATGTTGGCTATTATCCTTGCTTTAGCCTAGTTTAGACAATACCTAGTACGGGGCAAATTCATAGTTAGAATGGATCACAATAGTTTGTGCTACTTCTTAGAGCAGAAGGATCTTAATGAAAGGTAGCAAAAGTGGGTCAGCAAAATTTAAGCATATGATTTTGACATTGAATACGTACAAGGAAAGAACAATGTAGTTTGTTGATGCACTTTCCAGGAGACCCTTAGTAGCGAAATGTTGTGCTATTTCTGAGATCTCAGCAGATTGAAAGTTTTAGTTGCTAGTTGAGTATTCTAAGAATACACAAGCATGTCAGATTATGGATAAACAGCTTCAAGGCAGCAGGTATAAGGTAATAGATGATGTGATTTTCTACAAGGGTCGGATTTACCTCGTACCAGGGTCTAAACTCAAAGTTAAAATTATGTAAACTATACATGATGCACCATCAGCCAGACAACCAAGGTTCTTCAAAACTTACAAACAGGCTAGGGAAAGATTTTCATGGAAGGGCCTCCAGGATGATGTCCTCCAGCATATCACGAAGTGTTAGACTTGTCAGCAAAACAAGTCAGAGCATGAGTTTCCAGCCGGGTTATTACAACCTCTCCCCATTCCGGTGCAAAAATGGGATAGTATTTCCATGGATTTTATTATAGGGTTGCCTAGGGAGCAGGGAAGAGATTCTAATTTTGTGGTGGTGGATAGGTTAATGAAGTTCGCTCACTTTTTCGCCATCGCAGTAGATTGGTTAGCCTCTCAGGTAGCTGAGTTATTCTTTCAGGAGGTTTTTCGCTTACATGGTCTTCCTCCCACCATTGTGAGCGACAGGGATAGAAAGTTCCTTAGCACCTTTTGGCAGGAATTGTTTAAATTGACTGGTATAGAGTTGACTCCCAACATGAGTTATCACCGCCAGAGGGATGGACAGACTGAGATAGTTAACAAATGGGTGGAAGGTTATCTCCGGAGCTATGTAGCAAGACAACAAAGAGCCTAGGTTAAGTGGTTGTATCTTGGAGAGTATTGTTACAACTCCTACCACATGTCCATTCAAATGTCTCCATTTCTTGCTCTCTATGGCAGCGAGCCCCTGTCATTCGTAGAACTAGCTTTGGAGGACAACATGGCTCCACTAGCAGGGGATTGGATACAGAATCAGCAGGATATTCTTAGATCTCTTTGGGAGAACATTCTACGGGCCCAGAATCAGCAGAAGATGTACGCTGATCACCGGTGGACTAAGCGGAGTTTTGAGTTGGGTGATGTGGTTTATCTTCGTCTCCAACCATACAGACAAAGTTCCTTGAAGAAGAGTGAGTCGCAAAAGCTTCAACCCAGATTTTTTGGCCCATATCACATTACTAGGAAGGTTGGTGAGGTCGCCTATGAGCTGAATTTACTTGATGATAGTAGAATTCATAATGTGTTCTATGTTTCATGTCTCAAGAAAGCCATTGTCCAGCATATCGTACCTTCCATAGCGTTGCGCCCACTCGATGAGGAAGGGAAGCTTGTTTTAGTTCTAGCAGAGGTGATAGAGATTAGAGAGAGGAAACTGCAGAATAGGTCCATCAAGGAATATCTGATTCGTTGGAAGGATTTACCTTATGAGGATGCCACTTGGGAAAGTGAGTCAATCCTATAGGATCCGGCATTGAGATTGCTTGAGGGCAAGCAATCTTGAGAAGGGAGGACTGTAATGTCCCCTTCTCCGTGGGTGCCTAGTTGGTCTATCTTCCCATCTGGATGGCTAACGACATGTGTTTTAGGATGCCAGCTAGTCATAGGAGTTTGGTTTCAGTGAGGAGATTTTTAAATGGGAAATACTAAGTTTAAAGTCACTTTATTTTATTAAGTATAAAGTACTTTATTATTTAAAGTCACTTCAGGGCAAAATGACTTAAGTGACTAAAAGATGAAATAAGTCTTTTATCCCACATTGCTAAGAGATTTGTTCTCCCCACACTCCGAGGTGATAAAAGAAAGCTTTTACATTGGGATTGATACAACGAATATTTGATATTTTCTACAAAATCCGAAAGGTTGCTTATATGTGACTGGAATTTTCTTAAGGACGAAACCCCTTAAGGAAAGTGATGAGGCTAGATGCAAACCTAGTACTCATGTTGCTTTTTCAAAGATAAGAGCTGAATTGATGCACCTATTTTCAGACTGTTGGAACTCCACGAGAAGTAACAAATTCTGGTATTATAAGGTATGAGGCACATTCAGGAGATTTGACAGAACTGGGTGTTAATGGAAGACAATGTTGGCTGGTATTCTCATTTTGGCATAGTTGGCGGAGTAGCTCCATTCCAGTCGGGTAGGACAGAGATATTAGCAAGAGTACGTTGCAGGGGTAACGTGATTGCCAGTCATCTAAAGTGGAGTAGTGACTCACGAGATTGCTCCAGTGTTGAGGTAGCTGACTTCTCCATTCACAGGTCAAAGCAGTTGCAGGACTGCAGTCACATGAAATCTGGGAGATACGAAGAAGAATCACGTACAGCCGGCCTATTGCAGGGAACACCACGGTAGACGGCAACTTGGTTGAATGTTTGAAGGAGCAGACTGGACGTGTTCTCATTGCCTAACCTGATCTCCATATCAGTTCACATCAGTCATCACGGGTCTGTTATTATTTCATTCCTTCCGCATTTTGGTTTACACATTTGTTAATCTATATAAGGAACTGGAATTCTGTTACCAGTATAGAACCATTGGCCTAATGTCATGAATGAAAAATGTAGCACCATTTTATGTGTTCAAGTCTGATTCTGTGTTTACTGGAATTTTCGGTAACATTGGTTGATATGTCCATTTCATAGCATTAACTTCGATGGAATAATATAGTAATGATACATTATTAACATTTGTTTAAAGGATTGGTTTGCATGACAACCATTTGATAAAATTTCTGCCAGTCATAGTGTACATTATCTAATCAGTTCAAGTAGAGATCATTACATTTCTCTGTCAGTTTTTGTCAAATTTAGACATGGTTTGTATTGTATAGACTAGCAGTTAAGCAACAAGGAAGAGTTTGAATTTCTAAATATGAAAATCAAGTTACATACCAGTCTTGCCTCTATTTGTTTGCCCAAAAGGAAATTCCTTAAAAATTCCCAGGCCCCAAATTTTGTGCTCTTTTCCCTATAACAGATGGAGTTTGTGATCTATTTTGTTGTCCGCATATAGTACACCTCTGAACATAATGACAGTTGAAAATCACATATAGTACACCGCTCAACACAACAACAGTCGAAAATCAGATTTTACTCTCACTGTTCCTTCTATGCTAGTAAAACATGGACTGAATTCAGGAAAATATCCCCCTCTTCGCACAGACTCCTCCCTGTTGCACAGATTATTTTTATTTGCTATAAATTCTGTCCAATATGTATATAACGTGTGCATAATGAATCTGACTATGAATTTTGTATTAATCTAATTATAAGTAATTTGCACATAATCCTCTGGTACAGTTTGGCAGACTGTAGTTGTAACAAAAGCATGATTAATGGAACAATGAACAGATGCGCCCCACTTGGTTCTATCTGGTTACCCTCAATAAAAGCCGCATCTATTTCTATTTTAATGATGCCCACTCTGGATTTATCCACAAAACCTGCTAGTAAAGTATTGCATCACAATGCTGGAAGCAAGACTAATACCCTAAAATTTAGTAAGCCTTTACAAGACAGTAGTAAAGCTTGGAAAAGCTGATTCACCAATACCATGCAATCAGAGTTAGTGATTTAAAAAAATCCTCCTGAGATGGTGAATAATAGATATGTACATCAATTCATTAAGCATTGATGCCTCTATTCTTTGTGCTACCATCTCCTTTACTGTTACTAGTCAACACTGTAAGACTTTCTTTTGATATTCAAGTCTACAAGGCTGTGTCCATGCAAAGGACATATATGTGGTAGTTAAAAAATTTCCGTTTCTGTACTTCATGCAGGTTTACTTTTGTTTTCTAATCGCCTTCTCTTACAACAGGAGATATCTCTTAAAAAACACTCCCACTCTCTCCCAATTCGTGTACATGCATTAAACAAGTCGACCAAAATTGTTTTATAACTCATACTCAACATTTAAAACTTAACTGTAATTCCCACTAATTTTCAAACAAAAGTAGCAGTTAAATGGAAATTTAAATCAATAAGTAGGTTTAGAAAAAAAATCAAATAAAATCAATATCACAAGAAGTTGGGTTGTGACAAATGCTTGCAGTTTTAATGCTTCTAATCCGTCATAACCTGAAAGTACATTACAGAGACAAAAATGAAGATGCTCTGATGAAGCAAAGCCAATTTCAATCATAAATGTAACATATTCATTTGCTGGTAATGAAAATAGTGGACTGCAGCAACAATAATAACATCCACAAACCCTAGTTACTTAGCAAAATGTCTCGCAGCTTGAATGGAACAAAGAAGATAGAGAAACAATGTAGCGAACACTTTCAAACCCTCAATGAAAACTTTTCCAACAGCCAATGCCCAGCTCAAAGGGTCTTGCATGCCTCCCCTAGCAAGTATGGCCATCCTATGAAGGTATGACCTACAAGCAAGTACAGCCCAGCCAAATCCAGGAATGACCAAACAAAGTGGATATGTACAACAATAATCTCTGTCTTCAGTCAGCCCTTATTGACCAAATATGCAATGCGAAACCCTTCACTATTGAAATCTGAAATACAATGATTCCAGCTGTGTTTCTTGTATGGAAGCACCAAGAAATTCTTCAAAATTTGTCTCTAAATAATGAGGAGAAAGTCAGTTGCAAGGGGTTTTGCCTCTCAATATCAGTTTCAAAATAACTTATCAAAACCGCTATCTTGATTCTTACCAACTTCTTTAACAGAGGTCTAAACTTAAAAATATGTGAAATATTTGTAGTTGTTTTAGTCTTTATTATAATCAGTAAAGGTATATTTCTCTGCTACAATTGAATAATATTTTTGTTTAGAAAAGATATTAATGAATGGGAAGCATTTTAAAAGATGTTGAAGGAAATAGGGAAGTAGAGGGAGTTAAGCTAATGTATGCTTCCATTCATTTTTACCAAGTATGAACTAGGACATCAGCCTTGGGGGTTCTTTCTCTTGAGTTATGGTTACTTTGAAAATATATCATTATCTTCTTATGAGAATGCTGGGTTCACAAACTTGGGATATTTGGATTTTAATTTGATCAGTTATGAATTTTGTACATTTATTGAAGGGCATTAATAATTTCTTGGCATGTCTATGGTACAGGACTGATGGAGTTGGTCTCTCTGCGCCGCAAGTGGGAGTAAATGTTCAGCTCATGGTGTTCAATCCTGCTGGTGAACGTGGAAAAGGAGAGGAGATTATTCTCGTCAATCCAAAGATTTACAAGTTCTCTAGAAAAACAGAGGTTTTTAACGAAGGTTGCTTATCATTTCCAGAAATTTATGCTGATGTGGAGGTAAATCATATGTTTTAAAATCATCGATTTTAATATGAGAATAGCGTCAGAGTCTTTGATCTCCACAACATAGATCATGTCATCCTTTCTACTTTCCTTTCTGATCTTGTGGGCAGTCTGAACGAAAACCTGAAAAAATAAGGTCCATTGATATATGACAGATATATGAAGACAATCTGAATCCCTTTTGGCCTTTGTAATCCATGGTGGTTTTGTGGGAAATCAGAAACTATATTTATTCTGAAGTTCAGCTGATGACTTTCTACTGAACAGTTTTATTCTCTGAGTTCAAAATACTTCAATACTTCTACTCCACCCAGCGTCTCATAGAAAGGATTCAAAGTCCCTAAAAATGACTTCTCTTATTACAGGCTATCATAAACTATCCTATCCTTCTTAAGATGAAGGGCTTTGTATGAATTCTCATAAAGATAATGTTTTACAGGCATAGTTTGCAGAATCGGACTTGGAGAGTACTCAACAAGCCCAAAATTTTTGGCTTGGTAAAAACTGAGGAAAAACTTGCCAAGTTAGAGAGTACTAAAATAAAATTTCTTTATTTATTTTTTATTTTTTCCAAAATTCAATTACAATATATTTTTAAAATAAAAAATTGACATTTCAAAAGAGGAAATGCATGGTTTTATGGCAAAAAAAATATGAAACATGCATTTTACTCACATTGGTGATTTTATCCATGATTTTCTTGTGCTTATAAATGTGCGAGAGTTAAATTTGTAAAAAATCGTGGAGCAAAGAAAAAATAGAGTACTTGAAGAGTTTGCAAACTATGATTACAAGTTTCTCAGTACTTTTAAGAGTACAGTTGAAATTTGAACAAAGCTGTTGAGAGTTTTTCTGATTGCTATTTGTAGCACCACTAACAGCTTGAGTTTTAAGGTTTTACTTTTGTGGAAGTGGGAGGGGTTGCAATGGAAATAAGTTTGGATCATAATTCTCCAAGATGAAGAGCTGAATGATTATCCATATGGACATAAATCCCTGATATTGATGGCGTAATATATAATTATTCATTTGAATCATAGTTGCAAAACTCGGTTTTGGCAATATCCCGGCTGGCCCAATTTTTTTGAAAATCTCAGAATTGGCAAAAAGTTGGCAATAAATCAATACTTTTATCGAACATTTGAAAATATATAATTTATTAAAATATTCTTGAAAACGCACACATACGTAGAACACATAATGATTTGAGATATCCACCATATGTTGATCAAAGGTTTGAGTTTAACAATAATTCATTGTAACTAAAACTTAGTAAATTAACATAGTGATAGAATCATATACCAAAGAAAAAAGTGCAACATTTGAATGTAAATAAGTTCAATACATATAGAAGTCAAACTCCATGAAACTACAACTTCTGAAAAAATATTAAGTTCAAATTTCAGTATCAATGAAAGCTAGAAGCATAAATCATAAATTGTGTATATGAGAAAAGGTCAAAAGAGATCCCAAATGCTGCGTGGGTGGCATTGAAGTAGTTGCAGTGGCAACATCCTCAACAGGTTCTTGAATAGGTGCCTCAAGCTCAACAAAAGCCTTTGATGGGTGACAAAGCTCATGTTCCTCGTCATGTGCTGCCACTTCCACATTTCAGTCATCTGCCCCCATCTCAAACACTTAGTGATAATTTGTTGACTCACAATTATCTGTAAGTTGAAAAACTCTAGTGAGTCACTCGTCAAAAACCTCACCATTGATTTTTAGGTAAGGACTTGCCCAAAAACTTGCATGTTTCGGCAAGTTCATGTTAGAAACTTGCTTAATGGTACTAAAGGATATTCTGGAGAATGAAACAGGCAAAAGCATCTCTTTTTTTGTCATATTCTCTATTATCCTTTTGTGCATTTGACACTCAAAAGAAGATTCCATTGGTTTTCAAGTGTTTTTGGACTAATAAGTGAATTTATTAACTGCATTTGAAAGGTATGTACCTTATTTCTTTTCCATTTTTCCCTTTAACTCTTTTTATAGTGTAGCATTTCCAATGTTTTATTATTTCATTTTAATTTTTTGTTATTTTTTCCTTTTCTATTAGCTAGTGTTTACAATGTTTTCTTCCTTTTGCATTTACGAGTAACTAAGCTAGTGACACAACTAGGGATCCTGGTTGGAAGCATTGTACATTTATTATAGTGGTAGGAATGGTGGTGCACAATTATCATGGGTTGTGGGTGAGAGGAGACATCAGCCGCCTCAAATACGATGTTGCACAAATTTGTGGTTGAGATGTGAAGTGGAGTAATTTAGTAAAACTTGAGATTAGAAAAAAGATGACAGTTGAGGCAATGGCATTTGTGATGAGTTCTGCTCAAGATTAGCAATGGATGCAGCTATTCTCCCACAAGTTTGTGGGATGGGGATGATAGGGGACATGATTCTTGTGTAGAGATTTTTTTGGCCATTTGTTAGCGCCTGACAAGGGACTACTATTAAAAAATAGAAATGTCAAATAGTCATAAGATAATTTTGAGATAACATTCATCATAGATATTATATCAACGTTCTTTGCATGGGAGTAGGAGTTATGATGTTCTTTGCATACAGTACTCTACATACAAGTATGAGTTAATAGACATCCTTGATTAGTGTGTATATTCAAGTGAGATATTTATTATTAAATTTTTGTTGAAGCCTTAAAGATTGCATATTTTGTTGTCTAACTCATCAACAAAGAGAAATGGTTAAGTAAAAAGAGTATTGGTTATGTCTAGTTTGACCTTAGCTAGGATACTAGTAGATGTGATTGTTCTATGAGTACAAGGTTGATATATTTTTGCATTATGAAAATGGCATTTCTTACCAACTATGACTTAACTCGTATTCAACAACATAATGAATGGAGCATGCCAAATTTGTCTATGGTAGTCCTTGTATGCTAAACAAATTTTAGGAAACAAGATAATCATTGATTGGGACTTTGATTGTTAAGATGTAAAGATTTACAATAGGGGATATGTATTTTGTAGATTTTGTAACCATTATTCATCATTGGTCTATTACTTGGATTATAACTTGGCGGGTCAAGGGGAAGTGCCTTGACTTGTTCTCTTATGTGATATGGGGCAAGGTTGAAGGGCAAAACTCTTAATTTCTAGGATCTCTTAAATGTAATAATATTGCCATTATAATTGATATTTTCCAAATGCAAATCCTAAACTCTTATAAATATAAGAGTAGGAGACATGTCTTTATGATTAATCATTATTAGTTAATATATATTAACAATATAAATCACAATATAACATATGATTTATATATATGTATGTATGTATGTATGTATGTATGTATGTATTTATAATATAATATATATTTATAATATTATATATATATATATATATGAATCAACATTGCATCTTAAGATTAAATCAATCCGACTATAGCTGTAATATTAACACTCCCTCCTAGCTAGGGAGGATTTGTTATGGACAACAATATGCTCTCAAGCATATGGAGATATATCATCTCAATGTGATATTTACAGATATCAACAAAAAATCCATCTACTCACACATATATTAACATATATTACATATGGGATTTGCTTCAATTCACTATGAGGCTAAATTTCTCAACACTCCCTCTTTAACAAAGAGAGAATTAAAGCAATTTGATTACAAGATTTGAACACCACCTTAAGTGTGGTCTATGATAGATTTAAGTTATGGTGTCCGGCAAGATCTGACTCGAAGAACCATAACAACTTTCATGGTGTCCGGCAAAATCTAGCCCGAAGAACCATGATAACACTTGCTCCAACACATTTAGGTGTTAGGAGATAGGTCTACTATTGATAAGATCGTCACCTTTCAATAGTTACCTTTTGTTTGTTATCATAACTTCCGGTACTCTGGGACAACAACTTAATGTAGTTTGTTATGATAACAGGTCCAACTATTGATAAGATCATCACCTTCCAATACCTCCCCTCTAAATGTATACATCAATGAAAAATCATCACCTTTCATGACATAATCTGATCGGGGGGATATTTTCACCAAAAATTGAAGTATCTCCAAAATTCCAACAATTAGCATCAGTTTAAAGTCGTCAAAATTCTGGACCCAACACAATTTGAACGGGCAAAAATGGAGTTCGTATGCTCAAGTTACGACCAGTCAAAGGTTGGTCAAACTCTGGTACAGAGGCCGTCAGAAAGGAAAAAGTTCAAACTCCTTGGAATCTGTCAAAGTTGGCACTAGGTTGAAGGTCTCGTCGAGAGCTTTCTGACAATGTTCATTTCGTCAAAAGCGGAGATCGTATGCGAAAACGGCGCCTGATCGAAGTTCGAGGTGACATGTCAAAAAAATAAAAAAAATAATTTGACAAAAAAAAAATCCGCGGCAAAATTATGTTGGTGGTTGGTGGGGTCGAACCTGTGATCGCCGGGCTTTGAACCCCAGCCTGTGGCTGTTGGACCACACGCATCTCTTAAAACCCAAAGGCGTTATTTAATATTTAAACTTTATCATGCCGAAATCGGGGTTAAAGGGGCCGCCGGTAGGGTTGGAACCCCCGACTGACAGCCAAATAAAACAATTTATTGCCGCCACGCCACTTGTGTGGCTTACGTATTTTTAGGCAACTTGTTATTTAAAGTTTAAAACAAATTCCGCCAACCTTAGTAAAATAAGGTTATTTGTTACTTTTTTTAACCCTAAAATTGCATATAGCCAAATCTTCTAAAATGGCTAAGGGGTATTTTCGAGGGTTATTTGTTGAAAAGCCCTATTTTTATATTAATTGGTTTTAGCCTAATTTTGGCTAAATTTATGTATAAAAAGGGGGTTTTTTTATGCCTTTGGGGGAGATCATTGAACAGACGGAGAATTCAGAATTGCTGAGCTTGGAGAGAATTTTTCTTGGAGGACATTTTTCAGTCCCGCACATCAGCGTGTTGTTGTTGTGCTGTTGAGGGAATGATTTTGTAACACTGTACCAGATTCTTGGAGTTAATCGGATCGGTTCCTCTATTGGACCAGGACCAGAAGATGTAGTCCATACCGGACGAACTCCAAAATCAAATGTGTTGTGTCCCTTTCTCTCATTGCTCTTTCTGTCTTTTAATTTTGTGTTGTGCTTACTTTTCAATTATGTTAATTTGATTCGTTCAAAGTATTAAATTAACTCTATGTAATCAGTTAGCATTGCTCTGTAATAGTCCTAGATCCTAATCAGATCATAATCACAATAGAATCATGTAGTAACTCATATGATATCCACCGTGAACCAAGTTAGAGGGTGGACCCACCATAGCTGCTACTAGAGGGTGGAACAAGGGTTTTCACCTTAGACTTCTCTCTCATAGAGGAGAGCGCATTACAAAGAATCTCTTCTAGAACTTTTCATAGAGAAGATATCATCCACAAAGGATTGCATCTCAAAAGTTTTCCCCTTGAACATCGATCTTGGGAAGTTAGTGTCATGTCCCCTCTTTAGCTCTATCTAGCAGTGACATGAGTGTTAGCCTATTATGGAGTCTCGTAGGCTGGCAGTGGTGATCAGGGACTTAGTCAAGGTTATCAGTGTCTGGATTTGCTATTTCAGATAGTAATAGATCAGTTGAGAGCAGTTCTTTGATTTTAGGAGGTAGTTTGTTGATTTTAGGAGGTTGTGACATTTTGCAGAGTTGAGATTCTATGAGATCACCCCTGATCTCAATTTCAGGAGATTTGGTGTGTTTACTATTTTTTAGGAGTATCCCTAGATTTGAAGGTGAGACTACTAGTTGGCCCAGGTTGTCCGACATCAGTCATAGGTAGGTGACAAACTCAGTTTCATGTTTTGGAGGGAAATATTTTAATATATTTAAATATTCTCCTAAGTTAGCATTTTAATAATTTAAATAAGGCTAAGTGTTTAGCCATTTTGGACTAATAAGGAGTTTTTTGGCTCCATTTGGATCGATTTGCCTATGTGTGATAGCTCGTTGGAAAGAGCTTAGTCTCTACTATTTGATTATCACTTGCCGAGACTTATTTGATGCTTGGAGCTATCTGTCATTAATAAAGTAATGATTTCTCTCTATTTGGATGCCTTTATTGGGGAAATAATGTTATATATAAAGTTCAAATGAAATCCACTTTAGGATTCTTTTAGGGTTCGATTTGCCTTGGAGAGGGGATATAAGGAGATGGTAACCTAAAGGTGGGTATCTTTTATCATTTCGTCAACCTATTTTGGACACCATTGCTCTGGAAGAGCATTCCTCACCCAGGATGCAAACCTTAGTGCTGAGAGCAGATTTGTTGGGACATAGTCCTCAAAAAGATCATATTCGAAGGTTCTTATGCATACAGTTTGATTAAGGCAAGGGATTGATTTCTAGTGTTGCAGTCACACTTTGCAGGTAGTGGATTTATAGGGAAGGCGGCCACTTTGGTTCAGTCTGACGTTTCTTTATAGCAGCTCACGTGAGGGAGTTTGGAGTGTTTATTGGCAGCAGACTGGAGTTGGTCTATTGCAGCAGCTTGGTCTTTATCATTCAAACTTGTTTGGCTGTAGCAAGTTCCCATTTTCAGTTGGCGTCAACCTCGTTTGAAGCACATATGTATTGGTACTATTCTAAAATAAATCAAACTCTGCTAGTACGGTTTTAGAATAATTTCCAAATTACTATGTATTGCTGCATATGATTTCTATCACTTCTATTTTATTAGTTATTGTTATTTATTCATTGTAATGCCTATATTCTGAAAAATACAAAAAGAAACAACATTCTTTTGCAACTTCTGTCTAGCTCTATAAGAATAAAGAAAAATCTATAGGAAAATATAATTTATATAATTAAACATTATAGCAGTAGCAAAGCAAATATCCATTTGGGACATTTCAGTGGTATTAGAGCCAGATCTTGCCACCCTGTTGATTTGATTAGAAATCTATGCATCCAAGAGTTGAGATACATAGATTTTACACACGCAGGAGAGCTCAACTTGAGCAAGGTTTTGGAATTGAAGAGGGAAATACTATGGCAGATGAATAGAGAGGAAACAAACAAAACACCATTGATAAGGATGAAAGAGAATTGATGAGAACTCTCATCAATACTCAACCTATAATAGTCTAGACGCTTGAGAGGTTACAGGGAAATTTGGAGCGGATGGAGTTGGATAGGTGAAGAGGCAGGCTGGGACACATCAGATATGTGTCAGTTGCTGGAAGTCATAGATCCCATGCATCGGTTGGGAGCTCCCTTCATTCCCAAAGACAGGAACGACCTCATATACCTACTACGGATAGACCCTTGCTTCCATAGTTTTTGCCTGGTGAGTGACCAACACAGGTTGATCCATCTAAGATGGGATTCGAGGAATCTGTCATTACAGCCATAGTTGAGTGGAGAACTCTACCCCCAAAGGTTATGGATGTTTTCTCTCTTCAGCAGTATTGTTCACAACATAGGGAAACTACTAGGTTCAGAGGAGACAGAGGCTATAGGCCACAATAGAATAATGATCTTAGTAGAGCTATTGGGAAGATTTCATTGGCTACTTATGATGGCACTAGTGATTCGAGTACACGAGCTTGGGTACACAAGCTAGATATCTATTTATCCTTACGACCCATGCTAGAGAGAGAGGATGTACAGTTTGCCATATTGCATTTAGATGAGGTTGCCTATGACTGGTGACACTATGGTTTGGTTACCCAGGATCACGCCTTGATTCATTCCTATGCTGAGTTCACTGAGTGGCTAATTACCTAGTTTGACCAAAAGGACACCGAACTCTACTATAGGTTGTTGGCGCATCTTAGACAGACTGGACATGCAGAGGCGTATGTTAATGAATTCCAACGCATTGCAGTTATGGTACTAATATGTCCTAGAAGCGTAGTGTGATGCTATTCATTGAGGGATTGCAGGACAGGCTTAAGGGGTTGATTTGCACTTTCCAACTGGCCACTCTTAAGGATGCTATTGATGTGACATTGAGACTGGACACCACTCCTACTTATCCATCAGATAAAAGGCCATTCAAAGATTCACGACCTCCATAGAAGGCCAACTCTTCACAGCTTAGGGATGGTTAGTCAGCTAGACCTCCTAGGATGGACCCAGAGACACATGATGATTTGAGGAGGAAGAAACTATGCTTCTCATGCAAAGAACCTTGGGAGCCCGGGCACCGTTGTATGGGGAAGGGCAAGGTTCATTTGATTGAGGTGACATCTGAGTATGGCGATGAGGAGATACTTGACATTGACACTGAGGACAATCCCGAGGAGACTCATCAAGAGCAACTATAGTTGGAGTTGGACATGTCCGAGTCATTGGCAGTAGCCAAAATGACTATGACTACATTATCTAGTTATCCTAGATTTCATGCCTTTCGGCTGAAAGGTACATTACAGTGTTAGCAAATCATAAGCTGTAATGTTCTCGTTATATAAATAAATTCTAATTAAGCTATTGTAATTGGGCCGGTCGATTTAATATATCTCGGACCCATTTTTATTTTTGTTTCCGTAGTTTGTGTTGTTGTTGGTTATCTTTGTACACCCTTGGAAAGTTTTCCCAACAGGTATTTAAGCATGACATACAGGTAGTTGTTAGGTATGCAATTTGAATTATTTCTTTGTACTGCGAATTCCTATTGGAGTTCTCCATTGTTCGCTATTTCGGAAGTGAAAGACCTTCCCTATTTGGTTTGTCCAGTTTCGATGGGATTCAACCCTCACCCTATTCCATCGCCTGTAACACTTTGCTCAGATTTGGCAAGTCAGAGCACCATCTTTGTCAAACAAATGGCCTATTTGCAAAATGGAGCAGTGAGGATCCTTTAGAAACCCTAGCTCAAGATTGGCTTGAAACTACCTATGGTGGTTAGGTAAAAATTTCTTCTCTTAAAAATAATGTTCCTTTCACAAATTGTTTTCTATAGCTAAGAAAAAAGCTGCTGTATGGAGATCCAATTTCTTTGAAAGGCTATTATTTAAAATTCATAAAATGGAAACCTAATTTCGATCCGGATTCCTTTAATAATGTCAAAGTTTTGAAATGGGTTCTATTTAGACATTCCTGTTGAATTATTGTAGAGTGACATTCTAAGTTGTATTGGAAACTATCTAGGGTTTTTCAGAGGTTTAGAAAATGATTTTGTGTCCTCTGATAATGTCAAGTTATTGATTGAAATGGTATTTTCAATATTTAATTTTAATCAAATAAGGATCATCATGAATAACTCTTTATATTACCTAGAACAAAAAAATTTAAAGAGCTAAAAACACTTGACACCTCGGGGGCTTTTGTGTCCAACTTTGATGTTAATATATTGTTTAATCCCAAGGGTGGAGGGTTTCTTATTATAATTAGAGTATTCTCTCTTGTAGAAGGTGTTGTGGGCTTCCCTCTAGACCCTATTACGAAGGAAGGGGAAATTGTTGAGGATCAAAGGTTAGTGGAAGTGGTTTGTAGAACTCCTCCCTCAACTACTTGTGCTGATCTAGGGCCATCCATGGCAATGAATAATCTGCATTCTATACCAGAACCTTTTCCGACAAACAATGATGGTTCTCGTAGGGATATTCAGGTTATCTGGCTCTAAAATTGCTTGGGGAGAACCAATTTCAAGGGAGGAGGACTATAATGTTCCCTCCTGATTTTGAAAACATTTGAGAGGAGTTATTAAGTTCTTCTTTACACTTAATAATTAATATCAATATATGTTTATGATAGTTCCAAGTAAATGTTAGAATTATAAAAGCATCTATAAAGTAAATTCGAGGGAATAAGAGACCGATGAGTTTGGAATAATTGGACTCCTAATAGTGGAAGCATTAACAATACTTGCTACATGCTTCAAACCATTCCTTCACTCTAATCATTCCTAGCAGCGTATTAGTGAACAGACCAGTCCAGTTGGCAACCTGGCTGAAAGGAGCCAAGAAGTTGGAACGTTACGATTGGGGGGAGGGAAGGGTGCATTTTTGTATGGGTAGGAGGAGGTGTTATGAGGGAGGAATATTGGTGAGTTAAGGGACAGTAATTGGATGAAATCCTATGTACAACAGGGTCTCATAGCCATATTTTCCTATCTTCGGCATTCAGAGATATGCCTAGAATAGTCATTGATTTGCGTAGAATAAGTTTTTCATTAGACTCTTCTGCAAAAGGCATGAGTAGAGTGTCATTGCCTTAGCCGAGAGTTTACACAGGGTTAGGGAAGGCCGAATATTGCAGGGAGTGATACCATTTCAGGAGTTGGTTTCCAGTTACTGTAAGATTGCCACCAGAAACGAATAACCATTGGTCAAGTAACTCCAACACCGTAGTTGCAGCAAGAAGCCATGCCAAGGTTGAGCCACACGTGAAGCAAACGTAGCCAATGAACTCATTCTCCATAGCAGGTATCAATAGTAAGAGGAAAGCGAGACTTGTAGAAGTGAATTTGGGAGTTCCTCTATGAACAACATAGCAGGTGAGATTCACAAGACAAAGTAAGTATCGATGGTAATGGCATCCAAAATGTGCAAGGTGGGAACCTCAAGCTTGGGTTGAAGGGAATGTTAATAACACTTTGCTGGGAGTTTTTACAAACTGGGTAGGTCATGCAGTAGTTCTGAGAAGCTTTTTTTATTATCGTCGGGATGGGGGACTAGGCGGCAAGCTCGTTGAGTCAAGGAATCTCAGTAAGACATTAATGCCAACAGTTGTGAAGTGGTCATCCAGTGACAAGAGACTTGAAGGAGTGTCAGCGCAATCACAATACCATCATCTAGTATGAGGTTAGTCGGGTAACTTTGTGGAAATCTTTGAAAGGAACTAATCATATTCTGTCGTAGAAACTGTTTTTTCCCACTATTGTTCAGTTGTGTTAAATCGACCCTGTAATAGCATTGCATGTACTTGTTTAGATATAACTACATATCATCTTTTAGAAGACAAACAGGGTGGGGTACTATACTATTGTGAAACTCCAGATCCAAGGTTATATCATCATCCTCAACCTCAACCCCTTCTAGAATATGGATAATGTTGAGGACAATGATTTGAAGAAAAGTAAGACTGCAATAGCTCATTTTGATGATATCTACCTCGTTGCATAAGTCAACCCATACATCCTCCATGCGATGAACATGGGTGAATGCTTTTTTAATCTTGGAATACATAGCTCTGTAATCAAAGTCAGATCTGGCCTTGAATTTCTTCAGTATAATGAGTTGAAGTTTAGATTATATGGCTTTCACCTTATACATTGAGATAACTACATATTGGCCAATCTGGAGAGGTTTAGCAGTGGAAATGACGAATCCTGGCCTATGATGGTTGGCTTGATATGACTGTACTTCCATCAGTTTTCTTGCTATTTCCATAAGAATTATCATACAGTAGGATATCTCGACAAAGTGTATGGTTCTCCGTCAAAATAATCAACTCTTAGGGAAGTTGAAAATTGTAGAAAAATACACCCATATTGATTTACTTTCTCTCATGCCTCATCTGATACTCTTTTTGTTGCTAGCATCTTGTTGAAAAGGCACTTGAAATGCCCGAAAAATGCATCCTGCACCCTTCTATAGTGATGGTTTCTTTGTGTTAGTGTGAGCTGATCATAGTGGTTCCAAATGGGAACCAGAGATCAATCTCCCATGGTAGAGAGTTCTGAGAATGTTCCCATAGTTGCAACAATATAGACCAAGTATGAATTCATGTGGAATGAGGATGACATCCCCACATGAATCAACTACTCACACAATGTTGTGCTTATGATTTCTCCCCAATAGATGGGTTCTCTGTGTTCAAGACTCTGGTAGATGAACTTAAACATCCAAATCTCAAAGTGATTGGATTCTTTGAGACCATAGATCCTTCTTCGAAGAGTTATCATATCGTTGAGTTCTTGAGAGAGGTCAATTCTATGTATTGTCCTTGGCCCTCTCTAGAAGTTTTGATCTGTTATTGACCAACCATTTGTCATTTACATGCCTTTGATAATCCACCTTGTTTTGATTCCATGGCTGTAAGGATATTTCCTTTAATAGATCCACACATTCTGCAGTTGTAGGAAGCTTGAAGATTTGTTCAATCACACCCGGATCTAGGCTGCAAAGTACCTCACCATCCACATCTTTAAGTGTTTTTGACTTGATGTTAAAATAATTCGCGCATTTCCAGACGAACTTGGGTTCAAGGGCTGCCATAGGAAAGGTGATACTAGAGATGGATACGCTGCATGTCATGACTAAAAGATTTCTCAATCCTTTGCAAGAAATTGGCCATGTCAACATGACTAATCTCAGTGTTTGAGATCTGATCAAAGGTAGCTGAAACGTGTGACAAAGGTGCATGGGCTAGCTCCTTTTGTTATTGATGCTTCATTTTTCCTTTGGCCTTTGGAGGTGTGGACATATCTCATGTTGCAACATGGAAATTCCAAAGAGTGAATACATCATCTGACAGGATTTTATCCATGCAGGCTTTGGATTTTGGGTTGAAATGGCGGATCTATAAAGAATAGGTGTTTGACGTATTGATTAGATACTTATGGAACACATTTGATTGCTGGAAATGAAAGGGACAACTTATATTTTGAGCAAAAATAAACAAACTTGGGTTTAGGATGATGGATTACATGTAGGTAAAGTGGCCACCAGGATGAGATTAAATAATTCTTGTATATGATTAGTGTTATATTTTCAGCACAATTTTGCAAAAGCCAAATATAATAATGTTATTATTCAACATTTAAGTTATTCAAGTATTTATTCCATCCCGCAGATAAAAAATGCTGGAAACTCATATATCATTTTCTGATTATTATGAAGACTGTGTATTTAGAAAAGGAGGTCTGATAATTCCTGCGATGGAATGAATAGAATTTGAAGGTCTTGTGAAGATCTTTATTTTCTCTTAGATGCAAATGTGAGTTTCAATGCAAAACTCAAAATCCTCTTTAAATATATAATTGAGCGAATTGAGAAAGGGGAACATGTAACTAGAGAAATCAAGCTATCTAAAGATGATGTGTAGAAGGTATTAGGCAAAGATTGGGACTTGGATCTAATGATTACAAATTGTGGCTAAAATATTATATATAGTTGAATAAGGAACATACAATCGACTATTCTAATGGCTCGTTCTTTATGAACACTGTTTTGTTGAAGATGTTTAAGCCAAATATAGGATTACATTTGAATTTTGGGAAGGCATCAGAGAAAGCCATTTTGATTGGCGCCTCATATTAATCCTCAATAATTTAGAGATTTCCTTGCCTCGTGTATTGTCCCCACTATTAGGGTTAGTTTGGGATAAGTAATTCCTACAAAATAATGGTTAGAATTAGAACAATAACAAAACTAACTATATTAATCTACCCTCTAATTTAACCCCAATCTTAAGGACGTCTCTAGATTGGACTTCCTAGCTCATAGCTACCTCACAGTCTTCTCGGGAGCGCACCCCTTAAGATTATTTTTGGATGAGAATCCTCTATCCAAGGCCAATCACATATGCATGTGTTGACATCATCAAAATATTTTGTTACATTGATTCTTGACCATAGTTAACAATGAAGATCTTAATATCTCACATGCTCCATGTTTCGAGTCTCATTAATATCCATGGTGCTAACCCCACAGGTTAACACAATATTGTTCACAAGTATGATTCGTTAATATAAATAAAGTCATAAACATAATTAAACAAATATAATCCATAAACATACCTTTCTTACCTTCTTATTTTCTTCGTCCATGTGGCTATATCCTTAGTCAGCTCTTCAATGAATTATTCCTTCTAGATTATCTCAACTGTATATTTACTTTCCAAAATTCTTCCTTTTCTAATTATAAGTTAAAGACAAAATATACTTTTTTGTTCTTCTTTCCAAGAGTCACAACCTTTCATAATACAAATCCTTTGAAAAGTCACAACACTTCATTTTTTAATCCTTTCTAAAAGTCACAACACTTCATAACTAAAATCTTTTGAAAAAGTCTCAATACTTTATAATCAAAATATTTTTGAAGAGTCACAACTATTTATAATTATGACCCTTTAAAGGTTCACATCCTTTCAATATCATTGATACCTTTTCAAAAGTTCACTACCTTATTTTCTTCATATTACTTTCATCTTCCATTTTTTTTTTTGAACTCCCCTTTCTCCTCGTCTTTTTTCCTTCTCTCTAAAATAAAGTCTACTCCTTTTAATATCTTAATTTTAAAGAGTCATGTCTATTTGTTAAACATCTCTTGACTTTTCATTAGAGTATTTAATTTATATTATTCTATGTTATATTATTTATTTACTTATTTGTATTTATTATTAAATTCTATTTAGAAAGTTAATATACTTTCTACAATATTGTCTCTTGTATTTAATTTTATTTCATTATTTTTTAATTATTTAAAATATCGTAGTAAATATTATTTCATTGATAATATAAATGAAATAATTATTATTTCCTATCTTTATATTTTAGTATTAGTTATAATATAACTTTTTAATCATTATTTATTCAATAATATTGTATTATCTAATTATTATTAAATTCTAACTTACAATGGGGATATGAAACCTCGGCTCTCTATAAGACAAAGATTGCATATGCCTTGGATAAGGTTGTATTTCCATCCAGTTCTATGTTCTGAAAATCTTCCACAGCATTGAAGAATCCACCTTGCTATACATTCATTGGTCATTCTGAAAGAGGTGCTAATCTGAAGCTATCTACCACAGAGATATCATTTATGCTCCAATCGGGCAAAACTATTATCCCTATTTTCTTTGATCTTCAAGCTACAAATTTAGAACAAGGACGCATTGCATCAAGTTCCTGCCGAATGTAATAATGTTTGAACTAATTAGAAAATAATTTTTAATATTTTGTTTGTAATACACATTGCCATTCTAATTTTAAAATAAAAAAGTAACCAACATTGCCATTCTAATTTTAAAATAAAAAAGTAACCAACAGAACTTTGAGATGGTTGGATTTGGAGAGGAAGAAGGGGTCCTTAAATTTAGACCACAAAAAACAAGCTCAAAGACCTCTAACACCTTTTATTTGGAGTGCTAGGAATCCCAATAGATGAGCCTTGGTCAACCAAATTTAGATGGAACACAGAAAAGACAAAAAAAAATTAAAACAATGAATAAATGCTATATAAGAAACTACTAATAATAATGATGTTAACTTTGATATATTGATTCACTAATTTATAAATGTTAGAAATATGTTTCATAATAACTAATTAAATAGAGAGAAAATATTGTTTCATCTAAAGTAAAAATTTGAAAGACAACTGTTGATGTACTCAAGATGGAGTAACATAATAGATGTATACAATTCAAAATATATTTAATTAATTTTTCAAAAATAAGTCTATACATTTGAAATAAAATTCCTCTTAAGAATTCCATCCTTGAGAATAAAAATGAGTATATTTTAAATGTTGATAAATTTTCCAACAAGCACTACAGGTAACAATAAGGATGGTGTTGGGGCACCAATGTCGCATCTTAATGCCACCTACAAAAAAGTGAATAGTAGATGCTAGAACATGGTGCAATCGTTTTATTGCTATAAATAATTAGTTCAGGAAATAGCATTCAAAAAATCTTAAGAGCATAAATATATGTCCATAGTTTATGCATTAATCTATATTTTTTAAATATTAAAAAAACTATTTATTGTTAATGCAATTAGTCCAAAGGAAAAATCGTAAGGAATAAAATATTTTTTATTGCAACTAAATTTAGAAATTTTGTAAATGAACATGTATCATCCTAGTTTAGAAGATTCAAGAAGAATCACCAGAATTGCCTCTGGATAAGCTGGACACCAGACGGGTTAGATAGCGAGGACCTTGATGGATGGCCTTGGATTTGCTAGAACCAATCGACGTAGAGTAGCACCAACATAGATATCGAGATACGGTGTAAGTCACAGATCCTCCGGATCGCCTTTAGAATAGTAGGCAAAAGCAAGGGCCCTACTATTTATAAGGGCATAGGCAACATCTTAGCCAATAACATCAGCAGCTGACCCAGATGCATGCAGATCCTCCAGAGGCATAGGCAAAGGTAGCAAAAGTTGATCCCCTCAGAATAGTAGGGCATGGATCCCTAAAATTCTGTGGGCCAAAATTCTCATTTGACAAAGCAGTAAACTTCAAACTTCAGACTATAAACTATACAAAAGTCTTTAAAAAAAAATAAAAAATAAAAAATGAAAAATCTAAAATCTGGGCTATCACGACATTGACGCTAGTTGGGTTGTAGGAGCCTCATACGACACAGTAGGAGAATGATCATTACAAATAGCAAGAGCAGAGATCCTCAAAACGTTGCAGGTGTTTGTTTGATTCGTCTCTCCTGCAATTTGTAGAAAATATTTGGTCTGAAAATCCTAAAAACGGTCCAGAATATTCAATACTACATTCCCTATTTTTTTAGGGCCATAGAAATAAAGTCCAGTTTTTGAGTACGAATTTATGAGGAACTTGCATCGAATATTTTAGTGATTCCCTAGCAACCACTGCTAATGATAACAATGTTTTTTTTGGTTTGCTCACTCTTGCTAACCAGTCCTTATTTCCTCCTGCCTAATCCATAAAAAAGCCAGCGAGTTAAAATTTTGTTGTAGCAAAAATTGCAGATATAAAAAATAAAAACAAAAATTGTGCATATTTGAATATTACACTCACACAAAACATTAAAGAGTTCAGAGAGGAATAAAAACCTCTTTCACTAGATTTGCCTCTGCAGTGCATGGAATTGATTTCTCTCTGAATGCCCAGATGCAGAAAAGTGACAGAGCATCATTCTGGCCCAGCAACGGCAGTTGATACACTTGAGTAAAGGGGTTTTTTGGTACAATGGAACTGTCCCTAGTTGTGATTAGGGTTTTGTATCCTGGGCCTTCAAATAGCAAATTGTCCAGGCTTACTCTGTACCAAACATCATCCAGAATCTCAAGAATTGGCTTCAATTGTTTCAGAAGCTGCTGCTGTAGCTGTATATGTGCATCGTCCACATTCTGAAACTCGGGTTTCTTCTTACCAGTTATCTTTTCCCACATGGTCTCTAAAACAACCTTCAGATTAGGGGACTGTGAAACTATGATGCAATATACTTTGCTTCCAAACTAACCTGATATATATATTGAACCAAAACTATTTATTCAGTAATTCTTTTAACATGCAAGAAAAATTTATTAAAGTGGTCTGAAACCAGTAATAAGTACATAAAGCCACAGAAAAACACCATACTACAAGAGATTTACAGAGACCTGTGTAAATAAAATAGAGAATGACAATAATACATAAAATTGCAAACCAGAAATATATATTTATAATCTACTACAGGAAATTCAAAAATTTAAATTTTAAGGAACTCGTTTCAGGGCAAACATCTCCCAAAGGAAACCTTTAGCTTATGACTATGAAGAAATTAACTTTCGTCTCATCTCTGAAGACGGAAGAAAAAGCAGCCAAAATCTTGGAATATGTTGACATGCAAGGCAGGAAAACTAGGAAATTTTCAGAGAGTACATCTCAATTGAATTTTCAAAACAACAGAAAAACATTTACCCAACATGACGGAAGCCCATTTTTACCTTTAATTTGAGAATCGTTAGAGAGCCAGAGCCAATGTGGTTTTGCCACCTCCTCCCATACACTGCACTCCTACGACAGACACTTCATCATTGAGCAAAACCTCCTTCAAATCTCCAATGGATTTCTCCGGACCAAAAATCTTTTCAGATTTTCCATAACCATTATCATGACTATAGCTTCCAGGATCTACTAAAATCTCACTACTGCCAAATAAATCATCTAAAACCATTTGTTGAAGCATCATGGTGTTTTGGGAAGGGTTATTTGTTAGCATGGAAGCCTGCTAGAAGATGAAATCATTCAGTCCCCTGCTTACATCCGCAGCCTCTGTTGGGTAATTGCTTTTCAGTTCTGCTAAAAGAACTCTAGTATCAAGCAATATGTTTGCTGGAATTAAGCTCGGCAAGCCATTAATGTCCTTTTCATATCTGTGAAGCATGCCTATAATTGAGAGGCAGGTTGAAAATGCTTATGCTTTCGCATTTTTTCACGAGCTCGGTGCCTCTTACAAGAATATTATAAAACTGGTGAAAAATGGGATTTTGCTTATCTTTGGGTAATTTCAGATCAGCTATATGAATTTCCTGAGTGGCTGGGGTTAAACATTTCAGCTGACCAGAAACTCTAACCCCTAGACTGTTGCAATTGAAAATCTCCATGTTTTATGTATCAACGAGAGAAATGAAAGGCGACAATCTAATAGACAGTTTCCTCTGTTCTACAGTTCAAAACTTGCTGACCTGAAAATTCACTAGTTATTAGCCAGGACTGCACTTAAACTCAAAATTCATCTCCCCTTCAAGTTTTTCTTACCTCAATGTTTGTTTTCAAGGAGAGATGAATTTCTTACATCAATATTTGTACGAGAATGGAGGTAACATAATACCAATTCTGCAAATTCATTTGGAAGAGACACTACAAAGATAGGAGATCAGTTGGAAGAGACACTATAGAGAAAAAAGACGACCATATACAGTACATGAAATTCATTTCGAAGAGACACTACAAAGATAGAAGATCAGTTGGAAGAGACACTAAAGAGAAAAAAGACGACCATATACAGTACACAAATATTCGAGGGTCTCGACTTTCTCTAATTCACAATCCCAATCGATAACACATTCAATGCAGATAACTTTCTTCTGAACACTACGTTAAATGTTACCATTGACGTGGCAAATCGATGAGCATTCGGTACAGATTTGTAAATCTTTTCACTTTTTCAGATTTGACAATAATACTTCTTACTGTGCTATTCGTCTCCACAATGAAATATTTCATTGTTTGATGAAGTAAAATTTTAAATTTTTTTTGGAATTACAGAGTATTATATAAGGGAAAAAAGATACGGAAGATGGATTTTTTTCTCAAAATAAATCTGCATTAAATGCAACCATCCATCAAAGATAAATATGCATTAAATGCAACTACCATTCAATGAGTCACATTTTATAAAGAAATCATAGAAATTAAATCTGCATTAAATGCAACCATCCATCAAAGATAAATATGCATTAAATGCAACTACCATTCAATGAGTCACATTTTATAAAGAAATCATAGAAATTTGAAGTTGGGGAAAATATATTTTAAAGTCAATATTTACACTGTTCTACCATGACTGTTCATGGTACCAACCAATAGAAAGAGAAATAATTTTTTTTTTCAAAAACTAATTTAAAAAATGAAAATGAAAAACATTATAGATACACATATATTTGTAAAAATTCATTCATTTGATTGGTTAGAAGAAAAACCAAAATAGCATTCACATGAATGCTATAGTATTAATAAGTCGCTCAAGTTAAAGAATCACATATGGAAGCCAACTTGCTTTTGGAGGAGCCTTGCTCAGATAGACATCTACCAATTTGACATGTATGGATGTGCGAAGCTGCATGCGTGGTATATTTTTCTGAGATGCTGTCTAGCCAATGGTGCGTCAGAATACCTACTGAGGGGGTTGCGATAAGGCAATCTTGGAGAAAAATCAAGATATTGCAAAAACGATTGTGGATGTTGAATCCAGTATTCAGAGGGTAGAACGGGGCGAGTGCAGAGATTCTCATTTCATTACAGGCTGTGACGGTAATTGTTTTCGGCAATCAATCAAAGGCAAAATCAGTTACATGTCGCAAACATTATGTAACCTTCAGAGATTATATTAATTTAACAATTGTAATTATTGGACCGTGATTAAGAACCATCACGTTGCTTTGAAATCAGTTTTTGCACCCCTTCATATAAGTATGGAAACCAAGATACAAGTTATTATTTTTAATTAGAAGAGCAGCGTTAGCATTGTTAAATATAAAAAAGGGGGTGAACAGTTTTGAGAGAGAGGACAATGGCAGAAATACTCATTTGCAGGCATCTGAATTGATGTTCTGATCTTTGTATGACAAATAAAGATCTGATGTTTTTTTCTTTTATAAGGAAGAGAGCCAACACATAGATAAGTTTGGTCATTTACAGTCATTAAGAAATTTGTGACCAGTTCTAAATTTTTGATTGTATCAGAGATAAATTACTGCATTTTAAGTTTGATTATCAGAGATAAAGTGAAATGTTCATATGTTTCCATATCTTTGTCTGATTGATCTTCCATCCACAGAGGTTAAAATTCATTCTAGACTAACTTAAATTGCATGTGTAATTAGTCCTTTACATTCAGATAATTGGATTGTTGATGGTATTCAAGCATACTGTGCTAGAAAGTTGTACTTAAATAATTTCTCTGTAATTGACTCTATTGCCCATATAAGCAAGGCATTGGCTTTTATTTTCATCAATAGACATTCGTTCAATTGATAACCTGAAAATTGATACTTTATTTCTGCATTTCCCTTTTATGGAATCAATTTACTCACTATACAATTTATCAAATTCTTTTTTTCCTTAAGCATTTATTACTTTCAGGCTTTCAGCAATCGTAAGTTACAAAGAATGATAACTTCAGTTTTAAAATCTGCATACTAAGGGTCTCCTGGTTACTTGCCCTATAGAGGAGATTTTAATTGTTCTATTTATTAAGTGATCTGCTATTAATGGCCTAAGATCATAGGAGTTAGCTTAGGAGTAGGCGGTCCTGCAGAGCCAAAAGGGCAGAAAACTTGGATCATATTGATTATTCTTGTTAACTTGGCCATAACCAGTTGGAATCCCGGCATTAAGTTGGCAAGGCTTATAGGATTTCAACCTGTGGTTTTGGGAACCAACACTGGGTACTTCTGAGTTTGGGGCTGGGTGCACATTGTCAGGTTTTACTAGTTTTAAGCATAATTATTCTTGTGCAGGGCGTGCAGGATAAGAGCTTTGTTTTTGGTGACTTCTGAAGCTCATGCCATGGCTGTACAACTCTGATTTTTTCAGCTGCACCATGCATGGGGTTTGGTGTCTCTTTCCCAGGGAAAAGCTTTCATCATATTGAGGCATCTCTCCTCTATTTTGGGCAGCATTATGAAGGGAAGGTTTGGAGTTAGTGTTTGTGGTAGAGAAATACCTGTCCACAGCAGATTCGGTTCTTTTGGAGTCATAGTCATTGCTTCAGCATTAGAGTTTTGGATATTATTAGCTTTCACAATTTCTCTGGTATACCTTTTGAATTTAGTTGCTCTGATAACTTTTCCAGATTGCAATAAAGATAATCAGCTGATGATTCCGGGTATGCTTATGCATAATTCGTGTTTGGAAACATTTCTTATAAGCAAATAAATGTTTTCCAACTCTTAAAAGTTGCATGCCAAGTGTTTGTATTATTGCCTAGCTGCTGTAGGTACATGTTTACATGTGTAGGTCATATATATGCACCTGAAAATACAAGAAGAACTGCATTTGCATATTAGTTAGTTGCTCAGTCATCTTAATGATCATTGCAAACAATCAAAGCAAAGTTGATATTAGTCCAAGCAAGAGCAATCAGACTGAAACACACACCTAACAAGATTAAAGATTTTATGCAAAATGTTTGATATTATTTCTTGTGTCCAAATTCAACAAGTAAGATCACATTTTAGAAAGGAATGAGATTGAACAGGCAAGATTCATCACATCACTTGAGAGCCAAAAGTTTCTATAACCACCAGAAATCTTGTAGTTCTTCCATCCGATAGACTCTACATTGTCTGAGAAACATTGTTTCATATTTCTGTGCTCCATTGCTCTTTGTTATATTGTAATGCTAGAACATAATGCAAGTTTGGAATTTGATAGGACTGTAATGCACTTTTGATATTATATTTCATGATATCCTTAGGGATGATTTTGAATCTTGATAATGCCCACATTAAGTAGCTCACACACATTTCCACTTTAATGCAAGCAAGTCCAGACACATGACTCATCTTGTATAATTGCAATTGATGACTATCCTGTGTCCAAAAGTTTCTGCAAATAAAGATGCATTTTATGAGTGCTATTTTCAGAAAATATTCCAGCAACTTGTAGCTGCTTTGGTGTAGACAAAACTTCAATGTCTTTTAATATAATGTGAATGGTAGCTTGTAGGTTTGTGGTTTGTTTCTAGTGTCATCTTTTATTGTAGAGTATTCTTTAGCTTTGCTCGATTGCCGTATTCTATAATTTGTACATTATTGTGTATCATGATAAATTAATTTTGTATGCTCACATTTTCCCCTCACAATGTTTTGAATAAAAGTTCTAGGTTTAGCCTTTTTCAGAATTACTGTAATTCTATATGTTAATCTATTTCTTATCTTGCAATCCATTTGTAGAGACCCTTATCTGTAAAGATCGAAGCTCAGAATTTAACAGGGAAGAAATTCATTTTAAAACTGAAAGAGTTTCATGCACGGATTTTCCAGCATGAATATGATCATCTTCAGGTTTGTAGGACTGCACCAATTCCTGGATATAAAATTCGTTTTTTATTTATTGACATTCAATATCTAAACTGTCTTGTTTCTTATTCATATGTATGAAATTATCTATTTACTTCTGAATTTGATTGGGAACACCAACCTGTAATTAATAATGCTGCTCTAGTCAAATGAATGGAACTAAAGTTACATTAAGGAACCAAATTTTCCCAAAATCCGTACCCTTTTCAATCTCTATGGGATAGCAACTTTTTATTAAATGACAGAAATTCACTGCTCTGTGTAACTTCTGATGGCTAACATTTCCTTATCATGAATACTGTAAGTCCTCTTTGGCCTCCTTAACTTTTGACTCTCAAATGCTATGGGATGCTTGTCCTGCATTAGCACCGCACCAAATCCCTCTCTTGAAGGATCGCATTGTAACTTAAAGGGCCTAGTGAAATCCGGAAATGCAAGTACTAGGTCCATGTTCATCAACTGCTTGAACTGACCAAAACATTACCGTGCCTCCTCGGTCCAAATGAAAGCCCCTTTCTTCATCAAATTAAGCATCTGTAAAAACCACATAACCTGAAAGATCCCTTAAGCAATGTGACAGTCTTGTGTGGAGGCCAATCATGAATAGCTTGGATTTTCTCTGGATCAACTCTAACTCCCTCTGCATTGATAGTATGCTCTAGATAGAGAAGCTTTGTCAGTTTGAACTCACACTTGGATTCCTTGGCATTCAAGGACCCCTACCCAAAATGTCTAAAACCTCCTCCAGGTGACTCAAATGCTCTCCCCAAGACCGACAAAATACAAGGATGTCATTGAAGAAGATCAACACAAACCTTTGCAACTGAATTTGGAATACCTTGTTTATACAGGACTGAAATGTAATGGTACATTGGTTAAACCGAATGACATAAACAAGAGCTTGAAATGCCCATAATGATATCTAAATGTTGTCATCTCCACATCCTCCACTCTCATTCATATTTGATGGTAACTAGACCTCAATCTGATCTTAGAGAAGTAAGAAGACCCATGCAACTCATCAATCAACTGATCTATATGAGGTATGTGATAACTATTCTTTATTGCCTACTTATTCAAAGCACAGTACCTTATGCACATGCATAGAGTCCCATCCTTCTTAACTAACACAAGTGCAAATGCAAATTGGCTCTTACTATGTCTAATGTTTCCATATCAAGCAACTCCTTTATCATCTTGTCTGTCTTGTCCTTGAGTCGTTTGGGATGTTTGTATGGTCTTGTACTCTCCTCTGACTCAATGATGTGCTCATACCCTTGTTTGGTGGTCTACTTGGTGGAATGTCACTAAACACCTTACTATGTTTAGTCAATATCTCCTGTAACAGTGGAGGATAATCCCGCTTCTGCTGCTTAAGTTCTGTAGGCATCAACACACACTTTGCTACCCACTCTATCTACTTATGCCAAATCAGCCTCTCCATCTTCCTCAATGACACTATATGTATGTGTTCATTTGTTGTGCCCCTCAATACATGCTTCCTCCCATCTACAACAAAAATCATCTTGATGGTGCATACACTAAGGTAGAAATCCTTAACCATATGGAACCATGTCATCCCTAGCATGACATTCATCTTACCCAAATTCACAATATAATAATCTGCTGAAAACTCATAATCATTCAACCTCTAGGGGAGGTTGAGAATCCGCCTGGTACAAGTGAGTACAAATCCATCTGTCACTCTCACTTTGAACCCAAAAAATCCTCTTTCTAAATCTTGTGCCTAGCCATAAGCCCCTCAACAATGAAACTTTGTGTGGCACTTGTGTCAAGTAGGGTGATCACTTGCTGCCCTGCTAATACTACTCATTTTGAATGATCCCTCTTTCTGAATGCTAAAAATGCATGCCACAAGTGCCTCATCTTCCTACTCCTTAACTGACCATTTTGGTGCTTTCATTGACATTGTGCTGGGTCTATTGGTCTAAAATTTTGGAACCAGTATCATCTACTGTAAGGTACTCCATTAGTTTTGCCTTTCACTTCGAAGCACACTTATGCTGAGGGTCCCATGGTTCCTTGCATTTAAAGCACTAATTTTTATCTCTCAAGTCATTCAGTGATTTATCACTGGTTTTTTGAAAAGGCTTCTTTTGCTGTTGAATATTTTATGAAATGGTTTCTTATCTTTATTTCTAGGGAAGTTCTTCGAAGAAGACCTGTTCCTAAAATCAACATGTTCCATATTTTGAGCTTTCTTCATGACAAACTATAATATGGTTGAGTCAAATGCTCTAACCCAACTACACAAAGGATTTGAAAGCTCCTCAACAAAAAACATTGTCTCCTCAACAAAAAGCTTTGTCAACCTCCTCTAAGATATGTCACCATAACTGATAAACTCTAGAACTCGGATATGAATGTCTCTAATGACCCATATTGCTTGAATTGTGCAAGTTCCTTCAAATACATCTTTGTTACCTTACAACCAAAGTGCTTAATGAGCCTATTGGTGAACTCATTATAAGAGGTAATGTAGCAATGTCCTTGTTGGTTCCCAAAACCATAGATTGGAAATCCAAGAGCTTGCCAATTCTCCAATATGATTCCTCAATCAGTTCTGGCCAACGAATGAGGATAATCCAAATTCCTCTACACTTTAGGCTTTGCTACACCTAGGCGGGTAAACCTTCACCCCAAACCTGACCACCTGGTTCAAAGATTTTCTATAGAAAATTTAGACTTGGTGGGTTCTTAGGCTAGTAAGGTCCTTAAACTCGATCAAAATGAATTTAAATGAATGCTTTGATATGATCGAATGTTTATATAATAACTAAGCCGATGCTTGTAAGGAGGAAATATATGGATTATTGACTTCAATTATCAATCTAGTAATTGTACTTATAATGATTTTGTGATGACCCCTTTTTCATGCTTCAAATATAGATTTTGATTACCACAAATTCTTTAAACTATAATTTTTTGATATCTAGTTTTCTCCATTTATCCCTTCTTCTTTTCTTCTATTCTTCTCATATCTTTTCTTTCTAAGAGACGCGTCTTTTGGAATATTATTTTATTAATATTATATATTTTATCACTAATAATATTTTATATTTTATTAATAATATATTGTTATCATATTTCATTATATTTATCATATGATTAATATATTCTATCTGATAATAGATTATGATCGTTTGTGTTATTTAATTATTATTTATATTTACTTTATTGAGCTATATATTATTTATTATATTCATTCATCAATATGTAATTATGTATTCTTTAAATCATATATTTGGATTAATAATTTAATCATTATATAAATTATATATTATAAACTTTATTATAATATTATAATATTATGGTGGACCACATAATTATAATTTAATTAATTATATAGGTCTAATTTTAATAGGGATATCACTGTCCTCCGCTCTTGAATTTTCTTGTCATCAAGTAATTGATTTGATCTTAATTAATTCATAGCTCAACTTCATTGTCTTTCCTGCATATGTTGTAAACACTTGTAAAAGTACACATGTTAGTTAATGATGGCCTATGAAGAATATACAAATGAGGACACAAAGCATGCACAAAGTAGACACACTAATGCATTAAGGTACAATGCAAACATGAGATAGACACATGAATGCACGAAAACACGAAGAAGACACAATGCAAACACACTAATGCATGAAAACATGATGTAGACACACTAATGCATTAAGGCATAGTGCAAACATGAGATAGACACACGAATGCATAAAAACACAAAGAAGACACAATGCAAACACTTTAATGCATGAAAACACGATGTAAACACAAAGTATACATGTTAAAACTTAACTACCTTTTTACAATTTGAAACAAGAAAAGGTTAAGGAAATGTTTTACCAATTTTGACCATAAATGCTGCACTCCTTTCGCTTGTATTGAAATCAAAAGTACTTGAAGATGTGTCATTTAGCAACTTTGCTTTAGTTAGTACTACAATAGGGTGTCCTAGTAGTTCTCCTCTGATTACGGATTTTCTCTCACTTGCCTAATTCCATAGTGGATGGTAGATTTACTGCTGCTCAAGTTTGGACATGATTTACGTGGGGTTCCCATATTGGGATTCTCTTGCCCCATCGTGAGCGATTTACTCCTCCTATGCACAGTCCCTATTCACTTGGGATGTACTTAATTCTGTAGTGGATGGTAGATTTATACCTACTCAAGTTTGGACACGATCTACTTGGGATTCTCTTGTCCCAAGTGAGCGATTTACTCCTCACCCTATGCATACTCCCCATCCATCATGAATATAAACACAAAAGGGTTCTGAGTAGTGTTAGTAATTCTAGATAATGTGAATATTCCCCATGTATCAAATCCTATAATGGATGGTAGATTTATAGCTGCTTGAGCTGGACATGAACTATGTGGGGTTCTCTTAGCCAAGGTGGACAATTACTCCTCCCCCTATGCACACTTCCTATCCACTTTTAATTAATACAAGAGTACTTATCGATTCACCCTATATGAATGCTGATTATATTATACTCAAAATTATGCACATTCAATTAACTTAAGAATAAGGTGTAGTATTGGATTTACACCCACATTGTATGCTTCTGATCACAAACCAACTAATAGTAATATTTACTCATAATAATAATAAAATTATTCCTATTATTAACAATAATAGAAAATTTCTATAATTTCGATTGGCAATTAAACTATTTATTAATTTTTATTATATTTAGAAATTATAATAATATAAAGATTTGTTATTATTAATTCCCCTCTCTATAATAGATGATATTGTTGGTTTGATAATATTAGATTTTTTGTTACTTTAATAACTTAAGAAAACTATCAATAATAAGAATTTTGAATATTTATTATAAACTTCATTACTTACCTGTTCAAAGGGTCGCTGATTTCAAAGGGTCGCTGATGTCACTATGTGAAATGCATATGCCACGTGCCCCGTGATATCTGAGGTCATTCCCAGTGGCGGGTACCACGTTGCTGCTTAACCTTTATCCATCATATGTTCCACGTACTACCAGCTGCCATTTAGAATATGTTTTAATATAAATCTTTTCTGTATTTGTCTTTGTGGACTTATACAGCCTTTCCAGATAATCTCTGTGGTATTCATGTGAGGTGGTTAGTGGTCTAGCTAATTTATACATCTGCCCTTATTTTTATTATTATTCATATTCTGATTTTTCTCATTTCCTTCTGCCTTGTATGTCAGTTTATTATAGTAATTTCTCACTGTACCGTAGATCTCCTGTGGTTAATAATTTACTTGGTAGTTGAACTCAATTTGGCCTTGTTGTCAGTTGTCTTCATCTCTTATCTTTAGCAGTCTAAGACTCCCAACCTTCTAGTCTGGAGGAAGACTCTTTTTGTCTTATTCATTATTATCTTCTTATTTACTGATTTTAGTAAGCATTCTTTCCTTAGAATAACTATTTTTGTATGGTGATTGTCCACTCCAGGAAAACATATGAGGTGGTTCCCAAGGATTAGGACTAATGTATGTCCTTTCATGATGGTTTGATAATATCCGAGATATTGTTAAGTCTCTATTTAGTAGGTTATGAAGTCATTGGCTCACAGATATGTCACATCTCCAAATGTATTTTGATCAACTCTCCTCTGAAACTTTTCTCCCGCACAGGTGACTTGGCCCATATACACATTTCATTATGTTTGATAAGAGGTCAAAGATTGCCCAATAGTATATTTTTTTGTTGTAAATCGTCTCTTCCCTTTCCCTCAATAACTCAAGTTTTTCCCCATCATCTTGAATGTTGTAATTGGATAGAGAGGCCACTGTGATATTGTTGTTGCTGTAAGTGATTTGATTCTCTCTTAAATAGACTGCTGCCCAAAACTCCAGCTGCAAGTATTAATTGATCTCTTGTTGTATATCCTGCAGATAAACATCTCCTGATATAGTAGTCACTGTGTGCTTTGCAGCTGTAGCCTAAAACATGGGACCTGTAATCTATATGTTTTTTCCACTGTTCTCAATGACTGATAATGACTATCAAATCACACTTCTGAATATGATAAATCACTGGTTAATGCTGGAGTCATGTCTGGATGTTATTTTGCTCAAAGCTTGGATGACGTTGATCTGCAATATCTATTTAATCTCATTCACTGCTTCTGAGATGCCAATATTTCTCCTACTGTTGGGTTCGTTTCTTTAATCATGTGTTTGACCTTCTTTTATGCTATGTCAGACTGCAAGTCTTCCATTAATGTTTGAGATGCATAGTCGATTCTTTTCCCAATATGAATTATCATAGATTTCTCTTTATCTGATATATTGTCTTCATTATTATTCGCAGAATGGGAGGATCATTGCTCTGATACCACTTGTAATGACCCCTTCTAAATGGAGGACAAATAATTCTGAAATGTCAAATGAGGACTCTTAGTATTTTATACTTGATTTTATAAAAACAACTTGTAAATATTATAATCTTATACTATTAATAGTTCGGAGTAATGTCTATAGTCCCCCATGCATTAAATCTTGTAATGGATGGTAGATTTATAGATGCTCGAGCTTGGACACGATCTATGTGGGGTTCTCTTTCCCCAAGGTAAGCAATTTACTCCTCCCTTGTCCACACTCCCTATCCATTATGTATTAACACAAGAGGCCTTATTGTATTATCCATAATTTAATAATAACATTGATTATGATTACACTCAGCTCAAAATCATGCACCTTTATTACCATAAGATTTAGTATTTGTCATTCTTTTATTTTAAGAATACCACAATAAAAAATTAAGAAAATAAAAATGAATTTTTATATTAATCTGTTATTTTTCTCGGATCATTGCAAATGTAAGATCAATGCCATTTATTTTTGGTATGTCCTTTCCAAATGGCAGAGACCTCCTATTTAAATTTAAGAACAAGCCATGAAGAGACATGTTACATGAATGAGATGTGTCTATTCATAGTTAGATAATTATCATGGTTATATATATATATATAAAATTTATATATATAAGTTTACTATATATATATATATATATATATATATATATATATATATATATATATATATATATATATATATATATATATATATATATATATATATATATATATATATATATATATATATATATATATATATAGGTTTATCCTACAGAAGCTACCAAACATCAACATATATTTAATTTAATTTCAATCATATTAATAATAACATTACTCATTGAATATCCAATATATTCAGGATGTGTTTTACCTGAAATGGCTACAAGATTTTAACACTCCCTCTTAGTCAAGAAGGATAAATACATTTTGATAATCATAAGTAAGGGATAATTAGTATTTTATATAACCCAAAGATAGTCAATGAGATGACATCTAAACTCTTAGTTATTAAAATACCTAGTATGCATTTAGACATGCAACCCAAAGATAGTCAGTTTGATGACATCTAAGCTCTTAGTTGTTGGTCTCACAAAATGCATACTTACCAACATACCCAATATGCATCTATACAAACAACTCAAAGATGGTCAATTGAATGATATCTTAGCACTCAGTTGTAAGTCTCACAAGATGCATATTCTCATGATTTAAGTACAACACTTACTCAAAATGTATATCATGGTTATTGATTAGAATATCTCCTTATAATAACTCTCACAAAAATAAAGTCATTACTTCCAATAAGACTCATTTAAATACAACAATTTTAAGTACAAACAAAAAATCAAATTCACTAAGACTCATTCTCAGGAATCACAATCATATCAAGATCTTCTCTAAATGATTTCACTTTGGTTTTGGCAAGTGACTTGGTAAGTATATCAGCAATCTGATTCTCGGTACTGATGTATTTAAGCTCAATTACATTTTTCTCAACCATATCTCATACATAGTGATATGGTAACTTAATGTGTTTTGACCTATTATGAAAAATTTGATTTAGGGAGAGATTAATACAACTCTAGTTATCACAATAGATGATAATAGGTTCCAATGGTATCTTAAATAGATTAAAGATAAGCTTCCATAACCATACTTCCTCTTTGGTTCCCATTGCAACGAGAATGTATTATGCTTCACTAGAACTTTGAGCTACTGATGATTGCTTTCTACTGAACCATGATATCATTCCTCACCCTAAGGTAAAGCAACATCCCGAAGTACTCTTCTGAGGTACAAAATTCCTGCCCAATCAGAGTCTATATACCCTTTGAGCTTTAGTTCTTCTTGTATTCTAGACCATATCCAATAGTTCCACGAAGATATCTTAGAATGTGTTTTGTAGGTACTAAATGAATTTGCTTTGGTTTGCTCATGAATTGACTTAGAACATTAATTGAATAACATATATCGGGTCTAGTATTTACAAAGTACATTAAATATCCAATAATTTTGACGATATAGAGTAGGGTTAGCATCTTTAGAATCTTAATTTCTTCTTTGAGTTCTTAAAAGATTTGTTTCCATGGTTGTCTTCATAGGTTTCTTTCCATCATTCCTAATCTTCTTAATATCTCCAATGTATACTTCCCTTGATTTAGAAAAATTCTATTAGTATGTTGCCATACTTCTAGTCCCAAGAAGTAATGTAGTAGACCTAGGTCCTTCATATCTAACTTAGAAGCCAGATCTTGTTTACATTTCGCTATAAGATGTTCCTCACCTGTAATAAGCAAGATTAAGGATATCTTTCATTTTGATATCACATTTGATATATTGAGTATTGGCCTATTGGCCTTCAAAATATATGATATTCACCAAATACTCTAAGTAATGGTCTCTAGAGTATCAACACTTGATACTCACCATGTACTCAATAAGGTAATGGTCTACAGAATATCAATTCGCATAACATTCACCATATACTCAAAATTTATGTTTATAAGGTATGTGCACACACATTCTTGTAATGCTTAGCATATAAACATTCAAGATGGAAAAATTATACTTTGTCATGATCTACATAGATATTGTAAGATATCCATTATAATAGAAAATTAAGTTATTGTAAGATCGTCACCTTTCAATAACTAATATAAATACAAATGTGATCATTTGGAAGTCATCACTTCCTCACGATCTACACAAGTGGTAGGCCCATTAAATCATGCAGTCATATGCATGATAGCAAATATTGACACGAAGTCAAAATTTCCTATGATTCTAATATGATGAAGATCTTCAAGGATCAACTGAAACATATTCTCTATCTACTCCTTCAGATGAATATGTCAATCTCACTCTGGACATCAATCTTGTGAGCTTCTTATCCAAACTAGCCTTTGAAGAAGTGTCATACTCCCTCTGAATCTGATATCAACCTCCCTTTCCTGCAAGAACATACTCGGTGGAAAAGATCAAGACAAATAGCTCTTATAGTAGTTGACAACAAAAAGTAATAAGGATAATACTGCAGATATAGTAAAAATAGTTATCTTATTATTTTTATTACTTTCACTTTTACTTATCATTAGCTCCTTATGCTAAGTTCTACTTAACATCCTTTAGAGGTAGTATCTCTAGAAATTCAAAATATAATATTTCACTTATATTGAAATGAAATCATACGAATAAAATAATACATGTACATAGCATATATTTATCTTATCCCACAAGAATCATGTTTGACCAGTTCCAAGCTTGCTCTTTCACATACATCAATAAACTTTTTCCTCTTAAAGTTCTTTTACATGATAATTGCTAATCATTAACAAATCACAACTTCCTTGAACATATTTGGTGAGTACATTTGATGACAATATCATGTTGAATGTAATGTGTGCCTCTTTATCAACAAGCTCTCTGCATATCACACGATCACAATACAAACCCTTTGATAGAGGAATCAACTACTCTATTCACATCCACCTTTTGAATACAAATACTCCAAGGAATGTCCATACATTATAGAAAGACTTCCAAGAAGGTATAGACAAGCTGAATGATAATAAAAGTCGAATTTGAGTTTACACAAGCCAACTGCATTCACAACCATCACCATGAATGCCTACCATTGTGGTGTATTTACTTGCTACTCATATTCTCCTTTTAATGATCAAGTGTTTGCACTTGTCCTTCACATTTTGCATTAGTAAAAACAATCCAGTGCTATGATGGATATCCACACATGGATCCAAATCTTCCATTTTGACACAGGTGTGAGAGGACTACAAAAGGTTGTGTAATTTAGCTTTATGCATATTATCCACCTATGATTCTTTTTATCCTAAAAGTTATCTTCCTTGCATAGTTGTGTCTTTCATTTTCTGAGTCAAAACTACCTTTGACGGTCTTTGCAGTTCTAAAATGATAAAACACCTTGTCTCCCAGTGTTGATTTTTTGTTTCCTTGCCTCTTCGATAAAAGCACAAATATTTCAATGTTGATCTCCAGGCCTCTTCAGGATCCCTTTATTGGGCAATATATGTTTGATCAGATTGTCATTGTATGTTCAAGCATTCTTAATCATAGCAATCGAGGCCTTTACGTCAGTCCCATAAGACAATCAATAACCATGATTTTACTATTCAAATATCCCATGCCTTCCAACACTGAATACACGTTGTCAACCATGGAAAAAAAAAACTTGTGTACTTGGGATCTCCATTTCTGTTAGCAAGGGTCGAGGGCTTAAACAAAGCATTATTTGAGTTTAAAGGATCCTTCTCAAGCGGTTAGCCTGGTCACTGTCAAATGCCATGATCAAAGAAGGATCATTTTAAATGTAATAGAATTACTTTATGCATCACGTTGAGATCCTTGTGCTAAGTCATATTCTCTCATGCCTTCAAGGTGATCATCAAAATTTTGGAGTCTTTGAATCATATTGCATAGATTTTATTCATCTGCAGGATGTCTCTATAATAGATAATTAATTCAACACCTCCCAATGAAATATTGCAAGTCTCTATCATAGAGACATTGACTCTATCAGTGCTTCTTCTCCATACATATTTTTCAATGAGATTCATTTTTTTGTTGCCTTGTACTTGTAGATTTTACAATTCATTCAATGAGGAATTCTTAATATACTCAGAATTCTTGTAGATTCAGAATTCATTTTTATGTTGCATTATACTCCGGCAAATATAACCAGCACCAAAGAAAAAAAAAGGTCATGCTCCTGTAGAATACAAGCCACATCTCAAACTAGTCAAATATTGTCGGGCAAGTGCAAATTCAAACGCCGATACATTAACTGCATAATTCCTTCACTATGGAACCTCACAAGCTAGTAAAGAACCTGGCTCTAATACCATGTTATTTTTCTCGGATAGTTGCAAATGTAAGATCAGTGCCATTTATTTTTGGTATCTCCTTTCCAAATGGCAGTGACCTGTTATTTAAATTTAAGAACAAGCCATGAAGAGACATGTCTATTCATAGTTAGATAATTAATATAATTCAATTAAATCATGGTTATATATATATATCTCATATAATAGTAAACTTTTATATATATATATATATAGGTTTATCCTACAAAAGCTACCAAACATCAACATATATTTAATTTAATTTCAATCATATTAATAATAACATTGCTCATTGAATATTCAATATATTCAGGATGCATTTTATCGGAAATGGCTACAAGATTTCAACATAATCATATACTTTTCTCTCACCCAAAACTTCTAATGTTGCAAATATTTACTTCCTTATACATATATAGATCTCATATGCAATAGCAATAATAATAATATAGATCTAATAATTAAATTAATTATATTTGGATTCATGTTATTTTTCTATATATTTATTATCACCCCGATATACACAATACATATCTATTAACTATTGATTCATGCATATGTACCTTTTTATTACTACATGTAATGAGTCACTTTATAAAAAAATACTAATTAATGTACTTATATATTTGTTCTTATTAAAAGAAACAAAACCTTAAAAATATTTTAGCTTCTCTTAATCTAGCTTTACATATCAAAGTCAAACAAGGGGAGGAAGACTTAATTACGTAACTTTATTTTCATGGGGTGGGTTTCTAATATAGAATCCACCATTTTTGCTGGACATTTTGTCTTATTAAGAAATTACTTTTTTTACCTTATTGTTTTTCGATTGAGTCTTTCTTCTTTTATTTTCAGTTCTACATACTTTCACACTTCATAATTCAATCAATATATTTTCCCGATATTATTTCATGGATTTTGCAACATTGAGTATGTACTTTTTGTGATGATCTTGAACTAGTCCCCCACTGAAATGTTGATGTGAATGAATGATGTGTTTTGTATTTTTAATGTTTATTTTTATTTTTTTGGAAGTATATAACGATAAACAAGAAACATCTTGCACAAATCAAAACTCTCTGAATTTCCAGAATTTTATTCACCAATGGAAAAATAACTAGATTTGACAATTTTTGCATACAATTAGATTTTATTTGCAATGACAATGAACTTGGTTGTTATTTGTATGTCCTTTGAGTGCCAAATGGAAATTTCGATCTCCAGAACAGATCAATGCAATGCCCAGCTGAAATGCAGCCTTCTCCCGGAGCATCTGCTACCTCAAAACTTCCAATGCAGGCCTAAAGAAGCCCACACAAGTCTGCTACAAACAAATTCTCCCCAAAAATGCTGATCACAGATCCAAATTAGTAACCACTACAAATTGCAGGCTGTCAAAAAAATTCGCAGGAGTATTATGATAAATTGCTGGGCTTGCAGCCACGTTCTTCCACCTCTCACGCTGGTCATAAACAGATCACCCAGCCTTGGATATTTGGCATCCACACCTGGTAGTGTTTTCCTGATATTTATGAAGACTTTGTGCTGCCTCAGATTGCTAATAGCAGTCCCACAAAATCCAATTCGATTTCCAACCTAGAGGCATGATTGGCAATAATAAATGCAGTCAATTTCATTCAACAAATCAATTCCCTTGGCCACAGTAGTTACAGTTAGGGAGATGGGCAATTGCATATCTCAGCGTAATTGCCTATGCAAAACTCTGAATATCTCAAACCCTCAGAACTCTGGATTTCTCAAAACCCTCAGCCAGAGCCAAGCAAAGAAAATATGATATTCAAGATCCTCCAATTCAACAGGAGGTAATTCAGTTCTCAGCGAACCAATGAAACATCAACAACTCAGGCACAATAAATCATGGTAGGAGAGGAAGGAAAATTATATACCTCAGCATAATTTGCATACACCAAACTCAGAAACCCTTATATTTCAGCAAGAGCACAAAAATCAGGACTCATAAAAAGTCAGAAAGGCAACAAAAGCAAATAAATATCCAAGCGTGCTTTGTCCAATGAAATGAGCTCCTATTTATAATCCTTTGTTGGCCAAAGTTTTCCAAAGAACTCTACTTGAGAAATTGTAGAAGTTTCCCAAAAGAACATTACACTTAAAACTTTCCAATGTACTTTTTTAGAAATATCTCTTAACGTCATCATTATAATAACATAAATATTATTATAATAGTACAACTTTAATAATTTATTAATAAGTGAGAGCTCATGCAAATATTAACCTCATCCACTGCAGGGGACGACCAACTGCCAGAGCCATCCACATCATTGCCAAAAATAGAAACTACTAAAAATAGACTTAATAATAATAGTAAGTCCATAGCTAGGATCCCCAAATCACTCTATCAGCTCACGAGGGTTGCTATGATGAGCTAACTCTATCCTCTGCACAGACTTGCCAAAAACGGGGACATTACAGTCCTCCCTCCCTGAGATTGCTTGTGCTCAAGCAATCCGACATCACACTAAAACCTCCACCATGATCCCATAAGAAGCAAGTGATGTCCTAGTCCTCATTGAATGAACTGTATGCTAGTACCATCATCGGAACCAATAACATGACCTACAACATATCACCAAACACCTGTGCTGATGATGTAAAAGTCAGAACATCACTTGTAGAAAAATCCATAGGATATCTCAGCACCCTCTCCTTTACTATATCCACCCAGGCATCTTGCAGACAATCTAGCTTAGGCATAAACCAACTCTGCACTAGATGCAAATCCTGAACATCTGAGTTAAATACCAAGCTATAAACACTCATCACAGTATAAAGTCTATCATCAGTATGATCATCTTTATCGTCATCCTTATGCTGCTATGATGACTCCTCAATCACATTAGTGTAGACCCACATGCTATGGTTTGCTGCCCCATTTGGCCTCAACGCGTAAGTTTGACCTTTAGAGAAAGCCCCCTTGCACCAATAGCAAAGTTGTCGCCTCCTCAAATCCTCTCTAGAAGTATCATCAGATCTCCCCACCAACTTTCCCTTGTCTACTACAACTGGTGGGGACTCCTCATCAATAGATAGGGGGAAAGAAGATTTCGAAGCAACTTTGCTTCGAGAAGATGACTCCAATTCTTGTGCCTTCCTCATCGCTGCCTGTAAAGAAGATGGTCCAATGACTTCATCCATCCACGGAGTGGCTTAATCAATTCCTCTATAAACAACATCACTCATTTGTGCTCCGAGATATCATAAACCATAATTGAAAGCCTCTAGAACTCATTGGTGTAACTCTATGATCCATGATATTGCTTTAGTTGAGCCAACTCATGGAAGTACACCTCTGAATCCTTCCTATCAAATCTCTCAATCAGGCGATCCACGAACTCATAATAGGAAGAGATCTGATCATATCACAAAGAAACTAACCCATGGTACTACCAGTCATGGGCAGCTCCATCCAGATGCAACACTCCAAATTTGATAGCATGCAACTTTGACATAGGACGCAAAGCCAAATATTTGTCGAGCTTATGGATCCAAGCTCGAGCTGTAACTCTCCCAGTACCATCAAAGTGCTCCAACCTAGTCAACATTAAATCATCTTTATATCAAAAAGAAGCTATTATCTACAAATTAAAGGGATGAAGAAGTAATGTGTTCTACAGAATTAATTGGTGACAAGGGATTGGAATGTACCTATGTCAAAGCAAAGAGACTTCATAATCGAGAGTCAGGATGATCAGCCAACACACATACACAATCAATGAAAGAGGATAAGTATAGAGATTGTAGACTTGATTAATAAAAATAAGGAATTATCATCACGGGTTATAATCTGGATAGAGCACAAGGGCTCACTAGCGGATAGGAGGAAGAATAGCATATATAACCATCGAACAAGAATACCAAGTACAGGTCAGTGCTGAATATGCAATGCCAGTCAGTGGCAATAGGACCATTATCGATAAAACCGATTCATTATCTATAGAAGTTGATAGAGATACACAAGGGTAGAGGCCCATTCAAGTTCTTTCCAGTCTATAAAAATGAAGAGATGATAACACCATGGGTAGAAATATAATCTGGAAGCTATGAGCTTGGACAATAGATAAACAAATGAGTAATCACAGATGCAAGATATTGAACAAAATCATTTTCTAATAGACATTTCAAATACGATCGACAAAGGAGCATAACTAGTTAGCATTAGCAGCAAAGTCCAATGACCAAGGGAAGACAATGGATACAGGTTTATAAGTTTATCAATAACATGAGCAATTTTTATCTTGGATGGTGAACACATTAGGGAAGAATGCCTACTCAATAATAGGAGGATTTGTTCAAAATTGATATCTTCACCAACAATTCTTTATCATCAATGATAAAATCAATATATTAGAAATCTCTACTTTAGATATCGACCAATTTTTGTAGTTTTGACAAAGACATATTTAAAGAGGTCAACTATGATTAATAGGGATTAAGTTTAATGTTTGTCCATATCAAATAGAAGAGAGACTATTTATAAAAACATTTAAAATACTTGGGCACTCATTAAAGGGAGATATTAGAAAGGAGTTACATCATATACAATATTAAGATCAATCATAATAATGGAATACGCATATGGAGAAAATCATAGTGCATATATATTGATCAACTTGGATAGAGAAAGACAATATTGGGCTGAATATCCCAAAACTAATTCCATTGCAATTGTTAGGTAGAGAAAATCAAAGAAATTGATGAATTCTAAGATATTTCTATTCGGGAACATTACACTCCTCCTTTTAAAGACCCAACCTGTGACTCTTCAGCTTCTATATTGTTGTCCTTGTCCCTCATGCCAACTCATCTCTTATTCACTCTCCTTTAATTAAAATTGACTTAATAATCCTGAATTAAGTCCTCAAAGGTCAAATATTGGATGGGCCTATCAATTTTTTAATGTCCCAGAAAAAAGGGGGTATTACAGTCCTCCCCTCTTGAGATTGTTTGCCCTCAAACAACTGCAAACATGCGACCATGATACCTGGGTCCCATATCAACATCATGAATAATGCTCTGACAATCCGTTGTGCTATTGTGATATGAACGAAGGACTGAGAACTACAAAGCCATTCACTGTCTTCCCATAATAACAACACATTAAGCGTGCTAATGCCAGGATCCCAAACCATGTTGTCATGACCATCAGATATGATGAGATAGAAATGTATCAAGGAGCTATGTATATCACAGTAGATGGTGACTACCCGGCCTAAATTATTGATGTAAGAAATAAGCTGCTCAATAGCTGAAATCAACACCATGGGCACATCAAATACCACACTGTCGTTTGGAGAACCCCTAACTACATAGGTGCTATGAGTAAGAATGAGGCTGAAAAAGCATTCCCTATGATCAAAATGTAACTCTCATCAATCCTCCACCAAGATCTATTCAATGGCTGATGTATGAAATCCATCCAACTAATATATAGGTTGGAATTGGGAACCATATATGGGTTGATCAAAGGATGAGCGACCGTAGTCAATTCACCACACCAATCTTGTGACCAAGATTCACCACTAGGTACTATATTTGGATCCAATATTCTGAAGTCAAGATTATCCTCTTCATGACAATCAAAAAAGAGTTTCCTCATTTATCTCAAAAAGGGGATTATTGGAAGTCCAATCAGCATCTACTTCAAACAAGGGGTTGTCTACAAGCTGAATGTGATCTGAAATTTTGGTACTTGGTCTTTTGGGACAACTATCCAAGTCTTAAGTCTGTTGAATGCTATCAAGTTCATTAATTACTTCTTAGAAAAACTCCTGCCATTCTTTACTCTCATGCTCACTAGTATGATTTGTGACCCTAACCTGAATTTTTACTTCATAAAGAGCAATCTATGTATCATCCAATGTCTCATAAGCATACTTAAGCTCCTTGTTGAGCTCCATAATCTCATTCTTTCCTTTACTCAACTTATCAACATATATTCCAGCAACCTTAAGAATATAATCCTTGTTGGAAAAAAACATAAATAATCTGATTTCATAGATTCACGAGTTGTTTTGACTACTTGCAAAAAAACAACAAGAAAATCTGCTTCCACTCCCTTTTGAACCTTCCTATGGAGATCCTCAACCATCCTGTGAGTGCTGTCATAACATACCAAAATGCCACAACCATGTCTTCACTAACCTTCAACTGTATTTTTAAGGCATGCATCTCATTATTGTCATGTTGATACAACTCATCGTCTTCTAGTGTCATCTTGGACTGTTCCTCGAAATTAATATCGTGCGTATAAGAAACACATGGTTCATCACACCTCTCAAAAACATAGTCATAGGCCTCAATTTCCTTGTTCCTTTGATTTGCATGCAAAGGCAAAAGTGTTGTTATGTTATTATCTTCACACAAAGGCTCATCATACAAAGACTCCAACATGCTATTACTTGGAGTACAACCAACCTCATCAACATGTTTGTCAAGGCTAACCTTCAAATCACCAATGTAGAAACTTGTATGTTCCTTATCCATAGCTGAAATCATCTTATCTACATTTTTGCCAGCACTGGTATGAATTTCTTTAGCCTCTTATTTGTTATTACAATTCCCACAAACATGATCGGGTGTACTAGTGTCCTCATATGTCAAGCAAATTTGTTCCTGCCTCAGAGGGGTTCCTTTAACTTGTAAACCACGAAGATCAACTCACTGTCTGTCATGCGATTTTGAAATCTGTTGATTCTATGCTTAATTACTTCCTCCACGAGCTTGAAGGCTGTAGATGAGATCATCAACTTAAACGGGTCTCTGCAATATCTATGTTCTCTCCTCCAAAAGGCTAACAAGGTTGACTGCAACCCCTTGCAAATTTCAACATTTACATCAAGAATCGAAGATATAATAGTGTGCATGCGAGTCTTTACACTTCCTGAATGGTAGCTCCTAATTTTGAACAAGAAGCATTCTAATAGCTGAAGAATTAAATCATTGCATTCAAGATCAATCATAATATAAAATAATCTGATCTCTATCATAATATCCAAAATCTGAACCCTTTTGTCAAAAGCAGGGTCGTCATGACGTAATCCCTCCAAGTTCTTCAATAACAGCTACAAAACTTTTTTCAACACCACATCATTGTAGGCTATTGTAGGAGATGTTATTCACATAATCTCATTGAGACAAGAGGCAACTGCAAGCCTCACATCTTTATGTAGATGTTCCATAAACTTGGGTTGGACCAAGGTAACCACTAAAGGTTGTACAACCCAATTCACGAGCCTACAATCTGCCTACTCTACATTGGTCAAATATGTTTCTATCTCTTCCAATTTGGAGAGAACATCATTTGAGCATTTCATGTGTTCTAATTGCAATCCAAACACATACAACCAACCAAAACCTTTCTCTTTCTACAAGTCTCTTAGCTGAGAGCCATTGAATGTATTGTTAAATTCCTTTGAAAAGACGTTGTTTGTCAGATCTTCCATTGTTCTATATTCTAGGATCAAAAACTACCGTAATTCGATACACACTTCCCCTACAGATCACTACTATAATAACCTGTCTAAACTAAGTTTGCTTGCTACCTTGAAATACTGTTAACCAATTTTTTATTCTTTGTATTTGCACTCCAATTGTAATTGATATACTCCAGCTCACTCACATTCATAGAATGCAGTAATATTGCCAACCGTCAGGGCTCTTACTATATATGTCAATAACAATCGTTTCAAACCAAATACCTCCTCAAACGACACAGATGGTGTTATTGAACCGTAAAAGGCTCCAATTTTAATGGAGAATTATTTCTTGTGTGCTCGTAACTGCCCAAGATGAGAATTTAATTCGTCCACTTATTACTTTGTTCTTCTAAGAGGCCACTTGCTCATGGAAAATACTACTCACAACATGTTGTTAATGGGATTTGCTTTCTCAGGCACACAATTCACCTTGCTTGACTACAACCACAGTTTCCTCTGAGTGTCAATGGATCCCTTAATAGCAATGCTTAGCTCCTGTATAACAACACAGATAATAATGGGAGGTTAGAAATGCAATATCAATATTTTGTCCTCAATAACGACAAGTATCCTATATTCCCAATGCGTCATTCCAAGCTCTTGGCTCCGTACACTATATTCTAGACATCTACTATAATGTTTCAAGCTATATTCCGCTTCTGATATTTTTCCTCAATATTAATTCCCCCGCTACTTCTATGTTCCACCACTTTTGCATTCGAAGGCCAAAATAAATAGTCTTTGCTGATTAATGGAAAAGACACAATTATTTAGCTCGAATTAAAGTTTTAATCACCGTTTATACTTTGCAAATGTAATCACTCTCAATTGCATGACACATGTCCCTATTTTGGCTTTACTATGGTCGTTTAGGACTTAGGTTGGGCCGGTTACCTTTCACGTAGAAGACATGGATGAAAGAGAAGATTTGATGTTACTTTGCTCCCCCAGTGCCATTTGGCCTCCCACAAATCTACCTCATTCTTTAGCTATCGTGCCTATCAGAGAATTGTGATTCCAGCTTCAACACGAGCCTCTCCTTAACTGGCTTCCCTCTAGAATCAATGCACAAATCCCTAACTGTCATTAATGCTATGAGTCTCAATGCAAATCTCAATGCATGAGTAGAGTCTTGAAAATGATTATTCACAAGAAACGAATTGGTGTGCATGGAAGATTGCAATCCTTTATTGAAATCTTCAAGACAAGGATTTAAGGCACAACAACCTATATTGATGGCATATACAACCCATTCTCAGTCTTCTGCAAATCGATGATTCCTTTTTACAGAAGAATTTATCCTTTCAATTTTAGCGGACACAAGTGATCAACGCCTGATATTATGAAACAACAAATATTTGAATTTTATAAACGACTCCACAAAAATAGGTGCCCAATAATCCCAAAAATCATTTGATTTTGCCTAAGCCTTTCACGGCAGCTATGAACATTGATGCCTAGCAACTCTAGATGTTTTTGGACATGACCAATATATTAAGTTTGATGCACTTGGAAGGAAGGCAATTGTTGTAATATATTTGCACTATTGAAGGTTTTGTCTCATTGTCTTCTCCGACGGCCTAATTCACAAGTTCATGGCAAGAAATATTTTGAAAAGTTTTATATTCTTCCCGAGAAGTCTTCAACGAGCAAAATTTGAATGCTTCTATATGACGACAATGAGAATCATATGTATCAGGCAAGTTAAGACCGCAATCAATATTTGCGGCAAGAGATCAACTATATCCATATATCTAAAACCACCGCAATAATGAGTTTATTCAATATTTCAATCTTGAACTATAGGAAAATGGTAGACATATATCAATATCCACGACACACCGCAATTTTATAATGTGCCGATTACGTATCTTGAACCCCAAGGTTTTAATATTTCCTATTACAAATGCCTAGATGCGATATCCTATATACACTGAAAAAAATGCTTTTGTTCCTCAAACCATGTGAAACTTTATAAAGTTGTAAACACCTTGATGCTTTGATAAAATTCAACAGGATGGTAGGATTTTGTTGCTTTGATACCACTGTAATAACCCAAATGGATATTTGCCCGATTTTATCCCAAGATAATTTTCAAAACATAAACATATGAAAATGCATTATAAATCAACAATATAAACCAGAAGATTCTTATAAAATACCTTAAAATATGCTATTGCATTATACATCAGCAATACAATAACTATTACTCAAAAATCCAATCTTAAACACCATTTTACAATCAGATTGGAATACTAAGAAAGGAACTTGTAAGCACATGTGAGACACCTGGGGTGATGTCTCCACGGACAATGAGTTTGCATCCACTTTCTACTGGCATGAGAGTTTACGTCCTCAAGCTGGATGAAAGCTGAAGCTCTTCAAATAACTCTCTCAAGAGAGAAACTGAAATCTGAATCATAAACCAAGCATAAAGAAATGAGCTTCTCCTCCCTTTAAAGACCCAACCTTTGACTCTTCAACTTTTGTATTCTTGTCCCTGTCACTCGTGCCAACTCATCTCTTATTCACTCTCCTTTAATTAAAATTGACTTAATAATCCTGTATTAAGTCCTCAAAGGTCATATATTGGATTGGCCTATCAATTTATTAATGTCCCAGAAAAAGGGGACATTACAACTTTGTTAGCTAACCCATGATGATCCTCAACTTGAACCCGATTTGCATCTCTGTACCTATCACCTTCTTGGGTTCCATCCTCGACTCGAGATCTATGAGAACCAATGAAAGCATCTCAAGCTCTCTCCCTACTTTGTCCTCGATGAAGTGCTGTCTATTGTAGAGTGTTAGACAACTGTGCAGTACCTCTATCTGGCTGCCAAGTTCTTGAATGTTTGCATAGCCTCTCTGTCAATTTTAACATCTCTAACTCCTACCCTGCTTGAAGCACCTGGACTACCAACAGACCCAAATTGAATCACAAGCTGACCTTCTCTAGCTGGAGAGGTATGACCTTTGTGGATAAAGTGCATACCCGACACAAACTCCCTATCTTCTGCCATGATATTGAATAGAAGATAATAAATCAAATTTAGACTGCAATCTAACCAAGCACTGACCAATATCAAATAATTATGAGCCCAAGTCTTGTAGGCTGGCAGGAAACTGCTCTGATACCACTGTGATGACTCCGAATCCCCCATTGAAATGCTGATGTGAATGAATGATGTGTTTTGTATTTTTTTTTATGGAAGTAAAGAACGATAAACAAGAAAGAGCTTGCATAAATTACAACTCTCTAAATTTCCAAAATTTTATTCACCAAAGGAAAAAATAACTAGATTTAACAATTTTTCAATACAACTAGATTTTATTTGCAATGACAATGAATCTAGTTGTTATTTATATGTCCTTTGAGTGCCAAATGGAAATGTCAATCTCTAGAACAGATCGATGCAATGCCTAGTTGAATCGCAACCTTCTCCCAGAGCATTCGCTACCTCAAAACCTCCAATGCAGGCCTAAAGAAGCCCACACAGGTCTGGAACAAATAACTTCTCCCCAAAAATGCTGATCACAGGTCCAAATTAGTAAACGCCAAGCCTTAATTACAAATCGCAGGCTGTCAAACATATTCGCAGGAGTATTATGATGAATAGTTGGGCCTGCAACCACGTTCTTCTACCTCTCATGCCGGTCATAAACAAATCTCCCAACCTTGGGTATTTGGCGTCCACACCCGGTGACGTTTTCTTGATATTTATGAAGACGTTTTGCTACCTTAGATTGCTAATAGCAGTCCCACAAAATCCAATTCAATTTTCAACTTAGAGGCGTGATTGGCAATAATAAATGCAGTCAATTTCCTTCAACAAATCAATTCCCTTAGCCATAGTAGTTACAGTTGGGGAGATGGGCAATTGCATACCCCAGCGCAATTGCCTTTGTAGAACTTTGAATTTCTCAAACTCTTGGAACTCTGAATTTCTCAAAACCCTCAACTAGAATCAAGCAAAGAAAATATGATATTCAAGATCGTCCAATTCAACAGTAGGTAATTCAATTCTCAGCCAACCAATGAAACATCAACAACTCCTTAGGCATAGTACATCATAGTAGGAGAGGAAGATGAATAATATACCTTAGTATGATTTGCATACACCAAACTCAGCAACTCTTATTCTTCAGCAAGGGCACAAAAATTAGGACTCAGAAAAAGCCATAAAGGCAGCAAAAGAAAATAAATATCCAAGCGTGCTTTTTTCAATGAAATGAGCTCCTATTTATAATCCTTTGGTGATCAAAGTTTCCCAAAGAACTCCACTTCAAAAATTTTAGAAGTTTATCAAAAGAGCTCAACACTTGAAACTTTCCAACACACTATTTTAGAAATATCTCTTAGTTCGTCATTAATTTTAATAGCATAAATATTATTATAATAATGCAACTTTAATAATAAATTAATAAATAAGAGCTCATGCAATTATTAACCTCATCCATTGTAGGGGATGACCAACTGTCAGAGCCATCCACTATAGTGCCAAAAATAGCAACTGCTAAAAATAGTAAGTCCACAACTGGGAACCCCAACTTACCTTGTCAGCTTATGAGGGTTGCTATGATGAGCTAACTCCATCTGCACAAACTCACAAAATTTGGGGACATTACACTTTTCATGCTTTATTGTTGAAATGTTTATTGGAACATGCATACATTTTAATGAAGCAATCATAGTTTGATCTACTCTATATGCACTTATCTTTTTCTTATGTTGCACAAATATTTCAAAGAACTTTCCAAACATTATTCCCTTGTCTTTGACATCAACCATCACCCTCCAGTTAGCTTAAAATTTACCATATGGAGATGAGTGACAGATTGATATTGGCCCTCCTAATACAAGCCTTAACTATGGGAATGCATTGCTTGAGGGTAGTCCCATACCTTCTTTTAATCCTTCCCCCCTAATGGATGTTACTTCAATTCATGATCATTCCTCTATGGTGTGCTTTATTTACAGAGATGTTCCTTTTATTGATAATGTCACTATTTGGGATGAACCTCTTGATGCTAATATTGACTATTCTCTTCCTCATGAAATAGTCAACATGATTGATACCTTTTCCTTTCAATATAACAAGCTTCATGTTTTTTCTTCTAATATATATTTTTCTCTTAGTGATATTTTAGAGCAAGAGGAAGACATCATAAATACTTTTATCAATGTGACCTTGATTCATTTGATTCTCCAAGTAGAGAGGAACCATTAATGGGTCTATAATCCCTATTCTAAGGATTCCTTGGGAAAAGAGGACGATGGTAGTTTCCTTAATGATCTCCCTTCCTGTGATGAGTTTATGGAGAAGCAAGATCTTAATCAAGTTTATCTAGCTCAACCTATTTTTACTCTCAAGGGTTACCACTCATCCAATGAAGTTCTCATCACCCTTAAGGGTTGTCCTTCCATAATTCTTTAAGAGGAATCTAGCGATTCTTAGGATTATTATATGGTATCTCACACCTATTGTACAAGAAATAATCAGCCCACTACCTCTCTTCCACCTTCTCAACTTGTTCTTCCTCCTCCACTTCATATTTCTCAAAATCTTGGAACGGAGTATATGATTTGGTATTGCAATTATGTAATACCTCCGCCAAGATTTCTCTTTGGGAACTTCTTCAAGCATTTCCTACATATCATGAAGCCTTGAAAAAAACTTTATGTACTCTTCCTACTCCACCTCCTAATCACGATAACATCAATGCCTTTTTACGATGCATGAATGCTACTCCGGTCCCACCTAAAATTGTTTTTACTCATGATGATTTACCTCCTAAAGAGATTCAAGCTCGCTATGATGCTCTTATTGTAACTATCTTAATCAATGGTAACCTTATTAAATGAACCTTAGTTGATAATGGATCTGGGCTTAATATTTGTAGTATGGACATGCTCAAAGCAATTAAATCAAATCTTTCAAATATTAAGCCTGACAATAATCCTATTTGTGGTATTGATAATGTTTCTAAGAAAACTTTAGGCACCATCAATTTACCTATCAAAGTAGGTCCAATTATTATGAATACTTATATTCATGTTATGCCTAGATCGCTTAATTACAAACTTCTTTTGGGTAGAACTTGGTTACATGCTATGCATGTTGTTCTTTCAACTCTTCATCAAAAAGTCAAGTTTATCTACAATAATGAGATGTACACTCTTCATGTGGATACTAAACCTAATAGCTGTCTAAATGTTCAGGAACAAAAAACTCAAGAATCTAATGATGTCCTCCTTCTAAAAGTGTTCTTTTAGAAGATGATTGGGGTACACTAGATTTTAATCCACCTTTCATTGGTGAGTATAGAGTTAATGATCTTTCATTCGTGAAACCTAAAATAACTCTTCTTTCTAATAACTTTGTTACTGCTTCTTGTGTTGAATCTCTTAAACCTAGTGATTTGAATTCTTGTTTTGTTCTTGGTAATCATAGATTCACTGAGATTGACTTTGGTAAACAACAATACAAAAATCATAATGGGGAGCATGACTACTCTTTTGATGTAATGCCTTGCCCGAAGATCCTTGGAAACAAGGATAAACATATATTAACACACAAACACACACACATATATATTTAAGAGCATATATACATGCAACTACAAACATAAGATCACAAAGATTGCAACGGAAGGTTAAACACTCAACCACCAAAGATCCCCAAGTGTTCGTCACTTACAACGCATTTATTTTAAAACACAAAGCACAATTCCTATATGATTAAAACATACAAATTCATTCCAATTTACCGATGGAAAACCAAAGACCAAGTTCTAAAAAACACTAGTAAAATCTGTTATGATATAGGAAGATGCATAACCCAAAAGGGTATCCATAAGTATAATTTGCATCTTCTTGAAGTGCGTGAAAACACGCACTATTTGTCATACACCCAAACAACTTGTAAATCTTGTACAAGTCAAGATTGGCTTTAGGACGAGCTTTCCCCATGAGCCATATGAGTAATCTTCCAGGTTTGTACGAGTCAGCAAACATTCCTATGAGCCTTTGCATCCCCATACGAGTGAATGCTTGCCTCATATGAGACTTTGCAGTCCCATACAACCTCAGGGAAACTGTTAAGCACAAAGTCCAAATCAAATGCATGAAATAAAGGAAAACCTCCACATCGGGGTGTATAGGATCCATGTAAATTGAGGAGTGAACACTCAAGAACATAGAAGAAATCTAACATCCCTAATATACCGATTTATAGATCACAAGCAACATCTAACCATCTAAAGCAACATCCTCATAATAAAACATGTACATAAGCAACATTGTTGAAAGGAAAGAACAAGCATAAGATGCAACCAAACTAAAACAACCATGCTCATTTCCTCCCTACCATAGTGGCATCATGGGATCACAAGGATCCTAACCATACCCTCGAGTATGAAATTACAACACGCCAACAAGATCATTGGTGTTATGTTATGAGTTCTACCTTACCAATAACCATAAATAAATATCATATGAACAAGTACATCTAACATGCTAATCTACCAATAACATCAGTAATCCATAGCAATGGTAATTGTTACATCCCAAATTTTGACCTAATTTAAAATATAGCCATTAGAGGTTCACATGAAGTCAGTTGATAGGTAAATTTGTTATAATCCTGTGAAATGGTAAGATGGTTAGTCGTTATAATTTCATTTGAAGACAACATGCTAGTTGACTATTTATCACGAATTTATGGAATTGAAAAGGCGGTTATCCGTTATGATAATATGATTTAATTGTGGAGAATTTCCTTGTAGGAAGCATGTCGAAGGGGTGGAAGCATTGTCAGAAAAGAACTAGGCACAGGAGCATCACCATCACTGGGCAAATGGGTTGAAGACCGAGCGACTTGAACATTAGGATACAATCGATGGAACCGCATGAGCTATTAAATAAAGAATTTAAAACATAAAATAAATGAATTAAAATATAATACTTACCTTAAAGGTTTGATTGATCTTTCTCAATATTATTTTAATTTATACCTATGTACATACACAGAGATAAATATAAAGTGACACCATAATATTATCTTCTTTATAATATAATGATGCCACCTCACAAATAAATCTCTGTGTACGTAGATAAATATAAAGAATAATAATTTTGTTTTCAAACCTACAAACTTTCTTCCAACCTTTATTCTTTCCTTTTTCCTTATTTGAAACCGATTTAACACTTGGCGTTTTAAATTGGCAAATATTCTTTAAATTATGAAAGCCAAAGAGTCTCCTTGGACCTTTTTATATCTTGAGTCGGGTGAGACAAAGACAATAACTCTCATTACCGATTTCTTTTTAAATCGTAGTCTTTCCTTGCTTATTATGGCTCCCTTCTTAATCGATACCTACTACACATATATCATATATCTACAAGACTATTGAACTCTTTTCCCATTCATAAGCAGCACCATTTTAATACTGTTGTATAAGTTCTGTTCATACTGAGCTTTGGTTATGTCTTTTTTCCTTTTTTATTGAAGCCGTGAGAAGAAGGTGGATATCATTTCCAAACACCCGACTAACTTGCTTTTGCTACGTTTTTCCAACATTCTGCCAGAAATCGTGAGTGTTATTTTGGTTGGAGCTATGACTTGATATAGCAAGTAAGGTGTGGCAAAGTAGCTGAGGGTTCAGCAAGACAATATCATCAATTTGTCTAGGTTATGTGAAACACCCGAAAACAATATTTCCAATTTGATTTATAAAAAGTACAATAATATCGAATTTCATAGCAACAAGTTTCAACATTTATCATGATGATATCTTGTTTGATTTTATAGATTGAACTTCTTTTAGTTTAGCTTTGTTCATGGCAAGTGATAGCCAAGTAACCATAGTATGAATCTATAAATCATTATACCAATGGATATTAGAATTAAACATGGTTATTGGGAGACCCGTCTCTCCCCTAAAAGTTGCGTCTCGAAGACCGAGACGCGTCTTGGAGACTTTTTGCATCTCCAGAGACCTCAAAAAAGGTTCGAGACTTCATGACGAAGTCTCCTGAAGTTTCCCTGTCTCCTAATCCAAAAAGTGAAGTTTCCCCGAAGTCTCCTGGTAAAATATAAATGTAAAATATAATATTAAATAATTTTATATATTTTAGCCCTTATTTTAATGTTTTTAATACAAAAATTAAGACCACTAACAATTTAAATGATTAAATCATTTAAAATATTTTATTTAATAAATTAATAACTTTAAAAACATTAGAAGCACTTTTAAAAAATTATGTTTATTCAACAATTTAAATGATTAAATCATTTAATATATATTTTTGGAGAGATGATTTTTCGGAGAGTATGATAGTTGAAGACCTTGAGATGGATGATCACAACCTTGTGGAGTAGATGATAGTACCATCGACATACTAATACTAGATATATTTTTGTTTTTTGTTTATTGTACAAAGTGTTCATTTTTGTTTGCATATCGGCAATTTAGCATCAAACTATACTTTTTTGAATTTAAAATTTGAATATGTAATGATAATCTCCAATCTGATATGATGGTGATCATATGCAATATTCGAAAAACAAATATCTCTACGAGATACAATATTGTGCTCATGTAAGTTTTGAAATCTTTGACTCTATGAGTCTATTTTAATTTTTAATGTGACATTACTATTATTATTTACTTTAGTCTTACAGCATTACTATTTTCAAATTTTGTATTTACTTTTAGTATTAGACTCTTTAAACTATTTTTTTATTTTAAAATTACTATCTCCAAGTACCCCCATCTCCTATTTGAAAAATTGCCGTACCGGTACCAGTACCAGTACCGGAGACTTCAAAGTCTCCCCATTTCCCAATGACCTTGGAATTAAACAATAAATTCTACAATCTTTAAGAATATAATCTCTCAAATCATAGGTTGTAAAAGATGGAAGTACATAATCAATCATGTTCCAAGCATAGTTGTATACTTATCATTTCCTACTGGTTTCCAATTTCCATAACAGTTAAACAATAGTTATAATCATCAGATAGAACCTCTTGAGGAAGAGTTATTGCAGATGCAATAAAATCATGATCTAAATATACAATTTGGAAATAAGAGTCAATGATATTTCTGTTAGTTTTAAAGAACACTTTCTTTCAAGTCACAGTTTGTGATAAGCTGGAAACATATAACATTCTTTTACCAGTTAAGGGTCTATAGAAAGAGCTGGTTGCTCTAAGATTCAAACAACTGGGACTCACTCGACTGTATGGCCAAGGAAAAGGGTGAAGAGGTGAGAGAAAGGAATCTGCAATAACATAAAACAGAATCAATTATGACATAACAATGTTTATCATTTTAAAAAGGAATCATTTAATAGCTCATGCGTGATCATGTTTATTGTATTCTCCTACTGTCAAGTCAAGTCGTGTGATTAGATACCAAGATGCTCAGTGGATGACAAAATGTTCCATATCTATTCCGCATAGGGAGGGCCTTTCTCATTAGAGATTGTGTGGGGATAAGTTATGGTCTAAAGTTGGTTGGTTAATGCCCTAACAATGTTTCACCTCTCCACAAGTTGTCGGATGTGCAACAAACAAAGATAAGCTATGCATTCAAACATTTTTCAGAAACAATTTAGCAAATAGAAAGGAAAGGAGTGATAAAGTGGCATCTGAAGCCCTAAATGATACAGTGGTATTTGAAGCCCTAAATGATATAGTGGTATCTGATGCCGTAATTGATATAGTGGTATTTGATGCCCTAAATGATATAGTGGTATCTGAAGACCTAAATGATCTAATGATAAAAGATACCTTAATTGATATAGTGGTAAGTGATGCCTTAATTGATATAATGGTATTTAATGGTAATCATCATTTTATTTTGATACAACGATATTGGATGGTAGTTGTCATTTGATATTGTTATGGTGGTATTTGTGGACTAACCTGGGTAATTGTAGAAGCATCCCTAGATCAATTTTGGTCTCAAAATCCATGGTATCTAGATTTTAATTTTCCTTAGTATATTCATTGATGGTGTTTTCAATTCTTAGTTATGAAATTTTGTTCAACTATTTTTAACCATCAATCTCATTCATATGAACGAAACTGATTTAACTATCTTCCTATGAAAATGAAGTGATAATTGTATTTTTTTAATATGATAGTTGCTAATTAAGACCTGAGAAAAGTGGATGTTACAGTAAGAAACATCAACTAAGCAATAATATCTAACATATGATAAGGGAATGCAACAAGTAAACATACTAAGCATCATCTAGAACATGATATCAACGCATCTAAGGTAAAACATAAACCACAAGGAAACATATTCTAGTTATACCGAAGTACCAAGTGAGCATCCAACATTGGCCTCGAACAGGAAGTAGACCATCTCTATACATCAGTACCTAGTAGTAGTATATGTAGTTACGCCTCCCAACCACATGGTACCTGCATGCCTACTCCCATCGTGTTGATGGAGATAATAACCCGAGCACAATCACATAAGACAACCGCCCATGGCTAACACACGCCAATCAAGATTATGATATCAACATCTATATGCTCATGAAGACAATGCAGTACATCAGGTCAGTGGTCAAACCCACTATGGGATAACTATGTGGGGACTCTAGTGGAGTGTAAGTGCCTGGCATTAGAAATTCTAAGCTGTAGGTGGCATGATAACACTTTCCCCCTAGGAGGTGCAATACTTGGTGTGGTAACACGCTCCCATAGGAGGCCCAACACCCAGTGTTGTGACACGCTCCTACAGGAGGCCCATCACCCAGTGTGGTAACATGCTCCCGTGGGAGGCCCAAAACTACACCCTTGCGTTGGTTCCCTCGGAACGCTTGTAGAACGTACAAGTGTTCTCTTATTTTATCATTGAGTTTTTTTTCCCATTTATTAATTTGGTTATCACTTGTTTAAACCTCTTTACATTACCTTGCCGGCCACTTTCAGGTAGGGGTACACTAGAGAAGTCGCTCCATACGTCTACCCTACATGCCCATGCTCATCACACGATGAGTGCCTGTAGGCAATTCAAGTTCCCAACCCAACCCCCAAATGAACAATCTCTCAACCGGCCCATATCCAGGAGTTTGGGCTCGCAATCAACTTCACGAATGTAATCAAATATTACCAACGCAATGTTGCTTAAGAGAAATACAACAAATGAAACAAGTATAACAATCTTGCTCAACCGGCCTATACTCTGGAGTACAAATTTGACACAAATCCCAATACTGCAATTAATTACCAAGCATCATGAACTCACTCAATCGGCCTAAATCTGGAGTATGGATTCTACACAAATCCCAATGATGGTAAAGTAAAACTATGGTCGAATTGGAAACCTGACATACATTCCAAATCCACAACAAAACAAGTGCCAAGAAATGCCCAAGAAAACTAGGCAACACGCAAAACAAGGCAATGTAAAATCGCTCAAAAATCAATGTCAAAAATTGTTGTCAAACTCCCAAAAATCCAATAAAAATCAAGTTCTAAGCACGTCTGCAAAAATGGCCAGCATAACGGCTCAAAAGTTGTAAATTCCAAAGTTGAAAATCCCCAATTGCTCACACACGCCAACCGGGCCACATAAACATACAAAAACAGAGGGGAACACTAGTTCTCAACCTCTGACCCTAAAGCAACAAAAACCAGAAGTTAAAATAGGTCAAAACTATTAAAATAGAAAAGCCCTACCTCACAACCAAAAGGGCAGAAACGAGAACTAATGCTAGAAAATAATGCTAATGCTAGAAAATAATGAAGGCGCCAAAGTCCATGAAACGCTTAGTAAAGGAGGAATTTCGTGGTCCAAATCTAACAAGCCTATCCTCGCAATAATCCCACGAGCGTAGCTCCCATAGTGAACAGATTCCCAATTGCTCATAAGAGGGTTTTGGAGGATTTGCTCCAAAAATCAACAATTAAAATGTGAGAAGTGAGAATAACTCACTTTTTAGCCAATAAATGCACTTTTTACAAAGTGACATAAATTAGATATTAAAAGATAAAATAATCTAATTAGCTCTCTTAACCCAAATAAAATCAGGCAATTCCAATTAAGTTGGAATTCAACTACGACAAATTAGCTAGCAATAAAATAAATTAAACAATTAAACAAAACCCTTCTAACCCATTAAACATCATTTAATATAATGTTTTTTGTGACAATTACATAATTCTAAATGCACACACACGCTCACGGTTCTAGTCATGTAATACATTATAAGTCTAGATTGACCAATTACTAGAGGGTTAAAACTTAAAATAACATAATAAAGATACATTGCCCATACAGGGACAATATTGGCTCAATATGAAAGATTTGATCACTAACCCTATGTGCTACTATCGAGGATAAAGTCCTGCACTATGAACGAACACAATCAAGTGTAGATGCACTATAAATAATAGCTAAAGCAACGTCGATTATGTGAAATTACGTAATTAAAGCATCTAATTAATTTCATTTAAATAGCCCATTTTGCATAACTTACTAAAATGAACAAGGTAAATATCTATAGCACATAATTCCATGAATCTAATATGGATAGTTCATTTCTAGTTATTCTAAGAATTTAATAATAAAAATAATAAGTTAACAACAATTAAGGCACAATTAATACATAAGTCAACATGGTCAAACACAAGAGTAAACATTGCTGCAGGAACCTAGTCAAGTACAGGAGGACAAATAATACATAGTGCAACCATTGTTTGCATTTTAGGTGATCACGAAAAAACATTGTGATGCCACATCAATCCGGGTATATCTACTGGCATAAACCTTAGTGAAACCATCAAATACATCATAATCTTATAAACCAGGCATAAGCATATTCAACCAGCTAATGCAACAATATATATCAAATCACCCCTATGGTGGTGACCACTCATGGGTCCCAATCATGATCACCCACAAAGAAAGATCATCAAGGTTGCATCCATCGAGATGACTTTCAAAAATCAAATAGGAGAGTCACTACATTTCATACCATTTTTTATCATAATTTAGGTTGTGCACAACAAAGTATTGAATCTCATTCTTTGTCCACATCCTCTCCTGACATATCTTCTCCTATTAATCAAGAAATTATTTTACCTAACCTTCTTCATGCTAAGGTGATTACTAAGCCTAAACGTAGAAGGAAACATAGTACAAAACCTATGAATCTTTTGTTTTGCATGTAGCATCGTTATCATGACTACTCTACTAATGATTGTCAAGCTTTACATTACAAAATCGACCATCTCATTAACAATGAGGTTATTCACATATCTCCTTTTAATGATGTCTCTTTTACTTCTGATTTCTTTAAATGACATTTAAGCCCCTATTATGTTTCTGCACATCATTTAACATTGTTGGCCTTCTTCTTAGGGGCTCATTGTCATACATCATTTGCTTTGTGAGTAGCATAATAGGTTTTAGATTGTTTGACTTTGTTTTCTCTTCTCTTGTTCCTACACTTGGGGAGCAAGGGAATCATGTCCTTTCTCACTTTCTCATGGATCCACTATTTCCTTTGGTTGTGTGTTATTTATTTATCATATTACATCCAATCTTGTATTATTAGCAATTGGATTTTCATGGTAGACAGATAAATTACCTGGAGCCTCATAATAGTGTATTTTCCTTTTCAAGGATTTCCTTTTTCACTTCTTGCATGGTGTCTTGTTGCATTCTACCCTTCCATGATCTCATAGGAGCTGTGATCTCTTTGGTTTGGATTAGGTGTTGTGTATGGATACTATGTTGATGCTTAATATGCTTTATCCTTCTTCTTCACTTCCTTGAGATGTTAAAATAAGAAATTATTTTTCCATCTTACGGGTGGGGGGGGTGTATACGTGGTCCCCATATCTTTGTCATATGTTTTTTATATTTCAAACACATCATATAGAGTACACTAGCATGACACAACTTGCTAGGGCCAGCTACTCTTTATTTATACATGTCTTGGATTGGTTGACTAGCATGCTACATACACTTGCTAGACCATTTGACCTCTACTAGTACATACACAAACCAATGTAAAGCCACTGCAAGGTGCAAACTTATGGGATTAACTGTCAGGATCACAAACCCACTAGACCATTCAATCCTCCCCATTTCTTTTCTTTGTGGGATTGACTATCCTATTAAACCATTTGATCCCGCCCCTTTTTTTTATGGGGTTGACTATTGGGCACACAAACCCGCTAAACCATTCAACCCTATCCCCTTTTGTGTGATTCACAATAAGGAACATAAACCTTATTGGGCAAGTTGATCACAACCCCCTCTCTCTTTCTTTCTTAGTAGTGACATCTCTCTTACTGTGACTTTTGAATATGATGGACTCAAATCTCTTGGGAGAAAATACAGATTTTGAGTATGACTTAGAGTACTTTAGCCTTTCTAGCTCGGTATGACTTTAGGGTTATGTTCAAATCTATGCATCATTCCTAGCTTGATGGTTTCTTTATCTCCTAAGTCATGATAAGATCATCTTTTTCTTTTGATCTACTTTACTGTGAGTTTCAGGAAACTCATACTCCCACTAAAGTGGGGGCTAAATGTACTATCTTAAAATGGACACACTTGCCCTTAGACCTTTTAGCACCCTTTCCATAATGACTTCCTAGAGCATGGACAGACATGTGCTCGGTGCTTTCTTTTCCCTGTTTCCTTGCACTTCCTCCCCTATTTCTTTTGGCATCTACCTAAGTTTTTTGTGGCTCTCCTATCCCTTTCTCTAGGACCAGGTCGACTTAGACTAGTCGAGGTCAACCGAAGTCAACCTTAACCAGGTTGACCTTGCCCCCAGGATTTGTAGGTCCCTAAGCCCGAAAAGCCTTGAAGGTTTTATTAGTCAACTCTGTACTTCTCAGTCAGCCTGAGGGTAACTCTTCATTTTAATTAGTTAACTCCTCGCCTCCCAAGTCCGGCTTGAATGGTTTTCCCACCAGATAACTAGTGTAAAAATGTTAAGGTTGTAGCTTCAGTCGGATTGATTTCACCATGAGATACATCGTTATATATATGTGTGTGTGTGTGTAATATATGTAATATAATATATATTATATTATATTTATATATGGTTACATATATCACTAATATATATTAACTAGTGGTGATTAACCATAGAGACATATCTCCTCCTCTCGTATTTAATAAGTCTTCAATTTGCATTTGGGAAACAATCAATACAATGGCAATTGTTAGTCCATTTGCAGTGATCCTAGAAAAACATGGTATCAGAGCTAGACTGTCAATGTATGAAATAATTGAAAAGAAGGGAAAAGAAAAAAAATATTAAAGGGGATTTTAATAAAATATAAGAGATACCAAATGAGTTTATGCAGTTGCAAGATCTACACTTTATGATGGATACGAGGTCAATGCAGAAGTTCAGCTACAAGCATTCACATAAGACAGATATATTTAAAACATTATCCAAAGTATTCATTCTGATCTAGACTCACAGGCTACAGGCATTCACGTAAGATGAATATATTTAAAATGTTATCCAAAGTATTCATTCTGATCTAGACTCGTGTGAAAAGTTGGAAGGTAATGATAACCAATCATAGTCTAAACTCTTGAATGAATATTATATGGCTGGAGTAACTCATTTTTTATAAAAAGTTCCTTCCTTAATTGTACAGTCATTCAAACATACATGCTCTTAGAATAGTATGAGAAAAATTAATCCATCGCACATACACTTTGTTCATTCCTTCATTAATCCTGAAGGGATGTATTGGCATGAAAAAATAATAGACCAAATACATTTGGAAGAACAATTTCAGTTCCTGCAGAAAATGACAAAGATTGGAACAACCAACGATAGGCGGGACAAATTGGGAAGGAGAATTGGACATCTTGATATACTCTGTTCTATTTAGACATAGTTTTGATCAGATCACATTCACACAAATGGACCATAGACAAACTAAGAAAGTCTGAAATAACTGCACGATACATGATAATACAATTTGACTATGATGAATAAGATCATATACACTAGCGCATCCTTCGCACTTGCAACACAATGATTGTAGTCATCAAGACTATAATAAGGGATGGAGTATTATCAAGGACAAATAGAAGTCAAGTATATTAAACTCATTTCGAAAAATGAATTTCATAGGGTGACATTCTACGTGCAACGGTCGAAGGAGTATTATTGGTGGTATTGTAGTGTAAGCCAAAGAAAATTCATAACTGACACTCATTCAACGAAGACTAAGAGAGGATGATAGGAAATGAGGAGAACACATGGGGTTATCGAGATGGATATCAATTATAAGTTCCATGTGTACTTGGCTTCCAGTTTGTATGAGTTAGACAATGAAACAAGATATAGCAATTAAGCACTTCAATCCATGCTAGAGTTTGGACAAGAACTAGTATTTGTTTAGAGATGAAAGCTCTATCTAATAGAGAAACACATAAATGGAGGTGACAAACCAAGTCAGTGGTTAAGATAACACTTCAATGGGAATATGGTGACTGATAACAATTCAAGATAAGGACTTATATATTGAAACATCAGTTTGAAGAAGTCAATAACAAAACTATGTTATCCTTTCCCAGAAATCAAAGGTCAAATAGAAAAATACATCATCGTTGGACATGTGGACTTGTTGTGCCCTAATGATATTAGTGTATAGTCAACAGAGACCAGGATTTATTTATTTAAACTCATAACTGACTTGTATTGACAATTGAAAATATATCTCCTTATATATATTGGAATCAATATAGTTTGCAAGGACAAAATAAATGGTTGCCAATAAGAACCAAGGCAGAAATAGAAGTCAAGGGAGCACACAAATGTGAATAAAAACATTGTGAGCATAAGGAATTCGATCTAGAGTGAGTAAAGGAATCAAATCCTTAGAAGCACAATCATAGGGGAGCATAAAGGTGTTTCGATTGAGTGTGAGGGACACAAAGTAATATTACAAAGGCATCTACATAAAGGCATAGGAAGAAAGATTCGATTTACAAAACTTCATTGGCATATATAGCACTGATGACACAATTAGAGGACAAATTAATAAGGATGGGCATTAATAGGATTTAGAGATTGATTTGGTGATTGGGCAAAGGTGGAGTTTGTAGGAATACTAAAGGATAATATTGGCATTTATTTGGTTTGAGGCATATTGAGATAGTTTATGATTTGATGCAAAGGAGAGAAGTATTTTTGTTATGTCCAACATTATTTCAATTTATTTTTGTGATCATTTTAGGTGAAATTAGTAAAGAAATAATATGTTGAAAATATAGAGTAAAATATGTATAGAAGATTGAATATATGTATATATGTTCAAAATATATATTATCTATGTTTTATTATAATAATATTTATTGTTATGTAGAATTATTCTTATTTCTAATTTCAATACACATTATAACTATAAGAACTATGTGCATTGATCTTTTCCTCTGAGAATTTTAGTGTTGGAAGAAGGAGATCTAGACTCAAAGGGAGCCTAACATTTTTCATTAGAGACAATCTTGAAAAAGAGAGCAAATAGTGGAAGCATGAATTCCGAAGAGTAAAACATATACGATCTCCTTAAAACCAAGGCAAGCCCTACTACATATCAAAGTGAAAGGTGATGTAGGAGCATCCAGAGGTATAAAGGCAATCCTGTGTCACCCAAAAAAAAATGTACTTAGACTTAGTTTCTGTTTCATGTCTTTACATTTTTGGATACCCATTTGGGTCAAATAAAGGTTCCAACTCTCACAGTTCCACTATCAGTGTGTTTGAAAATCTCGAAAAAATAGGAGCATGCAATTTGGCCATCATTTTGGTGACCTAGAAGGTGTGAATTGGCTAGATGAATGTAATTGTGATTTAGAGCATTCCAGAAAAAGAATCAGGTCAAAAGGCCCCACGGTTTGAAAGTTATTGCAGTTTTTCGGGTTTTGGAGACCTCCTAAGAATGCTTTGAAGTCAGGTTAGAGGCATTAAATGACCTCAAAAAGGGTCGAAAAATGGGGGACGAGCGAAGCTTGTCCATAGGGCTATAGAGCGCTTCGAGAGCTTTCCGAAAATGTAAACGGTTCGTCAATTGGAGCTACAGTTCAAAAGTTATGCCTCCCGGAAGTTCGGTTACCGTTTCTGGATTCTTCTAGATTTGCACCGACTTCTAATGCAGCTTCCAGAACCTTCTATTTGGTCGGTGGATGCCTACTAGCACTTTCTAGAATGTACTCCTAGTCCTTAACCCTCCGGGGTCTATTTAAGGAGATTTCTGGCATTGTAAAAAAGCAGTTCGGAGTGGAGTTTGAGAGGAGGTACTGAAAGGGGAAATTATCTCCAGATTTATGCTATTGTAAGCCCTTAGGGCATGTCTTGAAGTTTATTTTCTCTAAACTGTTTGTACTAGCTTATTTTCTCAGTTAATACAATTTCCCTTTTTCTGTTGTGTTCATTCTGTTCTTGGGTTGTGTCCCCATCAAAAGGTGAGAAATATTCTACAAGGAAACTACAAGGTACGAATTGCATAGAACAAAATGTTCACTTATGAGAACTAAGTATCACTAAATAGATACTATCACCCAACAATGTTGATGGATTGAGTGGGAATTTTACCTTGTGAGGGTGAATAATAATGAATGTTTCATTCCCATTGGTTGACAAATGTTTATAAAGAGACATCATCTTATTTGATGCATATGGACCTTCATTGGAGCAACTTGTATCAAGAACACTAATGTGTAGATAAGTATTTGTTATCCTTGAGTATTATATTTACTTATTGTATTCTCTCTCTTATTTATAATTCTACACATACTATAAGAGTAATTTGCCTTGATCTTTTCCTTTGTATCTAAAGTTGATCTTGTAGGAAAAGAAGAATGACACATTAGGCAACTTATGATAGTATCTTAAAAGAAGCTTTGATCAGGCTAGATAAAGTGAGGCTATTGAAGCAAATATCTTTGACGATTGAGATTATGAGTATCCTTCTACATTAAGAGGGAGTATGACACTTATTTGAAGGCAACACATGAGCTTAGAAGATTAATACTTAGAGAGAGTCTAGAAATACATTGTGTGACTGCATGATTTTGATGGGCCCACTCTTGAGTGCATCATGAGGAAGTATTGACTTATCACTAGAAAATTAGAAGATTGATATCAGATTCAGAGTGATTCTGACAAGAATCCTTGGGGGAAGAGAGCCTCTAAGGGAGTAACTACTAGACCTGACTTCTCAGGATCATTGTTCAGAGGGAGAATTTTGAGGTACAATCCTTTGTGAATGATATCTTCTCTATGAGAAGTTCTAAGTGAAATTGGTTGTAATGCATTCTTCTCTGTGAGAGAGAATTGAGGTGAAAGCCTTTGCACCACCCTTTGACTTAGTTCATGGTGGTTACTATTTCACATATGATATGTAATGAAAGGTGATGATTTTTCATTGACATATATAAACAGAAGGTAACCATTGTAAGGTGACGATCTTCTAAATGGTGGACCTATTATCATGATGGACTTTATTAAGTTGTCCTAGAGTGCTGGACGTCATGATAACAAACATATATAAACAGAAGGTAACCATTGTAAGGTGACGATCATATAAATGGTAGACATGTTATCATAACAAACTTTATTAAGGTTGTGTCCTAGAGTAGTGGAAGTCATGATAACGAACGTAAGGTGGCGATCTTATAAATGGTAGACCTGTTATCATGACAGACTTTATTAAGTTGTTGCCCCAAAGTGCTGGAAGTCATGCTAATGAATGTGTCATGATCATACTTCATTAAGTTGTTGTCCTAGAGTGTCGAAGATCATGATACTTTTCATGATAGAGACTATGACATTGTGATTTCTTGTTATCTAATATACTATTTTAAATTATTGTCCCGGAGTGTTAGAAATCAAATAACTCATATCCATCTAGGATATAACATATTCTTTTGGTAGGCATCAAGGATTTGATGCCACTGTACATACCAAAAGAATATACGTATGATGGATATTATATGATTGACATTTCTCATTGAATCATACTTCAGATTATATTAAAAGATAACATCTATTTTGATGGATTTATGTTGATATCCCTCAATATGCCATTCCAGGAATATCATACTTAGATGATGTCTTCATATACTTAAAAGCATAATGTGTTCTATATAATCCTCCCTAACTAAGAGGGAGTGTTAAGGTTGTAGCTTCAGTTGATTGATTTTACCATGAGATACATTGTTGATGATAAATCCTCATTTAGATAAATCTCTTATATATAATATATAATATGTATTATATATATTATATTATATATATATGATTATTTATATTACTAATATATTAATATATATTACCTAGTGATGATTAACCATAGAGACATGTCTCCTCTCATATTTAATAAGCTTTCAATTTGCATTTCAAAAACATTCAATACAATGGCAATTGTTAGTACATTTGCAACGATCCTAGAAAAACAACAAAAAAGAGGCTTGGGAGCTTCATTTTCATATATCATCTTCACAAGCTACATCTCATCATCAAGCAAGCAAGGCAAGGAGTCCAAATATTCAAGCAAGCAAGCAAGTTTTCTTCAAGCATTCAAAGATTCTTTGTGAGTATTTCCTTTTCAAGATCTACCATATTGTTGGCCATCAAGGGACCTTTCATCTCAACTTTACTGGTCAGCCTTGATGAATCTTGGTGTGGCTATCAATGAATCTTGGATAAATTTTGTTTACCCCAGACAAGAATTATTTGCCTCGCTTGGGCCTATAGTAGATACTAGAAAAGGCCTCATGGAAAGACAAGATGACATTGTTAGCTTAGTGTGAAGGTGCCTTATCTCAGAGGCATATTATTTATGCCCTTGAATAAGAGTGCATACTTTCGGTTACTTGTTTAATTAATTTAAGTTCTGAAATGAAAACACAATAATATGCAACAACTAGATTAACTTAAAATCAGACCGATTGCACGCACCACTTAATTTGGTTGGTACTATTCATAAAATTCGTCATACTAGATAACTCTTGCATATGCAAATAATCATTTAGTCATAGATCTCAGTCCAACTAGAACAATTCATATTATTTTAAAATCATTCATGCAACAAGCTCGATCTCAAGGCTTTCAATTCATAAGAAATGAGAAAGGATAAAGTGTAGAAAGTGTTGAAGATTGTAGCTACGATAGAGATCTTTATTTTTGGAAATAGGAACGTTATTACCTTTAGTGTCACCTGCAGGTGAAAAGGCTACTTATGTTTAAATTGTAATATTAAATGTAATGACATGTATCATTCCACATGCGTTGAGGCATGGAAATTTGAAGAGTTGTAATTGTAATTGTAATAAAGAGTCATGTTTTAGGAAACTCAAGTGACCTTCGGTTGGAATGTGAAGAGTCTCTCTCTAAGTTATATATATCGGCATTGTGCTCTTGAACTTTTATGATCAATAAAATGATATTTTTGTTGTGGTTGGGTTTTTCCGTTCATTCTATAAGGGTTTTCCTAGGATATTTCTAGTGTTTATTGTTTTTGTTGTCTTGCATTTTGTCACCACAAAATGTTGGTAATAGCACGAACTTTTTCAAGCTAGTTGTTTCTCTAAGCTTGAATTTGATATTCAATTGCCTAATGTTGATCGATCGATCCATTTCAATTCGTATATCAAATTGCTTTACTGAAGGCCTTCGTCAAGTCTTTTTCATTTTGTTTTTTTTCAAGTCTTTGTTTGATTTTTGAAGCCTTCATCTTCTGTTCTTTGCTTTTGAGTTTGTGTTTATTTGTTTTCAGTCCTTTGGTTTTGCTCATGTCATTCCTTTCGGTTTTTCCTGCATTTTGATCTAACCTAGAGGTCAATTGGAGTTGTTAGTCAAGAGTTATGCGCGTTTTAGTGCCTCAAAAGTGGACATTTTAGGTGCAACAGCATGAATTAAAAAATATGATGTTATATTTTCAATTTGACTTTCACTTTTTGAAAAATATAACTTATATTCACTTTTTGTTATGTTTTTAAGTTACTTTAAATTTATAACTTAAAGTGACTGTAGCGCACTTTATGTTATAATTTTAAGTTGAGTTACTTTTTAATTTTTCACTAAAGTAACTATATAACTATATAGTTTTAGTTTAATTTTTTATTTTAAAAATCAAATGTTTATTTAAATGTTACTTAAAAATAATGTTTATATGTTATATTTCAAAATATGATAAATAAATATTGTTTTTGACCCATTTTGTAACATTTTTATAATTTTAAGTGAGTTAAATGACCCAGTCTTCATAAGTGGACATTTTATATGCAATAACATGTAAAATCCATCAAAGGTGGACTTTTTACATGTCACTCCATATAAAGGTTACTTTGTTGGACCTTTTTGATGTCATTATATCAAAAGTTCATCATAAGTGGACTTTTTTGACGCTATGGCATGAAAAGTGAAGTTTCTTTGTTTAAACATATAAAAGGTGAGTTGCATTTTAAAATATACTTTCTTCTCCAAAAGGTCTGTTTTTACCTATGACCATGTTTTAAAACATGTAATGGCATTGAAAAAGTGCGATTTTGGAGAGATGCATTTTTTAATGTGTATGGGACCCAAAAAGATCTGATTCTGGAGAAAAACATGTTTTTAATATATGCATTGAGCTTCCAAAGGTCCATTTTTGAAGAATGACATGCTCTTGCCCTCCAAAAACCTGATTTTGATCACAACTTGAGATTTTCTGAATGGATTTGCATGAGATTTGTTCCATTGGAGGTGTTTTTGGTTAGCAATGATTTCTCTTGTTTCTAAAATGGATTCATTAACCTCAAAAACGTTTTTGAAAGCTTCATGATAGACCACGTTTTTGGAAAAATTTGCAAATAAATACATTTTTAATGCATGTTTTTCCTCCTAAGCAAATCGATTTGGCATATTTTGGAGGTTACATTGCATTGTAGTTCATATTTTGGTGTTAAATGATCAAAAATTTTTCATCTTGCAACATGAGGAAAAACGTTTTTGCCAAAAACGTCCCACAGGCATGAACACTCAAAAACGTTGGAATATGGAGCATGAATAGGGCATGTTTTGGCATCTCCTAACAACTTCTCCTTGTTTGCTGCCCTCTACCATTTGAATTTGTTAAGTTGGAAAAAGTCTTAAGTGTTTTGGAAGAATTTTTCAGACATTGGAGCATCTTTTCCCTTCATTTGTGGCACATGGAAGTGGACTTTTTCTTTCTTGCTTTAAAGTCATGCTTATCTTGCTGATTTTATGCATGAAATTACTTGATGGTTGCCATTTGTGAAAATCCTTGTCATGGAAAGTGCATTTTTTTAAAAAAAAATGAAGAAATTGTTCATTTTCATGTTTTTGGTTCTTTCTTAAGTCCCAATTTCGAATTTGAGTGTTGAAGTGCATTACATCTTGGTATTTTTGAGTCACTTTCCAAAGGTATGTTGTTTCTTTTGTGTTTTGTGCTTTGTGCTTGCTGCCGGTTTTTCTCCACTTGGAAAAATTGCAAGTTCTTTCCCAAGAACTTGTTTTTGCTTCATTACATGCGAAAGCATCCTCACATTCTACATTTCGTTTCCATGTCACGACACTTCACCTCTCGCTTAATAAAATGCGATTACATGTTTTCCATCCCATTCGCCATCCGCATATGCATGTAATCTCATTTTCTACTTTTATTTTCACCCATCTGAGTTTTTGCCTCCACTTGCACAATGTGATTACACAAAATGTCTTACGTGTAATTGCATCCAAAAGGTCCAATTTTGATTAAAAGTCACATTTTGAAAAGTCAAAAAGATGTCATTTTTACCTCGTATGTATTTTGACTTCCCCTTTTCACCAAAAGTGACTATAGAACTCATTATCTCACTTCTATTTTGCATTTCCATCCCTCCATATGCATTTACGCCTCTGTGATCAAATACATATTTTTGCATCTTTCTAGGCTTTCCATTTCATCCTTCATTCGCAATTACATGTGAAGTGCATCCTCCACCCATATTTGCCTCTCATCTCACCCTTCACCTCGCGTTACATGTTGCATTTACATGTATTCATTTTTTATGCAATAATGTCTTGAAAACACCAAGTCACTTTTGAAATCAGAAATTTTCATTTGCACGCATTCCCATCCACCTCCATGCATTCTCATTCTATTCCATTTCATTTCATCTTCCATTTTCTCACTTCCATAGCATTTCATTCTGCTTTCCATTCATTTCATTCCACATCCCACTGCATATGCATATGTTCTTTCTTAAAGTCACTTTGTCGGATTTGCAAAGTCTCCAATCCATTTTCGAACCTTCACTGCTGATGCAGAATCAATTTGTATAGAGATTCCTTCTGATGATGTATTTATATTTTGGGATTTTTGTGTTACAACGCAAGCACAAGACATGTCCTCACTATCCAAATCCAAAGGCAAAATGAAATATCAATATGATAAAGAATTGACTCATGCAGCTCTTTCAGTCATATCCATTTTGGATAATGTGTTGGACACAAAGATTGGTCATGTGGATGTGGCTGATTTTCTACAAAGAGTTGAAGCTCCGGCTAGTCATGAAATGAAGTGCATTAAGAGAAGCAACATTCACTTGGTATCTACGTTTCCTATGGCAGCTATAGAACCTGACTTCATTTATGGATGTGCATGGCGATTTACTCCCAAAACAAAGACTATCAAAGATGCTGATGGCAAGGTTATCATTAGCCTTGATCCTAAGGTCATTGAGCAAATTTTCAAGGTGCCACATAAAGCAGAATGTGTTGATTTCACAAAAGACTCATCATTGGCATGTTGGAATGAGAAAAAGGGTAATTATCAGAAGTATGTCAATCTTTACTGGTTAGACAATAAAAGAAGCAATTTCTCTAGATGGCCAACTATTCATTAGTCAAATTTTAAAAAGGATCTTATCATCCTTCTCAGTAGGATTTGTGGCCTTAAAGATTCTACTGATTTCGAGCCATGGATGTATAAGTTGTTGTTTCAAATTATGGAGAATAAAGAACACATCTTTTGGAAAAAACTCATCAGTACTGCACTTTGCCAACAAATATGCCATGTAGGAACATTAGTGCCTTTCTATATGAATTCTTATCTTGTTTACATTGTTGTTGCTATGGGATCTTTCTCTGGTCTTTCTACCAAAGGAGATCGTCTTCAAGTTCCTATTTGGGATTACTATGACCAAATCACTTTGACAAATAGTAAATTCCACTACAAAAGAGTTCAATATGCCTTCTTTGGGCATTTTAGGAGTTTGTTCGATAAGCAGTTATCTATCAAAAGAGTATCTGATGCAGCATGGGAGAAGGTGAGCTAATATGGCTATATTCTTCTTTAGTTTCCCACTTTCACATACTTGAGAGTTGGATATTTCAAAGGTGAGCCGTATACCTTACCTAGGTATGCTATGGATCAAATTATTCTGATGGAGCTGGCTAGATAACTCATTAACGTGCAGAGTGATCAACATGTTTGGCATAGGCTTGGTTTTGGTATTACCTCACCTAAACCTTTGGCTATTGGCAATTATTCAATCATTTCTGTGCCCAAAGCAAAGAACATGGAAGCAGAGTTCTAGTTAATTACCTTGAAGAAGTTCAAGGTCAGATTTGATTTTGACTACTAAGAGATGAATTCTCAGATGAAAAGAGCCTATACTCGTGTTCATCACATCGAGGACATCTGCATTGATACGAGGACAGAATATGACATCATGAAGATGGATTACTGCAAATTAATCTTGCAGAAAATAATTGATCTTAATATATTGGAAATCCCTTCAGATTTTCAAGTTGAAGATGATGGCAACATCCTTGATCTAGAGTTTTATCAAGCCGACTTTGATAAGAAGTGCCATTTTCCTATTCAATGGCAACAAATGGAAGGTACTTCTATCATGGATAGATTTCAATTCATCTTGTTAAACACCAACAAATGGTTGAAAAGTAAAGGCCTTAAAAGAGTAAATCCTAAGATGGGCCTAGATTGTGGAAGTTTTGGTCCTCCTGGAAGGAAATCACAATTGGAAATTATAGGGAAAAATGGTGCCTTATCTTCTAATGCTAAGGGTTCCCTCAAATTCAAATTGAAAGGTGGAAAAGGAGTAAATCATCTCAAGTTTCTGAACCAATTCAAGAATCAGTGGAAGAATCGAAAGAGGAATTGGAAACAAAATCTTATAAAGGAGATTCAAATGAAGAAGGGGAAATCATGATTATATCTCCTCCAAAGCTTGCACAAGCTTGTACATCTTCTATACATGAAGAGTCTTTTCTACATGAGGTTGATGATGATGTAGATTCATTCTCCACCGTTTTCACCCCTTCTATTCCTGTTTCAGAGGTTAATATCATGGCTCTTCCTATTTCCTCTACTGCTCCTTGCGTCCCTGTGCATGAACAATATGATTATTTAGCAAATGTTTTTGAAGATTTTCCAACTCTTACCAGTGGTCAAGTTTCCGAACTTGATACATCTTGGACAGGATTTGAGCTTTTCATGACAGAGTCTTCTTAGCATGTTCATATGCCTTCAACTGTGCAAACTGAAACCTGCTCCGTTACAACAGAAATACAATTAGGATCAATGCCAATGGTTTCCCCTATACTTGCTTCTATGGATGAAAATTTCAGCTTGCCTGCATGGTTGAGCAAAATAACAACGAAGAGGAGGAAAGTGGTTGTTCCTCCAGACAATCTTTCTATTAAGAAGACCAAATCCAAATCTTTGAAAGACAAGATTGTTTCCATAATTTTGGTTGATTCTGATAAAACCAAATTTGCTGAAGTTGCTGACCCCTTGGTAGATAAACCTATTGAGAAACTTACTCGTTCTGACTACAAGTTTACAAAGGTTGAAATTGGAAAGCAATCACGTTTGGTGTTTGCAAGATGCTCAAGATGCATTGGCTAATGTATCAAAAAGTAATCATGAACTTTGGGAAAAGAAAAATCAACTGAAATAGATAGTCTCTTGTCTAAATGAAGTCATCCAGAAACAATCTTCTTAGAGTGTTGTTGTTATGTCTCAAACATCTAAAGAGAGAAAACTAATTGAAGCCGCTAAGTCTTGGATACAAGAAATCATTTCTGAAGGAGTTCGAGCTATTATAGAATCATTTGTAGTTCTTAGGCATGTCAATGAGATCAATGAAATGAAGCGAAGCTTAATTTCTTCTTTCACACAAGAAGCAGATAACCTAAAGGAAATCCTTGATGATTGGGATGAAAAGATAAAATTTCATCTGGATGCTATGGTCTCATGTGACATTCTCCTGTCATCTGAAATGTTCTTCAGATTTCAAGGGCTCATTGGTTACAAAAAGGAGACATTGAGGAAGCTGATCACAAAGTTGCAGGTGGCCTTTGGAGATTGTCAACCAATTGAAACAAGTGTTACTTGTGATTGGGAACAGATGGGATGCCGTGTTACTGATGTTTTTGGTAATCTTATTGTAGCAAAGAGTAAATTCAGAATATACAATCAAGATCAATGCTGATGTAGATTTTGAAGATTTTGGTTCTCAAATGATGAACAAGTTTGTTTTGTATAAATCTTTGACAAAACACTTGTTAGATACTACAATAGCAAATTCCAAAGTTGTGCAATCAGCATATGAAAATGCAATGAGAGTAGAAGCCATATCAAAGACTAGGGAAATTGCTTATCTTCCCATAGTGCGTGACATCATTGTCAAATTTAAGGCACTGAGAAACAATTTCTAAGATTGTTGTTTTTATTTCATGTTAGTAGTTGTAAAGGATGCATTACATGAAAATGTGTAATTACATGTAATGCGAGTTACATGTATGCAGAAGGATGTAATGCGAGTTGCATGTGCAATTGCATGTAACCCTTTATTTTCTTCTATAGTTAAGATTAGATCAAAGTTAGTTGAGTTGCTCCCACTTTTTCCTCCACCTTTTTCTCAACTCTTGTGCCTATATAAAGGAATGCCTCCTCATTGTAGAATCATCATCTTTATGCAAGAGAGCTCTGGAGAAATTGTGCCAGCATAACTTTGTTTGTGTAAGCACTATTTTTGAGAGAAAGTGAATACAAAGAAGCATTTGAGACTTAACTTTGATTAAGTGAGATTGTTATTTGTATGAGTTATAAGCTTTGTCTATAATTCATCCAAGTTATCTTTGATTCATGTTATCTTCTATTATTGTTGATTGTATCTTGTGAATTTAATAGAAAAGAGTTAAGAAGCAATTGAAGCCAAAGCTTTGACTGGGAGCGGTTGTGGAAATATATAGCTAGAAGATTTGTCTGTAGCTTATACTTCTTTCTTAATTTGCAAAATAGTTAAGTTACTCTTACTTTTAGGAGTCTTTGTGCCCTAATTGTAAAGTTTTTTCATATAGAAGTATGACCAGACTTAGAGCCAACCCAGTACATTTTTAGCTAGCTTTTGAGTTAGTAAAGGTTTATCGGTATCATTGTTTCCAACTCTTGATAGAAGTGTAGTTAGAGATTCACCCTGCCCATTACTTGCTCCATGAGTAAGTGGATTCTTTCTTGAAAGATAAGAAGAAAGGATATTGGTAACACCCATTTTATAAAATCTCTCAACTTCTTGCTTACCTTGAGTTGATCCAAGGAATGGTGAGAAGAGGGAGCCTTCCCTTTAAGGTAGGAGAGACTGTCTTACATGCTATGGCTATTCATTCTATTTTGTGACTAGATTTTTACCCAAAATTGTTGGTTGCAAATTATCCACCCAACAATTTCAATTCTGGCTCTTTTTTTATTGTTGTTTATCATCTTTGATTTTTGGGCTCTAGTTTTAACATGGTATCAGAGCCAGATTTTGATAATTACAATTAAGGGTGTGCATGAAACTCTGGCGTGTAAGGGCATACATGGATGACTACTTTGTTTTGATTCATGAGGGCCATTGCATACACCCAGTGAGGTTTGTGATCTTGGCAATAAGCTTGTTGTCAATGTTGTAGACCATGAAAGAACCTCTAGTTAAGTTGTTCGGGGAGTATGGGATTCGGGGATTCAATTACAATTTGTGGTGAAAAGAAGCTTAAAAATGTCAATGCTTAAGGGCGGACAGAGGAGTAGACAATTCACTTCGTCCTCTAGATGAAGCTTAGTTTACATCACAAAGATTTCGTAAAAATCAAGCATTTCCAGCGTACACATAACCATAGTGAAGTCTGGGTGATTCTGGTGATTTTATGTCAAGGAAGTATCATTTCTTCGATCAGATACATATTCAATTGTCTTTCCTTTGTTTGATATGATCATGTGTGTGCGTCTATTGATCTTTAATCAAATTGGTTGCTGCTCTTTATTGATTTGTGTTCTTTCCTTAAAACTTTTTTTTTCATCTAGAAGGGTTTTCCTAGGATATTTCTAGTGTTTATTGTTTCAATTTTGACTATTGTTCTTATTGCTATTTATTATCTTTGATTTCTGGGGTTTAGGTTTAACAAAAAAATGCACGACCTGGCAGGTTGCAAAGATAGAGATACATCAAGTTTTGATTGTTGGATAGTAGTTCACAATGGCCTGGATTGACTCCTCAAATTGTGTAAATTAAATTTCCTATGGTGGCTAGGTGTACTGTCTTTAAATGGGCACACTTGCCTTTTAAGGCTTTTTAGCCCCCTTGCCATAATGACTTCCTAGACTATAGATGCACATGTTCTCGGTGCTCCCTTTTCCCTATTTCCTTCCACTCTCTCTCCTATTTCTTCTAGCATCCGCCTGAGTTTTTTGTGGCTCTCTTGCCCCCTTCTTTGGGACCAAGTCAACCTAGGTTGACCTAGACTAATCTAGGTTGACCCAAGTCGACCTTGGCCAGATCAAGGTCGACTAGGTGGACCTTGATCCAAGGGTTTGCGGGCCTCGGAGCCCGAAAAGCCTCAAAGGTTTAATTAGTTAACTCTTCGCTTCTCAATCGGCCTCAGGTTAACTCTTTGCTTTAATTATTTAACTCTCCACCTCCCAAGTTGGCCTTAATGGTCACCAGAAAATTAGTATAGAAGGAGGCTTGGGGACTTCATTTTCATATCTCATCTTGACAAGATACATCTCATCGTCATCAAGAAAGTAAGGCAAGGAGTTCAAGTACTCAAACAAGCAAGCAGGTTTTCTTTAAGCATTCGAAGATTCTTTGTGGGTATTTCCCTTCTAAGATCTAGCATATTGTTGGCCATCAAGGGAGGAGATCTAAATTGAGGCATTCATTAGCCTCTTCATTGATGCTCATTTACATCCGTGGCTCCATGATGTGGTTATGGTAGACCCATTGTAATTGTGGAGATATCCTACACCCTTCATATGGAATTCAAGATCTACAACATACATAACAAATCCTTATTGACAAGTGTTTTTATAAGCAAGGTGAATATTTACATTAATCTTGTTTCCTTTACATACATCTACATTTCAGTTTCAAGGTTTATTCCTCAATCTAGGGCTTGACCAAGGCAAGCCCTCCCAGGTGAGCCCTTTAAAACTAACAGCAAACACCCAGTCACCAGCAGAAAAGAAATAGGAAACATACATCCACAAAAGGATCAAAAACCAAACTCGGGCATCAGGTAGCTTGTCCTCCATCATAAGCACAGCTTTGAAGCCAACAAGATCATCCATTTGGGTCAACATTCCCAAAGATCTCCCTCTCCATTGCATACTCCCTACCCACCTCAATAGCGAAAAGATTCAGCTCAATAGAAGTAGGGGGAGGAAAGATCACAATAGGAAGGAAGTGTTTATCAATTAGGCCATCTATCTTCTTCATTAGAAGTTTGGGCATCTTCTCATAACTTAACCATTCTTCCAGACCACATAAACTAGAATAGAAATCCACCAAACTACCCAAGCATATTGAGACCTTACCTCCCAAAAACATGGGGTTAGCAGCAACCCTTTCAGTCCCATCAAACTCAGCCCAAGAGAGCTGTAGATCAACCAAAGAGATGGTGCAGGGGCTTGCATCAATCTCAACAATGAATGAGGAAGGCAAGAAACTCTTCTTCCCTCTAACTTTTCCAAAAGTAGAACACACATAGAGCCAATCCACAAGAACTTGGACATTCCAAGTCCTCCTCATAGCAGTCAACCTCAAAAGGAAGGTGAAGAGGAGGGGAATCCACAAATAAGACCACTTTTGAATCTTCCCACCAGTCCAACAAAGAAAAGGTCCAGGCATTGCACAAATAACCACTCCAACACATAATATCACCCCATCCATAGATGACATCTTCACTTCTATAAGAACTAAGCACTGAAGAGAAGGATCAAAAAGCAACCCTAAGCCTTAAAATCCTCCTGAAGGAGCCAACAAGGCCTAAGGAGGAACTTTACCCCAATAGAAGCAACTGGGGTAAGAAAAAGAAGAAAGTATAGAGACCCTCTAAAGAAGAAACCAATAAGACACAGGCGTCCATAGGGGGAAGAAACTCCATACCTAAATCTTTTACGAAAAGGAACGCTAGAGCACAAAGGGTAGAGCCTCCTAAATCCACAAGCCATACCACTACTCTTCATCTGAAGATTTAGAATGAAATCCAGCCTAGGGTAGGCAAACCAAAGGGGGTCTCCTCATATGAAACCTGCCAATGCTGAAAGGGGAAGACCAAAACACTAGAGTGAGATCTCGCAAAGACCACTGGCCCAATGACCATCAATGATCCATAGAAGAAAACATTTGGATCAAACTCAACCCTTCAACCATCTCTGGATTCCCTATCGTTGGGAACACAATACCCATTTGAACATTGCCGCTTGATCAAACAAATGCTCAAAGTAAAGAGGAAGTCGTAGGAAGGCATATCCCCATCCTACAATCAGCATCCCTCTTCTCTACACGTTCCACCCATTGAAAACCAAAACCTTCTGCCCTCCATGTAGATTTGCAAGAAGCCAACCAAATCTGTAGAACCCACCAACCATTTGGATCCGCATCCTCAGAATGCTTCCATCAATGGATTCACCCACGTTGGAAGTCCTAGCCACTCCTAATCCCACGCTTATGTCGTTCAAATAGCCTTTTGCTCTCTCGCCCATCGCTTCCTAGAAGTGGGGGACTAGGAGTTATTAATAATTCATTATTGGTCTTTCATCGTGAATTACTTAATGTTGTTTTGAAGTGTTGCATGGTTTCCTCAATATGTCAGTTGGAGTAGATTTATTTTCATATGAAAATAGTTAGTTGGACAAAAGTAGTTATGGATGTTTACTTGATTGACTCGACAAATCCGAGCCACTAGCCCCTTGTTGATTGTAAGTGTGCCTTGTGTGATAAGACAATGATTGAAAGTACTTTAGTTGATATTCAATCTTTAGTTTGCATCCATTTGATGGAATTGAAGAGGAGGTATTGATGTAAAAACCATTTGAGTCTTCCTTGGAAGCTTTTATTAGATGGACGGAGTCACTAGTGAGATTGCATCTAAAAGAGTTCAAGTAATCCATGATTCCTTGCATTCATAGTTAAAAATAGATGTTGACTTTAAGCTTAAGTTGAAGAGAAAGTTAGAAAATCAAAATATATTTTCATTGCACATTGTGAAGTGCAAATAGTTGATATCCGTTGAATGAGTGGCATAAGTTCCCTTAGTGATTACTAAAAAATCACATCATTTCACTATGTATCCACAATTGAAGGGAAACTTGAAGTCATCTCATGATCATACTTGGCAAGCTTATCGTGAGAATTGACCTTATTTAAGAGAGGATTGAGCATTTAGTGTTTCTCTCTGAAACATTGAATATTTGATTCTACATGTTATAATGGAACATGGAGGGAATTACAAGTAGGGGAACAGTGTTGGGGTCACCTTCTAAGCATGCCACCTCATGGTATATGATTGTGGAGTCCCACGAGGCCAAAGGGGGACAAAGGGGGTTGCCTTTTGGCTTAGGAAGGATGGGGATTTTGGGCATCCTATTGTGAGTGGCTCCCATGCTCTTATCAAAATACATTAATAATTTTGAATCGTGAGTAGGATAGAATTTGTGTTGTCCTGCATTTTGTCACCACAAAATGTTGGTAACAACTTGAAACTTTTCCAAGCTAGTTTTGCGTTTCTCTAAGCTTGAATTTGATATTCAATTTCTTAATGTTGATCGATTGATCCATTTCAATACATATATAAAATCATTTTACTGAAAGCCTTTGTCAATTTTTTTTCGTTTTGCTTTCTGTCGAGCCTTTGCTTGATTTTTGAAGCCTTCATTGTCCTTTTCTTTACTTTTGAGTTTGCGTTTGTTGGTTTTAAGTGCTTTGGTTTTTCTCATGTCATGCCTTTCGATTTTCCCTTTGATTCGGTCTAACCTAGAGCTCAATTGGAGTTGTCAGTCAAGAGATATGCTCGTTTTAGTGCCTCGAAAGTGGATCTTTTTGGTGCAACACCACAAATAAAAAATATGATGTTATATTTTAAATTTGACTTTCACTTTTTGATAAAAATAACTTAAATTCACTTTTTGTTATGTTTTAAGTTACTTTAACTTCAAATTTTTCACTTAAAGTGACTATAGTACACTTTATGTTATAACTTTAAGTTGAGTTACTTTTTGATTTTTCACTTGAAGTGACATTATAACTATATAGTTTCAGTTTAATTTTTGATTTTTAAATCAAGTGCTGATTTAAATGTTACATTTTAAATGATGTTTATATGTTGTACTTTTTATATATATATATATATTGTTTATGACCCATTTAGTAACATTTTTATGAAATAAAGTGGATTAAATGACTTTAAGTTATCAAAAGTGGACAATTTATATGCAATTACATGTAAAATCCATCAAAAGTGGACATTTTACATGTCAGTGCATATAAAGTTCAACTTGGTGGACCTTTTTGATGTCATTACATCAAAAGGTTATCATAAGTGGACCTTTTTGATGTCACTGCATCAAAAGGTAAGTTTTTATACCTCTGCATCCAAAATGTGTGATGTAACTTAAATGTGCATTCCCTTCCAAAAGGTCTGATTTTGATTGCTTGCACATTTTAAACATGTCATTGACCCAAAAGGGTCTGATTTGCCTTGTTTGCAAATTTTAAAACATGCTATTGACCCAAAAAGGTTCAATTTTAACTTGAAACATGTTTTAATATATGCATTGCCCTTCAAAAAGTTCGATTTTAAAGAAATGTATGCCTTTGCCCTCCAAGAACCCGATTTTGATCATAAAGAGAGATTTTTTTGATGGATTTGCATTGGATTTTCTCTATTGGAGGCATTTTTACTTGGCAATGATTTTCCTCGCATCAAAAATGGATCTAACATGCCCAAAAACATTATTTGAAGCTCAAATCTAGGTCATGTTTTTGAAGAAATAAGCAAATAACTCCATTTTTTATCAATATTTTTGCTCCAATACAAATTAATTTGGCTTTTTTTGGGGGTTACATTGTATGTTGATGCATATTTTGGTGTTTAAACACCAAATTGATTTGGTCTTGTATCTTGGTGAAAAATGTTTTTCACCAAAAACTTTCCAAGCACATGCATCCCAAAAACGTTGGATCTTGGAGCAATCTTAAGGAACATTTTGGCATCTTTTAACAACTATTCCTTGTTTGCTGCCCTTTCCCATTCAAATTTGTAAAAGGTTGAAAGATTCAAACGTTTTTAGAGAATTTTTCAACATTGGAGCATCTTTCTCCTTCATTTTTGGCACTTAATCTTCATATAAGTGGACTCTTTCTTTCTTGCTATATAATTTGTGCTTATCTTGATGATTTTATGCACATAATTGCTTGATGATTGCCACTTGTTGAAGTCTATGCCATGGAAAGTGCGTTTTTCTTTTAAAAATGAAGATTTTGTTCATTTTCATGTTTTTGGTTCTTTCCCAAATTCCAATTTCGAATTTGAGTGTTGAAGTGTTTTGCATCTTGGCATGTTTGAGTCACTTTCCAAAGGTACATTTTTTTTGTGTTTTTGTGTTTTGTGTTTGCTTGCCAGTTTTCACCACTTTGGAGAAGTCACAAGCTCTTTCCCAAGAACTTGTCGTTGCTTTACTTCATGCGAAAGCATCATCACGTTCCACATTTTGTTTTCGTGTCACAACACCTCACCTCTCATTCAACAAATGCAATTACATGTTTTCCATCTCATTCATCATTTCATGCATGTAATCTCATTTTACCTTTCCATTTTGCTCATCTCACTTTCGCATTCATTCGCAAGACACCATTACACGAAATGCCTTACGTGTAATTGCATCCAAAAGGTCTGATTTTGACTAAAAGTCACTTTTTGAAAAGTCAAAAAGATGTCATTTTCATCTTTCATGTACTTTGACTTCGCCTTTTCACCAAAGATGACTATAAAGTTCATTTTCCCTCAAACTCCATTTTCCATTTCCATCTCTCCATATGCATTCACGTCTTCATGAGAAAATACATGTTTTCGAATCTTTCCATGCTTTGCACCTTATCTTTGATTCGCACTTACATGTAAAAGCTCATTCTTTCATTCGCCTTTACAGTGTATCTCATCCTTCATCCCTTGTTACATGTTGCACTTACATGTAATCATTTTTCATGCAATAATGTTTTGAAGACTCTAAGTCATATTTGAAAATCAACGATCTCCATTTGCATGCATTCCCATGCGCCAAACACTTTACTTTTAAATAAAAAAAGAGTTAAAAGTGTTGATGGAAAGTTGTTCCAAGTTTAGATTCGGACACCATCGAGAAGCTTTTCAAAGTGTCAAAGACTCTAGTTTGTGCTAATCTACAAAGGAGGATTCACGACAACTTGAGTGAGAAAAGATGGATCACATCAAGTTTCCACATGACAACAGACAATTCATCAAAGTCAAAGGTTATTAAAACAGGCAACACCATGGTTATCAAGGTGAATGCAGCAATACAAAGTACAAGAACTCCTGATCTTGTGATCATCCGGAGTGCATCGTCAAGTACAAGGCCTTTTAGAACAATCCCTAGGATTGTTTCCTTCTCTTCTGTCTTCTTTCTTCTTCTTTCATGTTTGTAATTGAAAATGATGTATGACATGAAGATGTGTAATTACATATAATGCGAGTTGCATGTACATAAGAAGGTGTAATGCCAGTTGCATGTGACTCTATTTTTTCTCTTTCAGTTAGACTAGGTCAAAGTTGGTTGAGTTGCTCCCACTTTTTCCTTCACCTTTTTCTCAACTCCTGTGCCTATATAAAAGAGTGCCTCCTCATTGTAAAATCATCATTATCTTTACGCAAGAAAGCTCTAGAGAAATTGTGCTAGCAGAACTTTCTTTTTGTAGCACTATTTTCAGAGAAAGTGAATGCAAAGGAGCATTTGAGACTCAACTTTGATTAAGCGAGATTGTTACTTGTGTGAGTTATAAGCTTTGTCTATAATTCATCTAAGTTATCTTTGATTCATGTTATCTTGTGTTCTTGGTAATTGTATCTTGCAAATTGAATATAAAAGAGTTAAGAAGTAAATGGAGCCAGAGCTTTGACTAGGAGCAATTGATAGCTAGAAGTTTTGTCTGTAGCTTTTACTTATTTCTTAATTCGCAAAATAGTTAAGTTATTTTTACTTTTAGGAGTCTTTGTGCCCTGATTGTAAAGCTTTTCCATATAGAAGTACAACTAGACTTAGAGCCAAACCGGTACAGTTTTAGCTAGCCTTTGAGTTAGTGAAGGTTTATTAGTATCACTGTTTCCAACTCTTGATAGAAGTGTAGTTAGAAATTAACCCTGCCCATTACTCGCTCCACGAGTAAGTAGATTCTTTCCTGAAAGTTTAGAAGAAAGAATATTTGTAACACCCTATTTATAAGATCTCTCGACTTCTTGCTTACCTTGAGTTGATCCAAGGAACGGTGAGAAAGGGGAGCCTTACCTTCAAGGTAGGAGAGACCCTATCTCACACGCTGTGGCTAGTCATCTTATTTTGCAAATGGATTTTTACCCAAAATTGTCAGTTGCAAAATATCCACCCAACAAGTCACAAGGTTGAGGACAACAATGATAAGACACCACAATAGGTATGCCCCTCATATGTGTGGCATGGGCCACATGAGGCCAAGAGTGATGATATATCCTCTCTTGGACCTAGGGTAGGGAGTCATCGAATTACCCTATCTTAATACTCCTATGGTTGAGATACTCTAAATCTGATTCAAGCAATCTATTAACTTGATGTGTTTATTTCTATCTCAAGAATATCTAATTGTAGATTATAATAGAATATCTGCTAACCTGCTTGCAAGATCTCAATTAAAACAATAAGGTATCCCTGAAACCCTCCTCATTTTTCTATAGAAATTATAATCTAGAGAAAAAAGACTGGGTTCTCCTAATTTGGGGACATTAAAAATGCCCCTATGGGATTTTGGATTTGGGTCTCCACAATGAAAAGTCAATACTTAAACCAATTAAGCTCAAATTCTTAAACAACCATGTTAGATCTTAGGGAGTCATCCTAGGACAATAGTGTACTCAATGGATTTTTCCTTCGAAATAAGATAACTTTGCAGATTGTTGGGTTGAAGGAAGTTGATAATGGGAAATGTGCTGTCAAAGAAGGTGCCTTGCTCCTATAAATTTTTATATTCAGCTCATATAATTTGCCCATGTGGAAATCTGGTTCCAAATGTAATATTATGAATGTGCAATCCCCCAAAACTCTTGTTTGAGTTGTTTTGGACCATGAAACTAGAAGGAATATATAGTTGTCTGTAACATTTCACCACATAAATCTTTATTGAAGACAATTGATCTCTGTGGTTTTCACAGCAAAAATTAAATCACTCACTGAAAAAAAATGAATTGTTCCTGCTAAAGATGTGTTAGTATACAGCTGAACTTGGGATTTAATGATTCATGGTGAGGACATCCTATAGAGAAAGGTAGGCCTCAGAAATGAACCATGGGCAGGTGGTTGGGAGGTGTGTGTCTAAATTTCAATACCTTGAGATTGGCCATTTTTGGGTGTTGTTTAGTGTTGAAGAAAAAGACAAGATTTATAATTATTACTCAACACAATGCTTGTTGATATAACTTGAGCATAGCTTGCAATGTTTATTTTCCTCTGGTGATTCATGCAGATAAGAGAAGGCTGTCTTTAAAAAACTAAATTTGTATTCAGTGTTTCAGATGAAGTTAACTGTAAATCAAGAATATCACTATCTTTTGCATCATCCAAGATTTGGTTCAATGCTTTGCTCATAATAAGAGGACGATGGAACTTCTTGTCACAATTTCAAACTTAAGCAAAATATATATCTATCAACATCATAAATTGATGCTATAAGAAGGAATTTATTGTACTCAAGTTCTAATTGAACTGGCCCTATGCTTGCTGAAACCACGGCCCTTTTAGTGCAAAATCAGGTCCCAGTTACATATCTCAAATATATTTGACTTGTCCTGTTTGACTTTAACCCGAAGGCATGATTCACTTTATAGGGACTGAACTCTTTCTGCTCCAAATTGATGCTATATCGTTTTGATGCTCTTTATCAAATACTGGCTAAACTGGAAAGGTGACTCTAACAACAATATTATCCTGTTTGCAATTACTCCTGAGATAAAAAGTCTGTTGCAAAGTATGATCTGATCATAGGCTTCTGAATTATCTGCAGCTGGTTGCTTGGTGAAGAGGAACAATTCAGTGACATTCAAGTTTTTTAATTATCTTTCACTTTTTCTAAGATTCCCCCCTGTTGGTGACATTCCAATGTATTAAAATAGAGTAGACCAGGAAATCATTCAGGCTATGGACTTTATCCTGATCTATGAAGTCACCTTCTCTCAATTTGGACTTACTGCCCGGAAGAGCTAACTTGTTATTTTTCTCTGGAAAAATTAATATAGGGATGAGAAATGTTAAGGTTGTAGCTTCAGTCGGATTGGTTTGATCTGAGATACATTATCGTTATTGGTAAATCATCATTTACTATATATACTTAGCGATGTTAAATAATATATATAATATATATTGTTATACATATTATTATTTATGTTAAAAATTATTAAATGATGATTACACCATAGAGACGTGTCTCTCATATTTTTATGAGATCCAAAACTGCATTTGAAATACAATCAATACAATGGCATTGTTAATACATTTGCAGAAAAAACGATCCATGTTATTCAACAAGAAATTGGGTCAACAATCAGTCTTTTCAATTTTCCTCAGATTTTATTTTAATTAAAATTCAATTGCAGAATAAATTTGTTTTCCAATGACGAAGACAATTCTGATAAGTTTGCTTCTGCAATCTTTAGAAGGGGATATCAAATTAAAGATTGAAAAGAAAGCATTGAATTCCTGGGATTTCATTTGTGCTGCAAGTTCCTCACAATAGCTACGAGAGAGAATGCATTAGATTTCGTTGTATTCGAAATTACAGTCACTGCTGGAAATTGGTTAATGGCTTCAAGCAGATTTAAGAAATTGACTTCTTCAATGATATGCCAGAAGCAGTGCTTTCTCCACCATAGGCCTCATGGACTCTATGAAGTCTTGATAAACGATCTTGGGTTAAAAATTAGCAATGGGTTCAGCAGAGAGCTTTTCTTGCTGATCTTCTTGTATAGAGCTCTTATAATCGGGACCTGCAATAGCATTGCTTGTCTGGATAGTCTGGAATCATTTGAGCAATTGCTTAATGTTGTCAAGAGGAGAAAAAGCTAGATGATTAAAAATTGATGTTGGGCTCTGTTATTTATGTTAGATGAAGTAGGCCACATGGTGTGAAATTCTCAATCAGAACTATTTGTAAGTCGTAGCTGTAGAAGCTGGACATTGGAGATGTGGAAACAGTGGTTGTGGTCATGGATTGGGAGTTGGGGGTTGGGAATAGGCAGGTTTCTTCCTCTATTACACTTCCTTTAGGAACAACTCATTCAAGAAATTTGAAAGAATTAGAGATAAATAGACTTTCAACTATTTTAACTCTGCATTTTTGTTGTTTTTTTTTTCATATGGAGACTTCTGTGGCTTGTTTTTCAAAGAGTTCACTCTTGTTCTGCCTATTTTCAGCAATAACTTTAAATTTACGTGCTTGTTGAATTTTGATTACTCTAAATGACTTCAACTTAGAGTCCACATGAATTTATTGTTTATATGTTCATAATTTTGGTCAGTAGTTTGAAATTGATGATAGCTGCTGCAGTCAGTCATAACCATAGCCATAGATATTAGCCAGAAATCATAGATTTTGTCTATTGACAGATTTATTTTTGCAGGGAGTTCTCTTTTTTGAGAGGATGCGACCAGAAATTCTTGAAACTATCTGGCCAGACTTGCAGGTATATGTAAAAGATGAACTTTTGTACCTCAAAGAATTCAGTGTGAAACCCTTCCTTTCATGTTTATTAATGACCTTACAAATGTAAGACAGTCTTGAAAAATTCAATTTTCTTTCATTTCATGATTTCAATTATTTGTTGAACAAAACTACTTTCCATTTTCAAAGCAATGTACTTTCTCTGTCAGTCTTAAGCTAAGCCATGCATGGTTTACCGTTACATGAGTTTAGGTGAAATTTTTGAAAAAAGACCATTTCTCAAAAGATTGTTAGTACAAAGACTAATTTTTTCCCCTTTTTATTGGTTTTTCTGCAGGCCTTAGAACAGAAATATGAGAAGAAAACTGGTAAAGCTACTCCTGAAAAGATTAAAGCTAACTAAGATTATTGATGACTAGGTGCCTGTTATCTGTGACATTCCAAGAATTATGGAGAACAAAAGATTTGAAGGCAGTCAGTGTGGGAATTTGGGCAGTAAAAATTACAATCATCTTATGTTGACCCAATAGTTGGGTACCTTACAGGTCTTGCTTATTTGGAGCCATATAAAACATTAACTTTTTAAATAAGATTATGATAAAGAAATTCAATCATAACTTTTATATTAAGTCACATTTGTTTTCTGAATTTATGTATCCTTCCATTGTTTTTGTTTTGGTGAAACTGTGTCATAAGATGACATGATTTATTATTGTCCTATGTGATTTGATGTGGTAGGTATTCAAATACGAGAGTTGAAAGTTGTTGGGTTGTTACATCTTTACTTTAGACTTCAGTATAGTTTAGAATAAAAGTAAGATTATTTACAATTTAAATGTTAATCTATAGTACAGTTAATAGTTGGCAAATAAATTAATAGCTAGTTGGGAAATTGCATTCATGTAGGCTGGTCAATGAAAAATAAGGTTTTAAAAAGCCATTGCAGTGAAATGTCCAAATATATATTTGCAATCCAAATTTAATCAATATCATATGTTATGTTTGTTGGTTCATGGTTTGACAAAGTTTACACTAACAAAATAACTAGCAATACTCTCCAACAAATTCTAAAGAGATGTCATCTCCTAATAGAAAACTAATGAGACAATTGGACCAACTAACAAGGATAATAATATTCTTCTACACTTCAGGCTCTTCATGACTTAGATGGGTGTACCTCAATGCCATTTGATACAAACAGCAACAATATAATACTAGCATTGAAATAACTGTTGGTGTAAATAAGTATTTATTATTTACACTTTACTTAAGTTTACTTAGGTTAATGCATTATTTTATTATTTTATTTTGTGAGACACTTAGGAGTTTGTGTACTCTCATGAGTTGTCATGTTGACAACACAGAAGTACGCAACTCTAATTCAACGCATGGTGTTTACAACATTGGAGTTTGCATCATTCACTGAGTTGTCATGTAGACAACACAGTTATTCGCACTCCCATTTTAGCACATGTTGTCTGCAACATAAATTTGCGTGCTACACCATTGTAGGGTTATCCTCTCATCATTGCACTTACTTATGTGCTTAATGAAGGATAACCCACATCTGATGGACATGTGCTTGGTTGTATGACGTATCAGGCATTATAGAGGCTCTCCAGAGGCCTTTATATACAGGCACTCTTAGTGTATTTTCATATGACATATTAAATGAATATATCGTCATTTTGGTCATACTCTTTCTTTGGTTTACTGTTGTGTTTGTGTTTGAGTTCTTTGGTCTTGGGTGAATTCTGCCCTAAGGCAAATTCTTACATGGTACCAGAGCTCAGGGAGATTCTCTACACAGTCGTTTGAAACCATTCATACTTCAGCACCTCGACACGAATCTGAAGAATTTGCAAAAAATGGGAGTATCTAGAGCCAGATCTGACCTCGCCATTGCATCCAGAACGTTAATTCAGTGAAGATTGACTATAAATTTGCCTATGCCGGGCTAAAGTCGATCGTGAGGAAATTTTTTTTTCGCAAATCGGCATTTGGAGGCACCGATTTGCAAGCTAGGGAATATCCCAATTTTATGCTGGCTCATTAATCAATTTTTCGAGCATCTATATTTAAATCGGGCTTTATAGTGGATAGTCGTACCACATTCCCGGTCAACCAAATTCGACTGAGCTCAACACATACCGAGGATTGGAATCTGGCATGCTCGACAACTGCCTTTGAAATCTGGTGCCCTTGTTCATTTGACATGTGCGTGGCTTTCTTTTTAAAACATGCGATGCATTTCCTCTGCATACATATGGGACTAATGTCCCAAGCTAGAATTTGAATCTAGCCATTGCGGAAGGAAAACCAGTCCCCACGCGAAGACCTCCGGCCACCAGCGTTCGCAAAATTTTCCAGCACCTGAAAACAGTATACCAGTGCATATCCGCCGAATCTTGGCGACAAGTCACTACGCCATGCAGAGACACAATCAGCGACATGTGGCATACCTACCCAATTAGCTCCAGCTCCCACATCACCCACTTCATCAGCAGATCATACTTGACACGGAAGCAGACCGTACTTTGCCATGTCATATGTTCGTACAGGTCGTACGATGTTGATGTCATTAAAGGGGTGAAGTCACTGACGTCACCATATACACGAGCCCAAATTTGACAGTCATCAGGTCGTCATTCTAGGGAAAATTTGAATTGCTGCAACAGTCGTATGACCGTCAAATTTAACCCCATCTTTTGCTGATGTAACCCTTCTCCATATTGATTTTTGATTTTGTAGTTAGATTTTGAGAGGCCATATCTCAGTCATCCGGACTTAAAATCAAGTGTGATTTTTTTTGAAATTGGGTAGAATTTCCTAAACTTTTCAGTGGTGCAGCTCTTCTTTGATTTTGGTGCATGAATTTTCAGAAATTGTGTTTTTTGGCAACTGTACCTGCTTAATCTTACATTTTGCAACTTCAAACGCTCCATACAGGCTTATCTGAACACGAAAGTAGGTTTTGTTTTTTTTGGAAGTGCGTTATTTTTTGTCTACTTTTCAGATCTGCAATCAGATTGTAGGGTTGTGTGGACAAAAGTGTCACTTTCACAAATAGGGCCTTTCTTTGCTTTGTATTACTTCAAATTGTTGTACATTGTAAAGTTCTAGATTTCTAATCTTTCAAGAGGTTGTAACAAACAAAATCAGAAGTCCACGAAGGCCAAAATTGGCAAGTGGCCATTGTAATCGCACTACTTATAAAGTGCCAAAAGCATCTATTTTGGGGGGGGGGGGGGGGGGGGGTTTCTTGATTTAGTGAAAAGGGGGAGTGTTCTTGGTGTTGTGTTCCTTCATTTCTGCAATTTTCTTTCATTTTTTGCATTATGAAAAATTTTAAGTTTCCAAAATTAACTCTACATAACTATGCTACATGGTCCATTAAAACGTGGTATCATTTAATGCAAAATGGAGTTTCTCAATATGTAGATGGTACCCTTCCTAAACCAGCAGGTGATAATGTATCAGCAAGTGATATTTCAGCTTGAGTGGCAATGGATAGGAAAGCCCTAGGTGATATATGTTTGGGGGTTGATGACAAGATCATGTATCAAATTAAGAAGTCTTCTACATCCAAGGAAGCTTGGGATACCGTTGAAAACCTATATGGTAAAGTGTTCGAGGAAGATGTTTTCAAAATTGAAGATGAGCTTATTTCCTTAGATCTTAAGTCATTTGATTCTATACAAGATTCATCATTAAGGTGAATGAACTAAGGACAAAACTTACTGATTGTGGGAATCCTATTAAAGATGACAGGTTGATCTATATTATTCATAATAAGCTACCATCGGAGTATTCCACATTTGTTTCTTCTTATAACACCTCAAAGAGTAGTTAGGGCCTACCTATAAGAAAGTCTCTTTTGATGAATATGTTGATCTATTGGATATAGAAGAAAAGAAGTTGAAATCAATGGGGATTTTCAATTCACCTAAGTCTAAAGCATTGGTGGCCAACAATGAGGGTTTTCAAAATTTAGCTAGACAATCTTCAAGTAAAGGAAAGGGTAAGAATAAGAAGTGGAAGATCAAATCAGAGGATGAAGAAAAGACAACACCACAATCCAATCAACAAGGCAAGTCTTCCTCAAATTCCAACAAGAAGGGGGACAACAATAAGGAGAAGAAAAATTGTGCCTATTGCAAGAAAATGGGTCATGAAGAACATGAGTGTTATCATAAAAAGATTGATGATTTGACAAATATCATGAAGAAACATAATGTTCCATTGCCTAATGCTTACAAGGAGAAAGGATCTTCTTCAAATTCAAAGGGCAAAGGGCAAGCATTCATGGCAAATACAAATACTTCAACGGAATGGATCATTGACTTTGGTGGCTCCTATCACATGGGTTCTTCAAAAGGGGATTTTTCTTCAATGAAGCAGTCAAAGGTACCACACATCTTCGTAGGAGATGATACTAAAATGGAAGTTGAAGGGAAAGGAAACATGAAAATGGAAAATGGAGAGTTTCAAGATGTTCTCTGTGTTCCAAACCTAAGTTCTAATCTCCTCTCGATTTACCAAATCACTCACCTCGAAGATGGACATAGAGTTGAGTTCCTTCCTGACTCAGTAAAAGTGCACAATCTTAAAGATGACTCCTTGGTTGCAGTGGGGAAAGTGAATCATGACAAAAGGTTGTATTCTTTTTTTCATTTTGTGCCCAAGTCTCCTTCACAGGCCTTGTTAACACAATCAAATTATGGCATGAGTAGTTTGGTCATCTTGCCTTCCACTATCTTCAGCAACTTTGCTTAAATAAAATGGTCAAAGGTCTACCCCAAATCAACTTTTCCCACGGTGAATGTTTAACAGATTTAGTAGATATGCATCCAGAGGGGGAGTTACAGAAAGGGAAGTCTTCAAGTCTACAGATGGTTCACATGGTATTAGTAGGACCTTTTGCAGTGACAACAGTCAACCAGGGTCACTACATACTTGCCTTCATTGATGACTTTTCAAGATACACTTGGGTGTACTTTCTTCATCATAAGAATGAAGTGTTGGACAAGTTTTTAGCCTTCAAGACTCATGTTGAATAGAAATCGAGGAAAGCTATCAACGTTCTAAGAATGGATAATGAAAGCAGATATGTGAACAAAAGACTTAAATTTTTTTGCAAACTTAAAGAAATTGATCTTCAGAATCCACCAGCATTCAGTCCGTATAAGACAGATGTGGCAGCATTGAGGATCAAAACTCTTAAGTCCATGGCGAGTTGCATGATACAAGCCAAGCCTCTCGATCCATCACTAGAAGTCGAAGCAATTAGTAGTGCCACTCACATTCTTAACATGTCTCCTCATCTAGCCTTAGATGGCAAGACTCCTTTTGAGGCATGGTGTGACAGAAAACCTATTATGACACACTTCAGAGTCTTCGATTGTCTTGCATGGGCAACGATATCTTCCAGGGGATGCAAGGCACAGTCACCTCGACCTTGTACTTTCATTGGTTATGAAGATGGTGTGAAGGCATACAGACTATTGGATCTAGAGACACATTAGATTTTTGTGGAGAAGGATGTACACTTTGAGGAAAGTTCACTAAGCTTGTCCTCTAATCCTCTCTCCACATCATACTGTGTGGAAACTGATAGTGACACCAGTGATAGTGCTTCAACAGATTTAGACACGTGGGGTTCTATCGACAGTTGTAGCAAGAGGTCACTACATTAGTCCAGTCCATATGCATATATTACCACAGTGATAGGTCTAGCAAAATAGGGTACATCCAGTCTTCCAGGTCCAGCTTCAATGACAGATTTGGGGGACAGTATTGATGATCTGCCTCTTCTTCTTGATGCAGCAACACCTTCTTTAGTTGTCACGAGGGCTCCATCCGACCCTCTTGTTCATTCTCTACATGATCGATTGTTACAGGTTGAAATGATTGTGGATACTTATGATTAGCAATTGCAGAGGGGTTCTTCATTAGCTAAGGAGACAAACAGTTCTTGGAGACAGGTTCTTCAATCAGTTGAGCAAGTTTCAGAGACATCACTTACCTATGGGATTCTTTCCACGCATAGCGGAAGCGTCTCATTTGTACCCTTGGCCTTGTTTCTTTCTAAGGGGAGGAACACCATCCTGCAGTCTTGGATTAGCTTCTTCATTGGAGCAGTCATTGGCAGGCATTCTTCTTTAGGGGGGGAGCCTATCCTGTCTCGCTTCCTCTTCTCACATTTCTCTATTGTATGTATTGGATGTATGTTGTAATGGGGGGGTCTTGATTACTCCATCCATCCATGCATCTTGCATTTTATCTCTCTTTTAGGGGGAGGGTTTTTCCAATGAGATTTTCCCTCTTTCTCTGCTTTATGAGAGATTGCATTTCATTATGTACTTGGGTACCTAACATGGCCTAGTAGCTAGGACCCATCATGCACTTCATCCTAGTTTTCTTGGTGTAAATAAGTATTTACTATATACACTTTACTTAAGTTTACTTAGGTTAATGCATTATTTTATTATTTTATTTTGTGAGACACTTAGGAGTTTGTGTACTCTCATGAGTTGTCATGTTGACAACACAGAAGTAGGCAACTCTAATTTAGCATATGGTGTCTACAACATTGGAGTTTGCATCATTTATTGAGTTGTCATGTAAACAACACAGTTATTCACACACTCTTTTTAGCACATGTTGTCTACAACATAAATTTGTGTGCTACACCATTGTAAGCTTATCCTCTCATCATCGCACTTACTTCCGTGCTTAATGGAGGATAACTCATATCTGGTAGACATGTGTCTAGTTGTATGACTTATTATGTTGCCGACTTCTATGCATTCTAGAAGCTCTCTAGAGGCTTTTATATACAAGCACTCCTAGTGTACTTTCATATGACATATTGAATGAATATATTGTCATTCTGATCATACTCTTTCTTTGGTCTACTATTGTGCTTGTGTTTGAGTTTTTTGGTCTTGGGTGAATTTTTCCCTAAGGCAAATTCTTATAATAATAAATGGTCTTATATAAGGCATCAACTCAATCAGGAAGATGCTAAGAAATGGCTAGTTGTCCATTGAACATCAACCTAAGAGGAGCATGAGACAAGACAAGACTCAAAAACTAAATAAAAATAAATAATTTTGTAATTTATATCAGATTTTGCATTAAGAGCAACCTGGAATATGAGTAACAAAACACATGTAAACCCCAAACTAACCAAGATCAGTGCCTCATCCTTTTGTGCCATGGAGTCATGAGAGACCCAACAATGTATAATATAATTTATCAATAGAAAATGATCTAAGTAATGTTGCCATACAATACCCTTAAACAATAATTCCAACCCAGCCTACCTACCAAATCCTTGTGCATAACATGTAAATTTGCAACTTCTAACAAGCATTTTAATTGATCCATTAGACCAAAGCTTTAAAGATAATCATATATCTTACAACAAGACATTGAATGAGAATAACTCTTTTTTTTATTTCATTCAAAACTTCATTGATTTGCACCATGGAGAAAATTGAATCAGCACTAGATTTCATTGACAAAACTAATGTTGTCTCTGTTATACAACATAAATGCAATTAAAAACAACAAAACTAGCCATAGTACTTAACCTAGATTGATAAAAATGTTCTATGGAAGAGCTATAACATTACCCACAAGCATAAATTTGCTATAGGAAACCAACAAGGTCTGGAGCCAAAAATTGTCTACCAAGATAATGAAGTTGGAACTGTAATATCCCAATTTTTAGCAGATTTCGACAATTGGCTTCGTCAGTTCATCATCGCGACCCTCATGAGCTGAGAGTGGGATTTGAGGGCCTCCATTAGGCTTTTCAGTGGCCAATGGTGAGTTTTTGCTTCATTTTGAGGGATTCACTATATATAGTAAGTCAAAATTTGGTTCTAATTAGCTCAGTTCAATTAGTTAGGAGTTGAGTGATGTGCCTAATTTTTATTTTAGGCTTCTGGTTTGGGCTTCAAGAATCTTGGAGGGAGTGTCTAGTTTTAGTGAGTCACCTCGTCAAGTTCATTCATCATATTTCTTCATCAAGACCACTCTTGTCTTGTCAGATTTCAATTTTGATGCTTCTTCATTCATTTTTGGCAAAATGGGTGAATTATTATTATTATTCAACTAAATATGTTGAAGTGATTATTTTGTTGGTATTGTATGTTGGCCATCTCAGTGTCATAGCTCGTTGGAATCAGGTTGAAAGGTTTTCAATCTTGGGCACAAGAAACAATGGCCTTGCATGTAAGAATATCATGATATGGTTGATTAGATTTTTTTTGAAGCCAAAAGGAAATTTAATAAATTATATTATGTGCCTAAGTATATATAAAAACAAATTTTTAGTGAAAGGTGTGTAGCTAAAGTTAATTTGCACAATGGAGATTATAAATATGGCTCCCATTATGAGAAATCATCCAATTGTCGATTTGATTTCCTTCCACTCTTATGATGGTTCCTTAGTTTGTGTAAATCAATTTCATTAATGAAGTACATTAGTTTTGATCTGAGAATTTGGAGCTTCCTCTCCTATGTCAATTGTGGCTTAGGAGCAATTATCTATTGGAGAATTCAGTATCTTCTAATACTGTGTTTTTCTATGGTTGAGAAGTGTTTGCTTGTTGAAGAATTTAATATTGATTTTGTGCCCAATTTTTTCTTTTGTTGGGCAAGGGTTTAGTTTTGATTTGGAGTTTAAGGCCTGTGATTGTGGATGCTACTGAACATTCGTTTCCAACAGATTATCATTTAGAATATGGAGCATTTGCTGATGTGTGGGGTATGTCCTTATTTCAGAATTCTGACTACTAGCATTATTGGAGTGAGAAATATCTTGTGTTGCAATCATTTCATGAGCTAATGAAATTACCAAGTTCCATTTAATTTGTAAAACATTAGTAGTATTGAAGCATTTTGTATTAAATAAAATTGCAGAAATTTTGTGTTGGTGTAAATTTCTTTAGTTCTTTCAAAATTCTATATCAATTTTTTTTCTCATGTATTTATCTTTTCAAAAAACTGAAGCAAAGTTAGAATAGAAAACTTAAAGAAACATTATCATCATTCAATTTAGAGCTTGCTTGCAAAGTGTTTGACGAACCGTCAAACAATGGAACTATAAAGGGAATTTGATGTTTCTTGAAGGTATAACCAATTAGGGTTATTAGAGTGGTGTTAGAGTGATTTTCTGTCATTTTGCGGGGGTAGGAAATTTATTTTTATTTTAGACCTGCTTTAGAGTGACCTGCACTCTAGCATTTTCCAATAATGGACATACTTAGGATGACTAGGAGTTTTCAAAGTCGATGGAATAGTGAGGAAGATAGTAGAAAAATGAATGCTTTGTAGGAGAGTGAAAAAACTTAAGCTACATGAGAAGACGTTGGCAACGAGGCTATCAGATCCGATGATGGTGGATAGGGAAATGAGATATATTGTTTTTACTTTTATCCCAACATCAGGGATGCAAGGAGGCTTGAATTTTTCTCAACTAGAGATCATGATGCAAATGTACTCATGTTTAGTATGACACCCACTAGTCCTATCTTTAGTGTTGATAATGGACTTATTTCACAAAGAGATGAGGATGTATCACAATTTTATTGGTGGACAAAAACATGGAGCTTCAATATTTTGGGTATTCTAGATTTGTTGCAGTTAGTGTAGAGGTAGTTGATGTTGTTGTTACCATAGATTTTTCAGACTCTCTAGAAGAGGGGATTGTTATTGGTGATTTATATGTCAACTATCATAGTGTTGCTCCTCAACGAGGGCAACATCTTTCTCAAGTGGGATAAACGATATCATGGAGCTATCCAACTATGATATTAGTGATCTAGGTGTTATTGTGGAGTCAACAGATGCTGGTTTGCACTCTTGTGTTATTGATTCACAACCTAGCATGGGGTCATGGTCTCATAGTCAGGTGACAACAGTTGAGCTCTATTAGATGTCAATACAAATACTATAAGCATCTTTGATGATTCTCTTGATGATGTTATGAGCTGGAGTGGCACTGATATTCCTTGCCAACTATTTGGTGATGACTCAGAGGACATTTTGGATGGGCCTTAGGATCAAGATTTACAAGGACTTTTTGTTGAGGGGGAAATAGAGTCATATGAGGAGCATGATACAATGAGGATTTTCACTTCTTTAAAGGATATGTTGGTCGAGAAATCGACTAGTTGTATCCCAGTTGTGGGTGTGTGAGAGGACAGTAGCACACATGGTGAATGGTCTTTTGGTGATAAGTTTTAATTCAGTTTCATATCATAGTGTAGTTAATGGGATAGCAAGCTTGCATGAGAGGAAGGGGCTATAGAGGAATCATGTGTCTAGACAGTTGAAAGTGAGCAACATAGACATCTCTTCTTGAGTATTGCAATGTTATTCATCAAATGTTGGCCACATCTGATTGGGGTGCTCCTATGTCAGATGAGCAAGGTGATAATAGTCTTTCCCTATCAAAGGTTCATGCACTTCGAGAGGCTATTAGGACCTTGAAACATAATTATTCATAGTTGTTTATAGAGATTACCTTTTGGAGTGGGGTGGCACTTATTATGAGACATTATTAGGGAAAGAGGAGGAGGTGGTTGAGCTGAGGTATGAGCATGAGGTGACTATGGACTTATTGTAGTGTACCTTGTTGGTGTTTCAGGAGTCACAATCATGATTGGATGAGGTGATTGTGGAGTTGGAGCATGTTCGGTCCACACCAACCTTGATTCAATTCAAATGTACATTTTGGTGGTTGGTGGTGAGTTTTCTTCTACGGTTGGGGTGAGGGGCATGGTAATATAGTAGTCACATCCATCCAAGATATGGGTACAATAGGTTCAGAGGAGGTGAGAGCATTAGTGGAGACGATCTCTCATGATCATTTGCTTCCTTCCACTAGAAGTGAATATATTATTCATTTCATCCAATTGGTAGCATTGGATAGTTGATACTTCCATGTTTTTATAGGGATTAATTGTGGAGGAGAAGATCGATGCTTCCATGTATAATTTCTACTTCACCAAGTCATTCATGGTGTATTTACTTGAGAGTTTAGATTTATGGGAGGATTCATACAAAATATCTAAGGGTACTCTCATTTGAGGCTCATGTGTTATACGATGATTGGTAGGGAAGATTGTAGAGAACTTGGCTACAGTGCTTCCCAATAGGGACTTTATGATTGGGTTTGATGATAGGGTTTCCTAGGATCTTGCAAAGCTAGTAGTTGTGCGAAGTCAGAGATTGGAGTTGCCTCTTGATTCTTGGTTTGGTACTAATGAGTCATTGACAAAGACTGGGGCTTTCTACCGACATTAGACAATAGGGAGTGTTATTCATTTTTCTTTTAACCCATAGGTAGAGGATTTGGTTTCATGTTGGTGTGGGTTGTCTCCAACTTCATACCCATCTATTATGGGTTGGGTTGGCACCATCTTTTTTAGATGGGATTGGTGGCTCTAAGTTAGACCACTTGTAGTATCAACACACCCAGGACAATTTATCAAAGGTTGGAGTTGGTGATAGTGATTCAAGTACCTATGGTTGTTATCATCTCCACATTGTAGTTGGGTATGAGTACTGTCAGTTTGATGGGGACTCAACTCTTGACAAAATTGCATCATAGTTAGGTTGAGTTCAGATGAGTTGTCACTATTAGTGCCTACAATAAGCTTACATATGATTCTAACATTGATATCTAGTATTTGGGTGTTGGTGCTACATGAGCCAATTGTGTGCATCAAAGATATTGCACAATTTAAATCTTGTGATGCAGGTGGATTGTGGTGTATATTTTTTCCTTTGGGATTGCTTGGGGACAAGAAGTCTTAGGGAGGGAGAATTGTAATGTCCTCTTTTTTGCATGTTTTGAAATTTGGCTTGGCTAGTTCATCATCATGACACTCATAAGTTGACAATGGGATTTGAGGGTCTTAGTTATAGAGTTATTAGGCTTTCTAGTGGCCTATAGTGAGTTTTTGCTCCATTTTAAGGGACTTGCTATTTATAGGAAGTCAATAGTTGGTTTTGATGAGCCTAGTTCAGTTAGAGGAGCTGAGTGATGCACTCAGATTTTATTTTTGGCTTCCGGTTTGGGGTCCAAGAATCTTGGAGAGAGTGTCTATTTTTAGTAAGTCACCCCATTGGGTTCATTCATCGTATTTCTTTATCAGGATCACTATTGTGTTGTCAAATTTTGATTTTGATGGTTCTTTCGTTATTTTCACAAGACTAGTGAATTACTATTGTTATATAACTAAAAATGTTGAGGTTGTTATTTTTGTTGGTATTGTATGTTGGCCACCTTAATGTCATAGCTTGTTGGAACTAGGTTGAATAGTTTTAAAACTTGGGAATAAAAAAAATGGTCTCGCATGTAAGAATATCATGATATGTTCAATAAGGTTATTTTGTGAGCCAAAAGGAAATTATAAATTATATTATATGCCTAAGTATATAGAAAAAAAGGCTTTTAAGTGAAATGTGTGTAGCTGAAGCTAAGTTGCACAATGGGGATTATAAATATAGCTCCCATTATGAGAATTCATCAATGAATTGTCTATTTGATTTGATTTCTCTTTTGTGAGGGCTTCTAAGATTGTGTAAATCAATTCTATTGCTGAAGTAAATGGTTTCGATCTGAGAATTTGGACCTTCCTCTCCTGTATCAACTGTGGCCGAGGAGCAATTATCTATTGGAGGATTTAGCATCTTCTCATACTGTGGTTTTCTATGGCTGAGAAGTGTTTTCTTGTTGAAGAATTTAATATTGATTTTGTGCCCAATTTTATCTTTTTTTGGGCAAGGGTTTTGTTTGTCAATTTGGAGTTCGAGGCATGTGATTGTGGTTGCTACTAAACATTCATTTCTAGCATATTATCTTCCAGAATCTAGATCAGTTGTTGATGTATGGGATTTGCGCTTATTAGACATTTCAAAATTTTGTCTGCCATCGTTATTAGAGTGAGAAATATCTCATTTGTTGCAATCATTTCATGAGCTAGGAAGATTACCAAGTTCCATTTAATGCGTAAAAGCATTTGTAATATTGCAACATAGTTGGTATTAAATAAAATTGTATAAATTTTGAGTTAGTGTAAATTGCTATTGTTCTTTCAAAATTCTATATCAGGGATTTTTTTCCCTCGTTATTTATCTTTTCAAAAAATTGAACAAAGAGAGATAATAACAAACTTAAAGAAACATTACCATCATTCAATTTAGAGCTTGCTTGCAAAGCATTTGACGAAATGTCAAACAACTAAACTATAAAGGAATTTGGTGTTTGTTGAGGGTATAACCAATAGGGGTTATTATAGGAACCCTCATCTCTAATCTTCATTGCCCTTTTATAGGAACACGGGGAACAAAAAGCTTTTGTATAGAGGTTTTTTAGCACTTGGATATGTTTTTTATGTATGCATTGATGACAACATATGTTTATGTGATCATGACAAATGTATTTTGTATATTGTAGTGAGATTATTGGCATGCCAAAGTTAGCATGTAACAAGTTAAGTTGTGCGTGCTTAGAATTATGTTCATGAATGAGTATATATTTCATATCAATGTTCACTAGATCTTATGTTGAGGCGAGTCACAATTCATTTGGAAAAGACTAGTAGTAGACCATTATACAAGAAATAATGCAAGAGACGGTTGGTAGCATATTTTCTATATCTTATTGACAAAGTGAAATTAATGTCAATGAGCTTGGATTTTGGTAGAAGACATATTTGTGATGCTATGTTTGTGATAGCAAGGCTTAGAGATCATTTTGGATTGGTCATTATTGTAAAATATGTAGTATATTTTACTAGCAGTCGATTGGGTTGAGGAAACATAGTGGTTATCATTGTGAAATGTATTAATTATATTGTAATGCGTGGTAACTTTAATGTAATATTCGTAAAGATACCTAAGAAGGTGTGAATGCTTTACTATGGTCCTATGTAATTAAATGTACATTGAGGAAGCTTTAACAAACTAACCTAACTAATTATTCATAAGGGTATGAAAGAAAGTTGTTTCCTTGCTTGGGTATCATCATGTATGTAATGTATATGGTTAGTTGATTCGAGCTTAAAGGTTGGAGGATCATAGCATAACAAATATTGATTTGGTTGATTTTGTTCAACTTCAAAGGAATTGTTTTGGCAAGTAAGTTGCAGATTGGTTAGTTTACTTGATTTGAATTTGTTATCCTGAAGTTTGTCTTTCACTATTGTTGGAACAATTTAAACAATGGGTCTATTTGTTTCCTTATTGACCTTTAACAAGGATAGAACCTTCTAACAAGGGTTTGAGGCCTCATAACAAGGATTTTTCCTCTAACAAGGACTTTTGTACTAAATGCACAATAATTGGCTCCTAAAAAGGTCACATCTTTTCAGATACCATATGCGTGTGTTAGAATATATAGTCCACCAATATAAGTAAGAGGGAGGCTGGGTTAGTTATTCAACTAATATCATAATTATCAACCTTATTATACTTTAACCATATAAGCAATATAATTAGAAACCACAATAAGATACTCATGCACAATAACAATAGATATGTTAACTAGGGAAACCCTTGATTAGAGGGAAAACCCCAATGGGGATGGTACCCACAAGATGATGTACTAATATAAATATTTCTTGTTAGAGGATGGACCCTGCTAGGAGTTTGTAACAACATTTAGTACATATCAGTCCTTGTTAGGAGACTTTGAATCCCTATTAGGAGATTCCAACCTTGTTAAAAGTTGTGGAAGGCAAATGGACCCACTATCCAAATAGCTTCAAGGGCAAGACCAATGAAACCACTGTCCAAATGATCTCTATAATATTCTTTGAAGAATAATATAAATGAATGGTATTGCTCCTTCCTCTTTCTCTGTCCTGTCAACTAGACTTCTATTTCTTCTAATCTTGTAACCAAATCAAAAATCCTGCATCCAATGGATCACCTACTCACATTCACCAAACACTCATTTTCGAACCTCACATAGAACATACACTTCATACACTATTACAAATAGGAAAACATCTTTCCTTTATATCGTATCTTCAAAATAATTTCTTGAGTTGGCCTTCAGGTTTTCCCAATTAACTATAATAAGACAATTAATTAATTTGTAATTACAATAGCACTATCAGCTAAAAATCTATACAACTTCTAACATGTGCGTTACTAGGGCTTACACACTTGTTGACATCATCATCAGACCAACTATGTCAATGAATGACCGCACATCTTTATATTATATCTCTATTAGAAGATATAATACAAACATTAGAAACTGCTTCTCAAGTACACTGTCTATATGTTGCTCTCTGTAAATCAAGCATATCTTCCATACATCTTCAACTTACTTAACATGCATTGAACCATAACATCAGGGAAAAGTGTAGAACATGTCCTTGATCACGCATAAGCAGACAATTAAAATCTTGTCCGTACAAACAAACACAATCATGAATGCAATGTATCAATATTCTCCAATGCTTAGGATACTCCCCCAAAGGAATATCATCAACATTCATGCTAACAATCTCCCCCTTTTGCATTGATGACAACATAGATGAAAAATGTCTAAGTTCCAAGAATACCAAACAATACTCTGTTGTTGTTGCTCTCATCTTTTCAAATCCTCTTCATCAATTAAATCTGAAATCCTCTAGAACACTACCTCGTTCTACATCTTTTAGATCGACATCATGAGTTGTTCACCAAACAACTTCTTAACTTCTCCCCCATTCAAAGGTATTCTTATCTTCCTTCTCTTAGACGAATCTTTCTAAATTTCCCTAATAAAGTAGAGCCTTTCATGCACTCTGTTCACATACACTCTTAGGGCACCCTTCTCCCCATTACATACTTAGAAGATGTTTTTCACATGCACTCTTCTTCCCCATTGACATCAATGACAAAGGCCTCATTATGTCAATTTACAACCAGCTTGAGTGTCCAAAGACACTATTCAATATTGAATACGAAGAGTCCTCAATGACTCAACTCATCACAGATACTCCTCCATACAGGAAACATCAACATTTAGTCCAGTCTAACAATAGTGCTCTGTACCACTAGACTGATGTAATCTTTGCATTATCTACTCAGAAGTAGGTAGGGGCATAACCCTAAGCATACCTCTTAAGTACTCAAATGTATCTTTAGGTAAGGGCTTCATAAAGATATTTGCAATATGATCTTTGGTACTCACATACTCCAATATGATCTCCTTTTCTATAGCCTTCTCTCTCAAGACATAATAATAGATATATGCGTAGTCTTAGAATGCAATACATGATTCTTAGACATACTTACTGTACTTATTTTTTGATTAAGTAAAAATAGGTTTTGATAGGACCCAAAACTTTTTACAGAGAATGAATCATATAAGCATTAAAAGACCAAAAGAAGTTATGCATTAGTAACCATAGAAGAAAAAACTAAAAACAAAGAACTCTTTAAAAAAAGGGGCACACAACAAAGACAATAGAAAAACAAAGGAAAGACACCAAAAGAATAGCTAGAAAGTCTTCAATAGGTATAGTGCCTGATTAGCTAGAATGTTCATTTTAACTGTGGAAGAACTCAACTCATCAAGCTCTTATCTTCCATAGCCTCATGTTTCTTTGAGTTTTCCCTAGTACATTTACTATGTCCTTAATCATCCCTTAGCTCCTTATTGCCTTGGTCCTTTCTCCCTGGTTCCAATTTCTCCTTAAGAATCTTGATCTTTTCAACAGTGGCCTTTAAGATCAAGCAACTCTATTTGGCAATCTTTTTCAGAGTGTTCTCAACCCCTATGACTCTTCATCCTTGCTTGTCAAACCTATTATGCAGATCTTTCACCATTTTGTTTTCATTTTTTATTGTCTCCTCTAGGGGTGGAACTCTTTTCATCATATTAGTGGCATCTTCAATAGTACCAATAAGATCTGTAAGTCTTTCTAGGTGTTGGCCCAGGGTTCTCTCCCCCTATTGGTTTTGTTGATATGATCAAATTCTTTCTGGATTCCCTTCATTTGATCATTAATCAAATCAATATCCCTCCTCATCAAACCCAGGTTATCGAATACACTAGTCACATTCTCATGATCTTTAGTATCAAAGCTCTATATCAGATTTTCCTCCCCTGAGTTGACATTAATATTCTTAGGATTGTCTTCCAGGTTCAAATCTGCATCCCCTTTGGGCATCTTTTTCTTACCCTTAATGTCCATAGCTCCCATATAAGATAGATATTTCACATCCGATTTTTCCCTCTTACCTTTCTTACCTTTTTCCTCCACAATCTCCTCATCAGAATCCAAATTGGTATCATAATCCACCTCATTATTGTTCTTCTTCCTTTTCTTAGAAGATGAGCCATATGTGGCATAGATCTTCCTCTTGTTTTCCTTTGGCTAATACTCCTCATTAGTCTCACCCTCATAGTCTTCATTAGACTCACTCCCTTCCATACCATAATCCTCCAAATTCTTCCTACTCGTATGAGGCTTTTAAACTTTCTTCATTTTCAACAGATTCATTATCAAAGCCATAAGCCCTTCATGACAAGCATGGTCCCCATCCAGGTCATTTTGTAAACTTGGAATAGTGTTATCCAAAGATTACATGAGGTAGAAATGGAAATTAACCCTAACCCTATGCCTAAAATGGCTCACCAACATGAAATGGTGACCATATATTTTCGAATAATGTCCATCCAAGGTAATATACTCGATCAAAAAAAAAAAGATAGATCTCTAAGGTCTAGAAATGCTTTTAGGGCTTAAGTATGAGTTGTTAATTTTAACCAACCTTTTTCTTTCTCAGCCTAATTTCGTAAAAAAATCAAAATTTTTTTCTGAAACCTTTCTATCTCTGAAAAACTTGATCCCCTCCATATCCGAACCCATAGCTTCAACAATAACATCCTATGTGACCTCCATATGTTGATTCCCCACAAGAACACTACCATTCTTCTAGGTTTTGATGAATTGTCTAGTGATGGAAGGATTACTTCCCTTAAGCTTCTTTAGGTAGCCCGTAATCCTACCTCTTTCTAGAATACTCTAGACATTAGGTTTTTTTTTTCCATTCCATGCAATTCTTGAGCTCACATCTCTTCTTCTTGCCAACCATATCTCTATTCCTATTGAAAATACTAGTCTTGTCCAAAAAAACCATGGCATTCACAGTCTTGGCCTCAAAGAAAAAGCTACCTCTTCTATTCTCCAAAAAGACCCACAATCCATGTGGCAGAAAGTGACTGATCAAATTGTAAATGTACCCCATCAAGAAATGCCATTTCCAACTCACCTCATAATTATACCCCAAAGTGAAATTAATCATAGTAAAGATTTGTTTGTTTGTTTTCAATCTGGTCATACTCCATCAGAGATAAGCCTTCAATAAGGATTTCATTACCATTATGCCAACCAATCTTCATTAGCCCACGTTAGTAGCCCAATCAATCACCATATTAGCTTCTCTATAATTATGGGTAATAACACAAACATCAAAGGAACTAATCAAGTTTATTTATTTGAAAATAATATTATGAATAGTCCAAGAAGGGGTAGTGACCTTATTAAGGCATTTGATAATATTCAAAGAGTCCCTTTCAAGCCAAATTGTCTCCAGATTCGTGCTCTTAGCAAACAAGAGGCCATGTAGAGATGCACTAGCCTCTACAACATGTTTAGATTGATTACCTATAGGGATTGCAATAACCCCATTACTATAACCATTTTTGTCTCTCATAATGATACCGCATCCTACAATCCAAGGCTTGCCCTTTGACACACCATCAAAATTGATTTTATATCATCCCTTAGGAGGAAAATCCCATCTAGCATTTCTTTTGAGGTTGTTCTACAAGTGAGGATGACGAAAACCATCCATCTTTTAGTTCTTAATGACTATAGTCTCCCATTCACCTTTAGGCTCTTGATCGTTACCATTAATCTTAACATTCTCAATCACCACCTTCCTTATCTTGTAAAAAATATGGTTAGATTTTTTTAGGATTAAACCATGGATAGAAATAACAATTACATCCAAATATAACCAATATCAAAACATAATAGATCACATAGAAAAGAACACAAGACACCAAGATTTAATGTGGTTCACCCAATCCCTGGGCTACGTCCACCAAATAGCAAGTCCGATATTATTATGATCCAATGATTACAACCTGATTACAATTTTTAATCCGTTATATCTCAATACCGCCACAAGAACCAATTTTGCATCACAACAATAAAAAAATCCCTAACTCTAAGCCCTTTTATACAAGTAATTTTATGCTGCTTTAGGGTTACAACATGTCAGCCATATGTCGACCATTATGTACAATACTTCCTTGATTAGTCACCACAAACTAACAATCTCCTACTTGGGGACTGATTAGACTCCACACTAGACAACAATCTCCCACTTTGAGACTATACCTGTAGCAATACTGCTACCACATGAGACTTCCACTGGATCAAACCACCCTGGACTCTATTGTTCTTTTATTCATCTTCAGTCTAGAAGACCAACTGGAGTTGAAGAGGAATTCAACTTCTCCCTTGTCATGACCTTTGTAAACATATCTGCTGGATTTTCATCCATATGTATCTTGTCCAACTTTAACTGTCCATCCTCCAAAATTGATCGAATGAAATGGTACTGCAAATATATGTGTTTTTTCTTGAATGTAGAGCTGAATTCTTCACAAGATGAATGACAATATGGCTATTGGTAAACAAATAATTATCCCTCTAAAGGTGTCCCAATTCTTCCAAAAAGAACTGAAGCCATATCATCTCCTTGGCTGCCTCTATAGCAACAACATACTTTACCTTTGTAGTGGATAAAGTATTAACCTTCTGTAACCTAGAAACCCAACTCACGGCCAACCCACCAACAATAAAGATGTAACCTATAGTACTCCACCTGGTATCAATATCCCCTGCCAAATCTGAGTCAACATAGCCTTGTAAATCAGTAGTAGAGCCCCCAAAGTGTAAACACTTATTAGATGTTCCTCTCAAATATCAAAGAATCCATTTGACTGCATTCCAATACTCAATTCTTGGATGACTCATATACCTGCTAACGACTCCCACTGCATGTGGAATATTTGGCCTTGCACATACCATAGCATACATCAAGTTTCCTCCAACTGAAGCATAGGGCATCTTGGACATCGTATCCTCATATGCTTGTGTCTTGAGACACATCTCCTTAGTCAACTTCAAATGGCTAGGTAAATGGGTGCTGACAACTTTATCATTCTCTATAGAGAAACATTGCAACACCTTCTTAACATAATTAGCTTGAGATAGCATCAATATTTTTTTCTTACTATCTTTACAAATCTTCATACCAAGGATTTGTTTTTCTACCCCCAAATCCTTCATAGCAAAGGCATGTGCTAACTGACATTTCAGCCCCGTAATATGATCCATGTTATACCTAGCTAAAAGCATATCATCAACATATAAATATAAAATAATGTAGCTATCATCAACCAACCTCTTGAAATAAAAACAATGATCTAAATGAAACCTATTGTATCGATGCTCATGCATAAAACTATCAAATTTTAGATACCATTACCAAGGTGCTTGCTTCAAGCCATATAAACTTTTTTTCAATTTGCGCACTAAGTTCTCCTTACCTTTGACCTCAAATCCTCATGGCTAAGTCATATATATCTCTTCATCCAAATCACCATGAAGGAAGACTATTTTAACATCAAGTTGCTCTAAATGCAAATCTTTAGTAGCCACAATACTTAAAACATTATAGATAAAAATCATCTTAACAACAGGAGAAAATATCTCATCAAAATCAATTCTCTTTTTCTGTACAAATCCTTTTACAACTAACTTGGCTTTAAATCCTTTCTTACCTCCATCCTCTTCTTTTAACTTGTAAAACCACTTATTTTGCAAAGCTCTTTTACTTGTAGGTAACTTGCATAAATCCCATGTCTGATTCTTCAGCAAAGAGTCCATTTCATCTTTCATTGTAGACTCCCACTGAATCTTAGTATCCACCTGCACACCTTCATCATAACATTCAGGTTCACCAACATCAGTAAGTAAAATAGAATAGAAAGATGGAGAAAATCTTTATGGAGGTATAGTTTGCCTTGTTGATCATCTAACATTCACTAGTGTGTGTGGTATTTGTTGTTGTTGTTGCACATCATGAAGAAAGACTAGAACATCATCTTTTGGAGTATCATCTAACACTACATAATCATCTTCTTTCTTCTCATGTTGCTGCAACAGATCTTTGTCCAACACTTTCTCATTGAATATAACATCCCTGCTTCTTACAATTTTATGATTCTCAAAATTCGAAAGCTTATAACCAAATTCATTAATGCCATATCGAACAAATACACATTTTTTTGACTTAGCTTCCAACTTGGTTCTATTTTTAGAATCTATGTGAGCAAAAGCTTCACAACCAAATGTTTTGAGAAAAGAATAACTCACCTTCTTACCAGTCTATACTTCCTTTGGAATACCACAACCCAAAGGAGTAGAGGGACCTCTATTAATCAAATATACAATAGTATTGATAGCCTCTGCCCACATGTGTAAGGGCAACCCAGTATGCAACGTCATGCTCCTTGCATGCTCCATTATAGTCATGTTCATGCGTTTAGCTACTCCATTTTCTTGTGAAGTCCTTGGAATAGTTTTCTATCTATGAATACCATTAGTGGAGCAATAATCTTCAAATTCATGACCGCAATACTCACCACCATTATCAAATTTGAGACATTTTAATTTTTTACCAGTTTCATTTTCAACCAAGCATTTCTATTTCTTAAAAGTTTGAAATACATTAGATTTTTGTCTAAGGAAATAAACCCATACTCTTCTAGTTGCATCATCATTGAATGTAACATAATAATGAAAGCCACCAAGGGAAGATACCTATGCTGGTCCTCATACATCGGTATGCACAAGCTCTAATTTCTCTTTTTTGTTTTCCTTCCCAGTCTTTACAAAAATCACTCTGTTTTGTTTTCCATACACACAACTTTCACAAAAATTCATATTAACACATGTTAGACCTAGTAAAACATTCTTTGAATGAAGTACTTTCATACCTTTCTCACTCATGTGCCCAAGTCCGTTGTGCCACAATGCTGTATTAGACTCTATAACAACTATTTGTTCTCCCTGATCAACTATAGAAATTCTTTTTGAACATTCATTTTTCTCTAAAACAATTAAAGTAGAAGGAACAATATGACCTATACAAAGATATAAGGTGCCTATGTTCACACCTTTTGCTACTACAAGGGAACCTTTTGAAACCTTCCAATTTTTATCATTAAAAGTAACTACACAACCCTCATCATCAAGTTGCCCTGCTTAAATTAAATTTCTACTTAGCCTTGGAACATGTCTTACCTCATGTAGTAGCCAATGATTCCAATTCTACAATTTAATCTTAACTTTTCCCTTTCCAACAATTTGACAGGATTCATTATCTCCCAAATAAACAAGTCCAAAATCCCCTTGAACATAATCAATGAAATAACCTCTATAAGGTGTAGCATGAAATGAAGCACCAGAATCTAAAACTCATGAATCATCAACACTTTCTAAAGACATAAGAAAAGCATCCTCTTCAAATTTGTTACTTACCACATTTGCCTCCTTGTCTCCATTTGGTTTATCTCCTTCATTTTTTTTTGATTCCAACAATCTTTCTTTTTATGACTTGGTTTCCCACAATACCAACAGTCATTTGGTCCTCTCAACTGAGACCTCCTCCCTTTTGACTTTCCTCTTGATTTCCCATGATTTTTAGAATTACTTCCTTTCTCAGTCATTCTACCTTTGTTTTGTGCATTCAAAGCACTTCCTAATGTAGATCCACATGAGGTTTTCCTATGAGTTTTCTCATTCAAAACAACACCAATCACATAATCATATTTTAGGGTACTAGATTAAGGAACAAAATTACACACAATCATTACCAAGCCATTCTAGCTTTCAGGCGAAGAACACAAAATAAGGAGAGCCCTAATTTCTTCATCAAAATTGATACCACAGAAGATAACTGACTAGTAATAGTAGTAAACTCATTTAAATGATATACAAAAAATCCACCTTCTACCATTTTCATATTAAATAAATGCTTCATGAGAAATACCTTGTTTGAAGTGGAGGGCTTTTCATACAATTTCGTTAGGGTTTGGATCAATTCTTCTGTTGTCTTCACTTTTGTAACATTAAATGCCACTGATGGTGTTAGGCATAATCAAATGCTTCCAAGTGCCTTTCTGTCTACAAGATCCCATTCATCATTTGATATAGATCCCTGATTCTTGGTTTTGCCTTCCAACGACTTCCATAAATCCTTTTGATAAAGATAGTCTTCCATTTGCATCTTCCATAACTGAAAGTTCTGCCCGTTAAACCTGTCAACCCTCAACTTAGCCTCATTTTCCATCACTCCCACTCAATCATGAGACTTTCCTATAGAGGATAACTAAAACACAACCTTGCTCTGATACCAGTTGCTAGGATTAAACCATAGAAAGAAATAACAATTACATGCAAATATAACTAATATCAAAAAATAATAGATCACACAAAAAAGAACACAAGACACCAAGATTTAACATGGTTCACCCAATCCCTAGGCTACGCCCACCAAACAACAAGTTCAATATTATTACAATCCAATTATTACAACCTGATTGCAATCCGTAATCCCTTACAACTCAATACTACTGCAAGAGCCAATTTTACATCACGACAATAAAACAATCCCTAACCCTAATCCCTTTTATACAAGTAATTTTATGCCACTTTAGGGTTACAACATGTCGGCCATATATCGGCCATAAATCAGCCACAACATCAGCCATCGCCCAAATTTTTTTTTAGGAGCGGTGCCTCGAACCCCAAAAAATTTATGAAGTATGTACAGTACTTACCTAATCAATCACCACAAACTAATAGGTTTGACTCCTTACCTCTAAAGACTCTATCATTCCTTTCTTTCCAAACCCCTTGGCACAAATGACATACGAGAAATTTCCAAATATTGATAATCAAAATATTGTGAGAAGGAAGCTTCCCAGAAATAAAAAAATCTCAAATATTGTTAGGAAAAACACACTCAATACCCATTAGTATAAGGAACTTATTCCATAACTTTCTAACATACCAACAATGTAAAATCATATGATCCACGGATTACTCTTCTTCCTTGCAAAGTTAGCATCTCTTTACAAGACATAAACCTTTCTTTTTTAAATTGTCCATGGTGAGAATTTTACCCTATAGAAAAATTCAAAAAAAGATGTTAACTTTAGGGGTCATGCCCCTAAACTAGGCTTCACCCTAGCAAGATTCATGGAAATCCTCAAAATTATGAACATAGAGAGACAAAACTGAGAACAATCCATTGGGGTTAAGATTCCAAATGAGAGAATCCTCTTCTTCAATTAAAAAGATGACATTCAACATTGTATTCAAATCCTTGAGAGATAAATCTACTCTAGAAAAGTCCACCCATTTACCATCTTCCCAATAATCAATAACATAAGAACCCAAATCCATCTTGCACTGCATCATATGTTCATTCCAATGTGGGTCATTACTAAGAGGGTGATCCAACACCCAAATATCATCCCAAAAAAGGACATTCTCCCCATTTCCCAATTTCCATCTCACTCCCTTATTAATCATCTATTTTTTGGGGGGCATTTTTCCAAATAATGGATCCACCTTGAATATTGTCATTGTTAAGAAAATGGTGAAGACTCCTATTATCCATGTTATACTTGTTATTCCAAATATTCTTCCATTCTCCATCATTATTGAAAAATCTCCAAAAAGTTTAGTTAGCAAATAATCATTTATATTACTAATTCTTCTTAGCCCCAAGTCCCCTTTTCTAATAGGCTTGCAAACCTTATCCAAGTCTATGAGAGCCAATATTTTCTTTTTTTCCATGCTTGTCCATAGGAAATTCTTTTGTATTCTCTCAATAATATCAACATATTTCATAGGAATCTTAAAAAAATTGAGAACATACATAGGGATGTTCTGAATAGTATTTTTTAACACAATAATCTTACCAGCATGACTTAGGAGAGATCCTTCCCAAACCACAAGCTTGTTATGAATTTTATCTATCAAGGATCTCCAAAAGGAGTCAAGGGGATCAATGCAAAGAGGCAGACCCCATGAGACTGACAACCTCATAGTGCATGGTTCTCTCTATCTTTTCTTTCCTATTCTCATTAATATTTATGAAATAGATAGAGCTTTTGAGCCAATTAATAAGCTGACCAAGAGCATCCCCATAATTATCAAGAGCCTTCCTAATATTTCTAGCATCTTTCACCACAACTTCTGCCATAACAATAGAATCATCCACAAAATTCTCATGGGAACATATTTGATCTTTAAATGATGGTCTAAGACCAACAAAGTCACCTTTTTGAACCATTTTATCATTGAATCTACCAAAGCATTCTAACATTAAGATAAATGAATAGGGGATAAAGGGTCTCCTTGTCTTAATCCATGTGAAGCTAAAAAAAGGGGGTTCAGGACCCATTAACCAACACTGAGAAAGTAGCAAAAGAGACCAAAATATAAATGATTTCCAAGAATCTATTATTGAAACCAAAAGCTTGCAGGCCTAATCTCAAAAAATCCCAATCCACCCTATCATAGGCTTTAGATAAGTCTAATTTAAGCAGGAACCCTTCTTTTTTAGATTTTGTCAAAAGAGTGGATTATCTCATGAACAAAAATAATAGAATCCAAGATTTGTCTTCCTAGCACAAAGCCATTCTACTGTCTCAAGATCAAAAAAGGCAGAAGAGTCAAAATACTTAGAATAATAAACTTAAAAATAATCTTATAAAATGAGTTACAAAGAATGATAGGTCTAAATTGATCCAAACTATCAACCCCCTACTTTTTGGGTATCAAACCAATGAAAGTGTCATTCAACTCTTTCAAGATTTTCCTAAACCCAAAAAACTTCTTAATTCCATTAATAACATCTTCCTAAATTATATGCTAGTAGGTATGCAAGAATAGAAAGGGAAAACCATCTGGGCCCAATGCTTTGTCCCCCTAAAAAGAAGAGAAAACCTTCCAAATTTCCTCCTCAGAAGGAATAGCAGTAAGAGCTCTATTTTGGTCTTCATTCAACATGTTAGGAATATAGTCCAGGAAATCTATCTGCCTAACCTTATCAAGATGGATATCCCTTTTCAATAACTAAAATACCTAATAGATTCACCTCTGAAGTCTTCTTCTTTCTCAATAATAACCTCATCCAACTTCAGTCTAGAATTTTTTTTAGCCATACTATGTTTCATAGTAGTCATGTGAAAGTACTTTGTATTTCTATCCCCTTCTTTCAAAAAAATATTTCTTCAATGTTGTCTCTAGAAAGTCTCTTCTTTAGTGATAATGTCATGTAAATCCACCAATTTTGCATCCTCATACTCTTTAGCCACATTCTCATAACCATTCCTCTGGATACTGTCCTGTATTTCTTTCAACTCATTTAGAATCTTCCTTTTGTAGTCAAATTTGTTACCAAAAATTTCTTTATGAACATCATGACCATCGATATCAAAACCCTGTTGACAATCCCCATCAGTCATTCCATGTTGGCATTCATTTCTAGAAAATCTAGCTCCAAATTGTACCTTCCCACTTGCCTTTGCATTTGAATTTTTAACTCCTCCTTTACCACTCAATGCTCCTGCTCTTTCCATTTCAACACCACAAAGTGGACAATCTCTTATTGTACTTGTGTTATCACATTATATGATAACAAGTTCTGCAAATTCTATCTCAATATCCTTCAACATCTTCATCCACATAACTTGATTATAGTTATTTATTGCTGCTACATACTCTGCCTTAGTTATACTCTACAGGATACAATCTTATTTCTTGCTTAGCCAGGAAACCAATCTTCCTCCAAGAAAGAATGCTCCACCATTGGTGATCTTTCTGTCATCCATACTGCCCACCCAATCCTCTTTAGTATAAGAACATAGAATGAAATTACTTGATCTATTATACCATATTCCATAATCAAATGTTCCTTTCAAATATTTGAATATCCTCTTTACTGTTTCATAATGGTACTCCTTAGGATCAGCTTGAAATCTAGGTATAATCCCAACTACATTTGCTATATCTATTCTGGTGTGAGTCAAATACTGCAATCCTCCAATCATGGATCTATACTTATTTTGATCAACTATAGGTGTCTCATCTTTTCTAGATAACTTGTGACCAATTATCATTGGTGTACCAATAGGCTTACAACATTGCAATCCATATCTCTTCAAAAAATATTTCAAGTACTTAGCTTGTGAAATGAAAATGTTATCATTGTTTTGTACAATTTTCAAACCTAAGAAAAAATTCATTTCTCCTATCATACTCATTTTAAACTCATTCTTCATTTCTTAAACAAACTTGCTTCATCATTACCTCCAAATATTATGTCATCAACAAATATTACTATTATCAGCAAACCATTCTCAATTTCTCTAAAATACAAGTTAGTATCTATCATACCTTTAACAAATCCAAGCTTTACCAAATACTTATCCAACTATGCATACCAAGTTCTAGGTGATTTCTTTAGACCATATAGAGCTTTCTTCATTATGCATACTATATCATTTCCTTCTGTTAGAGGAAAATCTTTAGGTTGCTCAATGTATTCCTCTTCTTTAAGTTCTTCATTCAGAAAAGCTAATTTGACATCCATCCAATATACTTTGAACTTCTTATTTGTTGCATGAGCCAAGAACATTCTCATTGCTTCCATTCTAGCTATAGGGGTATATGTCTCCTCATAATCCAATCCTTCTTGCTATGAATATCTTTTGCACACAAGTCTAGCCTTATTTCTTATAACTTCACCTTGTTCATTTATCTTGTTTCTAAATACCCATTTGGTTCCTATAACATTCTTTTCTTTAGGTCTAGGAACTAATTCCCATGTTTCATTCTTCACAATCTAACCTAATTCTTTCTTAATTTCTTAAATCCAATGACCATCTTTACATGCTTCATCTATAATCTTAAGTTCAACTTGAGAAATCATACATAATTCCTCATTAACTTTTTTTATTGTCATCACATCTTTTTCTTTTCTTCCAATTATATGTTCTGGTGGGTGATTCTTTGTCAAATTCCTATTAGAGGTAGGAGTTTCTAACTCAACTCTTAATTCATCTCTTGGTTTAGATCTCTATTCTCCTCTTGCTCAACAATTTGCACATCATTCTGCAGATTATTGTTAGTCTCAAAGAAAACTTATACATTCTATCTAATAGTTCCAATATTATCTTCTTCTTCATCAATAATAGTTACTAAAGCTATTTCTTATAATACTTCCTCTTTCTCAACCAAATCAAGCTCATTAGTAGAGAGTGAGCTCTTTCTAGATTTTCTCACTCTCTTAGGGCATCTGGATAAAAACTGGCCTAACTCTTTACATGTCCAACAAATGAAATTTTTCTTACCTTCTCGCACCCTTTCCGTAAGTAGATCAATACGTTCCTCAATTTTTTTGTCTTCTTTGGATATGGATCTATCTTTTCTTGTGCTTCAATTCTTTTTTGTGCAACAAAAGGATTCTGGATCAGGAAACTCAATGTTTAAATCTTTACACATATCTGATAACTCACCGAGAAGCTCTATTTTCTATGAGACAAAATTTCCTCCATCTAACTTGGGACTATCCTTTCTCACCATTGATCTCCCAAAGTTGTTAAGTGTTAAGCTTTTTCTTCAAGGACTTGATTCTTTGATACTAATTATTAGAATATATAGTCCACCAATATAACTAAGAGGAGAGGGCTGAGACAATTATCCAAATAATACCACAATTATCAACCTTATTAAGAATTATGCATATGGGCAATATAATCAAAAACCACAGTAAGATACTCATGCACAATAACACTAGATATGTTATGTAATGCCCTGCCTGGAGATCCTTGGAAGCAAGGATACATATAGGCCAAGATAAATTTTTTTAAACAAGTATGGATGCACACAACATACAACATACAAGGATCATAAAGATCGCAATGGAAGACTAAACACAGATCCAACACCAATGGGTCTCCAAATGCCACTACTAACCAAAATGACTAACCACTAAAGGATGCAAACAATTTCAAATTTGAAAGCATAAAGAATTTAAAATGCAACTTCAAGGTATTCAAGAACATCGTAAAGGGTATCCAGAACACCTCCAAAAAACTTTTAGACAATCTGAACAATGCCCACTATCTGCCCAAGAAGGTTTTTCCAAAACCTAGGTGATACTTTAATACAATACTATGCAACACTTTCTAGTATCGTACGAGCTTTCTAATGAAGGTGTTCAATACTTTTAGGGTTTTGGTGACACTCCTTAGGAAGGCATGCAATACTTTCCAAATATCATATGACCTTTCTTCAATGGGTGTGCAATACTTTCCAGTATTGAACAACAATACTCTAAGAGGTGTGTTATACAACCAAGTATCGTATGATAAAACTCTCTTGGGCATGTGATACTTTAAAGTATCACCCAATGCTGATGCATGGTCACCCAAAAACAACAAGAAATACTCATAGGATGAATTAAGGGATAAAACAAGAACTTAAAACCTCCACACTAGGTAGTACTGAATCCATAGTTGAGACATAGACACTCAAATACAATGGCTACAAGATGGAAATTGTATCTAACCATCCAAAATAGTAGTGCAGGGAAAGTACAAAATTCAATTGGGTAATAAAAAATATTATTACTGTTCCTAATTTAAAAATTAATTAGAGAATAGAACAACAAGTACAAAAATAAGTAACAACCCCCAATAAAGGCTAGTACGATTCAATTTAAGATTTTGTTCGTTTGGGTTTTATTGTGTCATAAATAGCTCCATGATTTAGTTTATAATAAAGTTTATCACTGTATGAACTGCATTGCTAATATTGATCCCAAGAAAGAAAAATTATAGGTATAGCTAGCCCATGTACGACCAACCATCTAACTGTAAAAATTGGATAGATTCTATCTATAGTCATTAATACCTTCTAAAAGGATTGAGATCTAGTAAATTCATTGAGTTGCTCTAATGAATCAAAATGACTAGTTACTAATGGAACCTCTTGTTGACTTTCTGTGAAATCCACATTTGGCCAAGGACTCCCAAATACATCATAAGCTAAATCTGTACTGACAAATAACCAACCTACAATTAATAGATAAGGTATAGTAATGCTATGGATAACCCAATATTGAATACTAGTAATAATGTTAGCAAAAGCACGATCTCCTGTATTCTTAGACATGCTAAGCTCCCTATATTATTCTAAAGTCAAGGGTAAATTGATCCCATGAAAGAAAGAGACTAGGAAATGGAAAACTACTGATATTTTCTACAATCCTTGCTTGATTGTCAATATGATACCAAGGGTATAGTTGAAGTATACTAAGTATAGCTAGCCTGCTTCTAACATAGCAATATAATTTTACTTAATATACAAAAGGAGTAGGATCATTAATTAAATTACTACACAAGTGGTATTTATTTTATTTATAGGTGGGGAATTTCATTTTTACTTTTTTTTATAATAGAATATCTTTTTATTGTATATTCCCTCTATGTTTGTTGATAACATCATTATCAAATATTCAATGCTAACTTTGTATCTATTTATTTAAACTATTTTTTCTACTCCTAAAGAATAAATTGAGGTAATTTCCTAACAAAAAAATGTATTAATTATTGTTTTTAAAAAAATTTCTTCCATGCTTACTATAATTAGTTATTTTGGTTTTTTATTAGTTTTAAGGTAACATCACAGTGTACTAAAACAACATCGCAATAAGAAAAAACATCTCAATGAATAGGACAACCAAACTAAGTATGTGATTCCTCCTAATTGTAATAGCATCATAAGACCATCATGGCTCCTAGCCATCCCCTGCATGTAACATTCCAAACCACTGACTAAATCATCGGTGCTATCTTATGAGGATGTCACTACTAAAATGTGCTACAACATAAGAATAAGAAAATCTAACTTTGCTAGAAGTAAAGCATAAGATAATCCTACAAATCAAACTCATCATCTAACATATGCTAAACATCATAATAAAGAAATGCATCAATAATAACATCATAAGAATAAGGAAATCTAACTTTGCTAGAAGTAAATCATAAGATAATCCTACAAATCAAACTCATCATCTAAACATGGTATACAATCATTCCAATGAAAACATAAATCAAAAGAAAGCATATTCTGGAACTTGAAATACCAAGTGAAAACATCCAACAATGGTCACACTAGGATAGTAGACCATATCTGTACACTGGTCCCTAGTAGTGGTGAAGGTAGCTATGCCTCCCAACCATGTGGAACCCGTAGGTCCACTCTTGCCATGCTGGTGGAGACAATGACCAACCACAAACACACGCAAAGCGAACATCCATGGCTAACACTCACACTAGATAATATGATGAATAAAATCAAGAACATAGACAATGCATAAACTATAGGTCCTGATCAGACACTCAATGGGTTACTAAGTAGGGGGTGACATCATGGAGGGTCGCTTGGCATCCAAAATTCCAAGCTTGGATTGTGCAGATTCAACTCTCTCAACGAAAAGGCTCTAGCGCATATTATTATCTTAAGTTTTATTACCACCCAATGTGTTATTTGGTTATCACTTAATTAAAACTTCCTCTACCAACCCTCTAGGAAAAATGATCACTAGGTTGCAAGATACAAGCCCCATCCATATGCTACCCTACCCTACCCATGCTCATCCAATGATGAGTGCCCTTAGGCATGTATATTCCCAACTCAACCCCAATGATCACAACTTTTGGAAGTAGCATAGAAGATCAAGACTCGCAAGTCACCCAAAAAATGTATGCACACATACTCGTGTGTAGCACACCACCATCATGAAGATCATAACACAAGGACTAGATGAGAACACAATGCAAAAATACACTCAAATGAAAATAGACTCGAGAGAAAAGTTGCTGCACACATCCCAATGCAACATAAAAGTGCAACAATGGTCTGATTGACACCCAAACGAATGATCTATGTCCATGACCAACATCATGCTAGGAAAACCTAAGAAAATAAGGTGGCATGCAAAATGAGGTAAAAAATCCCAAAAACTAGAAAGATTTGAAATTAAAAACCATTTGGACTTTGGGCACAAAAGCCTTGAAAATCCAATAAAATTTGGGTTCAGACACCATATGCAAAAATGGATACCATAACAATGTGAAACCCCAAACTCCCATCCCAAATATAGTGAAAATATTCATACTCGACCAACTAGGTAGAACTAGCAAATAGAGACAGAGGGGAACACTAGTTCTCAACCTCCTAACAAACTACTAGTAGAAATGGAAGTTGAAACGAAGCACAAAAAAGAAAATGAGAGAGCCCTACTTGATAGCCAAAATGGCTAAAATAGAAAAAAACCAGCTAAAATGAATAACCTATAGATACTACCAAAAATGATAGTAAAGCAAGCTCTCCTTGAGTTGGATCCAACAAGTCCATCCTCGTGAATATCCCACACCCGTAGCTCTCACAATAAACAAAAGACCAATCCTTCATAAAAGGATTCCATAAAAAGCTCTCTAATTTCTATATTTTAAAATTTAAAAGTGAGGAATTATATTCCTCTTTCCACACATATTTACTTTTCGAGTGAATAATCGACAAGGAAAAATAACTAGCCAACCTAGTTAAACCATGAATCGACCCAAACAAAAACAAGCTATTCCTAGAAATAGGAATTCATCTATGGAAAAGCTACTAGAAATTAAATTCAATAAAATTTAAAGCTTAAAAATTCAAAATTATAGAAATCACCTTAACAACTTTCGTGACAATGCAAACCTCTAAATGCACAGAGACACTCACTGGTCAAATCACATAATGCAAATTAGTCCAGATTTAACAAGTAACTGAAAGATTTAATTAAATAATCAAATAAGGATACATCGACCATATAGCAACTACATTGGTAAAATATGAACAACTAAATCACTAACTCCATGTGCCACTATCAGGGATATAAATCCTGCACACCAAAACACACAATCAAGTGCAATTGCATATAATATCATAGCTAAAAAAATAAATTTATTAAATAACTAATTTTACCATTTATTCAATTATACTAAAATAATCTATTTACATCACTCACATTCACACAAAGCATAATGAGATAGAATAAAGTAAATATCCATAGCATAAAATTCATCACATAAAAAAATCAGAGATATGTCCAAATACTAGATAATCAGATATCACCATAGACCTACTATCATCTCAAAATGGAATCCACATGCAAATATGATAAACTGAACAACATAGCAATAAAGCATCTATGGTACTGAAATCAAAGTATAACATCTAACCTTTAGGTCATCTCAAGTACAACATAATAGTAAGAGTATCAAGTATCTCTCAAATCAAAATAAACAAGGTATAGACTGCAAAAATGAGAGGTACTACATGTTAACTAGGGAAACCCTTGATCTAAGAGAAAACCTTGGTGGGGATGGTACCCACAAGATGATGTACTAATATGAGTTAGAGGATTGACCCTATTAGGAGTCTATAAAAACATTTAGTACATGTCAATCCCTATTAGGAGATTCCAACCCTGTTAGGAGTTATGGAAGGTAGATGGACCCACTATCCAAATAGCTTTAGGGGAAAGACCAATGAACCCACTATCCAAATGATCTCTATATTATTGTTTGTAGAATAATAGAAATGAATAGTATTAATCCTTCCTCTTTCTCTATTTTGTCAACCAAACTTTTGCCTCTTTTGATCTTGTAACCAAATTACAAATCTCACATCTAATAATCCCTTGGATCACTTACTTGCATTCACCAAACACTCTACTCCTTTTCGCACTTTGCATAGAACATTCACTTGATACACCATTACAAACAAGGACAACATCTTTCCTTTATACCATATCTTCAAAATAATTTCTTAAGTTGGCCTTGAGGCTTTCCTAATTAATTATAACAAGATAGTTAATTAATTCATAATTACAAAAGCATTGTTAGCTCACAATATATATGACTTCTCACATGTGCAATACTAGGGCTTACACACTCATTGAAATTACCATTGGACTAACTTCTATCATTGATTGACCACACATCTCTATATTATATCTCTACTAGAAGATATGATACAAACATTAGAAACTTCTTCTCAAGTACATTGTCTCTGTACTATTCTCTATAAATCAGGCATAACTTTTGTACATCTTCAACTTACTTAACATGCATTGAACCTTATCATCAAGATAGAGTGTAGAACATGTCCTTGGCCACACATCACCAGATAGTCAAAACCTTGTCTATACAACTATGATCTTTGTTTGCTGCTTTGCCAACCTTCACAAGTTTAATGCTATGCTGACATCGATGAAAAATATAGTCATGAATGCAACATATTAGTAGTCTCCAATGCTTAGGATACTCCACCAAAGGAATATCATCAGAATTCATATTAATTGTGTGTGTGTGTGTATTATATATAGTTATGTATATATGTACATATGTATATGTATTATATATGTCTGTGTGTGTGTGTATTATATATAGATATATATGTATATTATATATGTGTGTGTGTATATTTGTATATCATATATATACTTGTATGTATGATGAGGGCACAACCCAAAACAAAATAAACCCAATAGAAAAAGGGGAATATTCTTATCAGAATTGATATGCTATTACATTTAGTACAATAAAATAGACTCAATGACATGCCCTAGGGGCTTACAATGTTGTCTAATTTTGGAGAAAACCCTCCTCACAGTACCTTCTCCCAAACTCCACCAAAAATTGTGTTTACAGTGCTAGAAATGACTTTAAGTAACATGAATTAGGTTTAGAGTTAGGAATAAATTTTAAAATATTCCATTTGGCATCCACCACTAAAACAAAAGGTTCTGAAAAACACATTAGAAGTTAGTGTAAAATTTGAAGAATCCATAAATGGTAGTCTAACTTCCAGGAGGCATAACTTTTGATCTGAGACTTTGATTGACGAACCATTTAGATTTCTAGAAATCTCTCCAAGTTCTCTATAGCCCTATAGACTATCTATGATTTTCCTCCATTTTTTGAGCCTGTACAAGGCTATTTAGTGCCTTAACTCTAGCTTTGAAGTTCTCTTAGGGGGTCTCCAGGTAACTTAAAACAACAATAACTTTCAAACCATAAAGCCTTTTGACTTGATTCTTTCTCTTGAGTGCTTTAAATTATAATTATAATCATCCCTCCAACTTACAACCTCTAACTCATCATAATTATGTCTCAATTACAAAATAACATATTTTTTACATTGGCATGTATCTCAAGGTGCTCAAAAACTCTAACCTAGAAAACTAATAGAGTGAAACTATGATAGCTGGAAGATCTATTTGACCCATATGGGTATCTAGAAATGAAGACACATTAAATAGAAACTAATACTAAGCATATTTTTGGGTGATATAGGGTTTCCCTTACACCATTAGATGCTCCTACATTAGACACCTAGGGTAGATTGAAAAGTATCCCTGTCACTTTATAGCTAGTAGAGGAAAACCCAAATGGGCCACCTTCACTGTGGATACCCAAGTTGAATCTTCCACTAGTCGTCCTTTCCACTTCACTAGCTATTCTTCATACTACATATTTATGGTACTCCAGCCCACACGACTATCCAAAATTTCTCAATCTCTTCCTTCTTAGAAGTAGGAATTGGGCATGGCTCCAGCATTAGTTCCTCCTCTACACTATCATCATGATATTTTGTTACATCTATAATATTGAAAATAGGAGAAATTTGAATCCCATTTGGAAAGTCCACCTCATATGCATTTTCTGAATCATGTTTCTTCAAAAATTTTAAAGGACCAAATTTCTTCATCTTTAGCTTGTTGTAAGTACCCACTGAAAATCGTTCCTTCCTCAAGTATACCATAACCAAATCCCCAACTTGAAACTCCTTAGGTCTCCTCTTTTGATCTTCTCTACCATTATACAATAGGTTCATATTGGCAATATGTCATGTGGGTTCTTGACATGTTTAGCAAAGTCTTTTGCATCAACATTTGTCTCCTCTCCTTGCTTCATCTTCCTCAGCTCTAGTGCAACCCTTGGACTACTCCCATACACAATTTGGAATGGATATCTAATAGTACTCCTATTCATAGAATTTTTTTAAGAAATTTTTTCTTTTGGTAGAATCAAATCCCATCCTTTGGGTTTATCTCCTACTAACACCCAAATTGCCTAGACTTCTATTCACTACTTATATTTGTCCATCAGTCTACGAATGATGTGCAAAATTGAACTTCAATTCTATCTTCAACTTCTTCCACAAAGTCCTTGAAAAATAACCAACAAATTTAGTATCTTTTTTAAAAACAATATTTTTTGGGAGACCATGTAGCCTCATCACTTCTCTAAAAAATAAATCTACAATAAGCATTACATCATGAGTCTTGTGGCATGGAATGAAGTGTGCCATCTTGGAGAACCCATCAACCACCACAAATACAAAGTCATTACCCCTTTGTGTCCTCGGCAATCCAAGAACAAAATCCATACTTATGTCCTCCCAAGGCTTCAATGGAATAGGCAATGGATGATAAAGTCTAGTATTTTGATTAAATCATTTGTTTGTTTGACATACTCAGCAACTCTGCACAAACTTCTTCACACCTTGTGATAGCTAAGGCCAAAAGTAATGTTCACTATTAATGGAAATGATCTTACCTTGACCAAAGTGTTCTTCCATCCCTCCACTATGTTTCTCTTTGATCAAGTTCTCCCTCATGGAACTCCTTGGAATACACAATTGACTTCCTTTAAACAACATACTATCTTAGATCATGTGATCTAGCCACCTAGTCCTATCTAGAGTAACAGGTTCGTTACAAGCCTTCCAAGCCTCTACAAGGTCAAGATTCTCAGGGTGCAAATTCTTGAGTTATCAAACCTAACCACTTCAACCTGCAATTCTGTCAGCAACAAATGTCTCCTACTTAATGCATCTACAACCCTATTAGACCTTTCACTTTTAAGTTTCAATACAAATGTATAGCTTTGCATAAACTCTACCCATTTCAAATGTCCCTAATTTGGATATTTATTTTTGTGAAGTATTGAGCTCCACTCAAGAAGTCCACAAGAGCATCCATCCTTGGAAAAGAAAACTAGTACTTGATGGTTATTTTATTTATAGTCCAAGAGTCTGTACACATTCTCCACTCTTCATCCTTCTTTGGTGCCATCACTGTAGGTACTACACATGGACTTAGGCTCTCTTGAATTAAACCTTTCCTCAATAGCTCCTAAACTTGTCTATTTAGCTCCTCAGTCTTAGTAGGAGTCATCCTATGAGAAGCCTTGTTAGGAAAACTAGCTCTAGGGACTAAATCTATTTGATGACTAATTTTCCTTATTAGTGGCACCCTTTTTGGAACATTACCAGAGATGATATCTCCATACTCACTTAATAGACCCGAAACTTCAAGTGGAACTTCCCTACTACCTTCTTTATGCTTTCTAGGAATTAAAGTATAACACAAATGTTGATGTTTCATACCATCTAGAAATTTTCTTCCATCAAAAAGACATACCTTAGCACTACTGCATACCTTTTCACCCTCCTTTATTAAGGGCTTCAATTTGTGGTAAACTCTATCCTTTGTTAGAGAGTATGTATTTGCATGACCATCATGTATAGTATGCCTATTAAACTACCATGACCTTTCTAATGATAAATGGAAGACATCCATTGGAATGATGTCATAAAGAGCTTCATCATCATAACTCCCAATATTGAACTTTTCCATTGCTCACTAACCAATACCATATGATCATCTTGAACCCAAGCAATCTAATGGGGATGGGGGTGTTTCTCCCTCTTGAGCTTTAGCTTTGAGATCATCTCCTCTGACACCAAGTTGTCAATGCTCCCACCATCAACAATCACATCAGAACATTTACCCTCACTCTTGTACCTAATATGAAATGAAATCCTCCTTTTTCTAGGTTTAGTCTCACCACTCAACAAGGTCCTTTCATTAACCAGAACCTCTCCTCTTTTTGCATACTCTAAATTTTATGACTATGCATCATCATCTACATGAGCAACCCTTGCTTGACCATCAACTCTCCTATATGTCCTTGGCTTTGAGGGCATTCGTAGGCACAATGAACTTCTTCATTGCAACAAAAATAGGTACCACAAAAGACTCTTCTTCTTGAGCCTTGTCCACATCCTCTACCTCTTCATCTATGATCTCCAAAGTTTTGATCATGAGAGCAGTTGAAATCCTCATTCCTATAGTTTCAGCTGGTACCCACATCTTCATTTTTATTCTAGTTCTCATTTTGGCCTCCAAATGACCTACCATCACCCCTTCCTCCTTGATTACACCCTCTTTTCCTTCAACCAAACCTTTTGTTTAACTTTTCCTTAGCTCCCAAGGAAAATTGGCATGCCTCTTCAATGCTAGTCATTCTAACTAGACTTAACTTCTCCTAATTGCTAGGTCTTAACCCATTAAGGTAATGGGAAACCTTCTCCTTATTTGATTCTACATGCCCTACCCTAATAAGGACTCGGTAAAACTACTTTGTGTATTCTTGGACATATTTTTTCACTTGCTTTAATCCTTGCATTTTCTTGAACAAATCAACCTCGTAATCAACAAGAATGAACTACTTCTTTAGTTTGTCCACCATGTGATCCCATCTTGTGATTTTCTCCTTTCCTCTTCTATTTTTTTCCAGTTGAATCTCTTGCCACCAAATTTTGGCATGGGCTTTCATTTTGGCCTTCACAAACTTAACCTTATTAGGGTCCCTAATATCCTCATAGTCAAAATATTTTTCTAGCTCATTGATCCATTTGATCAACTCATCTGGGTTTAGATTTCCCAAAAACATGCCAATGTAAATTTTAGGTCTTTTTCCCAACTTGGAAATGACCCTAAAAATATTCTCCTCCACCTGGTTTAGGACTTCTCTATATCATTCCCCTTCCTACACAATATTTCCTTCTTCGTCATTTTCCTCACTTTCATTGCCTATGACAATACTCATCCCTCTGCAGATCTCCTCTTGCAATGCCTAAACTTGTCTCTAGAGGGATCTAAGCTAAGGAGGAAAAAATTTGACCCTTCCACCATGCTTGATTCATGGAGGCATCTTCTCACAATATTAAAACCCATAGCCACAGTCCTAGTGCAAACTACCTCACAGTCGATGCCCTGTCTACACACTCAGGAAAACTTGGCTCTGATACCACTTGATGAGGGCACAACCCAAGACAAAATGAACACAAAAGGAAAAAGGGAATATTATTATTAGAAGTGATATGCTATTACATTTAGTATAATAAAATAGACTTAATGAAATTCCCTAGGGGTTTACAATGTTGTCTGATTCTAGAGAAAACCTCCTTACAGTACCCTCTCCCAAACTCCACCAAAAATTGCTTTTACAATGGTAGAAATGACCTTAAGTAACCAAAATTAGGTTTAGGGTTAGGAATACATTTAATAATATGTCATTTGGAATCCACTACCAAAATAGAAGGTTCTAGAAAATATGTCAACAATTAGTGTAAAATTAGAAGAATTACAAATGGTAGTCCAACTTTTCGGAGGCATAACTTTTAATTTGGGATACTGATTGACAAACCATTTAAATTTCTAAAAAGATCTCCAAGTACTCTATAGCCTTATGGACAAGCTATGTTTGTCCCCTATTTTTGTGTGCCTCAAACCTGACTTTGAAATGCTCTTATGGGGTCTCTAGGAAACTTAAAACTTTAATAACTTTTAAACTGTAAAGCCTTTTGACCTAATTCTTTTTTTCGAGTGCTTTAAATTATTAGTATAATCATCTCTCCAACTTACACCCTCTAACTCATCATAATTATAGTTTAGTTACAAAATGATCTATATTTTGCATTAGCACATATTCCAAGGTGCTCAAAAACTCTAACCCAGAAAACCAATAGTGGAACTATGAGAGTTGGAATCTCTATATGACCAAAATGGGTATCTAGAAAACACATTAAACAAAAACTAACACTAAGCATATTTTTGGGTGGTATAGGATTGCCCTTACACCATTGGATGCTCCTACATCTTTGCATGTATATATGTGTATGAGTGTGTGTATCCACACACACACACACACACACACACACACACACACACACACACACACACACACACACACACACCATATATATGCATATATATGTGTGCATTATATTGTGAGAGTTATCTCTGTCAAGGTTTTCCCTCTTATCAAGGGGTTACCTAGTCAACAACTTATTGTATTATGGTGTATGGTTTTCTCTTATTGTGCATCATATCTTTAATTGTTGAAATTGAAATTTATAATTTTTGATTTAATTTAAATTTTCATAATTGATTTATCCCCCCATCTCATTTGTGTGTAGACTTTACTTCTTTAAAATTGGTATTAGAGCATCAAGTCCTCGTTGAGAAGGAAATTTTAGAGCTTGAGGAGATTTATGGCTTACCAAAAGGGAAGTTCAAAGTTTGATAGTGAGAACCATGACAATTTGAAGGACACGACGCAAACACACTTGATCTACATTGTAATTGACTACTAGTTAATTACAAACACAAAATTTGAGGTTAAGAAAAAATGTGATCTATCTTCATGTATAGATGAAGTAAAGAAGATCTTCTAGTGTAACATGATTGGAAGGCAAACATTCATTACTACACTTTTAGAGGCTGAATTCATTGAGGTAAAAGATCTTGATCTAGCTTATGATATTTTGAATAGGTTAAAAATATTATATAAAAGTGATAAAAATACAAAGAAAATGAAGTTGTAGAATTGGAAATCTAAGTTAGAGAGTGCTAAGATGCAAGAAGATGAAACTACCAAAACATATGTGCAGAGAATTACTAAGATTACTACATGTATAAGAGCCCCAGAGGAACCATAACATAAGACAAATTTTGCTAGAAGATTTTGAAATCCTTGATTCCTACTTATGATAATAAGATTAATGTTATTGAAGAAATTATTCCTCTTAAGAAATCTTCTAATAGAGAAACTTTGACTAGGAAATTGCTAGCTTTTGAAGATAGTAGATTAAGAGATGTTTTTCCTAGAGTTGAGGTTTTTTTTTAGAGTGTACATAATTATAAGAGAGTGCACCTAAATAGATTATGCAAGAGATTGGGAATATATTTAGGAAGGGAAAAAGAAGATTGATGAGTTTTTTTCATTGATTACAATAAAAGAACCTAAAGGTAAGAAACCTCCTTTTTTTTGTTGGCACAATAGATATGTCATTTTTCTTTTAAATTTCCTAAGAGAGAATCTAAGGTTAAACATAGACCTTATGAATCAAAGGTTCCTAATAAATTTATGTATGTGAGTGATGATGAAATTGAACCTAAAGAAAATAATTTTCTAGATAGCGATGATGAATGTGAGATCAAATTTATTGCTATTATGGAAAATAGTCTTGTTAAGGAAGAAAAGACACTTATTTCACATGTTGAGAATAACAAATCAAATTGGATAATAGATAGTGAAAGTTCACATCTCATGACAAGTGACAGATATAAGTTTTTATATTTCATGAGTTATGATGGAGGTATAGTAAGAGTTGGTAACAATGCACCTTGTCCTATGAAGGGAAAGAGATCTATTACTCTTCATGGTTTGAAACAAAAAATTTTGAGTATTGAAAAAATTCTTGATAAGGGATATCAGCTACAATTCCCTAATAAAATATGTATAATCAAGGATCAACATAGAAAATTGATTGGCATAGGCATACGAACAAGAGGTCGTGCATTTAAATTAAATCCTATTGTGATTAGTTTTTTGTTTGCAAAATTTGATGATAATTGGAAATGAAATAGAGTATTTTGTCACAAATTTTGATAACATAGTAAGGTTGAGTAATACAAGTGTTGTAAGAGATCTACCAAAAATTGTGAAACCTACATACATGATGTACAAGGAATGTGGAATGGCTAAATAAAAAGCATAGTTTTCCTAACAAGAAATGAACTACTTTGGGAAAGTTAGAAATTGTTTTATAGATCTAAGTGGCCCTACAAAGACTAAAATTTTCTATGGTGAGAGGCATTTCATTCTTTTCATTGATGATTTCACTAGAATGATGTGGGTTCATTTCTAAAAGAAAAATATAAATATTTTTGACAAGTTTAAGATATATAAGGCTAAAGTTGAAAATGAATCTGGTGTAAGAATAAAATGTTTAAGGTGTGACTGAGGTGGAGAATTTACTTCTAGTCAGTTCAATACATTTTGTGGGGATAATGGATCTCACAGGCATGTTTCAGCACCTAAGACTCCCCAATATAAAGGTATAGAAAAATGAAGGAAGATAACAATAAGTGAAGCAATTGGAGTAATCTTTCTTGAGATTAAGGTATCAAATTTTTTTGGAGAGAAGTGATTAGTATTACATTATATAATTTTGAATGACATTTAGATTAGGTAAGAAACAAGTAAAAAAACTTATAAATTATGGGAAGTTTTATCGTATAAGTGATGAAGGAATATTTCTTGGTTATTCTACTAAGAGTAAAGAATGTATATGTTACTACAAATGTTAGGATTGATGAAAGATTTTGGGTACAAGAAAGAACATTTGATTATGATTTTGATGATGATACAAATTGGGCTAGTACAAGTTAGAGACCAGTGATTAATCAAATAATAGAACGAGAAAAATTCTTTGATATAGATAATGGGATACATATACAATTTGAAAAAGAACAAAAAAACCTTGAATATGTTGCAAGGAATCATCCTAATAATCAAATCATTGGAGACATTGGAAAATGAGTAATGATAAGAGGTAAGGCAAGAGAAAAAAATATGTTTGATCTCATAAGTTGAACCTAACACTATTGATGAAGCATGCAAAGAGATTGAATATAATGAAAGAAGAGCTTGAGAAGATAGAAAAGAAAAATATAGGGGAATTAGTCCCTAGACCTAAAGATAAGAATGTTATGGTACAAAATGGAATTTTAGAAATAAAATGAATCAACAAGGTGAAGTTATAAGGAACAAAGAAAGGTTGGTATGTAAGGGCAATTGACAATAAGAAGGTATATATTTCAAAGAAATATTTTCTTTTGCAGCAACACAAGAAGATGTTAGAATTTTTTACTTACGCATAACAAGAATTTCAAAGTGTATCAAATGGATGTTAAGTCATCTTTCTTGAATGATGAACTTGCAAGAGGTCTACATTAAAAAATGTGATATATTTCTATTGGCTAAAGAAAAGTACATGGTATATATGTTGAAGAATGTGGTGTATAAATTAGGGAAAGAATCTAGAGCTTGGTATGCTAAATTTGATAAACATCTACTAAGTTTGGCTTTTAGGAAAGGTGATGAAAACAATAACATGTATTTGAGGACTAATTTTGATGGCTTGTTAATCATTGAGGTACTTGTTGATGACATTATTTTTTGTGGTAATAACAAGGCAAGTCACAAGTTTTTTGATGAAATAAAGATGAATTTGAGATGTCTATGATTGGTGAGATGAAATACTTTTTGGGATTACAAATAACAAAAATTCAAGATGAAATTTTTGTATCTGAGACTAATATCTTAAAGAGATATTGGTGTGATTTTCTATGAAAAATTAGAAACCTATTGGAATACCTATGGTAACTATATGTAACATATCAAACAAGGATGATTCACCTAGTGCTATGCAAAAAAGGTACATATCAATAATTGGTGGATTACAATATTTGACTCATATAAGACTAGATATTAAAAATGTAGTTGGAATCAAAGAATTTTTTTAACCAAATCCTAAATATACACTTTTCAATAGTAAATATAATATTCAAATACTTGAAAGGAATAATAGATTTGGGCTTATGGTATGACATGTCTAATAATTTCACATTAAATGTATATATTGATGTTGATTGGGTAAAAAATATTCACTACAACATTTTTGGTGAAATTGTAATAGCAATTTATGACGATGGTGTAATTTGTGGTCATTTTCATATTTTTTCTTTGCAATTGTCCCTGACATTGTCATAATACTGTTGTCAGCATCATAATTCTGACACCCTCACAAACATAAAACAAAAAAAAGAAACATAACCGTCATTTTCCATATGTTTTGATTTTGGAGAGAGTTGTGCATGAAAGAGGTGGAGAGCTATGAATGTTGTTGTGGCCCCTGTGATTGATGCATTTAGTTGTTGTGCCCTCATGTCTCTTCATTTCATTATCATGCCATTACTCTGCAATTTCATTATTGTGTCATGCCCTTGCTTTGCAATTTCATTTTTATGTCATGCCCTTGCTCTATACTTTTGTTGCCATGTCAAGCCCTAACTCTACAATATTCTTCAAGGGTGAGAAGGGGTACATATGTAGATTTTTTTCTTTACCTTATAAATATGCATGTCTTTATATTTCCTTCTAAACATGTATCTATTTATATATTCAGATAGATCTTTTTCAAGGTGCTTATTAAATATACAATCTATGGATACACATTCCAAATTCCAAATAATAAAACAATAAAATTCACTCAACCCTTGCTAAGTGACTTACCTCAAGATCCTATACAAAAATAATGCAGACCATGAAAAATGGGTCGAGTTCAAAATAAATTTTACAAAAACATATCATAGCAGATATTTTTAGAAAGAAACAAGTCATAACTAGTTAAATGGGTCTAGTGGTTGTTTAGCTAGGTTGATATATATGTATATTTAATTGGGTTATGGCTTCTGTAAGGGAATGAGCCTCATGATTATGCATATGTTTTTGGATCATTTCTTTCCTAAGATATATCTATGCATTTCATTTTCATGCCCTTTCTTTGCAATTTGGTTGCCATGCCTTTGTGATCTTCATGTTTCGTTGTTGTGCCCTTGCTCTAGGATTTCACTGTCATGCCCATGCTCTACAAATTTTTTTCCATGTCATGCCCTTACTCTGTAATTTCATTGTTGTGTTGTGCCCTTGCTCTGTAAATTTTTTGTTGTGTTTTACCCTTTCTCTATGATTTCATTGCCATGCCTTGGCTCTACAATTTTCTTGAAGGGCATGTAGATGTTGGTTTCTTTTCCTTTTAAATAGGCATCTCTTTATATCTCCTTTTGAACATGTATATTTAGAGATCTTTTTTAAGGTTCTTATTACATCTTAGCTACATAATAGAAAAATAGATCTAGCTACATACATATTCCAAAATCCAAATAATAATAAAATTAGAACTCACTCAACCCGTGCTAAGTAACTTTCCTTAAGATCCTCCACAAAAATAATGCGAACCAGGAAAAATGAGCAGAGTTTGCTAGAAATTTTACAAAAATATATCATAACAAATATTTTTAGAAAGAAACTAGCCATAACTAGTTAAATGGATCTAGTTGCTAATTAGCTAGGTTGATTACAAATTCCTTTAGAACTTTCATTAGATTAGGTACAATAAAATGAACAATCAGTTGTTTCTAGCTACTAGAATCAAATACAGTTTTCCAAGGTAATAAAATTGCATAGGCAAGGAATTGAAGAATAACTTCAGTGAGGAGTTGAGTGTAAGGATTTAAAGAAGTAAGTTATGCTTCTATGTAAATATCATAATCATGAGGTCCATTCCCTTGTAGAATCCTCTGCCACAATGATATTACCTCTACACCATGCAAAGGATGTTGAAATGGTTCCCAAACTTAAAAAACTCTTATAAGAATTTGATAATTAGAATCATCACAAGGAGATTGTGCCAATACTTGAAACACTCTTATAAGAATTTGATATTTGGATTGTAAATTCTCAAAGAAACTTAAAAGTGATTCCAATTTCATAGTACCTACTGCAATATTTTCCTATATTCTATCTAGTGGTTCCCATAATATCCTCTATGTTGTCTAGCTATTGTTTTTGTCATGCATTCTCTTTCTAAAGTTGCTCCTCATTCTTTTTCTAAAGCCACTCCTCCTTTTCTCTCATGCCTTAAATTTTGATTATCAAAATTCTGAATATCTATCTCTACTTTATCTAAAATCAACTTCACAGTGTGTTATAAGTCTAGCATAGTTGTTTGATCATCGATAGATTTCATTTCAGCATTCAATTTTTCAAGATTGGTCAACACCTTCACTTGTGGACCTCTCATGTCAAGCACTTTTTATACTATTTCAAAACCATGTTCTTGATTTTGAGCTAATAGTTCTTTAGATGCATTTTCTTGTAAAACATTAATTTTGTTGAATAGTTGTAAACTCTTAGAAAGTACATTATTGTTTTCATGTATGTATGTATATATGTATGTATATATATGTATGTGTGTATGTATATATACAAAGAGATCTTGTGAATTGTAGATTATGGATTATGAATTATAACCAAAAAAGAAAAGGAAAAACAACATTAATCATTCCCCATTTGTTTTGATTGATTGTGGAGAGTTGTGTGTAAAAGAGGGTGGAAAGATCCAAACAAGGGTAGAGAGCTCTAAATGTTGGTGGAGATTAGTAGGGATCTAGGATTTTTTTGTCATTCCCTTATAATCTTTGTGCCCCTACTCTATGATTTTCTTCAAGGGGAGAATAGGTACCTATGTAAATTTTCTTTTCTTTTCTTTCTAAACATGTATCTCTTGTTCATTCATAATAGCTTTGGTCAAATTCAAGGATAATTGATTATGATGATTGTATGTAAATGTGCATGTATGTATGTAAATCAGTTCACTATGTAAACTACTTTACATGCATACATACACACTTGCACAATACTTGTGCTAAATTAAATCAATCATTCATGTTTTGAATTCAAAAAAGCAATTATTCTTTCATTCAATCAAATTTATTCATACAAAACTAAGCATGTAGAAGTATGTACATATAGATTATATTATCTCTTGGTGATTGAGTAAAGATCTTGTACATAATATTGTCTAGGTAATGATCGGATGCAATCACATTAAGTCATAATAGGATTGAGTAGATGGTCCATTTATGTTACTTCATTCTTGTTTTATTGAACATTTTGTTTATACAAAGCTACAACTAGTACCCTTGTTTATTTTATTTAATCATATACATTTAAGACTATTATTTTTCTTAAAATTAGACTATATATTTGTTGATCTCTGATAGTTATCTTTTTTAAATTCAAGATCTTCATATTTAATATGAAGAGTTTCCACTACTAGACAGTGGAATAGCCAAAATGTAGAGCCACATAGCTCATGGATTTTCCACAAAATTATATTTTTATTATATTTTTGTCCTTCAAAAATATTATACGTGAATTTTCTTATGATTTTCTATATATTTAATAATTTGCCACTTTTCTTTTGAGGTAATTTTCTATTATGAGATAGAGACATCCATCATAAGGATGGACATGCCAATTTTTATCATCCCACTTTCAAAGTTGATTCCCTTATCTAATTAATGAAACTACTTGCAATAGAGACCCTAATTTTCTACAACTTGCCCAACCAGCCATTCACACAAATGAACAATCCCATATCCATAAACAACATCTAATCTTCTATAAATCTCTCTCTCCTAAAGACCCAATAAATAGAGCCATTATCATCATGAGTATACTCACTCTCCTCAGAAAAATTCAATTGAAACTATTCATATCAAACTAAGTATTTAGAAATATGTACTTACAAATTATATTATCTCTTGGTGATTGAGTAAAGATCAAATTTAGTTTTCCAAGGTAATAAAATTGCATATGTAGATGTATGTATGTATGTGTGTATGCATGTATGTATGTATATATATAGAAAGATCTTGTAAATTGTGGAGATTAATGGAGATCTAGGATTTCGTTGACATGCCCTTGTGATTGCTACATTTTTTTGTTGTGCCCTTGTGATCTTTGCATCTCATTGTCATGTCCTTGTGATCTCTGTATATGTATGTATCTACATATGTATATGTATAGGTTAACCTTACATCAACTATAAACTACAACACAAAGGTTGCACCAAGGTATTACAATATTTAATTATAGAAAATTACCTAATTTGCTTGAGTGGGTGTATGGTGGTGAAGAGTTGTATAAAATGAGTAAAGCTCACTAGTGGTTATAAGAATACAAATACATTAAAAAAAATTAGAAACTAGAATTGCATATTCATTAGAGTGAGTAGTTCAAGGTTCTTGATCTCATGGATATGGGTATGTAGGTAGCCTAGTAGGCAGAGTATGCCTCCAGTGTGCAGACGCCTTGGACATAGTTAGGTAGTACTTAACCATGCATATATGTATGTAAGTAAATAAGTACAAATGTATGTAACTATTCTCTACTTAACAATGTCATCCACATGTGGGGGGCAATTGAGCTTGCACCTTCAACAATACTTCATTTCTATTATTTGTGCTCATTGAATCAATGGTATATAACTTTATGACTTCTAACTATAATTTTCAAATAGTATAGACCACAATAGTTTCTTATAATTCTATGGTTCTCTTTGCAAGTTTATAAAATTGAAGTTTAAAAATTAATTGCATGCATGTACATCTTTTTCAAGTTTGATATTTCTCTTTTTCTTGACTTACAGTCCAAGAATAATTTTTTAAAACACATACTGACCAATTGTAGATTGAGCCAAAAAATTGTAAGAATGATTGTGCCAAAAGAGCTAAAAAAATGATTGTGCACAATAATCATCTTTTTATGATAATCAACATTTTACGTTCTTTTTGGCACAATTGTTCTTACATTTTATGATTTTTGGTGAGAACAAAATTCCAAATTAATCAGGTAGGTGATAAGACTTATATCTTATGATAAGACATGATTCTTTATTTAATAATAATTATATAATAACATAGATTATAATTTTATATTGATTTTTTAATTATTAAATACAAGTATACCGCATAGATAATTCCTGCATTTAATTTTTCTTGACCCAAGTGCCAGAAATAGGAACTCCATTCATTCCCTCCTTTTTTCTACCAATTTTAAGCACAATATAAAACTTTCAACAATATCACTTTGAATTCTATATTAAGAAGCATCTGATTTGCTCCCAAAGAAGAAACCTCATTAGATAATTTGTTGCCTGATAAGTTGAGACAAAGTTTTGACAATGTAGTTAAAAATGATATTTTCAATGGCATGGAAAATTTGATTTGATTTTTATTTGGTTTTGGCTAATACAAACTTTTATTTCAAATCTATGTTTTTATAAATGTCATGATTTCTAATGAGAAAATCTAGCTGAAATATCATATTGAAATCCTAGAATAATATAATTTTGTTAAGGGAAAATTTGTTTAGGTTTTTAAAGAGTATTTGTATTTAATGATTACTTTATTTTGCAATGGGGTTTGAAATATGTTTGCTTGTCTATGCCTCTTAATTATAACTATGTTTTATATGTGCTCAAGAAATACATGTTTTTGAAATTCCAATTTGACTTCAATTAGATTTAGGAAAATTAGTTAAGACAAGGTATTAACAATGTAGGAACATGTTGGGAAACTTAGTGGACTATGTTATTATTTGTTCTATGTTTTCCAATAAATTTAATTGGAATTTTTGGATCTAGCAGACTTGGTATTTTATGCCTATCTTATTAAAGGTTTAAAAGAATTGCACATAAATAACTTGATTTAAATTTTGTGGGTTATGAATTGTATTGCCATGCCCTCCCTATGAGGATCCTGAGTATCTACTGTTGTTGTTAATTTGGTCTAGTTGCTGATTAGTTGTGTTGATTACAAATTCTTATGGACCTATCAGTATATTAGGTACAATAAAATGAATAATTAGTTGTTCCCAACTAGTAGGATCAAATAAATTTTACCAAGGTGATATAATTGCATATGCAAATGCATCACTTGAATTCCAGGCATGAGGTGAATTCCCCAATTTATAATGAATGGTTGGATATAAAGGCTCTCTTTGCTAGCCCAACAATGGAAGCCAAGGATGTAACCATTTTATTGTTAATTTGGGCATCTCTATATGATCCAGAATATAATGAAGTATTAAATTTGGTAGTAACTTCTCCCACATCTTCAAAAAATGTAGCATAGGTTCAGGGTTCCTTAGCTCCTAGGAATTTGTAGCATCTATTCTCACTACTAGAAGAATAACTTTAGTTAAGAGTTGAGTGTAAGGAGTTGAAGAAACAAGTTCTACTTTTTTGTAAATGCCATAATGTATAAGCCATGACCTAGTTAAATATACACATATATACAAGTCATAACCTAGTTAAATGGGTCTAGTTGATGATTAACTAGGTTGATTACAAATTCTTGTAGAATTGTCATCAAATTAGGTACAATAAAAGGAAAAATCAATATTATTTATTGGTGGGATCTCTACCTAAGTCACTTAGCATGGGTTGAGTGAGTTTTATTATTTAATTATTTAGATTCTAGAATATGTATGCAACTAGATCAATTTTTCTATTGTGCTAAGATGTAATAAGCACCTTAAAAAAGATCTCTTTGTATACATACATACATACATACATATTTGTATATATGTATGTATGTATGTATGTATGATGTGGAGATCTAATATTTTATTGTCGTTCCCTTGTGATCATTACATCTCATTGTCATGCCCTTCTAATCTCTGCATCTTGTTCATTTTATTGTACCTAATATGATGATAGTTCTGTAGGAATTTTTTGTCATGCTCTTGTGATGTCTACATCCCAAGTATCTATTGTTGTTAATGTGGGTATTATTATATGATCCAAAATATTATGAAGCACTAAAGCTAGTAGTAACTTCTCACATGTTAGAAAATGTAGAATAGGTCCAAGGTTTGTTGGCTTCCAGAAATTTGTAGCAGCTACTCTCATTGCTAGAATAATAACTTTAGTGAAGAGTTGAGTGTAAGGAGTTGAGTGCTTCTATGTAAATTCCATAATCACAAGGCTCATTCCCTTGCAGAAGCCATAACCTAGTTAAATATATGTATATATCAACCCAGCTAATCAACAACTAAACCCATTTAACTGAGTTATGGCTTGTTTCTTTCTAAAAATATCTGCTATGATATCTTTTTGTACAATTTCTTGCAAACTCTACCCATTTTTCCTTGTCTCTATTATTATTGTGGAGGATCTTGAGGTAAGTCATTTAGCACCTTAAAAAAGATCTCTTTGTATATATATACATACATACTGCATGTATATGTATGTATGCATGTATATATATGTGTGTGTGTGTGTGTGTGTGTGTGTGTGTGTGTGTGTGTATTTATGTATTTATATATGTATGTATATAAACAGAGAGATCTTGGCACAACAGAAAAATAATAAAACTCATGCAATAGGTAGCATGGCCACAAATGGAATGGCAACACTTATTGGTAAGTAGTTTCCTCTTTCTCTCTCTCATTTTTCATGTGTTTATTTCACTTGAACTATTATTTCTTAGGAAGCATGTTCTAATATTGGATTCATTTTATGCATGAGGCAATGAGGACATTCCTAGATGTTCCCATGTGATGAATTGCCCATGAGCAATGAGGGTGGACTTCCCCTGAGAGTAGTATGAGGTAATGAGGTTATTCTAGATACTTTAAAGATTGATCCTCTCTTAAATATTATAGATTTTGGGGGGAGGGGAATGAGCTTCCACTTTCACATGGTTGGCCCTGATTAGTAGAGAATATTAAACTATTCTCAAAATCAAGTGAAGCTCAACAATAACCTATGATTGTATGACAACTAATTGTGTGAATCTCTTGGTTTCAAGAAATGCAAAAGGATACCATAGTTCAATATGAAATGTCAATTCATATGCATACAACATCAGTTGGAGCTGAAAAATGAAAAAGGTTTACATTTTTGTTAGAGATCTTTAATTAGGTATTTTAAGTTATAGATCATTACAAACGTTGTTCATGATGATGGTCTATAGTTTAAAAAAACTTAATAGACCTATTAAATAAATGTAATCATCTTGTGTTTTATCAGCTCCACCTATTGTCCATGCATTTGAATGCAGTTGCACATGCATTCTCCATTCAGAGTGGAAAAATCTTATTTTGCATGTGATGAAAAAATGAAATGGACCAGAAGATGGGAAAATGATGTCAATTTTGCAAGTCTGGAACCTTTTTTTGTACTTTAAGCATTGATCATTTCTTAAAGATTTTAGATATTAACAAGGAATTTATATGTTAGGGGGAGGGGGAATGAGCTTCCACCTTCACATGGTTGGCCCTGATTAGTAGAGAATATTAAACTATTCTTAAAACCAAGTGAAGCTCAATATTAACCTATGATTGCATCAAAGTTGTTCAACATTTGCCACCATTTTTTTTTATTAATACATCATGAAATCACAATTATGATGGTTGGCCATTGATCCCACATAATTCCTACCACATGCCTGTCCCAGTTGCGATCAAGGTATCTGATAGATTTTCATGGGACCCATAACACTTTTGTCGCTCATTCATTGCAATTGTGATGGTGTCTTTGACAGATTTTTATCACAATTCTTATGGTGAAAATGAACAATTTTATAGAATATTAGCTTAATTTACAACACTTGTAGCCATTGCAATTGTGATAGTAACCCTTTCTAACGCAACTTGCAACAAAAAAAGTCTGACACCCATCCAAAAGGAGCTAATTTCGATTGATGTTAGTTGGGTAGCAAGTTATTTTCGTACTTGTGATGGCCTATTATTGCAACTCGGGCCCAAATGTAGTAGTGATTGATGAAAAAGAGTGTACACATAGAGTAGAATTCTTTCTTGGGGGAAGCTTAGTATCTTAGTTGAGTAAGAAACAAGTTTGTATTTCTCAATACACAACAAAGGAAGAATATGTTGTAGTAGATAACAATTGTAATTAGATTATGTATACAATTTTTTTTTTAAAGAATATTGGAATTTTATTTTTTGAACCTACTATTATGCATTGTGATAACACAATACTATAAGCATGTCTAAGATTCTAGTTTTGCATTCAAAGACTAAACACTTTGAATGTAAGTATCATTTTCTAGGATAGAAGATTGTAGAGATGGAAATCAAATTGGAGTATGTGAGTACAAAAGAATAAATAAAAAACATATTTACAAAACCATTGGCTAAGGACACCTTTGAGTATCTTAGAGGTATGCTTGTGGTAATATCCCCAATTAGTACACTATAAATGGTGCAACATTGCATTGGTCTAGTATATCCTAAGCATTATTCATTCATATGGACATGGTGCTTTCTATTGCTCCTTAGGGGGAGTGATCACAATAGATATACTCATAGATTTCTTATGAATGGATTTTTACATTACAATAATTTTTGGCACTTGATACATCTATGGTTGTATATTGACTTGATCTAATATAGGTACTTGATGATGTTCATCATATGGGAGCCCTTCATATTGATAGTTGATATTTGAAATATTCATACCTTTTCCATTGATGTCAAAGAGGAAGAAATTCAATGAAAAACAAAGTATCAAAGTGATAGAAACTCTATGGGGAGATTGTTTGAAAGATTGTATATGTTGAGACTATTCTAAAAATTATATTCAAATCATTTTTTTATTGATAGTTTTTCACCATGTGTTTCCATTAATTCCAAAGTGGGAGGTAATTAGAAATGGAGGTTTAGTTGGCACTTAGATATGTTGTTTATGTTTTGTATGCAAGTTTTGTAATTAATGACAAAAATGTTTATGTGATCTTGATAGATAGAGGCTTTGTACACTATAGGGAGATTATTGGCACAATGAAGTTGGCATGTAACATGCTAAGCTATTAAAGCTTAGAATCATGTCCATAGATGAGTATAGATAGAATATCTATGTTTGTTGGATCTTATGTTGAGGTTTAGCTGAATTACAGTTCATTTGGTAAATACTAGTGGCATACCACTATAAATAAAATATTGACACACTTGGTAATGTATTTTTTATATCTTATGAGAAAAGTGGAATTAACATTAGTGAATTTGAATTGTGGTAGAAAACATGTTCATCATGCTATGTTCATGATAAAAAGTCTTAGAGATCATTTTGGATTTCCCATTGTTGTGCAATGTGTAATATGTTTTACTAGCAGCTGACTAGATTGAGGAGACATGTTGGTTTTCTTTGTACAATGTACTAATTGCATTGTAATGTGTTGGAACCTTAATGTAATATTTGTAAAGATACCTAAGAAGGTGTGTATGCCTTATCATGGTGCTATGTAATTAAATTTACATTAGGAAATCTTTAACAAGTTGGCCTAATTAATTATTTGTAAGGGTATGTAGGAAAGTTGTTTTCTTGCTTGGGTATCATTAGGTATGTAATTTATATGATTAGTTGATGTGAGATTTTAAAGCCTGGATAATTAGATAAGAGCAACAATTAATTTGGTTAATTGTATTAGACTTTAAAAGAAATATTTTGGTAAGTTGTAGATCTTTCAATTCACTTGATTTGGATTTGTTATCCCCAAGTTCAATCTTCATAGTTGTTGTAACAATTTAAATAGTGGGTCTATCTGCTTATTTACTAACCTTTAACAAGGTTAAAACCTTCTAAAAAGGGTTTAAGGTCTCATAATAGGGATATGTCCTCTAGAGAAGACTATTGTGCCGAATGCATTGTAATTGGCTTCTAATTGGGTTACATCCTTTCACAAGGAACATATATATTAGTATACTATCTTGTGGGTGCCATCCCCACTAGGATTTTCCCTCTAGTCAAAGGTTTCCCTAGTCAACACATCATTGTGTTATGGTGTATGTTTCTCTCTTTTTGTGCATCATTACTTTGATTGTTGAAGATGAGATTCAAGAGTTTGGATTTAAGTTAAATTTGTCACAACTGATTCACCTCTCCACCCTAGTTGTGTGTGGACTTTACATAACAACTAAAGACTGATGGACACATACCAAGATCTTACAAGATATCACAAAAGTGTAATGACATGAATCAAAATTGTAATTGCTCTCAGAAAGTGTCTTGTACATGCTTGATCATATTGCTCTTGATGTAGATGCTTGGCCAAAGAAAGGGATCAAAATCCTATAGCAATGGACTACTTAACCCAAGATTGGACATCTCAAGTGGTTCTTACCCAACTCTTTTGGACTCATTTAATTTATCAACCAGGGATGTAAACTTCAAATGGTGTTTGCAAAATATATACTTCAAACTTATCTCAACTTAAGAACTACTCTAAGAAATTCAAATGCTTAAGCTACAAGAGATTTAAGCTAAAGCTGAGAATCAAATCTAGTTTAACAAAGCATGAAAATACAGTTGAGAATTACTTCAACTACCTATGTTGTAGGAACAGTCCACTAATTTTGTTATTAATGGTTGCAGGAACAAAAAAATCTACCTTGGTTCTATTTATTGAATGTAAATCCTATGCTAACTAATTAGTTCACATCCTATGTGGGCTTCCACAAAGAAGTGAAGTAGAATAACTAAGAGATGAAAAATTAAAATGTTTCTTTTATTCATAATAATGATAAAAAGTACATACTGATAAACAACAAGATTGTATTCAGTACTTAGCAAACTTCTGCTATTGAAAGTAACTAAAAACTTAACACTCTGGAACACAAACTTCCAGCTATTTAAAAACATGAACTAGGAATAGAATTCCTAGATTTTAGACTCATCAACTATCAAAGAAAATAGGTATTGATTATTACAACTGGTTGATTAATTCTGGCACCAAAAAGAGCTCATAACCCTTGAATTTCCTTTGCTTGGTGCTGGTCTAATAATGCAAGCAACCTCTTTGACTCCCACTTGGTTGATTTGACTTTTCTTTTATATTTGCAAAATATTAGCACCTCCAAGACAATAACATACATCAAGACTTATCCATAACATGTTATCTAAATTAGTTTACTCTATGTCACATTGTTGTAGGAGAACTACCCAACCTAGCTAAGGAAGAAACATCATTCTCACACTATTTTGTAATTAAATGACATAACTTTTCATAGCATATTAATTTCAATACTAAAAAGTAATTACACACACATTTGTCTAAAATCATCATAAACATCATGTTCTTGAACATCAAATTCTTTAGAAAGTCATATTTTGGTCTCATCATTCCCCCCAACTAAAACTTTGACTTGTCCTCAAGAAAACATCAAAATTTTCACCCTTGCAGCCATCTTGAAATCTAAAGAAATACTCTGCCCTTTATCTCTTGTAGCAATGTTCCAATAAAAACCTTTATTCTCCTTGTACTTTTCCCATTTGCAAAGCTCTTCTATCATATCAATTGTCTCTAAATATTGTTGATTAGCAAGAAATGGGGATAATAACATTGGAAGCTAAAAATTTAAATGGATCCAATCATTTTTCCTTTCTTCCCCCAAATTGATATACCAGAGTGCTTGTTGAGTAGCCATGATAAAATTCAATCGAGAATGAGGTTCTTTCTTCTATAGGTCTTCATTCAATCCTATCCATAACCATTTATTCTCCTACTTTTCTCTAGAGAGATTTGTTTCTACCATAGCTTTATATTCTTGATAGGCTACATCCCTTAACGGAGGAATAATCTGGCTCCTAGGTTTTGAATAAGCAATTTTCATCCATTCATAGTACATAGTTTTGTCATCCTTGGCTTCAGGCCTGAGAAGAAGTGGAGTCACATATTCTAATTCTTTAAATTGATAGGCTTGATGTTCTCTGCTAATTTCATTTTGGATCCAAGACATTAATGCCCTGAGTTGAATATCACCCACATAAGGCAAAGGGTTCCAATCTCTATTGTTAGGGACTGCTAAATTATGTAAAAAGAGTTCATAGAGCAGATTTTTAATAGCTATAGGGGTGGTATGGAAGTCTTGAAAGAATTCATGAGGAGTATTCAATGTTAAACTCTTACCCTAAATTACATAAGTCATCTGATAACTGACAAATTATTCTTTTAAAAAGAGAGCATAAATAGGGGAAGGAGAGTGACAAGACATTAATTTAGGAATCATTACAGTGACCTTTGTTCAGCAACAGTGTTAACTACATCAAAATTTATTCCAACATCCTCTTCTTGAATTTTTTCTCTTTGCAGTGGAGGAGAATCTGGAACTCTAATAGATACACTATCTTCAATGTCTAAATCTATGGAAGTGATGGGTGGCTAGTTAGAGGATGTTCCTATTGGTCAAAGGATGTTCCTGTTGCTACGGGTACACATTTTGCACTTTCACCTTCTTCAATGATATTCTTATTTTTATTAGAAAAAGAGGATTGCACTTTTTCAATAGCAACATTTTTAGACAAAGGGGTTTGAAAAGACACATCTTCATTAGGTTTTGCAGATGATTGGCCTCTTCGAGTTTGACACATGAGGGGAAATTCTGCTACCTACAAAGCTATAGGAAGTTCTAAAGATGTATCATATACATTCCCTTTCTTCTTTTTCTTATGAACCCTAGGAGTTGTAGGAGAATCAACATTTGGGGAAATTTTAACTTTCCTTTTTCCCTTATTAGATTTTAGACCCAACCCAAAGGTAGAAGCTGTGAGAGTAGAAATTGAGGTTCTCTATGACCTACTGGGTCTGATTGAGGAAGAGCTTATAGATAGGTTTATAGGATTTTCCTGAGGTTCTATTTCCTCTTCAACTTGCTCCATAGGTCAACTAGCAGGGTTTTGCACTTTGTTCTCAACAAAATTATCCCAAGATATCCCCAATTGTTCCCTAAGGGCTTTTTCTATGATGATCTTAGTAAAATAGTGGTTTGAAACATCCTTTGGGGTTCTTTTTTGTACTGCAGTAGCTTTTTTTAATAGAATGTGATACATAAAATGAGGAACATTCAAAGGTCAATCATCATGTCTTAGTCAACTCAAAAATTTGAAATGCATGGCATGCAAAAATGAATGTCTCCCCTTACAAGTAAAATATTTCACAATATAGATAGCACATTTGTTAAATGGTTGTGGTAAAGATGTGTAGACTGTACCTTGTTTTTGGTCTATTTGAAGCCGTGGGTCTATATGCACTGTAAATTGGGCTCTAGTTGACACTGTATCCAATGTATCTAAAAATTGTTCTCCTTCCAATGGAAATTCCATTATATCTGCTATAATTTTAGGTAAAAAGGGAACCCTTACTCCTCAGACTATAGCAAAACCATCCCTCAATGTTTGTAAGAATTCTAAGGCAAGCTCCTCATTCTATGCAAACAATTTGAACATATAATTCATCCACCCCATGGCTTAAAATATAGGTAGGCAAACTGGGTCTCCCAATAATGTTGTATGGTCAGTTGGTTCTCTTCTCAACAAGCCACCTCCATTGTTCCTCTAAAGTGATTATAGCTATAATTTCAAAAATGGAAGAACTTGTAACAAGATGAGAAAACAATTGAAAGTACTTTTTTAAGTAGCTAGCATTTTTCGCATTAAAGATCACTTAATTCTGCATTAGATATGTACTTACCAGTTTGCAAAAATGTGTGACATAAAGATAGTGGTCACATTGTTGGAATATTCAAATATGGAAAGAGCACTTATGAGAGGGGCGGGGCAGGAGGGGGGGGGGGTGAATCATAAGTATCAAACTTTAGCCAATAAAATTTTAACTAAAAGTAAATTGTATGCATATCAAATAAAAATGTAACAAAACACATGCATCAATAACTCACAACACAGGAATTTTGGTAACCCAGAAACCCTCCAGGAATAAGAAGGTAAAACTGGGGTGGGGATGATACCCACAAAAATTACTACAGCAATATTGTTCAACCACTTCTGATGGTTTGCCCTATTAAAGGCTTTACACTGTGTTAATAGTGACCTGGTTAGAGGATTTGCAAACACTTAACATGAAGTGTCACCTGGTTAAAGGATTTTAATCACCTAATCAAAAGGTTCTTACAAAATAGCTGTAAAGCTAACCTATCACCATAGGATTTTTATTCTAATACAATTGCTAGAGAGTATTAGATGCAATAAACCTGATAAATTACAATCCTTGATTGCTGAATGCAGGCTCCTTTTCTGCCTTCTCCTGATCTTGATCCTTTGTGATCTGATAACTCTTGCTTTTGATAATAGATTTGCACCCTTGTATGTCCTTCAATGTGTCTCATCTCTCTCACTATTACAGTGAAATTTCGTCTTCCTTATAAAGACTCCAAAAACTTAGGGTTTGTTTTGGATCTACGATTCATATTGAATCTCAATTTCCTGCTCAATACTTATCTTTTGCTGATTGGTTGCATGCCTTTTGCATTTTTCTTATTGGCCGCATGCAAATTGCATAGGAAAATTAAAAGATTCGATCTTATCATTCAATCCTTCGAGATTTACCTTTTGTCGGCTGCAAAAATTGTTTGTATCATAATTTGTGCAATTCCAAACTTTTATGTTGTTCTACTGAGTTACTCGGCTCCTGAAGTATTTCTGACACTCAGCACATACTATCTTCTCGATAGCTCGGCACTTGAACAAAAATTGTATCACTCGGCACATGTTGCACTTGGCACTTATTATCACTCGGCACCTGTTGTCACTCGGCACTTGTTATATCACTCGGCACATGTTGCACTTGACACTTATTATCACTCGACACCTGTTGTCACTTGGCACTTGTTATCACTCGGCACTTGTTCTTGATCTTGGTTAAGTGTATTGACACTTAGTTGTCAAATTTATTCTTTACGCTAATAATCTCCCCCTTTGACATGAGTGGAAAAAACACTTAATTAAGATCCATGTGACTCAGTAATTTATCCTTTATTATAACTTTGTTCCCAAAATTTGTTGTCTCCCTCAAAATTTCACAAAATTTACTATCTCTGCTATCTCCCCCTATTATTATACTTATCATTTCATTCCTGTACTCAATGCTATCTCCTCCTTTTTGACACTTATGTCAATGGTCTTTACAGTGAAATACCATACTTGGCCAAAAATGAGCTGTTTACTTCAAGGAGTACCTTTAGAGCTGCATCCCAATTTGCTAATGCAACATCCAGTGTCTTATGCTGGATGGAAATCTCTGCTGCTAGGTGTACAAGTCCATCAGATGAAGAAAGGTTGGGATCTTTCCTGAGGACTGTCTCTGCATTTATCTGCTCCTTGTGAAGTAACTCCAAATGAGGAGTAATTGATGATTAAATTTGTACCAATTTGGCTTTTGTGGTTTCCTCCTCTGCTGCTAAAATAGCTAGCTCTCTTTGTGTGTGAAGCGATTGGACAAAATGCTTCTCACTCTGAGCTGGATTTGTGGGGAGTTGCATGCTAGAAGTTTTCAAATTGTTTTCCAATCTTAGTATTTTCTGGCTAGTGTCTTGTGTGAATGTGGAAAAATCACACAACTTTTTGTACAGGGAAAAAATGTTTCCTAGTACAATTTTAACTGTTATAACTTTCTTTGCCAGTTCTTCTTGTGACAGTGCTATACCACCAGATATTTTACTATTTACTTTACCTTGGAACTTCTTTTCTGACCATTCAAGCAATCTGGCATTTGTTTCCTAGTCTTCATTAGTCACCTGGTCAACTATATCAGATAGTTGTTCCATGATTGGTCTTGACTCATCTGGAGATTGTAAGCAAAAAGCTTCTATAATATGTCTTTAATTTCATTTAATGTAAGCTTATGCTTGTATTCCTTTCTTAGTGCTTCTTGTCTCCTTCTTTTGTCTAATGCACTCTGAATTTCATTAATCTTTTCTTCAGTAAGAGTGCTAGATTCATAATATGGGATCTTTATTTATTCATCAAGCTCAAGAACTCCATAGTGAAGTCTCATGATTGCCTTTGATGAGCTCAAGCCTGGTGTCCTGATTTCCAATTGTAGTCCATCTGTGCTCGGCTGCTGAAGAGTTTGTGTAGGAGTACTAGATTTTGGTAATGTAACCAATGTTTGTATTGCAGTCTCCTCCTTTTTTGTGTCTCTTTTTCTTCATCTTGAATATCCCTTTTATGAATACTAGGTGGAGTTGAACTTGTTGATTGTTCAGATGTTTCTTTTATTTCCCCTGCTGCTGTACTCGGCACTTGGAGTGTATCAGTGATTATACTTGGTGGAGGTGGTGGTGGAAGGAATAGAATACTAGTAGTTTGTGTGGTCAAAGGTGGCACTTGTGCTTTTACCTTGACTTCTAGATTCTGTAATTCATCAACACTGACCAATACAGAATTTGAACTTAATTTTGCTACAAGTGATGATTGGTCAAGGATTTCCAAATCCTCTGCAGTTAATGGATTAATGTTTAGATTTGAAGTATCTGTAACATCCTTTATTTTTATGATATCTGCAGGTGTGATAGTGGCATGAGGAGGACTAGGAGGAGATGCTTGTATGTCTTGCATACTTTGATCTTGTAGCTCAACTATATCTTTATCTTCCTCTTTCTCCTCATTGTGTGCTTACTCTCCTTCTCCACTAGTTTCTTCTTTTTTGTTTCTGATGCTTTCTTTTCCTTTGTCTTGGTAGTTGCTTCTGCCTTATATTCTTCATTATATACATCTTCAATTTTCTTGTAAACTATTTTCCACAATCTTGTGGATTTGGAAACTACCTCTTCAATTTTATTCTGCAATATACTAAATGCTCCATACTTGGGAGTGAATCTGTTATTATGCCTTTTTAAGGCATTTATTATTTGATCTTTAGTCAGATTAGGCAACAATCTTGCTAATGTAGACTCCCTTATTTCTTTTTCCATTTTTAAACAAAAATGCCATTTATCCTCTCCAATTTTATACAATTCTCTCGGCATAGATTCATCTAATTCTAGAGGTGTGTGCTTATACTCAGCCATCATAGCATACATAGATTCTTCTAGTTTATTTTTCTCTTCTTTGGTGAGCTTAGAAAAATTTAGGTTCTTTAGACCTTTTAAATCATTATTTCTAATTTTTGAACATAATTTATCAACAACAGTCTGAGGTTTGTGTCTTACCACTTGAAATTGACTGTTGTCCTCTGACTCTATTTTCTCCTCATCTGTTTCAGGTTGGGGAATAAACTTCCTTTTCTTTGTCTTAGCAATAGTCTTCTTTGAGTCTTTCTTCCTTCCTTTTGCCTCTTCTTGGGCTTTTTGTGTTGTAGCCCTTGTGGTAGGTCTCTTTGATGCAGGGGCAGCCACTTTCCTTGCTTTGGATTTAGGAGCAGAGGGAGTTGTGGTCTTCCTCTTAACTAGTGCTTCCTTGGCTTCTTTTACCTTAGCACTTTCCTCTTTGTCTTCTCCTGACCCTTGAGTCTGACTTTGAAGTTTATCTCCTTCTTCTTCAATGTCTTCTCCTTCTTCTTCTGGTGTTCCTTCTTCTTCTTCCATGCCAAACTTTCTTTTGATTTGTCTCACCATTTTCTCTTTCTTCTTTACTGCTGAAGTAGTCTTCAAATCTATTATTACGTTTGATTTGACAACATCATAGGTTCCAAAAATTTGTGCATTTTTATCAGCTTCTTCTGCAAGTAGAGCTATTATTGCTGCAGAGCCTTGATCAACATCAAGTTCATAACCTAGTGGCCTAAGCCATCTTATTCTAGGTATAACTACTTGTATGTAAGTATAATCTATATCTACAAGAAAGAAAATGTCTTTTTCATATTTTTCAGTCGGTGAGACTGGAATTCTCATTCTTTGTTTCATGGACTTTTTGAAGTCCTCAAAATAACCTGTCATTTGGGCATCAAAATTTTCACCCATTTGTTCAATGTATCCATTAATTTGTTCAACAATTGTTTTATCTGGATTCCATTTTACTTTCCCTATAGAAGGAAATTCTTTCATCAGATAGAAGAACATACACATCAAAACTAATCCAAATTTGCATTGAGCTCCCTTGCTTTTCCTTATAGCTCCCAGATTTTCATTAATCTGTTGAAACATGAGCTCTGCCAGATCATAAGTGTGATCTCTTTTGATTATCTTGTATGCAACATCAACTGCTATACAAGGTACACTGTTCAACCTGTTTGATTGATAGAATTTGTGTGAAATAATTCTCACAGCAAAATCTAGTAGGGGATCTGTGACTGTGTCGATAGTCATTCCTCTATTGTTCCATTTGGCACCTGTATTTTTCTCTATTATTTCCCTTTTGTCACTTCGCAAGGTCTTTGGCCAATCTAGGGTTGGAATACCAGTAACCCTATGAATAGTTTTCTTGGTAAATTTTATTGGCCCTGACTCTAACCAAAAAGCTCTGTCATGTATTCAGCTCAAAATTATTCGTACCCATTCTATTTTGAAAACAGTCGAAAATGCTAGGGTTTTGGTCAATCCTTTTCTTTCTACTATTGAAAACTCATTTTTTAGTACTTTGTTTTCACATAGTTTATCGTATGCATTATGAATTTTTAAGTCTCCTATGGTACCAATTTTGCAATTGTAACATCTGCAAACATCTTGTACCATAACAACCTTATCCGGAATAACTGATAATGCTCCTGCAGGATCATTCTTGTATGCTACTTCTAGAATGGGGTTAAATTCAGGTTGTTTTACTTCATTACTGACCAATTGAACTTCATGACTCTCTAAACCCTTGGTGGTTCCTGACCCAGATGCCATTGTTTTCCAAACTAGGGTTTATAATTCAAACAAGTTTATAAGTCCTACATAGCTCGGCACTTAAGTAAAATACCTTAAATCGACAAAATTTGTCTTGAATCACTGTTAAAATCTTTTACGAATGGCTTCTGAGTTGTTCTTGATCTTCTCTACTCCTTTTTCGACTTTGCTTCTTGTTCGAATGGTGAGAAAATGATCAAAAATTGGATTTATGTACCCTTCAAAATAGAGTAATAAATGCTTAGTATGCTGCCAACTATCTACTTGGCTCTTGAAAGGTTTCGTCATAACTCAGCTCCCATTATGTTTTACTTTACTCGGCTCCTATTGATATTTCATAGCTCAGCATCAACTATTAACTCGGTCGTTGTTAGCAACTCGGCTCCTAAAGAAAATTTTGACATATTTTCACAAAGTTCTCAATTTTGACTTAGCATCTTTATTTATGCTGATTTCATTTTTGCAGCTCTTATATGTCTTGGGACTAATTTATGATGTAACTCGGTTTATCAATCCCTCACACTTATTCTTTACTTAATTTGATGAAGTGTGATCACTTGACTTATTAGGTGAAGTGATCTCTGTATTTGATGTGCTAGATTCATCTTTCTTCCTCCATGTCTTATTCATTTCACTTCTGATATGTCCAACATCTATCTTTGCCTTTCCATTGCTAAACTCAGAACTTGATGCCTTAAACCTTGTTGGGCAATTCCTATTGACATGACCAATTTTTAAGCAACTGAAACATGTGGTTTGACTCAACCATCTTTTGTAGTTCCCTCTAAAATGTGTTCTTATGCAATTCTATGGGATATGTCCATATTCTTGACAATAGTGGCAACTGTTCCTGGTGTTGTAATCCCAAAATTCATGGTTTGATGTCTTTATTGGTTGATTTACTGCCCACATAGGTTTTGATCTGCATTCAAATGCCCTATGTCCATATTTTTTGCAATTATAACAATGTCCATCAAATCTTTGAGTCCTTGTAACATTGGATTTGCAATTTTGAGTCATATGTGCTTGCATGTTGCACTTGTGACAAAAACTTTTGGGTATTTTTGATTGATTGAATCTTCTACTCCTGCACACATTAGCTGTATGTTCCTTCTTATTACAGAAATGACAAGTGGGTTTTGAATTCTTACCTTTATCACTTCTTTGTTCAGCACTCTTTGATAATTCTCCAACTTTAGTGCTACTGTATCCTAGTCTTGATGTATCATGGGTAGATTTTGGTGATTTCAGCAACTGTTCAAAATATTTGATTGCTTCACTTGATTTGTTGAGATTCTCTGCTACCTCTTTTTCCCTGTTCAATTCATTCTGCATTTGTTCATTTTGCATCTTCAAGGTAGAGATCTCAATATCCTTTACATTAAGTTCATGATGAAGGTTCATCATTTGCTCAAGTATATCCATCTGCATGTTTGAGATCCTTGTCAGTTCAGTACATTTTTCTTCAAGTCTGTTTGCAAGATTCCTTTTGTCATTTTCCATCATGACCTTATCATCAACTGCTCTTTTCTTTTGTTCAGTAATTTCACATATCATTATAGCCTATGATTCATGTTCCATCTTGAGAGTTCTTATTTCTTCTGCTTGAATTTTATTTTTCTCCATTAGTTCTGCTATTGCTACATCAAACTCTTTAGTGTCTCCACTAGAAAATAATTTGGTGGTGTCAATCTCCTTGTAGTGTATATCATTTTCAGCTATGGCTAGATCCTTCCTCTTTTTTAATGAGTTTCTCAATTTGTTTATGAATTCCTCCAAGCTATGCAGAGCAAGTTGCACATCTATCACCTGATTTTCAATGATCTTTCCAAGTTTGAAAGCTTCCATCTTTAGATCTTTTCCCTCCAAGCTATTAGGCTATTTCTTGTGAGAACCTGGCAGGCTCTGATACCAAATGTTGGAATATTCAAATATGGAAAGAGTACTTATGAGAGGGGGGGGGGGGGGGGGTGAATCATAAGTATCAAACTTTAGCCAATAAAATTTTAACTGAAAGTAAATTGTATGCATATCAAATAAACATGTAACAAAACACATGCATCAATAACTCACAACACAGGAATTTTGGTGACCCAAAAACCTTCCAGGAATAAGAAGGTAAAACTGGGGTGGGGATGATACCCACAAAAATTACTACAGCAATATTGTTCAACCACTTCTGATGGTTTGCCCTGTTAAAGGCTTTACACTGTGTTAATAGTGACCTAGTTAGAGGATTTGCAAACACTTAACATGAAGTGTCACCTGGTTAAAGGATTTTAATCACCTAATCAAAAGGTTCTTACAAAATAGCTGGAAAGCTAACCTATCACCATAGGATTTTTATTCTAATACAATTGCTAGAGAGTATTAGATGCAATAAACTTGATAAATTACAATCCTTGATTGCTGAATGTAGGCTCCTTTTCTACCTTCTCCCGATCTTGATCCTTTTTGATCTAATAACTCTTGCTTCTGAAAATAGATTTGCGCCCTTGCATGTCCTTCAATATGTCTCATCTCTCTCACTATTACAGTGAAATTTCATCTTCCTTATAAAGACTCCAAAAACTTAGGGTTTGTTTTGGATCTACGATTCATATTGAATCTCAATTTCCTGCTCAATACTTATCTTTTGCTGATTGGTTGCATGCCTTTTTCATTTTTCTTATTGGCCGCATGCAAATTGCATAGGAAAATTAAAAGATTCGATCTTATCATTCAATCCTTCGAGATTTACCTTCTGTCGGCTGCAAAAACCGTTTGTATCATAATTTGTGCAATTCCAAACTTTTATGTTGTTCTATTGAGTTACTCGGCTCCTGAAGTATTTCTGACACTCATCACATACTATTTTAGGGATAGTTCAGCACTTGAACAAAAAATGTATCACTCGGCACATGTTGCACTCAGCACTTATTATCACTCGGCACCTATTGTCACTCGGCACTTGTTATATCACTCAGCACATGTTGCGCTCGACACTTATTATCACTCGACACCTATTGTCACTTGGCACTTGTTATCACTCGGCACTTGTTCTTGATCTTGGTTAAGTGTATTGACACTCAGTTGTCAAATTTATTCTTTACGCTAACACACATCACATTATTCTCTTTATCATGTGGTGGCATATAAAGAATAATGATCACAAAAAAATGAATGAGATAGTAATACCCCTCCCCCCAACTAAATTAGGCAATAGCTCCTGCAATTGCTAGTGATAAAGGTAACTAAAAATAGAACAACACATTAAGAAAATGTTTAAACTTGAGTATGCATATGGACCTACTTAGTTGTGTTGTCATTTGATACAGTCATGCAAGTTGATGAAGGGTGAGGTAAGGTGGAAGGAAAGAAAAAATGGAGTGAGGTGGAATTATTATGGAGAAAATACATTCACAAAGAAAGTAGTTTATTTTGGTGAGTGAAATGCTTTTAGAGAGAGGATGGAAAATGAGCGGGAAACTCATTTGCAGTTGCTACAAGAATTGGAGGATCAGAAGGTGATTGGAATTACTATAGGAACTCTTCATGACTAGATACCTTATGGTAGAGTTTTAATCAGTGTCCATTAATAAGTAATTTGAATCAAACATGATCAATCGTAGAGAGTTGTACTACACCATTGTTGAACACAAAAATGATTTCATATGGTCATAGCCAACAGGTTTGGAATTTTCCTAGAGTTTTCTAATAATGGGAATCATATAGGTTGAGGGCCCATTCTCCAATAGAAAAATTCCTATCACAGATGAACTTATCATGTCATTTCTTTCACTGCTGTTGGATTATCTCTGTATTATGTAGGGAAGATTTACAGTATTGATCAAGGGCATTTAGTTGCAATAACCTATCTTCTTGAGCTCTGGAATGATCAACATCTAGTTCTAAAGAAATTTTTAGAGTCTTATGTTCAAATTTGATAGGCATGGAAGTAGATTTACCATAAAGTAATTCAAATGGGGTAAATCTAGTTGTGCTCTTCCATGTAGTCCTAAAAGCCCAAATTGCTTCAGGAAGCTTGGTAACCTAGTTCCTCTTGTGAATAGCAACTATTTTAGTAAGGATGGCTTCTATTTCTCTATTTGTGATCTCTGCCTAACCATTAGCTTGAGGATGGTATAGGGAAGATGTACCATGATGGATCATGTACTTCTTCATGAGTTCTATAATGAAGTTTGATGTGAATTGAGCTCCTTGATCTGTGACAATTTCTCTAGGTACTCCAAATCTGGTGAATATGCATTCATATAGAAAATCTACTACTTTGTAATCTCTTGTATGTGCCATAGCTTGTGCTTCAACTCATTTAGTTGCATAATCAATACATACTAAGATGTATGATTTATCATGAGAAGAGGGCTCTATTGGACCAACAAAATTGATACCCCATTTGTCAAAAGGTGTGACTACCACTTGTAGTTGCAGGGGCATTTCATCAATTTTAGTGGGACTTCCCATGCATTGGCATTGATCACATCATCTTGTATACTATGTTGCATCTTTTTGAAGAGTAGGTTAGTAGTATCCAGTTATTAAAATCTTATAGGCTATTCTTTTGCTGCAAAATGACCCCCACATGGTTCATCATGGTATGCTCATAGGATGTCATAAGTTTCATTTCCCCTTACACACTAGTGGGTTACTTGATCTAGTCCAGTGTAGAACATCAATCCAACTATCCATGAGAAATTGAAACTCTATTCCACCAGGAGGTGACACTACTTGGGTGAAAAGTGTGGTGGTGTTCTTCCTATATCATGGTATTTTTCTATATCTACAAACTATGGGTTATAACTTTCTATTGAAAATAAATGCTCATCAAGAAAGCTATCATCTATGGCTAGAGGATCATTAGGTACTTGAAGTCATGATAGAAAATCTACTACTACATTGGCTTGGCCTGGTTTATCTATTATCTTCACGTTAAACTCCTATATGAGGAGTAGCCAATGTGCTAGTCTACTAGAAATAGTAGGTTTATTCATCAAGTATTTTATAGTAGAGTGGTCAATGTAGACAAAAACCTCATAGCTTGTGATATAATGCCACAATTTACTAAGTGCATACACAACAACAAGCAATTCTTTTCCAGTGATAGTATAGTTCAACTTAGCACTTTGCAAATTCTTACTAATATATTAAATGACATGCTCAACAATACCTTCTTTTTGTCTGATAACTACACCTAAAGCAGTGTCAGATGCATTGGTATGAATGTGGAAGGGTAGCTTCCAATTAGGTCCTCTAAGAATAGATGTTTTTGTCAAAACATCCTTCAACTATTGGAATGCTATTTCACAATCTTTTCTCTACTCAAATTTAGCTTTCTTCTTACGTAAGTTATACAAAGGAGTAGCAAGCTTACTGAAATCTTTGATGAATATCTTGTAGTATCCAACATGTCCAAGAAAACTTCTAACATCTGTTTGCTTGGTTGGTGTTGGAAAATTAGTAATGACAATAATCTTTGTAAGATCCACTTGAATTCCAAAAGAGGAAAGGTAGTGCCCAAGAACAACTCCTTCTTCCATCATGAAATAACACTTCTCACTATTAAGAGAAAGGTTGTATTCTTGACACCTTTTTAATACCTTTTCCAAGTTAGCATGAGCTTGTTCAAATGTGTCACCATAAGTAGTGAAATCATCCATTTAGATTTCAATGCAATCTATAGCTATGTTAGAAAATATGCTAAATACTGCTCACTAAAAAATTGTAGGTGCATTGCATAATCCAAATGGTAAGATAGAGTAAGAAAATGTTCCCCATGGATAGGTGAACATTGTCTTATCCTGATTTTTTGGAGAGATCTAGATTTTTTTATAGCCATTGAAACCATCAGGAAATGAGAAATACCTTTTTCCTACTAAGTTATCTAGTACTTGATCAATGAATGGCATAGGGAAGTGATCCTTTTTAGTGGCTTGATTAAAATCTCTATAGTCTACACATACTCTCAATTTCCCCCCCTTTTTTGGAATGATAACTAGAGGTGACACCCACTAGCTATCAGAAATAGGATAAATAAATCTAGCATTAAGAAGTTTTTGTAACTCTTCTATATCTTTTAATGTTGGGTTTACCCTCCTTTGAGGTTGTCTTATTGGCTTACACTCTAAGTTGATGAATATCCTATGTGTACAAAGAATAGGATCTAAACCCTTCATGTCAGTATAGTCCCATGCAAAATCTTGTTAACTATTTTGCAATAGTTTAATGATACTTGTCATTTGAGATGCAGTAAGTTCATTATTGATATTCAGTTCTTTTCCTACAACAATCTTTGTTAGGATTAAACCATAGATAAAAAATAATAATTACATGCAAATATAACTAGTTAATAAAAAATAATAGATCACACAGAAAAGAACACAAGGTACCAAGATTTAACGTGGTTCACCCAATCCCCTGGGCTACATCCACCAAACAACAAGTCTGATCTTATTACAATCCAGTGATTACAACCTGATTACAATCCGTAATCCCTTACAGCTCAATACCACCGCAAGAACCAATTTTGCATCACAATATAACATAATTAAAAATACCTAACCCTAAGCCCTTTTATATAAGTATTTTATGTCATTTTAGGGTTATAACATGTCATCCATATGTTGGCCATATGTCAGCTACAATGTCAGCCATGACCCAAATTTTTTTTTTAGAGTGATGCCCTGAACCCCAAAGAATTTATGAAGTATGTATAGTACTTTCCTGATCAGTCACCACAATTTAACAATCTCTCACTTGGAGACTGATCCTATAGCAATACCACTACCACATGGGGCTCCTACTAGATCAAGCCACCCTAGACTTTGTTGTTCTTTTATTCATGTTCACTCTAGAAGACCAACTGAATCTGAAGAAGAGTTCAACTTCTCCCTTGTTATGAAGTTTGTCAACATATCTGCTAGATTGTCATTTGTATGTATCTTCTCTAGCTTTAACTATCCATCCTCCAAAACTAACTAAGTGAAATGGTACCACAACTGTATGTGTTTGGTCTTAGAATGTAGAGCTGAATTCTTTGCAAGATGAATGACACTCTGACTATTTGTGAACAAATAAGTATCCTTTTAAGGCTATCCCAATTCTTCTAAGAATAATTAAAGCCATATCATCTCCTTGGCTGCCTCTGTAGTAGTAACATACTCTGCCTCTGTAGTGGATAGAGAATTAATCTTCTGTAACCTAGAAACCCAGCTCATAGCTGCCCCACCAATAGTAAAGACATAACTTGTAGTACTCCACCTGGTATCAATATCCTCTACCAAATTTGAGTCAACATAGCCCTGTAAATCAGTAGTAGAGCCCCCAAAGTGTAAACACTGATTTGATGTTCCTTTCAAATATCTAAGAATCCATTCGACAACATTCCAATGCTCAATCCTTGGATCACTCATATACCTGCTAACAACTCCCACTGCATGTGCAATATCTGGCCTAGTACATACCATAGCATACATCAAGCTTCCTATAGTTGAAGCATAGGGTACCTTGGAAATCTTTTTCTCCTCTTCCTATGTTGCAACCATTTCATCTATTTGTTTCTTGAGACACATCTCCCTAGTCAACTTCAAATGACCAGGTAAAGGTGTGTTGACAGCTTTAGCATTCTCCATAGAGAAATGTTGCAACACCTTCTCAACATAATTAGCCTGAGATAGCATCAATGTTCTAATCTTCCTATCTCTACAAATCTTCATACCAAGGATTTTTTTTGCTGCCCCCAAATCTTTCATAGCAAATGCATGTGCTAACTAGCATTTTAGCCCCTAATATGATCCATGTTAGACCCATCTACAAGCATATCATCAACATATAAGCATAAATAATGTAGCTATCATCATCCAAATTCTTAAAATAAACACAGTAATATGAATGACACCTATTATATCCATGCTCATGCATAAAATTGTCAAATTTTAGATACCATTGTCGAGGTGCTTGCTTCAAGCCATATAAACTTTTCTTCAATTTGCACACTAAGTTCTTCTTACCTTTGACTTCAAAACCCTGTGGCTGAGCCATATATATTTCTTCATCCAAATCACCATGAAGAAAGGCCATTTTAACATCAAGTTTCTCTAAATGCAAATCTTTAGTAGCCACAAGACTTAAAATAGTACAGATAGAAGTCATTTTAACAACAAGAGAAAATGTCTCATCAAAATCAATTCCCTTTTTTTGTGCAAATACTTTTACAACTAACCTGGCTTTAAATCTTTTCTTACCCCCTTCCTCTTCTTTCAACTTGTAAACCCACTTATTCTATAAAGCCCTTTTACCTACAGGAAACTTGCACAAATCCCATGTCATATTCTTCAACAAAGAGTCCATTTCATCTTTCATTGTAGACTCCCACTGAATCTTAGTATCCACCTACACAGGTTCATCATAACTTTCAAGTTCACCAGCATCAGTAAGTAAAATAGAATACAAAAAGGGAGAAAATCTTTGTGGAGATCTAATTTGCATCATTGACCATCTAACATTCACCAGTGTGTGTGGTATTTTTTGTTGTAGTTGTTGGACATCATGAGGAATGGTTAGAACATCAACTTTTGGAGTATCATCTAGCACTACATAATCATCTTCTTTCTTCTCATGTTGCTGCAACAGATCTTTGTATAATGCTTTCTCATTGAATATGACATCCTGACTTCTTACAATTTTTTAATTTTCAAAATCCCAAAGCCTATAACCAAATTCATTAATTCCATATCCAACAAATACACATTTCTTTGACTTAGCTTCCAGCTTGGTTCTATTTTTAAATTCTATGTGAGCAAATGCTTCACAGCCAAAGGTTTTAAGAAAAGAATAACTCACCTTCTTACCAGTCCATGCTTCCTCTAGAATACCATAGCCCAAAGGAGTAGAGGGACCTCTATTAATTAAATATACAATAGTATTGATAGCCTTTTCCCACATGTGTAAGGGCAACCCAACATGCAACCTCATGCTCCTTGCATTCTCCATTATAGTCCTATTCATGCATTCAGCCACTCCATTTTCCCGTGGAGTCCTTGGAATAGTTTTTTGTCTACAAATACCATTAGTGGAGAATTAATCTTCAAATTCATGACTACGATACTCACCACCATTATCAGATCTAAGACATTTTAATTTCTTACCAATCTCATTTTCAACCAAGCATTTTCATTTCTTAAAAATTTGAAATACATTAGATTTCTATCTAAGGAAATAAACCCATACCTTTCTTGTTGCATCATCAATAAATGTAACATAATAATGAAAGCCTCCAAGGGAAGATACCTGAGCTGGTCCCCATACATCTGTATGCACAAGCTCTAATTTCTCCTTTTTGTTTTCCTTCCCAATCTTTACAAAACTCACTCTCTTTTGTTTTCCATACACACAACTTTCACAAAAATCTATATTAACACATTTTAGACCTAGTAAAACTTTCTTTGAATAAAGTACTTTCATACCTTTCTCACTCATGTGCCATAGTATTGTATCAGAATCTATAGCAACTATTTATTCTCCCTACTCAACTGCAACAATTGTTCCTGAACATTCATTTTTCTTTGAAAGAATCAAAGTAGAAGGAACAATATGACCTGTACAAAGATATAAGGTGCCTACTTTCACACCTTTTGCTACTATAAGGGAACCTTTTGAAACCTTCCAATTTTTATCATTAAAAGTAACTACACAACCCTCATCATCGAGTTACCCTACTAAAATTAAATTCTTACTCAGCCTTGGAACATATCTTATCTCATGTAGTAGCCAATGATTCCCATTCTGCAACTTAATCTTAATTTTTCCCTTTCCAACAATCTGACAGGGTTCATTATCCCCTAAATAAACAAGCCCAAAATCCCCTTGGACATAATCAATGAAATAACCTCTATGAGGTGTAGCATAAAATGAAGCACTAGAATCTAAAACCCTTGAATCATCAACACTTTCTAAAGACAGAAGCAAAGCATCCTCTTTAGATTTTTTACTTACCACATTTGCCTCCTTGTCTCCATCTAATTTATCTCATTCATTTTTCTTTTGATTCTAGCAATCTTTCTTTTTATGTCTTGGTTTCCCATAGTACTAGTAGTCATTCGGTCCTCTCATTTGGGACCTCTTCCCTTTGACTTTCCTCTTGATTTTCCACAATTTCTAGAGTTATTTGAGCTCTCAGTCATTCTGCCCCTGCTTTGTGCATTCAAAGCACTTCCTGATGTAGATCCACTTGAAGATTTCCTACGAGTTTCCTCACTCAAAATAACACCAATCACATCATCATATTTTAGGGTACTAGATCCAAGAATAGAATTATTCACCGCCATTACCAAGCCATTCCAGCTTTCAGCCAAAGAACACAAAATCAAGAGAGCCCTAATTTCTTCATCAAAATTGATACCCACAGAAGATAATTGATTAGTAATAGTATTAAACTGATTTAAATGATTTGTAATAGATCCACCTTCTACCATTTTCTTATTAAATAAATGCTTCATGCGAAACACCTTGTTTGAAGTGGAGGGCTTTTCATACAGTATCGCTAGGGTTTTCATCAACTCTTTTGTCATCTTTGTTTTGTAATTTTTAAATGCCATGGATGGTGCCAGGCATAATCAAATGCTTTCAAGAGCCTTTCTATCCAAAAGATCCCATTCATCATTTGACATAGATCCCTGATTCTTGGCTTTTCCTTTCAATGGCTTCCATAAATCCTTCTGATAAAGATAGTATTCCATTTGCATCTTCCATAACTAAAAGTTCTGCCCATTAAATTTATCAACCCTCAGCTTACCCTCGTCTGCCATTGCTCCCACTCAACCTTGAGACTCCCGCTTAATCGTGAGACTTTCCTACAGAGGATAACTGAAAGACAACCTAGCTCTGATACCACTTTTTAGGATTAAACCACAGACAAAAAATAATAGATCACACAAAAAAGAACACAAGGCACCAAGATTTAATGTGGTTCACCCAATCCCCTAGGCTACATCCACCAAATAGCAAGTCCAATCTTATTACAATCCAGTGATTACAACTTGATTGCAATCTGTAATCCCTTCTAGCTCAATACCATCGCAAGAACCAATTTCACATCACAACATAACATAATGAAAAATACATAACCTTATGCCCTTTTATACAAGTATTTTATGCCATTTTAGGGTTACAACATGTCAGCCATATGTCAGCTACAATGTCAGCCATGACTTGAACCCCAAACAATTTATGAAGTATGTACAGTACTTTCCTGGTCAGTCACCACAATCTAAGAATCTCTACTTTCTTCACTTTATCCATCATTATAATCTCTACTATTGATGGAGATTCAATTTCATGGAGTAATAATGTGTGAAGGTAATTAGGTGCTACAAGATATTGAGGTGCATCACAATTAGGCAATACAATTTACAAAGAGCCGACAAGATTTTCACAAGTAGACTTAGCATCATACTGATTATTAAGGATTGTTGCTAGTATATCACCTTCTTCCTAGGACACAAAAAATGGGTTTCTTTCTATCATCATAAGTTTTTGAACAGAATTACCTTCTGGAGGATCATTACCAAGGTCTAGCCAATAAACTTGGTGAAGACCTAGTTGAGGTTGTGTGAGAGAGTACAAGGTTAACTTCTTAGTGTTGGTACCATCTGATAGTGTCATTTTTCTTGATTGACATGAAATGCATGCATCTATAGTGGCCAACCAAGGTCTTCCTAAGATTAATGGATATCCTCCAAGGGTGCCTCTTGGTGATAGCACAACAAATTCTAAAGGAAAATCTAGGGAATCCAAGGTTACAATGATATCTTCTATCATACCATCAGGTTTGACAGTTGAATTGTCTACTAACTAGAGTATTGTTAGAGTATCCCTTAATCCAATAATGATAAGTCTTAACAAGAATTCTCTAGTCATGACATTAATTGATGCTCCTAAATCAATTAAAACATTCTAAATTTGGATGCCATTTATATGTATGGTAACAACAAGACTTCCTGCTCAACATTAAATCAAACAGTTGTCCCAACACATGGATAGTAGGAGATCCTTTTTTTGTCTAGTAGACTACTTGACACATGCTTCCTTTAAAGTTTTATTGTAAAGGGGAATCTCCTTAAGTGCATTCGATAAGGGAATCTATATAGTCATTTGCTTAAGCTAGTATAGGAGATCAGTTGCTATAGGATTTGATTTGGATGGAGTTGTAGGAACTAACCTTTGTGGAAATGGAGGAGTAGGTGCTTGAATAGATGGAGAAATTGGGACATCAATTGGTTGACTAGCTAGACCATTTTTAGTACTAATGACCTTAATTATAATAGGTTCTTTAGGTGTAGGAAACTTAGTTCTGGACCTTAACTAAATATCATTGATCTGCAAAGAATAAGCCTGCTACTTATTATTGGGATTTGGTGTAGGCTAAGTAGGAAGTTGTGGTTGCTTTTATGGGCTAGCATTAGTTGCAGGAGGTGGAGGCATGAAGGATTGTTGTTGATGTGGAGGCATCAAGGCTTGCTGCTAAGGTGATTGGCTAGGCCCCCACTGAGGTGGTTGCTGCCAATTCCCTTGATACAGAAGTTGTTGATTTAGGCCCCATTGAGGATACTAGTTTTTTTGTTGAGGCCATTGATTATTTTGTTTGGGATACTGGGGTGATTGATGGTAGGCTTGATTATACTAAGGTTGCTAGTTGGGCCAATTATTATTCCAATTATGTCCTTGAGGGGCAGGATTTGAGGGAATATTACCTTGCCACTGATTATTATTATAACCAAAATTATTCAAAGGGTCTTGAGGCATACCTTGTCTCAAGCCCATGGTCACCTTTGAGAAACATAAATCACTTCTTCTATATCCTCATCAGTTGCTTTAAACTTAGTGGGCATTGGTTGTGCATTTATTGCTGCAATGGTCTTGCATGTGCGTAAGTGCAAGAAGTTGGGTCTCACATTTGGGCAAAAAGTGGAAGTGTTTTTCCTATTTTTGAATTTTTTTGTCAATTGATGTCAAAATTTGAGGCATTTAGAGATTAAATATAAAATAATGAAATAAATTTTTTAGTGTTTGGAATCTAGTTTTTGAATATGTGATTTATTTTTGTACCCATATGATAGATTTTGTTTTTGGTATAGATCTTTAAAAACTACTTTTTCAAAATGCCTATTTTAGGACCATACCACACTCATGTACAAACACCATAATTTGACACAAATTAATGAGTTTTCATAAATCCTTTTAAAGGGAGTTACCTAATACACCTAAGATTGATGACAATATTTTTCCTTAATTTTTTATTGAATATTTTTTTATTAATAATTATTAATTGGCTATAAAGGTAAATTTAAAAACCTCTCATGTACGAACACCATAATTTTATTATAATTTCACTTTTTTCAAAAATTCTTTTTTTAAACCTCAAAAGAATTGTATGTAGATTGATGACATATAAATTAATTTAAGAAAAATTATAAAATAAAAAGGTTATTAAAGTTTTAGTGAAATTCACTATTTTACATTTAGGTACCACCTTTCATTCAAAAATAGCAAATAAAATCATAGCACTATAAAATTTATATTTCTCAAATTAGGACAATGAGAGCTCTAATGGGTTTTTGCTTCATAAAAAAAATTGATTGGGAAGACCCTCTAAGAATTATGGCAAGGCATAAATTTGTCAGTTCAATGCCTTAGCCAAATCTTGAGAAGTCAAGGCATAGGCTTGGTCTCACCAAGCCTATCCCAAACCAAAATTTGAGGTGGGAGAAAAAAATCCCACCCAATGTTGTAAGAAATGAGTACCCATTATTTGAAATTCAAAAAAATGGGTACCCATTTTGAAAATGTCAAATCAACATGCAAAATCTCCACAAAAAACAAAATTTTAAATTTTTAGAAATAGGTACCCATTTTTAAACGTAAAAAATAGGTACCCATTTCTAAAAAATACAATTTTTTAATGTTTTCCAATATGTGTGCCTATTTTTTGAAAATAAAAAATGGGTACCTGATTTTTAGAAAAATAGGTGCCCATTTTTTAAGTCTAGGATCGGGTGCCTGAGCCTAAAATGGGTACGCATTTCTAAAGGTATACAATCTCAATCCATGGACTTTCATAGAATTGAGACCCAACTCCTTGCCTCTACCCATGTGTAGTTCTTCTTTATTTCTCTACAATGAGAGCAAAATTCAATTAGCATGGCATCAACTTCATCCTTTTTCCTTTAGTCTTGCATGGTATCCAATTGAGTAGCAACATCATTAATGATATCTTGCTTGAAGTTAGACAATAGATTAGATAACTCCATCTTTGACACTCCTGACCCACCATTGGTCTTATGTGGTAGGCTCCTCAGTCCTCTACCTTTCTTCATAGTAGCTCTTGAATAGTTTTGACATATTTCCTTGATGTCATTCCAAGTTTTTTGTGTAACATCTCCTCTAGCCATTAGCTCCAGGACTTCCATGCTTTCTTCTTGCACACCTCTCAGAAAAAGATGTTTTTTAGATTCTTCATTTAGGTTATGTTATTTATTTTTTTGCACATTAAACAAGAATCTGGAAACATAGTCTTCCAAAGTTTCACCCTCCTTTTGTGACATTTTAAAAATTTCATCCCCCTTCATATCTTGACCTCTACAATATTCTTTATATTTTTTAAGAAACAAGTTACTCATTTCAATCTAGTTTGCTACAACATTTGCACCCAACCCCATGAACCATAGAAGAGCAACATCCTTCAGAGTGGAGGGAAACAATTTCAACTTATGGGCATCAATTGTGTAGTCATAGATCCTATCGAGGATGTCAAACTCAAAGAGAAAGGTTTCACGATCTTCTATAATAAGGCCATAAAATTTTAGAAGTGCAGTAGTAGGTATGTTCTTCAAATTTTGGTTCCCTTGCTGCAGTGGGATAGGAAAGGGAAAGGTAGGAACAACCATTCTTGGAAGGAGAGATGGTGCATGATAGATAACAATGGCTAGTGAATTATCTTGATATTTAGGCTCATAAAAAAGTTCATTCAAGTGGAGTGATTCTTCTAATTAAGCATCATTGTCAGAAAATGTATTTTCAAAGGGTTCATCTTCATCGTTCTCTCCTTGGGGTTCATCTATCTCAGATTGAGGATCATTGAATGGCTCTTCTTGATTATCACGAGGAAGGAATCTTCCTAAGTTGTCTCTTCTTCTATACAAAACATGCTTTACTACTAAATTCTATTCTATAAGGAATAGAAATACAAGTAGAAAGACTAGTTTGAATTAACATTATCATTGAAAATGGTGCCAAAAATTCTTGGCCAAAGAAAGGGATCAAAATCCTACAACAATGGACTACTTAACCCAAGATTGGACATCTCAAGTGGTTCTTACCCAACTCTTTTGGAATCATTTAATTTATCAACCAGGGATGTAAACTTGAAATGGTGTTTGCAAAATATATGCTTCAAACTTATCTCAACTTAAGAACTACTCTAAGAAATTCAAATGCTTAGGGTACAAGAGATTTAATCTAAAGTTGAGAATCAAATCTATTTTAACAAAGCATGAAAATATAGCTGATAATTACTTCAACTGCCTATGCTATAGGAACAGTCCACTAATTTTGTTATTAACGGCTGCAGGAACAATATAGTCTAACTTGGTTCTATTTACTGAATGTAAATTGTATGCTAACTAATTAGTTCACTTCCTGTATGGGCCCTCACAAAGAAGTGAAGTAGAATAACTCAAAGATGAAAACTTAAAATGTTCCTTTTATTCATAACAATGATAAAACATACATACTAATAAACAACAAGATTGTTTTTAGTACTCAACAAACTTCTTCTATTGAAAAGTGCCTAAAAATTAATACTCTGGAACACAAACTTCCAATTATTTAAAAACATAGACTAGGAACAGAATTCCTAGATTTTAGACTCATCAACTATCAAAGAAAATAATAGTATTGATTATTACAACCGGTTCATTAATTCTAGCACCAAAAAGAATAGTAATCAAGGAGCTCATGACCCCTAAATTTTGTCTGCTTGGTGCTGGTCTAATAACACAAGAAGCTGCTTTGACTCCCACTTGGTCAAGTTGACCTCACTTTTATATTTGCAAAATATTAGCACCTCCAAGAAAATAACATACATCAAGACTTATCCAAAACATGTTATCTAAATTAGTTTACCCTATGTCAGATTGTTGTAGGAGAATTACCCAACCTAGCTAAGGAAGAGAAAGCATCATTCTCACACTATTTTGTAATTAAATGACATATCTTTTCATAGCATATTCATTTCGATCCTAAAAATTAATTACACACACATTTGTCTAAAATCATCATAAACTCATTTTCTTGAACATCAAAGTCTTTAGAAAGTTTGCGAATTAAACTAAAAATGCAATGACAAAATAGAACATATTTTGGTCTCATTAGTAGACTTGATACTTGACCCATGATCACCTACTCTTTGATACTCCATTTGTATTGGGACTCCCTTTAAAATTGTCGTAGTAATTACTCTTTGTAGAATTTATCTAATGGTGCCAAACAATCATGTTGTCATTGTATTTATTCCTTAGCAACATTACTCCTTCCCATTAAATTTCTAACCACAAGTTTCTCTATTATTGAGGGTTTCAACTAGTCAAGGTATTCATCATAGATATTTCTACCTAGATAATTAACAATTCCTAAATTTCTTTCTCTTGTTGCATAATTCTTCACTCAAATTTTCTTTTAGAAAGCTCATTCAGATTGTTCAACAACAACATATCACTTTATCAATTCCTTTTTAGAGACAACATGAATAAAATCATTCATTTAATGCCCTATTTAACCTCACAATTGCAATTACTTCCACCATCAATTCAAATGAGTGATAAAGAATTCAAAAGGAAGAAATTTGTAACTTTGAATTCTAGTTATTGATCCTCATCCATCTGGTTTGATTAGATAGTATCCAAAATTCCACCCTTACATGATCCACTACATGTTACTAGGGTCCATATTATGTCAACTAAGAAAGCACCACCTTAACTGGTTATTCCATGAAAACATCCACCATACAATATTTTGGATGTGGCTATCCATCAAAACTGTATAGTTGACCAATTTTCAAAAAATTAAAAACATCATAGATGTTTGTAAAAAAAATTAGCATTTGATCTTCATAATGTACATAGCTTGTAGTAAAAAAGAACAAAAAAATTGGAAAAAAATCAGTACATTTTTGTGAATCTGAAATAAAAAAGTTTGACTTTTTTGTCTTTAGTGCATTTTGGATGGAGATTAGCCTATCCCCAAAATTTTTGTTTTTCTTCACCTAAGTCATGTGTTATCATCTCTTGATCCTAAAATTGTCTTGCAATTTTATTTATGGGATCACCTGAGCCATTGATCTTATCAGGAAGACAATAAAATGCAAGATCAAAAGAATGGTTAATGTTCATGCAACTTTACTCTTCAAATGAAACATCTTCATTAGAAAACCCTTTGTGGTTAAAGTGAAGGGCCTTAATTTCTCATTTTTTACTCTTTACACCTTTTTTCCTATGAGAAGCTAGTTCCAAAGCACTCGCTCAATCAATCAAAAATTTTGATATCCACCAACTAATTTGATCCCACATTGTGTGCATTTGATGTTCTCAAACACATGGTAATATCTCACAATCCCAGGATGGATAGCCATCATGTGATTTTGACCACAAGATCATGGGAACCGTATATCTTACATGATCTTTAATCCTTCAAAGCACTTGAAGAAAATACAAAATGTGCACCTTTCTCTAAAAGCTTCAAAAATATTTTCTATTTTGAAATACATGACACAATATGGAAGTATTCATGTAATAGATCATATTTCCAACAAATCCTCATTGAACACCTCAATACTAAATCATTATCAATAGACAATTAGAAAACTTCATTTGTCACTATGTTGGATGTAGAATTAGTGACGCCAACTATCATCGATTGTCTTGGACAATGTTTGCATTGTGCATCCCATGAAATTTGAGCATGTTTGAGTGGGGGATCAAAAGAATCATTTATCTCATTGTACCCTTAACCTTTTAATAATGTTGAAATAAAATTTAACAACATTGAAAGAAAATAAGTATTGTGTTGATTTTATGACATATTTTAGGATTGTTTTTCATTTATGATACATGCTAAAATATGGGGCACTTAGTAATACAACATATAACCAATGCAAAAATATAAGATAAAAAGACTTACGCGTTTGGACCTATTGATGAGGATAGATGACAGCCAAACATTTTCACATGATCAATTGCATTTGTAAGCTTACATAATTGTGTGGTCACAAATTAATGACACATAGGATATGTATGAGAAAGAAATAAAACTTTGGCTTAAAAAATATAAAAGGTCAGGTTCCTAAGGAAATAGTAGGTACTTGGGGAGATTAAAAGGACTTGCTAAATAATAAGCTTTTTTTTCCTAGGAAACTAATTAATGCCCCCTTCAATGATCCCACAACCCATGATTTAAATGACCAACACATAACTAAAATAATACTAGGGAAAAGAAAGGATTCTACAAAAATTTTAAAGGAAAAGCAGTAAAATCCTATGGCAACTAATCCAAATGTACACACAGATCAAGGAACACACCAAATGTTGAAAAGTTGACTAACTATGGCTTTGATTATGGATGTATATCTCTTATAGGCATAAAAAGAATTCAAATATTTTGGTTAAGAAGATCACCCACCTTCCATAAGGTTATCCAAAAGAAAAGAAATCAGGCTTCACTCCATTTTATTCTTGAGGCTTGAGATCAAGTCTTGATTAGTGGTCCTAGGCCACCAACCATGAAAGCTCATAACCTTCTCATGTTAATGATATAATTCTAGTCACATTGCAAGATAATAAATTTGAAACTACCATTATCAGATAACCAATCATGATCATGAAATTTTATATGTACCAACATGTCTTATAAACACTTTACTTTAGTACATCTCTTATAATTTTGAATTATATCTCTATGTGTCACTTGAAACAAGAAACATTTATACTCAACGTCTTGAATAAAAAATGCTGAGAAAATTTTTATTCAAAGTCTATTTGAAAAAAAAATTCATGATAACCTCATCATAGATAAAAGAGAAGTGAAAAACTTTATATTGTGTCATATGGCTAAAAACATGAAAACTGAATTCCTCTTTTGTTTTCACTTCTAGATTGTATCTAACATTGGAGAACTCTTATAAAAACAATAAAACCTTATCAAAAATGTCAAAGGAAAGACTCATATGTCAGTCCATCCAACATAGTAGCTGCCACATATATCCACATCTGACCACTCAACATTTGAAACTCATTTTAAATCCCTGTTATTTTCCATTGACATAATCAGTAATTCTTAATCATCATTTTTTACACTTAGATCACTACATAATGAAGAAGCATCATTGTGTAAATTCTTAACAAAATCATCCTTGTGCACAATAAAAGATTTCAAATCTAATTTGGAAATGTCATGTGGGGCAGAAAGGTAGCAACCTTCTTTACCCACTATATAAAATATGACAACATCAACAAACTTCATAGTTCCATATTTAATATTTGTGTTTGTAACATCTAGAGAACTACTACTTTCACACTCTTCAATCACAAATACTTATTGAATATAATTAAATAAATCCTCCAAACCATTAGGCCAACAAGTACTATAATATTTGTACTTGATTGTTGATGTAACACAAGGTAGGTTGCTTAACTTAGTCCTAACTCTCCTAGGACTTGCTTAGTCCTATTATCAGCCTAATAGGGTTCTTTTCTCAACCCTAACCAATAGAGGATATTTATTCTATCCTCCCATAAACACCTACCTAGGTAACATCAATGAATTGCTCACATGCTCCTTTTCAAGGTACTCTTCCTAGGCACCCCCATACACCATTTTGCAACCAAATGGACTATAACACCTTCTTGATGGGATGAGGGTTTCCACAAGTTGTATTTGACCTTCCTTAGGCTCTAGTATCCTTCTTTGCAATATTTTAACACCCATTTGTTTCCAAGACCAAAAGTGTCCAAAATAAGCCTCCTAGTTAGGAAAAACACGCAATATCTCAAAAAATTTCTTAGCAAGGTGGAAAAAAAGTTTGATTTCTAAATACTCTTTTGGAAGACCTCAAGTATTTTCAAGGTTTTAGGTTCTCAAGGTGTTTTTATAGTAGAAAGCAAGATTTTAGCCTTAATATATGGGTTTCAAGCAAAAATTATAGCATCATATAGGGCCTCTTCACAAGGGTAGGAAATTTGTTCTTGGAAACTACTTCTTTGGTACAAAGATCAATTTCTCATCCCTCTACCTTCTCCAAGACTAGTTTGAACTATTAGCAATATTCAAATATTTATATTCCTTCTTTTAGCAATGTGATTCCCTAGGCCAAGTGCACAAAAATTTCCTAGGACATCATTGGAAAAATAGAAAGGTCCATCTCTAGGGCCCAAGCTTTATAATACACTATGTACATGATGATTCCATGTTGGGAACTCATGGGAGACTCATTTTTTACATGGGCTATCTAGGCAAGACTAGCAAATAGGGTATTTTCAAAATAATTTTTAAAACCTTAAAATTGTGTACTTGAAAGGAAACTTACTGAAGAAAAACGTATTGTACTATCATGAACTATTTGAATCCAAAGTTAAACTACAACCTTCAATCCATTAATTCGATCTTACATTACAAAAACTAAAAATTGTTCAAGGGAAAATGCTCAAAAATGTTTGTATTCAAATACAAAATAACTTCTTCAAACATAAAATATTTTGATCTTGCTCCTTCTAGGTCTTATAGGACCTCCCATGGCATTGATTCAGTTACACTAACCATTTTCCTTCTTTTCCATGCCATTTCAAGAAAAATGCAAAATTTATTGTCAAGCAACTTTGCAAAGTTGTTGACAACTTTGGCAGTATTTCCATTTTTGACTTTTGTGCCCTTGAAACCTTTTTGGATGGATCTAAATAAGTCTAATAGAGGTTCTTAGGCATAACATAGCCAAAAATACCCATTTTTGTCCTCTAGACCCCTCTTGGCAACTTTTGGCAACTTAGCAACTTTTAATTTTTTTAAGAATAATCTATCAACATTATATTCGATGAAATATAAACACTTTAAAAAGATGAAAAATTACTATTTAGAATTTAGTTGAGTCATATCCCATTTCCCAATGAATTGTACATACTTTGACCCACTCTGACAACGTGGTGTCCACCTAGAGTTTATCAACACACCTAGACAAGGCTTAGCCAAACCAACTTGGTCTCTACACACCAAAACACCACCTTGACTTGGATAGAGTCACAACAAGCCTCAAGCCTCAAAAAAAAAACATACAAACCAAACCAAAAATAAGGGTTTAGGTGCCTTGCACCATACTCCCCCAAATAAAAAAGATCAAGTCAACCCATCCTTGGGTTGGGTAAGATGGGATCAATGTCCAACCTCTTGAAGTCTGATTCTTTCACCCATGTAGCCTCAACATCATCCTTTCCTAACCACTATACCAAGTGTTCCATGTAATCTTTCTTTCTAATCTTCTTGTAGGCTCTTGATTCTAGGACCTTATTTTCTTGTAGGGGTGGAGCAAGAGGGAGTTGAAGATTTCTTATCTCTTGAGTGATCTCAAGAAGATTTTGAATGGCATCTATAGTTGGTCCTTTATAAGAGACCAATTCTTCAATATTGACTATAGGATACAATCCTAGGTTTGGAGGAAGATCCACCTTGTATGCATTGTTTCCATACTTGTCAAGGATTTGGCAAGGACCCAACTTCCACATTTGTAGCTTGTATGGTATCCCCTTCTATAACCTTTGATTTTTTAAATGCACCATCACAAGGTCTTCAACTTGAAATTAAACCTCTCTTTTAGAGGCATCCACCTTTTGTTTTAGCTTTTCAATAATGTCAAGCAATATCTTCCTACCTATCTCATAAACCTCCTTCATAGATTGGGAAAAGTCTTTAGCATACCTACTACCTTGTGCTCCTTTTTTTAGCTCCCTTAGTTTACATATGCCTCTAGGATGTAATCCATAAACAACTTCAAAAGGGCTCTTACCAGTATACCTATTTATAGTGTCATTGTAGGCATACTGAACTTGTCTAATGAGTTGGTCCCATGACTAACCATAATCCTTTTTAAGGTACCTCAACAACTTTACAAGGCTCCTATTTATGACCTATGTTCAGCCATTAGTCTATGGGTGGTAGGCTGATCTAAATGACAAATTTGTTCAAGCTTATGCCATAATGTCTTCCAAAAATGGCTCATAAACTTTGCATCCAAATTTGAAACTATATTGAATGGTAGGCCATGGATCCTAGCACCTCTTTAAAGAATATATGAGTAATGTTAGAAGCATCACAAGTAGTGTTTGGTAGGCACAAAATGGGCCATCCTACTAAATTGGTCGACAATGACATAAATGTTGTCATATCCTTGTCTTGGGTAGACTAACAATAAAATCCATGCTAAGACATTCCCATGGTCTGCTAGGTATTGGAAGTGGCTGATAAAGTCCAACATTAGAGGATATTTCTTTGGGTTTTTGGTGCACAACACAACTCTCCACATACTGCTTGATGTCCTTAGACATTCTAGGCTAATAGTAGAACCCAATGACTAGTTCATGAGTCTTGTTGACTCCAAAGTGACCACTTAATGCCCCATTATGTTTTTCTTGAATTAAATTCTCTCTCATGGACCCTTTAGGGACACAAAGTTGGCTGCTTGTAAATAAAAGATCATTTTGTAATGTATATCTAGGAAATTCACCATGAAAACTATTCTTAAACTCCTTACATACCTTGTAAATATGAGAAAAGTCCTCATCATCAACATAAAGGGATTTGAAGCTATAAATCCCTATTCTTTGGAATTGTATTTCTTGCACTGTGAGGAGCCTCCTACTCAAAGCATCAAAAAAAAATTTTGTACCCCTTTTTTGTGCTTGATTGTGAAGGTGTATGCTTGTAGGTACTCTACCCACTTCATGTGCTTGTTGCTCAGTTTGTCTTGAGAGTTTATAAAGATGAGAGCTTGGTTATTAGAATACACCAAAAACTCTTTAGGGAGCAAGTAGTGCTTCCATTTCCTTAAGGCTTGGACTAGAGCATATAACTCTAGGTTAGAGTAGGAGTACTTCTTCTTAGCATCATTAAGTTTTTCACTATGAAAGGACATTGGTCTTCCTTCTTGGTTTATAACAACCCCAATGGCCACATTTCTAGCATCACATTCCACTTGGAAGAGCTTGTCAAAACTAGGGAGCACTAAGTTAGGAAATTTTGAAATCTTATTATTTAGTGTCTCAAAACCTTGATTAGATTATAGATTCCAAAGGAACTTTATCTTCATTCCTCCCTTGATTGTATCTAGCATAGGTACACATATCCCACTAAAGTTTCTAATGAACTTCCTATAATATTGAGACAAATCATGGAAGCTTCTCACCTTTGATGTAGTTCCTAGAGTAGGCCAACTTAGGATGACATCTACCTTGTCTTGATCCATCTTGATATCCCCTTGAGGCAAAAAAAAACCAAGATAAAATAGTTCCTTCTTCATAAAGTCACACTTCTCCAAATTGATTATTAACTTTTCATCATACAACTTCTTGAAAACAATTTGCAAATGCTTTAGATGCTCCTCTTTAGTTTCACTAAAAATTAAGATGCCATCTAAATAAACAACAACAAAATTACCAATGAAATCCACCAAGACCTCATTCATGAGTCTCATGAAGGTTAGTGAAGCATTAGACAACCCAAATTGCATAACAAGCCACTCATAAAAGCCTTTAGTGAATGTTGTTTTCCTTTCATCTCCTTCATTGGTCCTTATTTGATGGTAGTCCCTTTTAAAGTATATCTTAGTGAAGTATTTGGCCCCCCTAATAATCCATTAGGTCCTTAATCCAAGGTAGTTGAAACCTATACCTAATGGTGATTCTATTTATGGATCTAGAATCAATGCATAGTTTCCAAGTTCTCCCCTTTTTAGGTGCTAAAATAGTAGGGACTACACAAGGGCGAATACTTTTCCTATTTAGTCCTTCGTCAAGGAGTTCTTGGATTTTCTTGGAAATCTCTTCAAATGTGGTGTCATCTTATAGGAAACTTTTTTATGTAGGGTGGTTCCTGGAATGAAGTCTATTTGATGGCTAACAAGTCTTTTAAGAGGTAGGAATGTTGGTTTCCCATAGCTTACTATGTCTTTGTACTTGTCAAGTAATTCATACACTTCACTAGGTATCTCTATTTTCTTACCACTAGATGCATCTTTGGGCTTCAAAACTAAGGCATATCTAACTCCCTCTCCTTCCTTTGGGGTCTTTAGAAACTCCTTCTCTCCAACCATGAGCACACTAGGTGTAGATTTCAGCTCTCCTTCCTCTAGCAAGGATTGAATTTTGAATTTCACTCCATCTTTCTTGAAGGAATAGGAGTTCCTAGTACCATCATGGATAGCTTGACTATAAAATTGCCATGGTCTTCCAAGTAGAAGGTGGCATGCACACCCATGGGGAGAATGTTACATAGGATCCTATCTTTATACTTCCCTATAGTGAACTCCACCCATGCTTATTTTCCAACAAGTATATGTTATTCCTTGTTGAGACAAGTGACCTTGTAGGGGTTTGTATGAGGGATTCTTTTAAATTTTAATTTTTTGACAGTCTCTTCACTAATAATATTATTAGTTGAACCTAAATCTATGATCACTCTACATACTTTCCCCAAGATCTTGCTTTTGATTCTAACCAGTTCTTTGATTAGTGTCCTCCTTATCATGAGGTTCTCTCTTTCTTTTGATTCAAGAGGGACCTTAGAATGTTTTTTGTTGCTACTAGACTCATCTTGGACATAATTTACCCTTTTTGTACTTCCTTGGGAAGTTGAGCTCTTCTAAGGACACTAGTATGTAGGATGCCCTAGTTTTTGACGATGGTAATATTTCATGGTAGCAAAGTCAGAGGCACCTCTCCCTTGGTTGTTTCTTTTTCTACTCTAAATCATGTTAGAAATTCTACTCCTATTTGAGTTTCCTCTTCCAGAACTTCCTTCTTCTTGTTCATAAGTTTTAGTGTCTACTTGGGGTTTATAGTCTAATCCTCTTCCTCCATGGCCTCTACCTCTTCTATCTCTTCCCTTTCATATACCCCTTTTATTTGAATCTACCTTCTTTTTTTTACTTTTCTTCTACCTTTAAAGCAAGTTGAAAACACTTATGAACTATTGGAAGAGTCCACAAACTAATCTCTTCTTGAATGCCTCATTTAAGGTTGCCTAGGTACCTAGCCACTTTAATGGCTTCATCTTCTTGTACTCTAGATCTTAGATAGAACTTCTAAAATTCTTTAGTATATGCAGATATAGTCATGTCCTTTTTCTTCAAAATTTTCCTATTCTTATGCAATTGGATTCCATAATCCTCAAGCAGATACTATTCTTTCATTTTAGTTTCTATTGCCTTCCAATTTGCTAGATGTTGCTTGCCTAGCTTCTCCCTTTCTATCTAGAGGTATTTCCACCATGTAAGGGCTACTCATCTTAGTCTTGATTTGGCCACTTTGACCTATTGTGCCTTAGTAATGCCTTCAAATTCAAAATGGTTTTGGATCCCTTCTATCCAATCCATCACCAATTTAGGATACATCTTCCCACTGAACAAGGGAACACCTTCTAAGGCCTTTCCTCCCAAGGCATTAATAGCTTTCAAAAAATGCTCTTCATTGATAGGAGGGTCAAGTTTAGGGACAAGGTTTTCTTCATCTACCTTCCCCTTACCACTTGTGTTGCTTTCACATTTTTGGTTCTTCTTAGTTGCCTCAACAACTTCCTCTAGCTTTGCCTTCATTTCTTTCAAAGATTCTTTTAGGATTCTATTCCTCTCTTTCTCTTCACCCATCTCTTTGGCTAACTCTATATTGGTCACCATGGTTGAATCTCCAATGGATTCTTGAGTTTGAAACATCTACCCACTCTCCCAAATCAGCTTGATCTGATACCAATCTGATGTAACACAAGGTAGGTTGCTTAGCTTAGTCCAAACTCTCCTACGATTTGTTTAGACCTATTCTTAGCCTAATAGGGTTCTTTTCTCAACCCTAACCAATATATTATCTTTATTTTATCATCCCATAAACATCTACCAAGGTAACATAAATGAATTGCTCATATGCTCCTTTTTAAGGTACTCTTCCTAAGCAAATCCACACACTATTTTGCAACCAAATGGACTGTAACTCCTTCTTGATGTGATGAGGGTTTCCAAAAGTTGTATTTGACCTTTCCTAGGCTCTTGGTATCCTTCTTTGCAATATTTTAACACCCATTTGTCTCCAAGACCAAAATTATCCAAAATAGAACTAGTTAATTAGGCCTCCTAGTTAGGTAAAACAAGCAATATCTCAAATTTTCTCTTAGAAATATGGTAAAAAAAATGATTTTTGAGTATCCTTTTGGAAGACCTCAATTATTTTTAAGGTTTTAGGTTCTCAAGGTGTTCATATAGCAGAAAGTAAAATTTTAGCCTTAATACAAGGGTTTTAGGCAAAAATTGTAGCATCACCTAGGGACTCTTCACAAGGGTGGAAAATTTGATCTCAGAGACTTCTTCTTTGGCACAAACATTCATTTCTCATCCCTATACCTTCTCAAATACTGGTTTTAACTATCAATAATATTCAACCCTTCATATTCCTTCTTTTAGCATTGTTATTCCCTAGCCAAGTGCACAAAACATGCCTAGGGCATCATTGGAAAAATAGAAATCTCTATCTCTAGGGCCCAAGCTTTAGAATAAACTATGTAAATGATGTCTTCTCCCATTTCCCTTAGTTCCATGATGATTCCATGGTTAGAACTCATGGGAGAGTGATTTTTGTGTGGGCTACCTGGGTAGGACCAACAAATAGGGTATTTTCAAAATAATTTTTAAAACCTTAACAAATGAGCAATTGAAAGGAAATTTTCTAAAGAAAAAGGTAATGTACTATCATGAACTAATTTAATCAAAATTTAAACTATAACCTTCAATCCATTAATTTGATCTTGAATTGCAAAAACTAAAAATTGTTCAAGGGAAAATGCTCAAAAATGTTTGTATTCAAATGCAAAATAACTTATTCCAAGACCCAACCTTTTTATATTGATCCTTCCAAGTCTTATAGGAACTCCCAAGGAATTGGTTCAGTTACACCAACCATTTTCCTTCTTTTCTATGCCATTTCAAGAAAAATGCAAAATTTGTTGTCAAGCAATTTTGGTAATTTTTCCATTTTTGATTTCTATACACTTGCAACCTTTGTGGATGGATCTAAATAGGTACAATAGAGGTTCTTAGGCATATAATAGCCTCATGGAAAACAAAATACCCATTTTTTTCCTCTAACCCCTCCTAGCAACTTTTGGCAACTTAGCAACTTCGACAATTTTTTAGAATAGTCCATCAACTTTGCATTTATTGAGTTCCAAACAATTAAACATGATATAAAATCACTACTTAGGACTTAGTTGAGTCATATCTCATATCCCAATTACTTTTATAGACTTTGACCCACTTTGACCACCTAGAGTTTATTAGCACACCTAGACAAGGCTTAGCCAAACCAGCTTGGTCTATGCACACCAACATACCACCTTGACTTGGATAGAGTCACAAAAAGCCTCAAAAAAACAAAAAACAAGGGTTTAGGTTCCCAATACCATTTGCAAGAGGATTTATCCCTTCAAGATAATCCATTTTCAAATTTTTCACTTGGACAAGGTACCACGCACTAAGAACACATACTATTTGACATTAAAAATTCACCTTAAGAGAAATCATCCTTTGGATGATCCATAAATATGTATAATGAAATTCCTTCTCTATTCAAGAATATCCTAGTCTCCTCCACAACAATTATATCTTTAAAAAATAATATTTGATTTGTAACAAATTCTTATTAAAATATTTAGAACAATTGAGGGGGGTGGGGGTGAATTAGTTATTCTTAGGTCTAGATGTACTAATTCAACTTCTACTAACTTTTAAAAACTTTAAAAAAATCATTGAACCAATCAGGCCATAGAGCATACTATCATAAACTTAACATGTTCATTCATAACTTAGAATTTTGTTAAGTATATATCAACTAATAGTAAATAAACAATAATAAAATAGCATGCTTCACACATATAACATTCACATATGTTTGCCACTAGGATTTAACATGGAAACTAAATTTGGGAAAAACCACCAAGTAACATGCTACCATTTTTCACTCTTCTAAAGTGAGCTTAGTTAAGAGCCAACATTGTTAAAGGTTACAAAAGACATTGTTAGGTGTGACCATGTTAAAGGAGTTAATCACCTTGTTAGGAGTGGCCTAGTTAGAGGACTTTGGAACATTCCATTAGAATTTCACCTTGATTAAAGGATTTATAAAATGACTATTATGTCATTATTGATTAAAGAATTTTCAATTTCATAATGGTTAGAAAGTAACAACAGGTTTGATCTGTCAAGATTAACAATAGGTTTGATCTATCAAGATACAACTTTGCAAATTAAAATATCCATTTTCTCATTTTTTGGTTCATTGACTAGACTTCATTAGCATCTCCTTCTCCAATCTACTTGACAACCCTTCAAGTAATCATACTTTACCAATTTCTTCACTTTTCCTCTACTACTCTATTCTTCATAGGCTCTCCACCAAAATAGCTAATCAACAACAAACCAACCTTTGAGAATATCTCCTATGCCTCCTTAAATGGTAGCTTTGATCATTTTCTACTTAAACATCACCATAGATCTTAAGGTTTTGTTAGATTCAATGAATTCATCCATCATTTTATACTAATCATTTCTTAATTCTTCTAGAAATTTTTCATTGAATCTTTGTTTTTGATTTATAACAAACTATATTCATGCATTTATTATGCTAGCTCATCTATCATTATCATCCACACATTTTGACTAATTTGAAAATTCAACTATGTGAGCATTAAACTTAATTCTTTCATAAATTAGTATTTTACTGACACTCATTCATCATTGTGTTCTTCTTCTCAGTCACCATTTTGTATCTTGGTCACTACAATTCTATCTTGCTCGGATATGATTGGCTCACTTAGTCTTCACTATGCTTGGCTATAACTATCACTCAGCTAATATTGTTTACTCGACAAACTTTTAGGTTCCTCAATCTTCTGCTTTAACTCCTTCATTAACAAATTGCACTTCACTAGGATTTTCTTTAGGTTAACTAACACTTCTAAAATTCATACACTGAGTATACAATATATCATCTTCTCAAATACTAACTAATCAAGTGCCCATTGAAAATCAAACATACTTTCTCCTCTTTACTCAATAACCTCACTAGTTTATCTAATCATATTTCATTTCAAATCCTCTTCATCAATCAATAGATATGGAACTCTACACTATTAATAAATATCTACCAATAGGTTTTACATCAATGACAACATAAAAATTGTTCTAATTATAGTTTCCAACAATCTCCCTCTTTGGCATTGATGGAAACATCTCTAGCTACCATGCAAATGAAAAATACATGCTCATGATATATCATTAGCAACTCCCTCTATGATTTGAAATAGATATTCATTAATATCCTTAGTTTCATCATGATTCTCATCTTTCAACCTCTTACACTTCTCCCTCTAAATATGAATGGTAACCATACATACACTCCCTTTTTGACAAAAATGTAAAAGACATCACCCATCGCCTTTCTTTGGTTCCATTATACATAATATCCACTCTTTTTTCATCTTAATATTGACTCTTTGAAGTCTCATATGTTCATGCTTCAACCCATCTCTTCATAATATTTAGGTGCCTCCTAAAGTGTGACTTCATACATCAATGTGCAAGGTATTCTATTCATAACACTTGATGCAATTTTGCATCTCTCCTCTGCTTATCTAGGATAGGGAAATGACCCCTAACTCACCTCTTAGATATTCATAAGTATCCTTAGGTAATTCTTTAATGAATGTATCATATATCTTTTCCTTTGTGTACACATAATCCAGACTAACTTCCTTGTCTTATACTAACTCTCTCAAGTAATGATACTTGATTGTAATGTTTTTGATCTTTATGTGTATCACAAGTTTTTTTGATATATTTATAGTACTTGTGTTATCACAACATATCACAAAAAGCTCAATAAGTTCTTCCTTCATGTCTTTCAACAATTTCTTGATCCACACAATATTAGAACAATTAACTATTGTAGCAACATACTCATCCTCTATTGTATATTGAGAGATATAGTTTTTCTTCTTTCTTCTCCACAAAATCAATCTCCTTCCTCGAAAGAAAGTGCCTTCACTTTTACTCTTTTTGTCATCAATATTTCTTGCCCAATCAACATCTATATAAACCTTCATCTCAAATTTGTCACTTTTCTTGTACAATAATCTACAGTCTTATTTTCCTTTTAAATATCTTTGTATCCTTTTCATAGCCATCATGTGATTTTCTCTAAGATTAGTTAAAAATCTAGCAACAATACCAACTACTAATGCAATATCAAGTCTTTTATGTAGAACATATTGTAATTTTCCAATCATTGACCTGTATAATGTTTGGTTCACCTCAACAGAATTATCACTCTTTGAAATTTTATCACTAGTAACCATAGGTTTTCTAACTGGTCTTGAGTCCTCCATTCCAAAAGTCTTCAATATCTCCTTGATATACTTTAATTATGTAATTCAGATTCTTTTCTTCATCTAATAAACTTGCAAACCAACAAAGAACTTGATCTTTCCAAACATTGGCATCTAAAATTCTTTCTTCATCTCATTAGCAAATGATTTACACAACATATCATATCCTCCAATTATGATATCATCAACAAAAATATTAGCAAGCAATATCTTGATCTTAGATTCACTTTGCAAGTATAAATTTTTATTGTCATTAGTTATTGAAAACCCAATTTTCAACAAATAAGTGTGTAACCTTTCATACCAAGCTTTAGGGGCTTGCTTTAAACCATATAATGCTTTGTGTAACTTACATACTGTATTCCTCTTTCTAGGACCAAAAAATCCTTCTACTTGTTCAATGTAGACTTCTTCTAAGATTCCATTCAGAATTGCAGATTTTACATTCATTTGATATACCTTGAAGCCTTTCTAATCAGAATATGCAAGAAAATTTCCCACTCCTTACAATCTTGGAACTGGGGAAAATGTTTCACCATAGTCAATTCCTTCCTCTGGTGCATATCCCTTACACACTAGTCTTTCCTTATTCCTTGTGACTTAACCTTTCCTATTCAACTTGTTTTTGAATACCCAATTAGTTCCAGTCACATTCTTGTCCTTTGGCCTGGGCACCAAAGTCAATGTCTTATTCTTCTCTATTTCATCAATTTCCTCATTCATTTTATTAATCTGATCTTCATCCTCCAAAGAATCTTTAACTGATTTAGGTTCTATCTCGCATAACAAACATGTATCATTCTTTAACTTACTTCTTTTCATGACTCCTTAATCTTTACTTCCAATGATTTAGTCTAGTGTATTGTCCATCATTACATACTTTTCCAAGAAAGGTTCAAACCTTCTTTCTTCTTTTTGTGATTCACTCACTTATTCTTGTTCACCTCCTTCTGGTATCTTTGGATGAAACTCATCATGATCTATTTAGAGTTTAGTTTTCTCTCTCTGATGTTTGGTTTCTTTTGTATGTAACTCAGCCCCTACAACCCGATGCTCAATAGCCTACTAATGCTCAATAACCTACTAGTGCTTGACAAATCTCTTCTATTGAACCTCAGTAGTGTCTGGCTTATAATGCTTGATATCCTTCTTCTATGGTCTAGGTAAAGTACTAGGTTATCCTTCTTTAGGTTCTATCTCGCATAACAAACATGTATCATTCTTTAACTTACTTCTTTTCATGACTCCTTAATCTTTACTTCCAATGATTTAGTCTAGTGTATCGTCCATCAAGGTTACATAAATTTTGTAACCTTCAAGTCCGCTCTTGCATTTCTCTTCATTATTTTCTACAAATTCGTCAACTCTAATACTTGCACTTTCCATAGTTTTGTTAGTTTTACAATTCAAACACTTATATGCCTTTCTTTTAGCAAAATATTCTAGGAATATACCTTCATCACTCTTTGCATCAAGTTTTCCTTTCCTTGTATCTTTCAATATATAATGCATGCTTTCAGAAACTTTGAAATAATTGACATTAGGTGCATAGCCATACCAAAGTTTAAAAGGGGCTTTTTTGCACCTTTCTTAACTTGAACTTGGTTCAATGTATAGACTGTAGTACTTACAACTTCTCCCCAATATTTTTTTGAAACATTATTCTCTATCATCAGTGTCCTTGCAAATTTGATGATTGATTTATTCCTTCTTTTAGCTATTATATTCTATGGTAGAGTTGTTAATGCACTAATTTGTATCTTGATTCCTCTACCATTATAGAGTATGTCAAAATCATTTGATATGAATTTACCTCCTCTTTCTAATCTCAAGAACTTTAGACTCTCTCATATTTCCTTTTCAACTCTAGCCAAATACCACTTAAATGTTTGAAATGCATCATATTTTAGTTTTAAAAATATCACAATTGTCATTCTAAAGAAGTCATGAACAAATAAAATGAAATTTTTTTCATCATAATAACCTTGAACTCCAAAAGGACCACATAAATTAGTATGAACTAACTCCAAAATATCATCTTAATAATATTTTTTTCTCTTGAAGCTAGACTTTTTTATTTTTCCCATTTTCCATTGTATGCACATTGCTTTATCAAGTTTTCTCAATCTTGACAATCCTCTTACTCTTTTCATCTGACTAATGCTTACAAAATTATCAAATTTTACATGACATGGCCTCTTATACCATAACTAAATATCTTCAAATTGTGCAAATAGATAAGTCTAGATAGAATGAGCTACCTCTTGTTTGATGTAACATTATAAATATGTGCTTTCCTATTTTGAAATTCAACTAGTAGCATGAACTGATCAACTATGTCACATGCAACAAGTTATATTTTTTAACCATCAAACCAGTATACATTTTCACATTTGATATTATCATTCAGTATAATTGATCCTTTACCTTTCACATTGCACAATGCATCATTTGCAAGCTTAACACTACTTTCATTATAATGTTCTAAATTTTCAAACTTACTTGTATCACCAATCATATGATGTGAACAACTACTATCAATTATCAGTCATGAATATGGGAATGAATGGAGCTAAGTATTTTTGAATTAGCTGGCACTCTATTAGGTATGAAATTGGAAGGGGGAAATCTTATGGGAGATACTGATCTTGGTGGGATAGGAGATCAAAATGCAAAAATTTTGGCAAAGTCTACAGTGGCACATGACTATTTTATAGGTTCCAACTCCACAAGATGTGGGGTCAAGAAAATCCCTTTGGATCCTTCATCTGAAAATCATGTGCCCAGACAAGAACTTGAGTAGGAAAAGATTCCTTTGGAGAATGTGGAGGAGACCAAAGATAGGAAAGCAAAGAACCTTTCGAAAGGGTGAGGAGATCAAAGGGCATGGTTTTCTCTATTTGGAAGGAAACGTGGAGGAAAATCATATTTCCCTCCAGTCACATTGAAATCTTACTAGGAGAAATGTGAGTTTCAAATATTTATTCTAGATCTATTTGTTGATTTCTCTATCTCATCTATGGAATGTACCCCAGTTGGAAAATTTATGGTGGCTAGACCAAATTTAGATACTTTGAAAAATATGATAGAATAGAAATGGGTTATCCATTTTCAAGTTGATATAGCTCCTATGATGAATTGTTTCCTTTCATTAATTTTTAACTGTAAGGAATATATGAACACGGTCCTTTGTGGAGGGCCATGGTCATTTGGAAAAAGAACTCTCACTATAAAAAAGTGGGAACCAAACATGGATTTATTTGATGCCTTCTTCTTAACTACCCCAATCTAGGTTAGATTTCTTGGCCTTCCTCTGGAATTCTGGCAGGAGGATATTTTCAAGGGAATAGTTGGTTCTTTTAGGGAACTAATTGTAGTGGATAATGCTATAGCTTCAAAGTCTAAACTTTAGAGCACAAGATTATATGTGAAAGTGGAAAACTTGAGTAACCTTCTTGAAAAGGTGGAACTAATTTCAAAACTTGGAAAAGGGACACAAGAAATTATACATGAAGATCTTCCAAATACTTGTTTTGCCTGTAAAAACAGGGCCACTAGGTGAAAATTTTCCCTAACAAAAGCAAGAACCAACCCAAGACTAATAAGGAGGATAAAAAGAAAGAAGAAAATACTCAGAAGAAATTTTGGAGACCTAAAGCTCATCTTGAAAAGGGTTTGAAGGATAAGCTGAACCCTAAAAATTAGGAAACTAGCATGCTATCAAAGCCTACCTTGAAGGATAACCTAAGCCTTGAAAATTAGGAGACTAGATTATTGTTAAAACCTACCTTACCTAAGCAAAATAAAGAGAATATGATTGACTTGATGAAACAATTAGTCATCACCTAGAAGAATGATATAAAATGGGAAGATCTAGTAGAAATGGAGGAAATAGAGGATGGAGAAATTTTGGAGGATAGGAGTAGATGGTTTCAGAGGTAACCCAAAATGTTGATTTTCAGTCGATTGAGATCCAGAATGTTGATACCCAACCCTTTAGACACCTTTGTGCAAAGAAATAGTTCCCTTTAGGAATGGTTCTGAAGTTGAGGAGAGGATCTTGGAAGGGAAGGATTTAAAATAGAAATAAAGTCAAAGGAAAAAGACTAAAAAGAAAATTAATATAGCTCCTAAATGAGTAGAGACTCAAAGTAGTAAACTGGAGCAAAAATCCAAGGTGAAACCAAATTTGGAAATCTAGAGAAACCTAGAAGGAAATCTTCTAGGAAAACTAGAGGGATTGAAAGTTTACAGAATATTGTTGATGGAAGACAGGCAACTATTCTGGATTTCACCCCTAAAAAATAAACATGAAAATATCACTTGGAATATTAGGGGATTGAATAGTAGCCATAAATTAGATGTTGTTCAAAATTTTGTTAGGAGTATAAGCTAGATTTTTTATTGCTTCAAGAAATGAAAATGGAGAAGGAGAGAGTTGAAAAGATTAAGTCTTTTAATGATTACTATATAAAGGCAATTAGTTCAAAAGGAGCTTCAGGAGGTACTGTGATGTTATGGAAAATATCCTATTTCTTAGGAATTGTTTTGAATGCTAGCAAACATTTCATGGTGGTCAAAATTGCAAGCATTGACTAGAATAATGAATCGTATATTGTCAATACGTATGCACCTAATATCAAGAATTTTATAAAAAAGGTATAAGAAACCCTGTCTAATATAAAGAGTAAAGATTACTTTGGTAGATGGATTCTCTTGGGGGATTTTAATGTTCCTCTTTATGACCATGAAAAAAAGGGGGGAAATGTGAGTCAACTAGATGAGAGACTGGATTTTATGAATTTCATTAATAAAGAGGCTTTATTGGATTTGGATAAATTCATGGTATAGAGTTAACCTGAAGTAATAAGAGGACAAGTGATGATTGTATTTAGGCTTGATTGGATAGAGCTCTTATTTCTCCTGACTAGGCCAAAGATTTTGTATGCAAGTTAGAGGCATTATAGAAAATTGGGTTGGACCACTTTACACTAATCTTTATTGCTGATAAGGTTAATATCAAAAAAAACTTTCCTTTTAGGTTTGAAAAATGTGGATGCAACATCCACAGTTTGAGACTAAATTGGCTGAATGGTGGAATATAGATATTGATGAAACTGCTCAGGTGGCTTCTAAACTAAAAAATGTCAAAAGGGAGGTTGAAATCTGGAATAAAAGAAGTTTTTGTAATATTGTTGTGAATAAATCAAATATCAAGGAAGAACTACAAAATATTCAAGATAGGATACATAAGGAAGGATACATGATTGATCTTGTTAGAGAAGAAAATGAAAATTTGGCGGAGTATCATGACATTGTTACTAAAGAGGAAATGTATTGGGGGCAGAGAGCTAGATAGGTCTGGCTGAATGAAGCAGATAAAAATACTAGGTTTTTTCACCTCTCTACTCTAAAGCATAGAGCTAAAACTCATATCTCAAATCTTAAGAAAGGTAATATGAAGATTATAGAGGAAAAAGAAATCTCAGAAGTGATGGTCTCCTTTTTTTCCACTCTGATGACATCTAGCTCTAATATTGATCCTACTCTCCAAGAAAAACTTTTAAAGGTTATTCCATCTCTGATTATTGAAGAAAAAAATAAAATGTTGGGCAATATTCCTAAGGAAGAGGAAATTTTTAAGGCAGTATGCTCCTTAGGAGGGGATAAATCTCTAGGACCGAATGGTTTTCCTATGTTCTTTTTTCAAAAAGAATGAAAACTAGTTGGGAAAGATGTGTGTGACATTGTTAAAGAATTTTTTGGGGCAAAATGTATGTTGAAGGAGATTAATTCCACCTTCCTCTACCTCATTCCTAAAAAGGTTGGGGCTGATTCACCAGACCAATTTAGATCTATAAGTTTGTGTAACTCCTTTTATAAGATCATCTCAAAATTCCTCATTTCTAGGCTACTTCAGGTGCTATTGTCTCTTATTGTTGAATAAAAAAAAAGTTTTGTCCCAAGTAGACAAATTCTTAACTCTGTTATTGCTATGCATGAAAATATTTACTCTTTATCTTGTTCCAATAAACAAAATTTTATTATGAAAATTGATATTGTGAAAGCTTATAACAAAGTGGAATGGGCTTTTCTTGAAAAGATTTTATTGTTCTTTGGCTTTAGTAATAGTATAGTGAGGATAATTCTTCACTTGATTTCTACAACCTCGATTGCTATTCTGGTGAATAGATGCTCCTCTAAATTTTTTAGCCCTTCTAGGGGATTAAGACAACGAGACCCTTTATCCCTTATTCTTTTCACTATTATGCCTAATTTTTTGGGGAGGTATATTGGGAAATTGGTTTTGCAAGGGGAAATTAAAGGTCTTCAGCCTTCTTCTCAGCCTCTTATCTGCTCCCATGGACAATTTTTTGATGAAACTATTTTCATGGGGAAAGCTAAATTCAGAGAAGCCAAAAATCTTAAGAAAGCCCTAAACCTCTACTCTTCTTCTTTAGGTCAGTTGATTAACTGGAATAAGAGCTCTTTGTTTTTTGTTAACACCCCAATTTTAAGATAGAACAAAATTGCTAAAATTCTTGTTGGCTGGAAGGGTAACCTTTTGAGTCAAGCTAGCAAAATTACTCTCCTTAAAGCTTGGCTCCAAAGCATCCCTACTTATTCTTTGAGTCTCTTCAGAATTCCAACAAAATTTGTAGATACCATTGACAAAATCCAAAGGAATTTTCTCTAGTCTGGAACTAAGGAAAGGAAGAGAATGGCTCTAATAGCTTAGGATCTACAAGCTTATTAGGGATGGTGGTTTGGGAATTAAGTCAGTGTGAAGTATGAATAAAGTTCTTCTTGTTAAGAAAGAATGGAGAGTGTATCATGATGATAAGGAGTGGAGCACTAAATGGAAACATAAATACCTTTTTAATGCTCCTTCATTATCTGACTTTCTTTCATATCCTAATGTCATCTCCCCTTCTGCCATTTGGGGGGCTGTGCAGGGAGCTAAGAACATCTTAAGTAAAGGATGCTCCTAGAAAGTTGGAAATGGGTAGAAGGTCAAATTTTGGGAAGATGCTTGGATCTTGGGCCATCCTCTAATTAAGGATTTTGAGGATAGGACCCAGATTGATAAATGTAAGCAATTGTATGGCACTCTTGTGGGACATTACTAGTTTAACAACAATTGGGTTAGCCTTGTTGATATTAACCAAGATTTTCATAATATCCAAATTATGTTGAATGCCTTTTGTTTGTATCCCCATAAGGAAGATAAAATGATATGCAGAGTTGATGCAAGTGGTTATTTCAAAGTTTCATTTGTGTTCAAATCTGAGGAGAAAGGTGATTGCCCTTTGTGGACTAGAGCATGAATAAAAGGTCTTACTCCAAAAATAAATATCTTTTTATGGATATTGCTTCATAATAAAATTCTAACTTAGGACAATCTACAAAACAGAGGGATCAATGTGGTTAATCAGTGTAGCCTATGTAAAGAAGGTTATGAAGATAGAGATCACTTGTTCTTAAATTAATGTACTTATAGTCAAAAAGTATGGAGTACTATCCTCAAATTTTGGAATATTGCTTAGGTCCATCATAACAACATTGACCACTATTTTTAGAGCTAGAATTGCTCATCTAAGGATAGTAATGTTTGTTTTCTATAGAAAATTACTCTTCCCCATCTTTGGTGGGGAATCTGGAAAGAAAGAAACAATAGAATCTTTAGAAATAAAGAAATGCCTGAGTGGGTGCTTGGCAAAAACATTGTCAGAGCTATCAAGGAAAACTTCAATTTTGAGAGAAAGTGCAATAAAGATTTCCAAATTGATAATCCAATGCAAACTACAAGTTCTAAAATGAAGAAATAAGATCAAAGACTGAATACTAAACAGAAGGCTCCTCCTATGGGATGGATCAAAGGGAATTTTGATGGTGTAGCTAAAGGAAATCTTGGCAAAGCAGGTTGTAGAGGAGTTTTGAGGGATCATACTTGTAATATTATAGATGTTATTGCCATCCCTATTGGTACCTCAGCTAGTCATAATGTTGAGGCTACTGCAACTCTTTATATGTTGAGGCTGGCAGTGGAAACTAGTTACCAGTACCTCTGGATGGAAGGAGACTCCTTGAATATCATAAATATTCTTAATGGTAAAAGCTCAATAACATGGTCTATTGAAGCTAGTGTACCAGAAATTAAAACCTTAATGGATAAATTTAATAAAGTCATTTTCTCTCACTCCTACCATGAAGGAAACATTGTGGTTGACTAGATTGTGAACTAGGCATGATGACCTAAGTAGGAGAATGGATTTGAAAGAACTTATTAATTATGATAGAACTCATGCAATGGAAGGTAAGCTTTTCTAAGATTGGCAATTTAATGATAAATGGAGGTGGGATTATGGAGGACAGTGTTATATTCCCTAGGAAGTACCTTAAAGTGATTATTACCTGTTCTTGGCACGTAAGTGTTTTAATGATCTCCTTGGTTTCTTTTATGAGCACCTCAACTTTTCTTGAATATTTATGTCTCCTAGTCTACTCTACTTTGGCATTTCATAGAGAAACACAATTTTTGGATATGGGCGGGGAACTGAGAAAATAGGAACCAAAGAACTGTAAAGCGTGGAAGGCCAAAGCCCCTATTTGGAAAATTCTAGAGAAGGGTAATGTTACTACTTACCTAGAGAACCTTCATGGCTACAAACCACATATCAATTATGATAGAGTTCATGCAACGAAAGGTAAGCTTTTCTAAGATTGGAAATTTAATGATAAATGGAGGTGGTATTATGGAGGATAGTGTTATATTCCCTAGGAAGTACCTAAAAGTGATTATTACCTATGCTTGGAATGTAAGTGTTTTAATGAGCTCCTTGGTTGTTTTTATGAGCACCTCAGCTTTTCTCAAATCTTAATGTCTCCTAGTCTATGCTACTTTGGCATTTCACAGAGAAACACAATTTTTGGATATGGGAAGGGAACCAAGAAAATATGAATCAAAGAACTATAAAGCATGGAAGGCCAAAGTCCCTATTTGGCAGATTCTAGAGAAGGGTAATGTTATTACTTACCTAGAATGCCTTCATGGATACAAACCACATATCACAGAAGCCTTCTTTGAAAATTGGTTTGAAGATAGGGTTTCCATGCATGGTGTTACAGTTCACTTGACTAAAGATTTCATCACCAAAGTCATGGGGCTTCCTAAGGAGGGCATAAAGTTTAGAAAGGAAACTAGTATTTCTAATGCTGTATTCAAGAAATTTCCAAAGATGGAAGAGGAGGAGAAAATTTTGGAGAAAAATGGAGACTTTATGAGCTGAATCAAATAAAATTTATTTGGCAGGATGTCATCTCTTGCATCCATGAGTACTTCATTCCAGATGGTAGGGAAAAAAGAGTTCATAAATTTGATTTTTTTTTCCTAAATTATTTTTGGTACAAGGATAGGATCTCATTTCCATTTTATCTAAGGTACTCCTTACTTCAAAGCCTTCAAGCCCATAAGAGAAAAGATTCTCGTCCAATTTTACATAAAGGGGTAATCCTTTTAATTGAAAATTACTATAAGAATAAGGCCATTATATCTTCCTCACCCTCTAAGAAAAAGAGAGGTTCTGTTAGTGAGACCCATTCAAGCAAGAGTAAGGGAGACGAAGGCATAAGAGTGAGAAAGAAGAGTCTAAAGTAGGACACACCTCAAAAAAATGTTGAGGAAATTACTGAGTCTAAAAATTTAGACAAAAATGATAAAATGAATATGGAGAATATAGAAATGGGGGACTTTATTTCAAACTTGGATGATTACTCTATTAGCAAAGGTGAGCCTAGAAAGGATGAGGCTGAGGAAAGTTATAACAAAAATATAAGGTACCAAAGTGAGCAACCCCAAAAAGCTAGGTAGGAAAATTTGGAGGAAGATATAGGGAAGGAGAAGGATGACCCAACTGGTAAGGGTGCTACACTTTTGGAGGAAGATACAAGGAAGGAGAAGGATGACCCCACTAATAAGGGTGTTACACTTTCTTTCCTTCACACTGCTAAGCTCAAGGCAAACTCCTCTCTCCAAGGTGATTCTTGGATGTACAATGAGTTAATGACTCTAAAAAAAGAATGAGAAAGATGCAGTAGGACCAAGAAACTGACTGAGCTAAGATCATCCAACTGGAGTTGAGGTTGGCAATATCCCAAAGAAGTTAAAGGAATATGAACATAAGCTTTGTCTTTTGATTAGAGAGAGTGGTAAAAATATGGATCAGGTCACTTCAAGCCTTTGTGTGGCTACTGCCAACTTGGGTAAGAAAAATAATAAGGAAATCATGTCTCCTAGTGGGCCAAGCAAGAGAACTAGACTGAGTTCAAGGAAGAAGGTAGTTGAGGCAACTGGGGATTCAAGGTTCTTTACAACTGACACTATCCAAAACACTATGAAGGTAGGAAACGAGGTGGTGAGAATGATCATGGAGTTGCGATAGTTACTATTGGTGGTTATGGTAACTGGTCTCTAGTTTGGGTTTCATAGTTGGATTTTCTTTTGTTTGTTTAAACTCTAGGTTCTAGGTCCTTGTAAAACCTAGTTTCATTTTCTAGTTTTTTTTTGTGGTTTTTGGTCCCTATAAAACCTAGTTTTTCTACTTTCATACTATAGGTCTCAGGTCCTTGTAAAACCTGTTTGTGCTTATTTGAACATCTTTTTTTTTTCTATTAAGGGTTTTGGGTCCCTTCAAAACCTATTTTTACCTTAATCTAAAATTACTATCAATTATCCATCTGTCATTCTTATTCACATGTGAAATTAATGCAATTTTCTCATCTTCATGAGGTTCATCTTTCATTGTAACATAAAAATACTCTTCATCATTTTCATTAGCATCACTGTCAGAAATATCTTCTTCAACATTGTAACAAGATTTCTTACTTTTTTCTTTGTAGTCTTTACTACCTCAATTGTCTCTTTTGTCTCTCCTTCCTTAGTATTTTTTATCCTTCCATTCTTCCTTCTCATTTCTGTCAGGATATCTTATAGCAATCTGACTAACTTTTTTAAATGTAAAATAGTTAATAGGGAGTTTATCTTTGTATTTTCCTTTTGTCTCTTGGTAACATTCTTGCTAGTAATGCTTCAAGATCATCAAGATCATCATCTGATTCACTATCACTCTCCACATGCTTACTCTTCTTCTTTCTCTTAGATCAATAAAGGGTTAGTTGAGACTTAAAAGAACATTTAATGCTAGATAGTGTATAATTATCAAAATTTAACAATTCAAATGCACTGAGCATACCAATTAGACTATCCAAGGTCAAAGTAGTACCAGGTGTACATCTTAGTTATTGAATTGTAGATACTCTAATTGCACAGATAGGAAGTAAATTTCTTAATACCTTACTTATCATAGTCTCATCAGATATGATTCCTCCAACTCCTTTGATAGCATTCACAACCTCCTTGATTTGGCCACAATATTGTGCAATAGTCTCACTTTATTTTATTCTCATGTCATCAAATTACCTCTCAAACTTTTAGTTTTAGCTTTTAACACATTTTTTTTTGCATCCATGGATTTGAGCCAACTTGTTCCACATTTTCTTTGTAGTAGTTAATTCTTTCACATATTCAAATTTAGCATAACTTGGGGAAGATGCCAAATCTATAATTATTTTATTATGCTCCTACTTCTCTTTCATTAATTCAACAGTCATGGGTCTAGGAAATTCAGTGTGTACATTTTCTAGGTGGTACAATGTAAAATCTCTAACTCCAAATAGATGTAATTTAATTAGTTGTTGTCATGTTAGAAATTTCTCCTTATTCATCTTAGGTACCTCTCTCTTCTACATCTTGATCTTTATCTTAGGTTTTTTCAAACTTTCTTTACAAACACCAAAGCTCTGATACCAATTGTTAGAATATTTAGAATAATTTTGGGGAGGGGGGTGACTCAATTATTCTTAGGCCTAGATGTAACAATTCAACTTTAACTAACTTCAAAAAACTTAAATAAATTCATTGAACCACTAAGTCCATATAGAATACCATTGGTAACTTAAGATATTCATTCACAACTTAGCTCTTCATTTAGTATATGTCGACTAATAGTAAATAAAAAATAGTAAAATAGAATGCATCACACATATAATATTCACACATGTTTGACACGAAGATTTAATATGAAAACCCAATTCGAAAAACCATCAACTAATATGCTACCACTTTTTGCTATTTTGAAGTGAACTTAGTTAAGAGCCAACTCTATTAAAGGTTACAAAATACATTGTTTTTGATAAGATAAACAGGTTTTAAGGGATCTTGAAACCCATAAGTTTTACAAAAACAAGGCTGATAATAAGCCAAAGAAGCCCAGCAAAAATAGAGGTCCAACAGCTGAAAATAAGCCCGAAGGCCCAGCCCAAAACAAAGGCCGACAGAAAGGCCAGAAAACAAACAAACTAAAATAGACTACAGAAAGCCTGTCGAAAAGCTAAAAGCCAGGAAGATGAAAAGACAAAAGACAAGAAAACTAGTCTTCAGTTATCTTCTCCATTTCCTGCATAGTCTGAGCTACCTCGACTATCTTTTGCTACTCCTTTGCCATTTGATCCTGGACCTTCTCCATGCCTTGATCCATACTGGTGAGTGTACTGATTGTGGCCTTGTCATCATCTAGCTTGGCCTTATCCCTGTTCTGTCCTCCCTCCTCCACTAGCAAGCCCATGTCCTTAAGTTTACCAGCAAGGGATTGGATGTTGTCATTCATCGAACTCAGGAGAGAAATCATCTGACTTTCCAAGTTGTGGTTGTAGTTTTCAAGATTTCTTAATCTCCTTTCATTTAAGCTTTCTCCCTTTTCCTGGTCCTCCTGGCTATCATTACTTGTCTTATTCTTAATACTTTCCATCTGGGATACCCTTTCTCTAACTTCCTCCAGCTCATGGAAGAGCCATTTGATTGATCTGAAGTTTTCAATCATACTACTGTGGGCATTATTCAGAAGGTTCATTCTAGTCTCCCTTGCATTATCCGAGATGGCTAAGATAGCTGGGTCTATGAGCTCATTGAGCCTAGGCTGCTTCAGGTTGTCCACCAGTGATGACATTCTCTTTTTCCTTCGAAGGAGGCTGAGACTGGATAGGGGAGAGGGGAAGAGGAATAGCATCCATCCTTTGATTTCTAGTCTCCTCAACTCTCACAACCTCCCTCTTCCATTTTTTCCCAGGTTTCTCCTCTTCCATCTCCTCCTCCGACACTTTGTCAGAATATTCCATATCCATTTCCTCCTCCTCCTCAGCATAACCCTCTTTTTCTTGAGCTTGGTCATGATCCCTAGGGATTTTCCTACTAGGAGTTGTAGCAGTGGATAGTTTCCTGGCTTGACCTTTTTTCTTCTTTCTTGAGGAAAAATTCTCCTCCTCCGAGCTAATGCTCTCAATGTGTTATAAAATAAATTGTTAGGTATAACCTTATTAAAGAATTTAAACCCTATTAGGAGTGACCTAGTTAGGGGACTTTGAATCATTCCATTATAATGTCAACTTAACTAAAGGGTTTACAAAATAATTTTTAGGTCAACCTTGATTAAAAGATTTTTACTGTCACAATGACTATAAAGTAACAATAGTTTTGATCTGTCAAGATACAACTTACTTTGCAAATTTTGATCTACATTCACTTATTTGTTGGCTAATTGACTAGACTTTATTAACATGTCCTTTGATCTTCTTGGCAACCCTTCAATAAATCATACTTCACTAATCTCTTCACTTTTCCTCTGCTATTCTATTCTTCACAGGTTATCCACTAAAATAGGAAATCAATAATGAACCAACCTTAGAAAATATCTCTTATGCCTCCTTCATAAGGTAGCTTTGATATTTTTCCACTTAAACATCACCATAGATCTTAGGGTTTGGCTAGACTCAATAGATCCATCCATCAATTTTTCCTTCTACTCCTTTCTTGATACTTCTAGAAACTTCTCCTTGAATCCTTACCTTTGATCACATAACAAACTCTATTAGTATATTTACTATGTGAACTCATCAATCCTTCAACTATGTTGGCCTCAAACTCAATTATTTCAAAAATAGTTATTTTATTGACACTCAATTATCATTGTGTTCTTCTACTCAATCAACATTGTGTAGCTCAATCACTAGATTTTTGCCTTGCTTGGATCTCACTGGCCCACTCAATCTTCACTGTGCTCAGCCATAATTATCACTTAGATAATATTATTTACTCAACCAAATCTTAAGTTCCTTAATCTTCTACTTCAACTCCTTCAATGATCAACCATATTTTACTAGGATTTGCTTGTTGTTAACTCAAAACATCTATACTTTAACACTAAGTAACCAAAATATCATCTTGTCAAAGATGAACTGATCAAGTGCCCATTGAAATTCCAACATGCTTACTCCTCTTTACTCAACAGCATCACTAGTTCATCTAGTCATCTTTCTTTTCAAATCATCTTCATCAATCAATAGATATGTCTCTCTACACTATTAGTAAATGTATCTCTAGTAGGTTTGACATCAATGACAACATAATAGTTATTCCAATTGTAGTTTGCAATACTTCTAATTGTTATCCAAATCTAGAGACTTTGAATACTCATATAAATGCACAACTATTTGTAATAGAATAATTGGTATACAATTATTTATATCACCACTTTTAGGTACACATACCTTGATCAATTATGTATTTACTAGGGTTGCACAAGTATGCATACACAAAGCCTTGATACACATTCCAAGTATTGGGGCACATATTACATATCAAGTATGGAATAGGGTATGTTTCCAACTTTTTAAAATGTTGCCTCAATATTTGAAGATAGAAAATGCCAAAAAATCATCGTGTTGGAATGAAAACCCTAAATATGGGATTTTATTAACTAAAAATGTAGGCTTCCATTGTCATATTTATCGTTTGTGCTTTTTCTTGTCATGACAAGTTTTTATTTGTTGTCACAAGTTTCTATTTGTCATCTTTGGCTTGTATTTGCTAGTAAATGCAAGTAAACACAAATTTGTATTTTCCATGGTTGGTAAACAAAATTTGTCGCTAGAGGTTTTGGTAAATGTAGGCAGAGACTTTTATTTGCTAGTAAATTCCAACATTATCTTTCATTTGTTAGTAAACACAGGTAGATATTTCTACATAGAGAATTTAACATACCATAGAGACTTTTATTTGCAAAGACACACACACATAGGTTAGATAAGTTTGTCATGTGAATGATTTTATTTATTTAAACTAAATAATCTACAAATAGTTAATCTATATAGTTATGATTTATAAATCTATATTATTTATTAACTTATTTTATTTATTTTTAAAAAAATTTAAATTTTAATAAATGACTATGTATTTTAAATTAGTAATTATCAATTATAGAATATATTAAATTTTCAAAATAAATAATTACACACATTCATATAATATACGATAAATAGAATCAAATTATTGAAATGATAGGTTCAATCAGATAATTATGGATGATAACCACAATAATCATATTATCATTTAATTTATTCTAAGTATAAATAGGAATTATCGATCTGCATTTGATCTATATTACTTAGCTTTATTATTATTGTCATTAATATGTATCAATATCTAATTGATAACAGAGAAAATGACATCAATCATAAAATAAATGGTGAAGCATAGACAAAGATTAGGGTTTTGTGGCTATGGTAGCAAGCAATGATGGTAGGTCAAGAAGGGAGCCCAAAATGGGCTATGATAGCCTTGGATACCTCTATGTAACCAACATGTTTCATGGGGCAGCTTCTTGGACGAAGCAGACATGGAGAGAATCACAAAATTTCTGAGGAACTCTAGCATAGGATGGAGGACACAAACAAATGACAAAGGAAAGAAACTAGGACTAACTAGAAATGGGTAAGGAGGCATGAAGAGAGGCCTTTAACAATAGGTGGTCTCACTAAAGATACTCTAGCCATATTGGACAAAAGGGAAATTAATATCCAAATAGACACAAAGGAATAAAAGTCATCGGTGAATATGTTAAGGGATAAGCCTTTCTTCTTAAAGTGGGGAGGACGATAGCCACCTATGCCCAAAATAAGGAGTTGGGTTAATGAGATCTGAGGACCAAATGTGATCATCAAAACCATGACAAATAGTTTTTTCTTGGTTATCATGGCTTCAAAACATGAAAAAACAAGAGTTATGTTTAATGGGCCTTTTTTGATGGATGGAGTAGGCTTCTTTATCAAAGACTGGGTCCCTAAATTTAAACCTAAATAGGAAAAAATGGAAGAGGTTCCCATCTATATTAGATTTTATAACCTCCCTTATGAATACTAGAACCTAGGGACCTTCAAGATGATAGGAGACAAGTTGGGGAAGTTTATCAAAGCTGATGAAGCAATCAAATAGAAATATTTTAGTCAATATGCAAGACTATGCATTATGTGGAAGTCACACCTACTATTGTCACATGCAATAGAGATTAAAACTATTGAAGGATATTGGTGGAAGGAGATAGAGGTTAAGGAAACAATCAACCAGTGTAACAATTATAAAGAATGGGGACATGTGACAGAGGCATGTTCAGTCAAAAGCAAAGGCAAGGAGAACGTAGAGGAAGTCCCAAAAAAAATAGACTCGAGGGATCCAAGACCTTCTAAAACTTTGGATAGGGAGTATTCCATGAATGGAGTAGTGGATGAAGAGAGGTGCATGGAATTTGAGTTGGAGAATATGGCTGAGTTGTGCTAGGGGAATGATGGAAGTAGTTATGATGCAAATGTTATTATGACCACTAATGAGAACCATCCCTAGGAAATGCAACATGACCTAAACTTGGGTTCAATTGCATTAGTAGTAGAGGAAGATCTCAAAGGGTATTGGATGGTAGGGTATGTTTTATCAAGGTCTCAAAGGATGTTTCTCAGATGAAGCCTATCAAGAGTGTAAACCTATTGATGGTAGATGACCTAGAGTGGAATAAGCATCATGAATAGAAGACTAGGCTGCCATAACCTATTTCTTCTCCCTCAAGGATGATGGTACCTTTTTTGGGGAATTTACCATAATATGATGAGCTATTGGAGGAAGGAGAATTTGTAGATAGGGACAAGATTGGGCTCTCAGAGTAATGCACAATCTCTTAATCATAGGCCAAGAAGAGTAAGGCACAAGGGAGTTTATAAAAGAGAGGCAAGAAAACAAATTAGAAGTTGTTGGAGGAGGTTGGAAATATGAAGGGTCAAACTTGCTTGAGATCTGGGAGGGAAATCATCTCTCCTGGGCAACAATGAAGTTCCTCACATGAACATCAGGGGTTATAATGCCCCTAAAAAAAGATGCATGATCAAGAGAGCTCTTGATCAGGTGAAAGCACGTATTATATTGAAGAAACTAAAAAGGAAGTAGAGGAGGTGAAAAGGGATTTAGGAGTTGGACAATAGTGGTTAGATTTTTTTGTTGAGATTGTAAGGGCACCTGGTGGTTTAGGAATATTGTGGAACCCAAGACTTCTTAAATGTGAGCCCCTTATCAAGAAGAGGTATTTGCAAGCCCTATGTTTCTCTTCTTTTACTATAAACCTTTTGGGGGTCTTGATTAATGTTTATGGACCCACCAAATCAAACAAGAAAAAGGCGGTCTAAGAAGAAATAGGCCTTTTTGTTTCTACTTTGGGGAATTGGTTTAGTCCAGGTAGATTTTTAGAACTTTGTACAAAAAAATCAACTCTAGGAAGTCTTACCAAGGTAGGCCACTTCACATGGACAAATAGGAGGAAGGGTTTTTCACACATAATTGAGATGTTGGGAAAGAGTTTTTTGTGAGGAGAATGGTAGTCATTAACTATTTTTTTTAAGGAAAAATTTTAGGGTTTTTAGGCTCTGACCACTATCTAATGTTTCTAGTGGTTCAACAAGACGGGGTCCTAATCAGGTGTTCTTTCAAATTTGAAAAGATGTGGTTTAGGGAAAAATGTTTTCAAGAGTTGGTGGCTGAGTGGTGGCTGAATGCACCTTGTTTCGAAGGAAATGTTGCCTTTTAGTTTTTTCTAAACTAAGATATCTCAAGCAAAAATTGGAGTAGAACAAACACCACTTTGGTAATATCTTTAAGACAAGAGTAGAGATAGAGGCTGATTCGGATGTTCTAAAAACTAAGGTGATGAAGCAAGGGATGGATGAAGTTGATTTTCAAACCAAATAGGATTTAAAGGGCAAGTACTTAGAACTCTTGAAGAGGGAGGAGGTTTTTTTCAAGCCAAAATCCAAAGATAATTGGCTGTGGGATGGGGATAGGAAAAAAAAAAATTTCCATAACTCTATAAGGCTAGGTATAGTGTTAATTGTACTCTTTCTATTGAATATAAGAATGGGGTTATTTTGGAAGATTTAGATAGCATTAACAGGAAAGTAATGGATTTTTCCTCAAAACTCTAGCAAGAGGATCAAGTGGATAGGAAAGAAGCACAAAACAAGGTATTGGGGGTAATATTGCAAATTGTATTAGAAGAGGATAATAGTATTCTTAGGGAGACTATTAAGATGAGTGAACTTAAGGCAGATTTTTTTGGCATGAGTGGAGATAAGGCATTAGGGCCTAATGATTTCGATGATTTTTTTATAAGAATTTTTGGGAAATGTTTAAGGGGGAGCTACTAATTATTTTGGAGGATTCAATAAGAGGGGGTTTCATCCTAAAAGACTTCAACAACACTCTGATTTCCCTCATCCAAAAGAAAGGACAGCCCTCGAGGTATGATGATTTCAGACCTATTTCTCTTTGTAATACTATATACAAAATTATCACAAAGATTACTACAAATAGGTTTAAAATTCTTTCACCTTCTACCATCACACTGGGACAATGTGGGTTCACACCCAATAGGAGTATAGTTGATGGCATCATTGTGTGTAATGAGGTGATCCATACCGCATGATAGAGTTAATAGGAGTTTTCTATAGTATAAGTGGGGGAATTGGACAAGGTGATTCTATTTAGATTTCAAAAAAGAGAATTGATGGAGCTTGGAAAGGAATTCAAATTGTAAATGGGATCCTTTCTACATCCCATTCTCAATTTTTGGATGATACTTGCTTTTTTGGTATGGCTTCAATGGTAGAGGTTAAGGTGATGAAATAGGTGTTGAATGACTAAAGCTTGGCATTAGGATAGTCAATTAATTGGGATAAATCAAAAATATTATTTTTCAACACAAAAGTGGGATTACAAAGGTTTGTTGTAGGTTTCTTTGGTGTGAGGATTGGGAGACTCCTAGGGTTATTTCTTGGTACCCCTTTTTTTGGAGAAGGTAGAGGAGCAATCTAGAAAGAGCTAGTGGATGAGCGTAGGAAAAGAATGGATAGTTGGAAAGGAAAATGGCTCACACTAGTTGGTAGGATCATGATGCTTTGGGTTGTTATTTTGGCAATGCCAATATACTTTATGGCTTACTTCAGGATTCCTAAGAAAGAGGTTTTGTCAATCCAGTGGTGCATATGGAAGTTCTTATCAAATGGTTTCTAGGAATGCAATAAGGTACCCCTAATGGCATGGTCATAGGTGTGCCAATTGAAAGGAGGTGGAGGGGTGGTGATGAGGGACTGGATACTTTTCAATACAACTTTAGAGGCTAAACTATCAAGATTTTAAGAGCTAAATATCTAGATAGTAATGAGGTTGATCACATTTTTACTATTGTTAATCCCCTACAAGGTTTAGCCATTTAGAATTTCCTTCTCACTTGTAGAGAGCATATTACCAATCATTCAACTTGAAAGATTGGGCATGGAGAGAAGGAAGATTTCTAGCATGACTCTTGGGATGGAGGCCAGAAGCTAGATAGTACATGGGTCCCACAAAGTTTGATTGATTTGATACAACAGCTATTGGGTACCCAAGTCAAATATTACATAGATGTACAGTTTGCTAATATGGGTTGCCCAAGGAAGTGGAAAGACCCATCTCCTCTTGTGCTCAAAAATGAGGATAAGGAACAAATGAAATAGATATTGTTGGAACAAGATTTGATCACCTTTACTTCAAAGGACCATCTTATTTGGTGTGGCTCCAAAATTGGAATTTATTCAGTTAAGATTAATTATCAACTACTAGAAGGTACTCACAATAAAGTGGTCTAAGAGAAAAACCTATGTTGGGAAAGGCTTGTCTTCCAAAAACCAAAGCTTTTACATGGCTAGTAGGCAATGGTGGAATCCTAATAGGTGAAAGACTAAAGGGAATGGGTTTTCAGGGACCCTTTAGATGCTTTCTATGCAAGGATGTAGAAGAAACAATTGACCACCTCCTGCTCCATTACAATTTATCCCAAGAGATGTGGACAGTGGTCAGATCCAAAATGAGATGGGCTTGTCCTCTGATAGAAACTTTGAAAGGATGGTTGGAATCTTGGCCAGAGAAGAAAAAAAAATGTTTTTAGAGTTGCTTGGAATGTAATCCTATCAACAATGATTTGGGAGTTGTGGAAGGAAAGGATCAGGAAAATTTTCCAAGAAAAGGAAGATAATATAAGTATCTTTGGACAGAGGTTAGAGAGAGCCTTAGCAAGAGTGATCTCATCTACTACATCATCATCAAGAGATAATAACCTATTTTTTAGGATATTTGATGCTCATTCGTAGGCTAAGTTTCCAACTATTAATTTTTTGTTCATTAATGGGCCTTTAAGGGTTAATCCTCATCTTAGGAAGGAAAGGAGTTTTTGGAAACCACCAAATGATGGATGGATCAAAATCAATTTTGATGGGACTACCTAAGGAAATTTGGGTATATCTTGATGTGGATGTATATCACGGGATCATGAAGGCAACTTGGTAGCTTTTTTTGATAAAAGACTTAGGGATGGGATCAACAATGTGACAGAATGTGAAGTAGAAAAAGAGGCTCTAATGTTAGGAGCCAAGCTGGTTATTAGGCAAGTCCATCTCAAAGGAGACTTGAATATCATCATTAACAGGATTAAGAAAGGCAAATTGGAGTCATGGAATTCTGATAAGAACACTAACCAGATAAAATGCCTCTTGAAAAAGTTTGTGGACTTTAGGATATCCCATGTTTATGGGGATCCAAATAAGGTGACAGATAAATTGGCCAACCTAGGATCAAATACCCTCTTTGGGAAACATAATGACATATTTGAAGACTTTGGGCTTATTAAATTTGACTAAGGTCAGTGTGTCATAAGTGGCATTATGTCTACTTGCCTCCTTTTGAAGAAGTGATTTACAATCATTTACCTTCATAACTAAGGACACTCATGAAAAATTAATCCTCTACATGTGACAAAGGATCTGCATTCAATTTCAAAATTTGAGCTTCTAGATCATTCGTGGGAGTGTTTTTAAGTAGGGAGGGACCTCTTTTTTTTGCAAGAATTTGAGCAAAGAGTTTAGAAATGGAGGCCAACTTTGCATTGCAGTTTGATAATCAAACATGGGCTATGAAGGGAAAATCATTGTGAGGTAATTGAAGAATATTTTTCTTATCAAAGACCAAGAATTCATGAGTGTCATTATGGAGAGTTTTGGTCTAGACTATATGGACTCCTACTAGAGAAGGATGACCAATTTGGACATTGTTTCCCTCTTTGTAGCTCTAACACTACTCGTTAGAGAGACAAAACAAGAATTTAGAAGGGTCATCATAGTGAGTATCAACCTACAATGCCTTTGGGGTGTTGAAGAGGTCATTGACAAGGTTGAGTTGGGGAAAGGTTTGGACATGGGGTAGGAGCTATGGAGGTAGATTGGAGGTGGTGATTCATCATTACAACCACTAGTTGTGTGGTTGTCTATAGATCCTTGTGAGGTACACGTGCCAAAAGAGGTCGAAGGATGGAGGAAAGTGGTCAAATTAATGCAAGAAAAGGTATTGGTTTTGGAGGAGGGGAACAAGGGTTTCATGAAGACAACTCAAAGGAAGAGTGTGTGACCACTTGGAGAACTGTTGAGGTACCAACTAGGAAAGGAAAAATGAAATTTTTCTAGAGAGTCCACATGAGTAGGGATGTGGGTCAACATGTCTCTAATAGGGGATGCAGAAATGAGTGGCTCTAGAAGGAAGCGATGCTCTATGGAGGATGACAGATCCATTCTAAATATCACTAACAAGGAAGTTGTGACTTAGTTCAAGATTTGAGACTATAGGTTTTGGATGTCTAGTGGCTCTACTAGTTTTTTCTTTAACTATATGTAATGGGTCACGTGTAGTATGAAGGTGTTAATGACTTTTGGTACTAGGATACATTAACATTTAAGTTAATGTGGGTTATATGAGGACTATTATAGTGTCCTCTTCATACTATGACACACTATTGTAAGAAACACCATTTTAATTAATATAAATAAATATTACCTATCAAAAAAATTAATCCATGAAATAGATCTAAATTTTATTATAGCATGTTTGTATTGTCAATGATAATTATATTGTTTTCTTTAGTCACAAGTCTCTTATTTTCAATATCATGCAACACTATAAAGGGTAAAAAAATGCATCTTTTATGAGGATACATGTCAATAAAGAGAATGCAAATAAAAAGAAATATACAAAAATCAAATAAGTAAAGATTGTCTTAGAGTTTTGCTGGTAAACAGATTTGTTCTGTTTAAGTATAACTCTTAAAGCCCAAACTTGGAACAATATCTGGTTACAAACAATTCAAAAGCCACTTATGGATGAATTGGTTTTTCTCTAATTTGGTAGGTACAGTTCCCTAGAATTGATTTGCAATGAATTATGTTTTTCTCCTAAACTAACTCAGGGTATGTTCCTGACCTGAGAACAGAGGAGGTAGAACCAAGCTAGACCTAAATAGAATCTAACTCAAGAAAATTTAAATTTTTGAATTTCTAAAAAAATTTATGAATCCACACATCTTATGAATTCACAAAGCTTAACTGGGTAATAACTAGTATTGAGCTAAGTTAGAGCTAGGTTAATATGAATTTGAACTACAATTAATAAATGAAGAGTGCTGAAGGGATCTCTCTTTGAATGAAAAATGACACTACTTATCACATTCATTCATTGTTTTGAAGCAGGGGAATGAAACTCTATTCTTTCCTCATTTCAACTCAAACAAAAGAGAAAACATAAGAGTAAATCTAACAAAAACTAGAATAGAAAAAAATTGATATAAAATACATTCAATTGTCTCTACAACAAAAAGTACTTCACACCAAAAATTCGTCAACTTTTCATTAATCTTTCAATCTTATACATATACAATTTTGAGATGACCATTACAATGGAAGTTCAATCAATTCATCTTCTCAAAATTGACAAATGGCAAGGTGCCAATTTGTCAAATTTCAATAATTACAAAAGAAAAAAAAGAAAAAAAAGGTAGAATATGAATCACTTTGACTTCTTCCCCTTTTTTTCTTTTTCTCTATAGGCCTTGGAAACAACTATGATTAGGATGAGCTCTTCATGCCTAGGCATGTGGATATTGGTATACCTTAAGAGCCATTTGGAATGTTCTCTGGCTAACTCCTTTATAACATTTAGTTGATTTGATATTTCCTCTGTGGCCACATGTATACATCCACTAAGTGCCTGAAGTTCAACAACCCTATTTTGACTATGGGAAGATATATTAGACAAACTATCTAGAAATTTTGAAAAGTTCTTCTTCATGACATTGATCCCAATAAGTGCTTTTCCTTAGCCACTAGTCTAAGAATCTGTATGTAATCCCTTCATAAGTTCAAATCCTTTTTCTTGTGTCTTCTTTACTTTATCCTCTATTTCTTTAAGCCCTTTCTCTATAGACTGGATCATCTTAGTCTTAAACTACATGCTTTGAAGCCACTTGAACAAAGGTTCATCTCCATTTGGCAAGATTTTTGCTTCAACTGCTTCCTTGGCCTTCATTTGGGTGATCATCTTCAAGAGGGAGATACAATCATCACACTTTACCCTTTCTCTAGCTAGAGTATTGCTATTTGATATGATGTTATCTTTTTGTATTTCCAAGCTTAAGATAACATTACCAATCTACTCTACAATAGTGGCTCCTTCTAATTTGAGCTTCTTAATCCATTCTTTACCAATCTGACCAAAATTCCTATCTTCTTGGAGTTTAGAGATGAGGGCCTGAACTTCAGTAGCAGTAGAATTTTTGGTCACTAGTGTTGGTCTGAATTTTTGCATAATAGGTTTCTATTGTCCAAATAATAAATTTCAGATTGGAATCCATTAATGGAATAGGGTTTCTAGCTAAGTCATATTGTTGATAGCCTTTGAAAATTCTGTTAAAACCCTGTGTCCTATTCTTTTTAAATTTTCCCTGGCAAATTTTTTTTTTAAAAGTAGGAGGATAAGCGAATATTCTTTTCTTGCCCATGTGAGTTCATTGTTCAATCCTTGTGAAAGAAGTTTCACCCACCGGCAAATCCTTTTGAATCTGTTGTCATTGTTAACTCGCTATGGAAAAATGCTCGACTGATAAGTATAGCAAGTTAACAAGTCGATGACACGTGTCTGTGATGTTGAAGGGTGAAATCTGGCCTGGAGAATTAATGTTAAGCATAAGGTAAATTTCAGCACATACTGTATCCCAAACTTGTCAGTTTTGAGAATAGCCACATGTGAAGAAAACTGTGAACAGTGTCATCAGCGTCCAAGTTTTTTTGATATTTGCTAAGTCGCTATAGGAAAAATTCATGTGACTTTCTGGTGGCAACATAGTGAATGCCCAAATTTTGTAAAAGGGTAGTGTTCTCTCAAAAGACTGATATGACTGCAAAAGTTCCCATGCCACATTATAAATGTGCATGGCCACCTTCTCTAACACCAGCTTTTATTGGTGGGATTTTTAGTCAGTGTGTGTTTTTGTTTTCTTTCACCGAAAATGAGAATCCCTTAAAGGTCGCTCTAATCACTAGCTAGAATAAACACCACTTTCCCAATAGCAACTTAGTGAGAACCCGATCATTGGAAAATACGGTGTTCTTTTATAACAGGAAGTGATTTTTAGGATCTTGAAGAAAATCTTGTGTAGACTTTGCTTTTATTTCTGCAAGTGGAGCTTTATGTCCCAGCGTCTATCTACCAAGAGGTCACTAGCTAGATTTTTAATGTTTTTTCTGGTAACGATGTGGCAACCCACCTAAAAATCACAAATGCAAAAAGGCCAAGAACATGTGATGTCATTAACAAATAAAAAGGAGTACATGTGTGTACCAACATGTTCAACCATCTCAGTGACAAAAACATATGGACCCACTCCCTGTGTACATAGCACACAAAGAATTTTGATTGTTAGATCAAACCAAGATCACAGACCATTGTTAATTCACTATGGAAAATTGTTTGAAAGTTAGGCATAGTGAGTTAGTGAATGATGGCCCACCACTCTTGCAATACATTGATGTCTGCATGATCAAGTATTGATTGATGGTGCTCGTTAACTCACTATGAAGAGATGTGTGAAAGTTAAGTATAGTGAGTTAACAAGTGAGGGACCCATTATTCTGTTCTTAAGTGTCATTTTGAATATCTACCATATGATCAAAGAAATATCAGTGGTTGTCATTAGCTCACTATGGAAAGGTGCTCAAAAGATAAGTATAGTGAGTTAACGAGTCGATGACACGTATCCTTGGTCATCGATGGGCCCAGTTTAAAATGCTAGCTTTAAAGGAAAGATATAGATGGAGGTAGTTTATTGGTTTGACTGCCAGTGTGCTAAAAGGGATATTAAGCCAACCTAGTTTTCATTCCTTAATTGTATGATTTCAAAGGATCGACAGTGCAAGTTTTAAATACTGAAGGTGGTGGCACTCTCCACATTAATAAGATGTGAAAAGTTTTGCATGTGAAGTCAATAATAGAGTATAATAGGCAAGATTTTCCCAGTTTCACCTTGCACGAATAAAGATTTTGAAATCTTTTTTGAATGAAGATAATTTCTGCAAGGATTGAGATAAATTTGGCACGAGTGTTAAGTGATTGGTTCAAAGATAAATTGTAGAGTTATGAAGAGCAAAAAACTCCAAGTAAGTTCTCATGCCATAGTTTCCAAAAAAAATTCAATCTTGTATGGTTTAATCAAAGGATGGTTCTAAAGAGTTCATTAGATCCTAGGTTGTGGATAGTAGAGGGATTACTAGGTAAAAATATTTGGGCGTGGGATTGTAATATCCTACATACTAGTTCAAACTAGTTTGTACAAAAGAAGTGTTTTGTCCCATGTAGACGTATATGGATTTTTGACAGAGGAAAACTAGTAATCTTGAGTGTTTTCTTAAAGTTTCATCTCTTTGAAACTATCGTAAGATGTCATAGTCAAGTAACCAAGGTTTTGAGAAGGATTATGAATGAACCTAGTAATATAACAGCCCCCTCAATGGTAACATCATCCTTTAAACAAATTTTCAAGATATCATAGCCTGATTCCAGGGTAACAGAAATGTGTGGGATCATGTGCATAGTTTTTGAGGAAGGTGAAGAAGATTTCATACTCACAAGTATGGTCATTCTCATTTTTTGTTAGCATGCACCTTTTTTGTGTCAGTGGATGGCAAATTTTGGTCAAAAGGTGGTTAAGAAAGCAGACGTGGCTGGGAATCAGAAGTTACCTTGTCAAGGGTTGCACACTAAGTAATTTTTCCATTATTTCTTAAGCTTGGCATGATCAGTGAAGAGTGGGAAGTAAAGATGAATTTCACAAAGTAGTTATCTTGACAAAACCCATGGGTCAAGGATAGAATGCAATCATCAGAGTAGATTTTGTTAGGGACAAGCTTAGCAGTTACATATATAATAGAATCACCATTGGAGCAAAATCAATGAAAGGAGGTGATAGAAAAAAGCCCACAAGAGAATGTGTGATTGGCATAACTTCCTGTTAGTCATTTTCTTTTTGACAGATGTATGCGTTTTCCTCTTTTAAAAAGACACCTGTCAGTCACATTTTCCCTTTGCTTGTGGTAACTCACACCTATATAAGTGAGTTTTCAAGGAAATGTGAGGGTCCGAATTCTATTTGTCTAAGTGATATGCTTAGTCTATTTTTGGTCCATTGTATTGAGTAAAAATTGGTGGTGTATTTTCTCTATCAGATCTTGAGAATACATGAATATAGAATGATATGTGTTTCTTTCTGAAGGTCATTCTGAGTTTACTATAAATTGTATACAATTTCAAGGAAAATGAATACAAATTATGAATTGTCCCCATATATTTTCTTTCTGAACTTTGTCTCCTTTGGATTATTTGGTTATCTTGATGTTGTATAAGTAAAGGCTTGTGCAATTGAATGCAATCTAGTTAGGTTGTATATCTATTTATCACTGCTGTTAATTCAATGGATTAAGTAAAAGCTTTGATGAATATGATAAGATTGTTATAGTAGGGGAAAGGATTTTGAATGATGAGTTCTAATAAGAATTGCGGATGAAATTTGTTGTAAGGTAACAAATTAGATCTAGAAATTTGTAGTAGACTCTGAGCCCCAATGGATTAGGATCTGATCAAATTTGATCCAGCTAAAAGAGAAATACGTCACAAATGGTTGTCAAAAATGTAGAATTAAATCAATTTTACTTTTATTTCTTGTAGATCTTCAAAGCTGGCCAATACTTGTCTACATGGAATGTTTTAGCTTCAGTTAGCCACTATTGTTGAGAACATCTGCAGATCTATAGAAGAAATTTTGGCCATATCTGTTGTATGAGATGTGTTTATCAAGTTATCAAGAATTGTGTATATATTTGAGGATTTGAGATGAGAATCAAAATGAAACTAAAAGTAATCCCCATATAGTTTTTCCAGTCTTGAATCATCCCTTATACCCAACCTAGTTTTGCAGAGCCAGAAGAGTAGAAAACCACCCTTGGTTTTGTTGAAGTTGGGCCCAAACGCTTTGCACATACAATTGTTATTAAGAGTTGGCTAGTCTTTAGATTGTGTGAGTATTGTCATCTTAGTATTAAGCATTTTGTTACTTAGTAGTTTTAGTTAATTTGAAACACCAACAAAATGGTGACTCTGCTGGGGACTTGTCTAACATATCGGTGAAAAGTATTGTAGTTTCTTTGGTCCTGCTATGTATGTGTGTGTCAGGTTATCTAAGTGTTGCCCATGGTTATAAGGGAATATTTTAGTGACAAACCTTGAGAATTTGAAAAGAAGATTTAATACAGCAAGAATAGGGCATGAAAAATTTGCAACAGTAAGTTCTCTAATGTGTTTTTCCAAATTTATTACTTTAGCTTCATGCACCCCAGTATGTTTTATCTAGTTGTAGTAGTATTCTTCAAGATTGAATGTAGATTGTGTTGTTATTAAGTGTTATTTTAAATCAATTCAGTTGATGGTGGTTTTCAAAATACTGCTATAAGATCAGAGTCAGAATTGTTGAATAAAGGTTTCTCTCTTCTAAGTGTTTTAAAGATTTGCAAATTTTTACAAAATTGACAATTTAGTTCAGATCTATAGTGTTATGGATCATGTTTAAAATATTTCTCACAAAAGTGAGTGGCGAATCTATCTAAAAGATCTCTGAACCATTGTAGATCGATGATGTATAAATTGTTTTTAAGATTTTTTAGTTGAATCAGATAGATCTAAAAATTGTGTTGAATTTTTTAAATAGAAGAGATAGTATATAAGTTTCTAACTAGTAAGTTTTGAAGTGTTGTTTGATGTGCTGTTATAAGAATTTGTAATGATAAAAATGTGAATCACTATTGTGATTTCATTTTTCTCCTCAAGGAAATGGCGACTCTGTAAGGTTATGATCAGTGGTGTAAATATTTTAGAATAGTACTAGGCCAATCAGTAGATCAGTATTCTTATACAACAACAGTAAAGGTATTCTCATTTTCATGAAATTTCTTTTCATGAAAATTGATTGTGAAAAGTGTCCTCTATCAAGTGAATTTTAGCACTAAGGGGAGGAGAATAGTCTAAAAGGGTTTCATATACTTCATTGGATCGAGTCTCTGTTGTTGTTTCAAAGTTTATGAAGTGTATAGTTTGAAGTAGTTCATGGATAGAAGGGGATAGATTTGCTGCAAATTTTGAATCAGAAATCATTATAGGAGAATGAGGTTAAAAAAAATTTAAAGGTTGTCAAGATTCTTTTCACCCAAGATGCAGTTAGTTAATGAAATTCCTAAATCCATCTCTACCAAGTAGTATATGCCATTATGTTTTAATGGTATTCATGGTTTCTCGAATGTCATTCCTAGTGATGTTAGAAAAAGTTTTCCTAAGTTTAATGGGAACCATCTTGTTCCAGCCAGTCATCATATTGAATTATTTTCTGATTTGATGGGTGACTAAGAGATTGCTCATGAGGACGTGCATATGAAGTTATTTGTTCAAACCTTAGAAGGTGATGCTAGGACTAGTTTTCTTTTCTACCAGCATGTTCTATTTCATCCTAGGGTGAATTGCATTCTGCCTCCATAGAGCAATTTGGAGAAAGGGTAAGCATATCTGATTCATATGACAAGTTCTTAAAGATTCATATTCAGAGTGATGAACTTGTGATGTCATTAATAGATAAGACAAAAGTCTCACAAGCCTTTTCTTTTAATTGTTAAATAGAAAAAGGACTTTATGTGTGCAATTTAAGTGGGTTAGAAGAATGGGGTCTTTTATTTAATTAAAAGGGGACATGTTCTTTTAATCAAATAATGAACTTAGGATAGCATAGTCAAACTATAAGTTATAATCAAATAAATTGATTATTAGCAATTTGGTCCAGGTAAATGATTAAATTAATTTAGCCAAAATGTTGAAAAGGGGGCTAATAGTCTAGATGACCATTTTTAGGTGATTACATTTGCCCCTCTTTGACTAATGCGTGATCGATCTGGGAACATATTATGTCAAAGAAAATAAAAAGCCATGTAGGCGGTGATAGATATAGATATCTGATTTTGAAGAATGAAATGTAGAAAAAGATAGCAAGTCCTAAATGTACAGCCTGATAGTGGTAGTACTGAACACTAGGAAGAGAACAATGTTAGAATTCAAGAAGAATGTTAACACCTAGAAAAGCAGATAGAGTGAGAGCAAGTGAGAATATCAAACAAATGCTCCTAAGCAGTGATAGAGTATTTCTACCCCCTCGAGATCGAAATGGAAATGAGGTAAGAGGATGCAAAAACTAGCTAGAAATGAGAAAATTAGAATATAGAAATGTCCAAGATGATAGATAGCTGATTAGAGCCCAAGAATGACTATAAAAAAAAATGATAAAATGCCCCAGTTTGACTAGAGTTGACCTTGAAGGATATAGCATAAAAATTAGGTCGAAATGAGTAGAAAGGTGATTTTAAACATGAAACAATGAATTGAAGTAGATATGAAGTATGGAAATGATGAAGACATGAAGAAATGAAGATGCCCCAGTGATGATTCAAAGATTCGACCTCAAAAGGTCAGCTAACTGCTCAGAAGAAAGTATAATTTTAAAAGACAATTTTGACCATCAAGATGAACTCGAATTTGGATTTCGATCCCGAAAATGAATTTACGATGTTAAAATTATTTAAGAGGTCAAAAATTTATATAATGTGATGATAAGATAGAAAAGAGATGAAGTGAAAGATTAAGAAGGTGAAAAGACATGAACAAGAAGAAAGTAAAGAAATATATGAAAGGAGTTAGTTTATATGTCCACAAAAAGATGAAGAGAGAGCTCTCCCCATATGCAAGAATGCAAGACTAAGCTAGAAAATGAACCTAAAATGCAAGCTAATATGCAAAGTGGTTCACCAGCAAGAAGTGCATAACATTTAGACTCTTAATTTCATCATTGAGCATTTATTAGGGACATCATGAGATCGTACAACCATCACCAGTATAACTATGAGGATATGAATATGATTGATATCAGATAGGTATGTGGAAATCCAATATAAGCATCATAAACATGTAAGTCAAGATAACTATGTGATTAGATTCCCTAAGTTTAATTTAGCAAGATTACACCTGTATCAAGGCATAAGTGCTAGGATAAACCCCAAGTGCAGTCTTGCGAAATAGTCAAGGATGATACATTTATAAGTCAAAGTGTTGAATAGGACAAGCATGAATGCTTACAACACTATAGACAAACAAAGTATACCCACAAGCAGAAATCAAGAAGACATACCCCATGCCCCCAGTCTTCTAGTCAATGACATCCTCGAAAGACTATTAGGGAGGGAACACATGGCAAAGAAATCATCATAGACAGCACACAAAGTAGATAAAGATCAGCATAGCTCAGTCGTTTAAGTGTTAAAGTGTGTGTGTGTAAGTCACTTGGCCATTTCTTCCAGACTTGATTCTAATAGTGAGAAATATCACGACATCGAAGACCGTAGGTAAACTATCTAAAAAGTGTTGAGAAACATCATTTTGTGAGTTGTCAAAGAAACCCTAATGCACAAGAATACCTCAATAGGCTAAGTAACTATGCCCCCAAGATGAGGAAAAGAAACAATTCCAAGCCAAGAAATGTGTAGCGAAGTGGATGATTGAGACTGATAGACATAGGTGTGAGGGTTTCAAGTAGTGCCTGTTTCTAGGTTTTCATTAGTTGACAGATTTTTTTAGGACTTTTTTCAATTTTTTTGTATTTTTGTATTTTTTATTTTTTTGGTGATACATCAAAGTGCCTATTGCTAGGTTTTCACTAAGAAGATTTTTTTTTCAGGACATTTTCTAATTTTTAGGATTTTTTTCAGGATCATATATGATTTTTTTTGGAATTTTTTAGAAGGTTTTAGATATCACTAGTTCTCAAGAAAGATCACATCATTTTCTCCTAATGTCTAGCAAGGTATAGGATATGATGGAGCAATGAGTCAGTGGATAAGCAAAGATGGATGAAAAAAGAGTGTGAAGCAAGTGAAAGTGATCCTTAAGGACTGACTCCTCAAGAGTACCCAAGCTAGGGAAAGAGGTGAAATAGTCATATGAAGCATATTTTGGATAAGCAATGAAAGTAATGAGAAAGATAGCACGTAGGATAAGCAATGAAGCCAACAAGTGAGATAGCATGAAGTGTGTAGTCCAAAAGAATAGCCATGTCAAGAGACCTATGAGAACCATTTTCATTTATTATGATCAAGACCAAGGGGTTAACTAGATAGGATAGCGATGGGATAAAGCAATAAAAATAAAGCTCAAGATGGAGGCTATGAGGGAATGAGAAAGCACAAATAGAGAATCTCATGGATAAGATAGCCAATTTGCAAAGATAGCTCAACATTGTCAAGATCAAAGAGAGAAGAGGGGATAGATGGATGATGGAAGAATTACGCATGATGCCTGTTTGCCAAGTTTTCATCATGGTACTTAGCCAAGGTGCCACAAGAAGTAGTTTTCACCATAGGATAAATTTATTTCTCTTTACTTTTGCTACCAAGGTGCCACAAGAAGTGGTTTTCACCAAGGCACATTTTCATTTTTTATTTATTTATAATTTTTTTTTGAATTTTCAGAAAGATCTCAAGCTGTTTGAATGTAGATAATGCTCCTATAGAAAAGATAGGTCATGATAATCCAAGACCATAGAAAGGTATGCTCAAAGATGTTGATAGGGTGATGAAAGAGAAATGGTAGTAGGAAGAGTATATGGAGGATAATAGTTCATGTATAGAAAGTTAGTGTAAGCTTTAGAGGATTTCATGAGGGTAGTTAAAATATTGTACAAGATCAACATTGACACACACCTTGAAGGGTATTGGAATCATGGAGGAATCATGAATGAAATAGCTTGAGGTTTAGATACATGAGGTGGTAGAAGAGATTTGGAAAAAAGTGGAGTGGAAGGCTTTGGAATATTTTTAGGAAGATTTTTGGAAGAAGATGGAATGGAAGCCTTTGGAAGCTTGAATGTCAACTTTGAAGTATTTTCAATATTCAAGTCTTCTAAAAGAGACTTGGGAATCCATATAGCTTTAGATTTTCCTTTGGATACTTCAAAACACATTTCTTCAATAATGGGTTTAGGAACCCATATTTTCTTTGATTTAGCTTTTTTAATAGTGGACCTTTGCGGTCTCTTTTGTGCATTCTCCTTCTTAGCATTCACATGTCGATTAGATGGGACATAGTGATCTTTCTTTTTCAATGGATTCTTATGTTTATTCTCACTTCCAAAGGACTTGGGATTTGTGGATGAATAAGGATGATATGATTGGTTTAGACGTATAGATGGGTGAAAAGTCATCAAGGATGAGCGTCTTTGTTGATCTTGAGGTAATATAGGAGAGCTAGGGAATGAGCTATGAGTGAATGTAGGAGATGGAGGAACATAAGGCCCCAATATGGATGGAAGGTTTGAATGCTTTAGCTTATATGGATAAGGACCAAGGATTGATTTAGAAGATGCAAAGGGATAGTGGGAAGGGATATCAACATCTTTAGAATGAGAAAAATGATCAAAGCCATCAATAGACTCATAAGTACCTTTGATAGGAACAAAATTTTTAATAGAAGCACTTGAAGCTTGAGCACAATTTTGAAGTGGATGTGGAGAAGTAGAACATGAGGGGATGCTTTGATCTTGACAAGTAGCCTTGGATAGCATATGAAGAGAACTTTTCTCATAATTTTTAGTAAGCTCAAGGGAGATAATAGAAGTGGTATCTTCATCATACTTAGGAGGTGGACAAGTTATAGGATATGGAGGGAAAAAATATTGAAAGAGATGAAAGGGTGCTTGATCTTGATCTTTCTTGACATTTATAGCCTTTTCTTTTTGAGAGTCCTCTTGACATGGAGCCACTTCTAAGGACAAGGGAGAATGAAGAGTGAATGGAGTAGTGCTTGGATTAGGCATAGTAGTGCATGAAGGTTGAGGATGTTTAGGATTAGTAGCATGGAAAAGGTTTGCAGCCAAGTGAAGGTTATCTTGAGTTTCTTTTAGAGGTAGCCTTTGAGGATACATGTAGTCAATGTGGAAAGTATTAGGTTCTTTATTTGATGGAGGCATGTTGGAAAGATTTGAAGTGTTGGGAGATGCATGAGTCTTGGAAGAAGTGGAAGATGTAATGGAGCCACTACTATACATAGGTTCATCAACGTAATCTTGCTCAAGAGAAGTATCCTCAGCACATGAGTCACTAGAGGTTCCAATAATTCCATTATCCATAAGATCTTGGATTTTATGTTTTAGCTCAATGCAATCTGAAGTATTATGCTCATTATGTTGATGATAAGCACAATAATCATCCAAGAAAGGATTTCCATAGGAGCTAGACTTTGGCAACATGATGATCTTATTTCCAAGAAGTTTTTGCAAAGTGTCATCATGAGAATTTTCCAAGGGAGAAAAAGTTCTATTAGAAACATGTCTAGGATCTTCTTTTTGTTTCTCAAGTGAATATAATGCATTCATTTCTTCATCATTTTCTTGGTCAAAGATAGGTTTATCATGATAATTTGGCCTAGGCTCAAAGGAGGTATCACTTGCTTGTCCTCTAAAGAAGTCTTTAGATCTAGAAGATGAAGACATTTGATGTCTTGAAGTAGAGCATGTAGAACTAGAAGAAGATGATGACCTCAAAGAAGGTGACTCACATTCATGTAAAGACCTTAAGGAAGATTCATGTAATGATACAATCTTCTCCTCTAACCTTTTCTCAAGTTTAGACTTCATTTCTATCATGCGCTTAGAGAGATGAAGGTAAGAAAGATCATTTGTCTCTTCTAGTTCTTTATATTGTGCATATAGATCTTGAAACTCTTTAGTGACATGGAGGATATCATGATCATCTAGATTTGGTTGAGGTTTGGTAGCACAAGATTTGAACTCCATAGTTTTAGATGCAAAGCCAAGCATAAAAGAGCCTAGAAGATAACTTGATGTTGAAACTATAGGAGGTAGAGTGTTCACTTGCCAAGATAGTAGAGAGAGATTAAAGTGACTTGTCAAACAATATGTCCAAGAAACTTAGGACATGAATGACTCAAGTCAATAGCTAAAAAAGATGCCAAAATAGCCAAATAAATAGAGCAAGCAGGGTGACAAGTGAACAACTTTCCCAACCCAAGAGTGTAGTCAAGAAATCAAGGTAACCATTTTAGCAAAAGGATAACTAGCAAGCATGCATAGACCATGAAGATAGAAAGACCAAGAGCACCAAGACCAAAGAGTCACTTTAAGAATGTTCAAGAACTAGAGAGATAGAAAATAAAAATGAAATGATGAGACTCCCCTTAGCAAGCAACACAAGAAAATGTTTGCATTTGATGTTTTGACTTGGTTGACAAAGTTTGACAATAGTTGATAGCATAGCAAGTTTGATGTTCAAAAATAATTTCTTTCCAAGAAAGATAGTGACATATGGAGTAGTCTTCAAAAAATCAAGCAAGGGACAAAGAAACCTTGCATGATACAAGCATATCTAAGGTCTCAAAAGAATTTTCTAGAATTATCGTCATGTGTATGTTCAAAAGATTTTCACAGGTATACCACATTCAAGAACACATCAAGCAATATCTACCTAAAGGACATGGTTCATTACTCAACAACTTGGCCCATGCTTGATGCTCCTTTGCCTCACACCAAGTGGTTTTCCACAAGAGATATTGGATTTGTCATGAAAATGCCATAAGCATAACCAAGGGAACACAGATGGTGAGTGTAAAATCTTGGGGTGATCTGGGTAGTTCACTAGGATCGATCCTTGCACCAAGAAGTTAAGCGGCTAAAAAAGGTAGTTAATAACTTAGGGTGTTTAGATAGGGCTTCCGTTCATAGTGTTCCTCTTGCTCCTAATTATGGGACACCTCACTTGCGATGAGTAACTGATCTTGCGACCACAAGAGTACCTTAAGCATTCTTGCCTAGTGATCTCCCTATGGTCGAAATCTCATAAGCAATCACACTAGGTGAAGACAATCACTATGTCTACCAAGGTTTTGTGTCCTTGACAGTCTTGAGTTTATAGTGGGTTGGAAGAGCTAGGTAATCTGTTTGTCCCCACTTGGGTCGTTCCTCTCAAGTTGTCCGAGAGCAGGCCCTCTAAAGGATTCTAAACTACACAAAGAGTGGATCAAATTTTGGAAGTCAAGATTTCTGATTCACCACAAGGGTGAAGAGCATACTCTCCTATTCCAATTATTTTCTCCCAAACATGCCAAAAAGATTCAGTTGCCTCTTACACTTGAAATCAAATGGTAAGTCAAGATTTCTGATTCACCACAAGGGTGAAGAGCATACTCTCCTATCACCAAAAGATCTCAATTGTAAGTTTTAATGTGCCTAAAAATTAAAAAATAGTATATGCCACACATGTAAAAGTAAAAAACAAGAAAAATTGGGTTTTTATGTGTTGGGCAGCCCTACAAACAATCATTAGTAGCCCTTGTGCATTTGAAGCTTTGACATGCATTCTTTTTATGCAATGTTTCAATTTTTTTCACAAGGATGACAACCTGAAATCACAACTTGTTAGCACCACAAGTTAGTGTGAAATAACATAAAAAAATAAAATAAAAAGTGGTTAGTTGCCTCAAATATCCAAGTTATCTTACAATCAAGTGTATGCAAAGAAAGGGCAAACTAATCACAAATGCTCTCATTTTTACTCTTTGCTTTTGATCTAGTCAACAAGATTATACTTTTTTGCTATTATTTCAGATCTAAAAACATAAATGAAAAGAAGAGACCCCTATTAAAAATTAGAGAGATTTCCAAAAATGCAAGAAATTCAAAAAAATCTCTTCATTTGCGTCTTAGAGACTGATTTTGTCAAAATAGGCTAGATTTATCAAATTGGATTTTTGATCCCTAATATGACCTCAAAAGTCAAAACACAAAGATAATACCCCTCTTAGAATTAAAAAATCTTTCTGAAAATGTAAGTTTTTCCAAAAAATGCACTGATTTGCGATCATAAATGGCTTTTTATGAAAAACAAAGAAAAAATCATAACTCTCACAAATCATTTCAAAATTCTTTGAAAATTGGATTGAGATATTTTGAACGTATACCAAACTTGCAAAAAAAAATTCAGAACCAAAATCCAAGTGGTTTAAAAGATATGATCAAATATTTAAACCAACTAGATTTTTGGGCTTCAAACCAATCTACTGATGGGTTGGCCTTAAAACCAAAGTGATAATTCTACAAAAGCACTTGATTAGATCCAATATGCTGCTATGAAAAAAACCAAAGATAATAAATGAAATCAAATGGAGCTAAAAATTTGATTCATGCCCCACAACAGGTGCCAAAAATGTACACTCGAAAGTGTCCCACTCTAAACCCTTCTATCCAAACGATTCCATGAGTTCGAAATGCTTGGATGCCGGCTTAGAGCTCCCTATCCATAGAGTGCAAGAGAGTGTATTTCAAGGATAAGCAAGCTTTCATATGAGCCTTAGAGATACTCTTCTTGCTAGTAAACCATGCAATGAGAGGTTCCAAAGATAAGATGCAAGAATGCAAATGTCCCAAGGAGTTCCTCAAGGATGCAATGCAAATGAAGATTAAGCTAGAATGAGATGCAAAATGGAGCTATGCTAAAATATGTATGAGAGTGTTACAATCCAAATATTAAACTATGTGAGATAGATTATTGCAAAATAGAAGCTAAACTAACATGCAACATGAATCTAAGCTAAAATGCTATGGTATGAGAGAATGTAGACAAGAAATAGAAGTTCTCCACAAAGCTCCAAAGAAACTTATTAGAAAATTTGCAGCATAACAATATTCAAAAATGAGGATGTATTTGAGGGGAAAGCTCTCTCCCTTTTAAAGATGTACGGATGGTGAAGATCAAGATAAAGATGGTGGATGATCAACGGTGGAATTTGAAAAGAGGAGTGATCCATGTGCACACAAAAGTCAACCAATAGAATATAAGTTGACTTGTCACATAAGACAAAAGTCTCACAAGCCTTTTCTTTTAATTGTAAAATAGAATAAGGACTTTATGTGTGCAATTTAAGTGGGTTAGAAGAATAGGGTCTTTTATTTAATTAAAAGGGGACATGTTCTTTTAATCAAATAATGAACTTAGGATAGCATAGTCAAACTATAGGTTATAATCAAATAAATTGATTATTAGCAATTTGGTCTAGGTAAATGATTAAATTAATTTAGCCAAAATGTTGAAAAGGGGGCTAATAGTCTAGATGACCATTTGTAGGTGATTACACCCTCTCAATGGTAACATCATCCTTTAAATAAATTTTCAAGATATCATAGCCTAATGCCAGGGTAACATAAATGTGTGGGATCCTGTGCATAGTTTTTGAAGAAGGTGAAAAAGATTTCATACTTACGGGTATGTTCATTCTTGATTTTGTTAGCATGCACCTTTTTTGCATTAGTGGATGGCAAAGTTTGTTCAAAAGGTGGTTAAGAAAGTAGATATGGTTGGAAATCAGAAGTTACCCATTTTGTTATATTTGACAGCCACATTGTCTCCCTACTCAAGGGTTGCACAATAAGTAATTTTTCCATTATTTCTGAAGCCTGGCATGATCAGTGAAGAGTGGGAAGTAAAGATGAATTTCACAAAGTAGTTATCTTGACAAAACCCATGGGTCGAGGATAGAATGCAATCATCAGAATAGATTTTATCAGGGACAAGCTTAGCAATTACATATACTATAGAATCACCATTGGAGAAAAATCAATGAAAGGAGGTGATAGGCAGAAGCCCACAAGAGAATGTGTGATTGGCATAACTTCCTATCAGTTATTTTCTTTTTGACAGATTTATGCATTTTCCTCTTTTAAAAAGACACCTGTCAGTCACATTTGTGCTTTGCTTGTTGCAACTCACACCTATATAAGTGAGTTTTCAAGGCAATGTGAGGGTCCAAATTCTATTTTTCTAAGTGATATGCTTAGTCTATTTTTGGTCTATTGTATTGATTAAAAATTGGTGGTGCATTTTCTCTATCAGATCTTGAGAATACATGAATATAGAATGATATGTGTTTCTTTCTAAAGGTCATTTTGAGTTTACTATAAAGTGTATACAATTTTCAAGGAAAATGAATACAAATTATGAACTATCCCCATTTTTTTTTTTTGAACTTTGTCTCCTTTGGATTATTTGGTTATCTTGATGTTGTATAAGTAAAGGCTTGTGCAATTGAATGCAATCTAGTTAGGTTGTATATCTGTGTATCACTATTGTTAATTCAATGGATTAAGTAAAAGCTTTGATGAATATGATAAGATTGTTATAGTAGGGGAAAGGATTTTGAATGATGAGTTCTGATAAGAATTGTGGATGAAATTTTTTGTAAGGCAACAAATTAGATCTAAAAATTTGTAGTAGACTCTAAGCCCCAATGGATTAGGCACTAATCAAATTTGATCCAGATGAAAGAGAAATATGTCACAAATGGTTGTCAAAAATGCAAAATTAAATCAATATTACTTTTATTTCCTGTAGATCTTCAAAGCTGGTCAGTACTTGTCTGCATGGAATGTTTTAGCTTCAGTTAGCCACTATTTTTGAGAACATCTGCAGATCTATAGAAGAAATTTTGGCCATATCTGTTGTATGAGATGTGTTTATCAAGTTATCAAGAATTGTGTATATATTTGAGGATTTGAGATGAGAATCAGAATGAAACTAAAAATAATCCTTATATAGTTTTCCCAGTCTTGAATCATCCCTGGGTGTACCCACCCTAGTTTTGTAGAGCTAGAAGAGTAGAAAACCACCCTTGGTTTTGTTGAAGTTGGGCCCAAATGCTTTACACATACAATTGTTATTAAGAGTTGGCTAGTCTTTAGATTGTGTGAGTATTTTCATCTTGGTATTAAGCATTTTTTTGCTTAGTAGTTTTAGTTCATTTAAATCACCAACAACTAGTAATTTAGAGATGGCTACCAATGGAGTGACTAGCTGGCTAATGAACTTATTCAATTCTTCTATTTCAACCTTCATTTTGGTCTTGGACAACTTTATACTTTCTAACTGCCCCTCAATCACCTCGTTGTTTGACTTTCAGAAGCCAACTTTGGTGTCATGCCTAGCTTCCCCAAGATCCATAGAGTGCAGAGTAAAATCATTGGTAGTCATGTCCTCAATCCTCCTTGCAAATTCTCATCATAAATGTGTCATTAACTTATACATATTCTATATAACTATTTTTGCAATTGCAAACATGGATAGAACTCATAGCTTTTCGCATCATCAGGAAAGTTCTCAATTTTTGGAAGGCCTGGCCATAATTGTAGAGAAGCTAACATGTAAATTAAGAAAGAAGACATGTAAAAGGTGTTGCAAAACTTCACAGCACTAAGGGCTCTAGATAGATGCTCACTTACCTCATAAGCCCAGTCAACATATTGTGTATCTAAATAGATAATTTGTACTAGAAAGAAATACTATTCAATAAAATTAAGTGCTTCTACCTCACCTTCCAATCTATGTAAGAGAACTAGAATATCTATGACCTTGGGCTTAAGATCAGTACCAAATAGAGTTTTAGGAACTTTACTCTTGGTGCCCCATGACTTTTGGAAATAGGGCTTCATAATTTCTTTTCTCCACACCATTTTCTTCAAGGATAAATCATAGATTTCCCCTCCTACTATTAATTCAAAAAACTCTTCCCTTTCTAAAACTTGGAGGTAATTTACCACAATTTTCCTATCAATAGAGATTAGAACTATATGATCAAGCAGAAAAATTTGTCTAGTATCTAGGTTGTAGTGACTTATGCATTCAACAATCAAGTTAGGGGCTTGAACTACCACTGGAAACCTAGCTGCTTCCACTAATTTACTTTCTTGGAGCTTCTTAGTTCTAGGATGAATCAGCTCTGACCTCAACCTCCTTTGAAAATATTGCATGTCATAGAAATGGAGCAAGGTATCTAAGAAACTCTATAAAGTGGATTTGATCCCATTAATTTTGTCAAACCTAGCAAATATGGTTGCCATTTTATCTTAGGTAGAAGTGAATCAAAACTTTGAACTTGAAGGAAGTGCAGAGGATAGAATTTGCAAGTATAAGAGATTTGAAAAAGTTGTGCAATTCAACAGCATAACAGTTCAAGAAAAAGTAGTAATTTGAAAAACTGTTATGTTTCTCTCTATATAGAAATCTTAATTCACCTATTAATCTCCAAGATCTGCACCACACAAATGAATTAAAGGATAAATCCATTAGATTAGTAAATGTGAGATTTTCTAATAGACATTTCCATGTCTTTTCACTATTTCCATTGGCCCAATGGTAACTTTCCTTTATTTCATAATTACCTTCACATTTTTCACTAAGTTTCAGAGAATTAAGAATGGAGTACTTTGTAAGGAAATATTTGCTCAGCCAAATTTTTCTCACTACACTTCTCCAACTATGATTGGCTTGTTTCCATTATCATCTTAAGGTGTCTTATGTGCAATTTGTGTGCCCAATTTTCTTACAAAGTCAATTTCTTTATGAATGCAGAAAGCCACCTTCATGGGTTGAAAACCTACCAAGGAGAAGGCAATTTCCATTTTTTTTCCTATGCTTTTATTTTCACTTTATCCTTCAAGTTAGTATGCCTTTTAGTTTTGGAAAAGCTAAAAAGGACTACAAAAGTCAAAGAGGGGCCCACTTACTTTTTTTCTCTTTTACAAATGCCTTTAGTAGAAAATTGACTTCATGGGTCAAAAGCTTGCCATGGAGAAGTCATTTTAGAGTTTTTCACTTAAGGTGATTATGATCACCTTGATGAATTTTGAATGTCTTCCAAGGTGGAATACTATGATGAAAATAAGGCTTATTCATAGAACAACTCATTCTCTTCTTGCTCTAGTCCACAAGCCACATTTGTTAACCTTTGTAGAAAATCACCTTCATGGGTTGAAAACCTGCCGAGGAGAAGGCAATGTTTGATTCTCTGCAAGCTTCATTTTTCATGGAAAAAAGTAAGACAAGTCACAAACAAATCCAATTTTGTGAAAAAACTTCATGAAACACAAGAATCTCCATCAAATTAGGTACTAAGCTACCCATATGACATCAAGGAGAAACCCACCTAGCCATGAAATGTGAGAGAAGGGAAATATGGGAAATGCGATGGAGAACCTTTTCACCTAAGGAGGAAAGACTAGACCTAGACATATCTAGACCAAACTAAGACACAAAATGTTCCACTTTGCAAAATGGGTACATGCTAAAAAGTAGGGCAACAATTGGCCTTGATTGGGGACTTAGGTAGAGCATACCCAAGCAAGGAAGTCAAAAACTCTAGTTTCACAAAAATAAAAATGGCACTCACAACAAAACAAAAATAGGGGAACAACAAGAACAAAGGCAAGAGGAGAAACTAACTAGGAAATAATAAAGCAAACTAAACCTAAGTATAATGCAATACAAGGGTTACTTGTTCTCAATTTGCAATTTGATAAAGCTTTAGATCCTGACCTTTATAGGTTAGGGGTAGTACTTCACCATCTTCATAAGCCAATTTGAAAGAATTATTCTCAAATGTCTGATGAATTCTGAATGGACCCTTCCACAAGGTCTCAAACTTTTTATGCATACCTTTTGGAGCACTTTGCTTATCCTAGAGTAACACACTATCTCCTACCATGAATTTTTGTGGTCTATCCTTCTTATCAAATATATCCTTCACCTGCATCTAGTGTTGTGTGATGTGATCTACCATTTATTTTCTTTCCTCTTCAAGCTTTCTTAGATACAAAATTCTTTTCTCTAGACCATCTTTATAGATATCATCTTTGATCACTATTCTGAGTTTGTTTGTAGCCAATTCTAAAGGTAATGGTAGATTAGCTTTAATCCCATATACTAATTCAAAAGGAGATATGCCAATTGTTCTTTTAGGTGTCATCCTATCTACCCACAGTGCCTCATGAATTTTCTTGTGCCAAGTCTTTTGATTGTCTTAGACCAACTTCTTAACAATATTTACCAAATTCTTATTACTAAACTAGGCTTGACCATTTCCTTGTGGGAAATAATTAGATGAGTGACTAATAATAATTCCATACTCAAAAGAAAAAATTAGTAATCTCAATTGAAGAAAAGTAGGTTGCATTATCCATCACTAATTTGATAGGAACATAAAATCTGACCAGTATGTTCTCCTTAATGAATTCACACACTACTTCAGAAGTAGTCTTCTTGGTCACTTTGGCCACCACCCACTTAGTGAAGTAATTAGTTGTAGTTATCACATACTAGTGACCAGCACTGGATGTTAGATTAATAGGACCAATAAAATGAAGACCCCATTGTTGAAAGGGTCCTTCAATGATGATAGGTCTTAATGGTAAAGTAGCCAATTGAGGATGCCCAATGAACATCTTACATTTTTCACACTTTCCCACCTAGGAATAGGAGTCTTTGAACATCCCAAACCAATAATAGCAATGTCTCAATATTTTGAAAGCTTTGACTGAGGATGAAAAATGCCCTCCACAAGCTTCATGGTGAAATGTTTTCAACAGCTTTTCTTGTTGTTGTTTGTCTACACATCTAAGAAAAGTGCCATCAGTAGTCCTTTTAAACAATTTACCATCCCAAATTATGTACTTAGCTACTTTCAACTTAAGATGTCTTCTTTTTCTTGCATTTAGGCCCTCCGAGCATTCTCTATATGTTAGTAGATAAGTAATATTTTCAAACCATGAATCATCAAGGCCTACTACCAACACTAGCTACTTTCCTTCTAATTCTTTTGATTCTTCAATGGTCTTGTTTGCTACAATTGCTTTACACAGTGCGTTACCCCTTACTAACTTGGTAGGCTTAATTTCTATATCATATTCCTATGTCTTCTCTATCCATGCTCCTCTGGCATTGCAACCTACATCCTGTTGTGTCAATACACTTTTCATAGCTACATTTAGGACATAAATGATAGAATGTGAATGCAAGATATCGAACCAAAAAAATTTAAGTGCTTTGACTACTGCAAAAGCAGGCTTCTCTATTTGTGATTATTTCAATTCATGATTTTTCAAGGGTATGCTCATGAAAGCTATTAGGGCTTGTACCCCTTCATTTTTATCTTGCATAAGTATTGCCGATAAAGTATGTTTAGAAGCATAATAGTAAATAAGAAAATCTCGCTTATAATTCAAGTGACTTATCACTGGGGCATTAGCAATAGCAATTTTTTTATTTTGAAAGGCCTACTTTCCCACCTCATTCCATTTGAAATTTGAATTTCCCTTCATGATATCCACAATATGTTTAGTGATTTCTACAAAATATGGTACAAACCTTCTGAGGAAATTCACCTGCCCAAAGAATGAGTTAACCCCTTATTTTTTTGAGGGTAGACTTAATCTTTGAATGGGATTTACTTGTTTGGGAACAATCCTAATGCCCTATTGAGACACTATATGACCAAGGAGCTTTCCCTTTGTCTCATAGAAAACTGATTTCTTTAGATTGAGTGAGATTCCATGTTCTTGGCATCTCTATAAGACTTTACTTAAATCTTCCATGTGATCTTTTCTCTTTTTTGAAAATATGATGAGGTCATCTAGATATATAACTATAATCTAGTCCTTTAGATCAGAAAATTTTTTTCTCATACATCTTTGGAATGTGGCACTAGCATTTATGAGTCCAAAGGGCATTCTGTGATATGCAAATGTACCCCAAGGAGTGGTAAATGTTGTCTTATGCTGGTCTTTCTCTTCTACCTCTACTTGATTGTAACCTGAATATTCATCAAGCATAGACATCATTTCAGATCAAACCACTATTTGTAATAAGTAATCCATATTGGGAAGGGAAAAATTATCCTTTAGAGATGCCTTGTTCAAATTGCAAAAATCAATGCAGATCCTTATTTCTCTATTCTTATTTCTAACTAGTACTATGTTAGATATCCAAGTGGAGTGGTGGATGGGTAGATGATTCTTGCTTTCAACATTTTATCTACCTCCCAAAAAATGGCATTTATAACCTTAGGATTATAATTCCTTTTATTTTTGCCGAAAAGGAACCGCATCAAATTTGAGTGGAATTTAATGTTTTACCTTCCCACCTCAATAGCTTTTTAAATCTCCGTAACTCCAAGAAAAAGCATGCCTATATTCCATGAAGAGTCATTTCATAGCTTCCTTTTCTTCAAGAAAACAACATTTTTCAAAGTTGATCATTTTAGGATCATGAGTGTCTTCAATATTTACCCCTTCATATTCTCCAATGGTAGGTCCCCTTTCTGCCCTCTTCTATTTTATGTAGGCATCATGTCTATTAAATAATTTTTCGAAGGCTATGAAGTATGGGGGAATGATATTACCTTACAATTGAACTTTATCATTTTGATTCTTCTCAACATCAAAGCTTTCATGATTTTCATTCTTGGATTCATGTGTAGAATTGGATTTGTCATTTTCTAGGAATAGTTGTAAGATTTTGTCATCTTCAAAAAATTTCCAGGACTCTACATTGTTTGGAACAAAAGCTCGATATAGAATTTCAATATAATATTTCTTATCCTTGAATTCTAGGTGGGGAAGTAGCAAAGAAGCAGAAACTGCTAGAGAATCAGCTTTTGTGTTCATCTCCCTTGGCACTACTTTAATAGAAAAGGCATCTAGACCTTCTATTTCATCCAAAACTCTATTTCTATAGTTCTTTAACTTGTTATTCTTCACAGAATATTGTCCTTTAATTTGCCTGACAATGATTTTTGCATCACCCCGAGCTCTCTGGATCTTTACTCCTCTTTCTTTTTTTGATATTATCCCTAATAATAGAGCCTCATATTCTGTAGTATTATTCATATTCTTGAAATATAATTTGAATGCCAAGGGCTTTGGTTCTCCCTCAGGGGGTATCAACACTACACCTGTGCCAGACCCTGAGGAGGCATAACTTCCATCAAATTCAAGTGTCCATATGTCTGTTACATCTTTGTTCCCATTAAGAATTCCTTTTCTTTGATCTTCATCTCTTTTTTCATCTAGAGCCTCTTTAGTAAATAACATGTAGTTTCCAAATTCTAGCTCTTAATAGAGGATCTAGGCTTTAGGATCATCTAATTTTAGAACTGTGAATTTTGCCTTTTCTTTGAGTTCTAACTTAACTTTCTTATTCTCGATAGGTATGACTACTTGGGACCAATCTAGCTTAATTTCTCCTCCTAAGTCTAGGTAGAAACTCCTACTTAAAAGAAGTTTGTAGCTTGCTGGAATATCTGCTACTAGGATAGTCAATAAGAGTTTCTTCTTTGGATGTGAGGCCAAGGATACTTGAGCATCTTTGATTTGCCCAAGAAAAGGGACTTTTTTGGCATCCATAGAGTAATACCTCCCATGCACTTTAGCAAGATTGAGACCCAGGGCTTTAGCTATAGAATATGACATAACATTATCTGATGCACTCGAATCTATTATGCAATTGCTTAGTTTGCACTCATTAATATACAATGAGATATAAAATGGGTCAGGTTTTTTCCTTAGAGATGTTGCTAAAATAGTAGAATCTTCTTGATTAAATAGGCTAGATGTCATGGTTTCATCTCCTTTTTCAATGATCACACTATGATTCAAATCTGATGTGTTCCCTTTATATCGGTCTACCAATCTTTTTAACTCAGACGGGTGAGATTTCAAATAATCTATAGGGGAAATTTGAATTTTTGATTCTTCATAGAATTGGATGAAATAAAAAGGTCTTTTGTCCTTACCCATTTGTGAAGTGTATATTCCTTGATTAGTATGCACATTACTTTCCAAAGGACTGGAATCATTCTTGTGAGTATGACTGGAGGATTGATTCTTCAGTCTTTGGCCCTGAGTGAAAACTATATATGAAGTTCCATCAATGGTTGCATAACATTCACCTTTTGGTTCAGAATCTAATTCATATTCTAAAAATAAATTTCTAGAGTTACCATTTGAATATGAATCAGACTCTAGACAAGGAGTTGCAGTGTTCAATTCATTGGTAGATAATAACTACATCATATGAGTAGTCTCTGGACAACTCTCACTATCATGATCTGTGCTCAAGTGAAAGATGCACATGTTTCCTTTTTTTGGTGCTGCTTCAATCTATAACCTAGGTTGTGAGCTTGTGAGCTATAGATATTTTCCATCATTGTTCTTTCCTGGAAAATTTTTATAATTCTATTGATAAGAATTACTAAACCCAAGTAATTGTCTTTTTACTACTATCAATTCATTCGACAATTTTTTAATCATCTCATCATATGATGTAGTATTACTAGAACTTCCTTTAGTTTGAAGCTCTCACTTCCATTTTCCCATGAAAATAAAATCATCTTCAAATTCAATTGCCTTCTTTTGTGCATCTGCTAAATCCATGGGATGTGCTCTTCTCAAATCATAATTAACATCTAGAGGCATCGCACTGATAAAGAAGGTTTTCAAATTTCTAGTTGTAGGTCTATTAGCAATTGGAATTTTGCTAATAATCTTATTGAACTTTGCAAAAAAATCTCTCATACTCATGGTGGATTACTTTTTAATTGAAGTCAGCTTTGAAACAAGGCATGTTCATCTTCTGTAGTTTTGAACCTTGTCTCAAAAGTTGTTCTCATTGTATCCCAATCAGTTATTGAGCCATCATCTAGATGATAAAACCAATCTATCACACCATCTACCAAGGTTTCCACAAATAATCTTATGGAAACATCCTCATGCCTGAAACCTAAGATGTGAGTAGCTGTGAAGAAGGCTTTGATATGCTCATCTGTAGTAACCTTCCCATCTCTTGAGAATTTTGGGAAATTCTTCCTTGAACTAGCCAGGAGGGTATGGTCAATTTTTAGTGCTAATGGCCCTATTGTTATGGCCCATGGAGTAGCCATGATTGTTCTAGCAGTGTATGGTAGGAAATTAACAACTGGGGGAGTAGTAATTCTATGCAAGACCAATAACTAATAGGTAGAATTTGAAGTACTAGTGCCTTTATTTCTAACAGGGGAAGGTGGTCTACTTTGACTTTTCTTTTCACCTTTTCAGTTTGGAACATCTAAGATCAAAAAACCAAGCTCTGTAAGCTTATCAAAAATTGGGTCTTGCCCACCCTGTTCCTTGGTACTTTTGAGGAACCTTGCTTCTTCCAGGATGCTAAGTTAATTTTAGCTCTAAGCTTCTTTTCTTAATTTCCTTTCTGCTCTTTAGATGTCCCTCCTTTGAACAACTATTTCCAAAGCTTTAGCTCTCCTTTCCTCTTCTTCCAATACTTGTCTTGCATTCCTATTATGTTCAATGTTCCTCCTATGTCTCCAAACAAATGTATTAAGTGATGAAATTATGTCTTCTTGATTGTATTGAAAACCAAGATTAGGTTGGAGCACTAGAATAATGTTTTCATGAGGTAGTACCATTTTTCTTCATGACATAGGCTTTTTAGTCAAGTGATTATTAGTATCCCTAGTAAAGTCACCAAAAATCTATTAGTAAATAGATTTGTTCTTTTTAATTATAACTCTTAAAGCTCAAACTTGGAACAATATCTAGTTACAAACAATTGAAAAGACACTTATGGATGAATTAGCTTTTCTCTGAATTGGTAGGTACAACTCCCTAGAATTGATTTTCAATGAATTATGTTTTTCTCCTAAACTAACTTGGGGTATGTTCTTGACCTAAGAATAGAAGAGGTAGAACCAAGCTAGACCTAAATAGAATCTAACTCAAGCAAATTAAATTTTTGAATTTCTAAACAAGTTTATGAATCCAAACATCTTATGAATTCACAAAGCTTAATTGAGTGATAACTAGTACAGAGCTAAGTTAGAGCTAGATTAATATGAATCTAAACTACAATTAACAAATGAAGAGTGCTCAAGGGGTCTCTCTTTGAATGAACAATGACACTACTTATCACATTCATTCATTATTTTGAAGTAGGGGAATGAAACTCTGTTCTTTCCTCATTTCAACTCAAACAAAAGAGGAAACATAAGACTAAATCTATCAAAAATTGGAATAGAAAATAATTGATATAAATTACCATTCAATTGTCTCTACAACAAAAAGTACTTCACACCAAAAATTCATCAACCTTTCATTAATCTTTCAATCTCATACATATACAATTTCAATATGACCGTTACAATGGAAGTTCAATCAGTTCATCTTCTCAAGATTAAAAAATGGAAAGGCACCAATTTGTCAAATTTCAATAATTACAAAAGCAAACAAAAGAAAGGGCAGAATATGAATCACTTCGACTTCTTCCCCTTTTCTAATTTTGTAGGCCTTGGTGGCAACTATGATTGGGATGAGCTCTTCATGCCTAGGCATGTGGATATTCGTATACCTTAAGATCCATTTGGAATGTTCTCTGGCTAACTCCTTTATAGCATTTAGTTGATTTGGTTGTTCCTCTGTGACCACATGTATGCATCCGCTAAGTACCTGGAGTTCAGCAACCCTGTTTTGACAATGGAAAGATATACCAGACAAACTATCTAGAAATTGGGAAAAGTTCTCCTTCATGACATTGATCCCAATAAGTGCTTTTCCTTGGCCACTAGTCTAGGAATTTGTATTTAATCCCTTCATAAGTTCAAATCCTTTATCTTGTGTCTTCTTCACTTTATCCTCTATTTCTTTAAGTCCTTTCTCTGTGGATTGGATCATCTTAGTCCTAAACTGCATGCTTTGAAGCCACTCGAATAGAGGTTTGTCTCCCTTTGGCAAGATTTTTTCTTCAACTGCTTCCTTGGCTTTCATCTAGATGATCATCTTCAAGAGAGAGATACAATCATCACATCACCCTTTCTCCAGCCAGAGTATTGCTATTTGATATGATGTTATCTTTTTCTATTTCCAACCTTAAGATAACATTACCAATCTGCTCTACCATAGTGGATCCTTCTGATTTGAGCTTCTCAATCCATTCTTTACCAATCTAACCAAAATGTCTATCTTCTTGGAGTTGAGAGATGAGGACCTAAAATTTAGTAGTAGTAGGATTTTTGGTCATTGGTACTCTAGAGATGACTACAAATGGAGTGACTAGCTATCTAATGAACTTATTAAATTCTTCTATTTCAACCTTCATTTTGGTCTTGGACAACTTTAGGCTTTCTAACTATCCCTCAATCACCTCGTTGGTTAACTTCCACAAGCCAACTTTGGTGTCATGCCTAGCTTCTCCAAGATCCATAGAGTGTAGAGTAAAATCATTGGTAGTCATGTCCTCAATCCTCCCTCCTTTTTTGGACTCAGTGATCTCCATTGTTAGGTGACCTATTTTTGGATCTTGCCCAAGTATGGACGAGGTTTTTTGCTTCTTTACCTTTGCCAATGTAGATCCAGAATGGATTGTGAGAGATACAGTATCTTTAGTAGAAGTGCTCTCATCTTTCCTTTTCCTTTTTCTCTCTAGAGTATCCTCCAACCATGAGTTAGTACCTATCACCTTGGAGGCTGTCCTGAGTGATTCTATACTAAATATTTTCCTCTTGGCTAGACCTTTATCTACTTCTGGAGTCTTCTTTGCTACTTCATTAGACTTAATAGACTTGCTAGTACTGCTCTTTCCATCCCCTAAGTCTACTATCTATATTGAAAAGCCACTTGGTTGTAGAAGTGTAGCACTTGCTGGTGAAATAGGACTATGATGAGGAGAGGGAACTAGAGTAGTATGGGGAGAAGGAATTAGAGAGACATGAGGTGATGGAACTAGTGTGACATGGGGGGATGGAATTGAGATAGTCATGCTATCCTTTGGCTCCTCCATCTTCTTTTCTTTAGTACTAGTCTAGTTTCCAATGATTGGGAGGGAACCATCATGACAAGTCTTAGTTATGGGGACATTCTTGTCTGGAGGTTGATCACCTCCACCTGATAGTTGAGCTAGCCCTTGAGTGGCAGCTATTGTTATGCCTAGTGTAGCACTCTAGGATGAGGAAGGTGTTGCTACTACTGGAGAAGCTTGAGTGGCTGCATCTTTGCTCTAACTCCTCTTGGTTGTCCATTCAACCCATTTCCCTATTCTCTTGATGATCCTAGCCATCATGATATCAAAATTCTCCTCAACATCTAAATATCACTTTGAACTGATAGGAATCCCCCTTAACTTGGTTAAATATGTATTACTATACATTTGGCCATCATCTTCCAGGCCTTCTATATCAAAGTTGATATCATATGTTTTGATTTGCTCCAGTATGAGCCTAGTGAAAGCACAATCTCTACTTTTGAGCTCATCTCTACATTCTACCCAATAGTCTTCAACTGTAGTAACATGTTTGATCACACTCCCAATCTACAACACATCTCTTGCATACCCATTTAGGTCAAACATAGGTCTCATGACCTCATATATCTCCAATTGATATTTAGTCTTGAATGCTTTGAGCATATTTTTTGCATCAAAGCAAGACTTGCAACTTTAAGCTCCAACCTTCATAGGGAATTCATACCCTTTGTTCTTTAGGCTTGTGCTTAGCATGTTCACCTGGATTGTCTTCCTCATGATCTCTATCAACATGATTATATCACTCAGATTACTGGGTAACTTCAAAGGAAATCCATCAAAATCTACAAGATGCAAATATGAGAAGGATGAGAACTACATAAAATAGCTACCAAACTAACTAATAGCTACCATTGCATCTAGGCTAAACCTCCTCTCTGGGAATCCTTGGAGTTCCCTACAAATTCTCATCATAAATGTGTCATTAACTTTGACGTACTCTATATAACTATTCTACAATTGCAAACATGGATAGAATGCATAACTTTTCACATCATCAGGAAAGTTTTCTATTCTGGGAAGGCCTGGCCATAATTGTAGAGAAGCTAACATATAAATTAAGAAAGAAGACATGTAAAAGGTGTTGTAAAACTTTGTGGTGCTAAGGTCTCTGGATAGATGCTCACTTACCTCATAGGCCCAATCAACATACTATGTATTTGAACTGATAATTTGTACTAGAAATAAATATTATTCAACAAAATTAAGTGCTTCTACCTCACCTTTCAATCTGTGCAAGAGAACTAGAATTTCTATGATCTCGAGCTTGAGATCAATGCCAAATAGAGTTTTAGGAACCTTACTCTTCGTGGCTCGTGTCTTTTGGAACTAGGACCTCATAATTTCTTTTCTCCACACCATTTTCTTCAAGGAGAACTCAAACATTGTCCCTCCTACTATCAACTCAAAAAACTCTTCCTGTTCTAGAATTTGGAGGTAGTTTACCACAATTTTCCTATCACCAGAGATTAGAATTGTATGATTAGGTAGCAAAATTTGTCCGGTATCCAAGTTGTAGTGATTTACGTATTCAACAATTAATTCAGGGGCTTGAACTACCACTAGAAACCTAGCTGCTTCCACTAATCCAATTCCTCAGAGCTTTTTAGTTATAGGATGAATTGGCTTCGACCTCAACCTCCTTTGAAAATCTTGCATGTCATAGAAATGGAGTGAGGTATCTGAGAAACTCTACAAAGTGGATTTGATCCCATTAAGTCCATCAAACCTAGCAAATCTGGGCTACATTTTATCTAAGGTAGAAGTGAATCAAAACTTTGAACTTGAAGAAAGCATAGAGGATAGAATTTTCAAGTATAAGAGATTTAAAAATGTTGCACAATTCAATAGCATAACAATTCAAGAAAAAATAGTAATTTGAAAAATTGTTATGTTTCTCTCTATATAGAAATCCTAATTCACTCATTAATCTTCAAGATCCACGCTACACAAAATAATTAAAGGATAAATCTGTTAGATTAGTAAATGCAAGATTTTCTAATGGACATTTCCATGTCTTTTCACTATTTCCATTGGCCCAACAGTAACTTATTTCATACTTACCTCCGCATTTTTCACCAAGTTCCAGACAATTAAGAACAGAGTACTCTATAACGAAATATCTACCCAACTAGATTTTGCTCACTACACTTCTCCAACTATGACTAGCTTGTTTCCATTATCATCTTAAGGTGTCTTACATGTAATTTATGTGCCCAATTTTCTTACAAAGTCAATTTCTTCATGAATGCAAAAAGCCACCTTCATGGGTTGAAAATCAACCGAGGAGAAGGTGATTTCCATTTTTCTACCTATGCTTTTACTTTCACTTTATCCTTCAAGTTAGTATGCCTTTTAGTTTCAAAAAAGATAAAAAGGATTGCAAAAGTCAAAGAAGGGCCCACTTAATTTTTTATCTCTTTTACAAATGCCTTTAGCAAAAAATTGACTTCATGGGTCAAAAGCCTACCGTGGAGAAGTCATTTTAGAGTTTTTTGCTTAAGGTGATTCTAAGCACCATGTGGAATCCTAAATGTCTTCCAAGGTGGAATACTATGATGAAAATAAGGCTTATCCATAGAATAACTCATTCCCTTCTTTCTCTCATCTGCAAGCCACAGTTGTTAACCTCTACAAAAAATCACCTTCATGGGTTGAAAAGCCGACGAGGAGAAGGCAATGTTTGATTCTCTACAAGCTTCATTTTTTCATGGGAAAAAGTAAGACAAGTCATGAACAAGTCCAATTTTGTGAAAAAACTTCATGAAATGCAAGAATCTCCATCAAATTAGGTACTAAGCTACCCATATGACATCAAGGAGAAACTCACTCGGCTGTGAAATGTGAGAGAAGGGAAAGATGGGAAATCCGATGTAGAACCTTTTTGCCTAAGGAGGAAAGACTAGACCTAGACATACCTAGACCAAACTAAGACACAAAATGTTCCACTTTGCAAAATGGGTACATGCTGAAAAGTGGGGCAACAAGTTTGATCTCTCTTTACCATTCATATTCAAATCTACCTAAAATATAATTGCCTAATTATAACCTACAAAGAGTTCTTAGTCAGTAAGGACATTGTTCAAGAGACAAGAAAATTAAAAGATCTCTATACTCTAATTTGTAACAGATCTAATCTACTTCAACTTAGATGAATGAACATTTTAAATAATCATTTAAATTCTAATTTTTAATAAATATATTAAATTTAAATGAATATTGTATTAAAATTTAAAATATAAAATTAAATCCAAATAGCATGTTGCTTATTCCAAACTTTGATATTAATATTTAATTTTAATTATTTAACATAAATGATATGCCACCAATATTTGTTTAATTTAGATTATTTTTTAACAACATTAAGAGTATCCTCTCTATTGAATTTACATTTTGAAATTAATTGTATTAAAAAAATTTCTATTTAGAATATCAACTAGAGGAAAGCAAGGGTTGTATCCTTTTTGGAAGTATGTTGATAATTTTGTAGGGCCAATGGGTTTAGGTGGATCAACTGAGGTCAAATGAAACTAGTATCCTTTGGTATGGAAAGGTTCTTATATGAGAATGAAGGTTCATTTTCTTCACACAACTAGGGTAGGTGTTGATCCTTGTAAAAATGAGATAGAATGATATGATGCTATAAGGGAGCAAGAAATAGCTAAGGGGAAGGTTTCTAATAAGAGATCTCATGCTTCAACAAAAGGGTAAGGTTAACATAGAAATTTATTTGTGGGTGTCTTATCTAAAAATGTAATAGCCTTACACCACTGGATGCACCTACATCAGACAGCCAGGGTAAACTGAAAAGTGACCCTGTCACTTTATAGTTGGTAGAGGAAAACCCAAATGGGCAACCTCTGCTACAAACATCTAAGTTGAATCCTCCACTGGTCATCCTTTCCACTTCACTAGGTATTCTTCATACTATCTATTTCTAGTACTCTAGCCCACATCTAAAAATGTAATAGCCTTACACCACTGGATGCACCTACATCAGACAGCCAGGGTAAACTGAAAAGTGACCCTGTCACTTTATAGTTGGTAGAGGAAAACCCAAATGGGAAACCTCTGCTACAGATATCTAATTTGAATCCTCCACTGGTCATCCTTTCCACTTCACCAGGTATTCTTCATACTATCTATTTCTAGTACTCTAGCCCACATGACTATCTAAAATTTCTTCAATCTCTTCCTTCTCAAAAGTAGGAATTGGACATGGCACTAGCATCAACTCCTCCTTTGCACCATCATCATGATATTATTTTAAGTCTACAACATTGAAAATAAGATAAATGTGAATCCCATCTAGCAACTCCACCTTATATGCATTTCCTAAATCATGTTTCTTCAAAATTGTGCAAGGATCAAATTTCTTCATCTTTATCTTGTTGTAGGTACCCATTGGAAATTGTTCCTCCCTCAAGTATACCATAATCAAATCCCCAACTTAGAAATCCTTACTTCTCCTTGTTTGATCTACTCTAGCCTTATATTGCAGGTTCATCTTGGCAATATGTGCATGTATCCCCTCATGTAGGTTCTTAACATGTTCAACAAAGTCTTCTACCTCAACACTTGTCCTCTCTCCTTACTCCATCTTTCTCAGCTCTGGTGTAGTCTTTGGACTACTCCCATACACAATTTGGAATGGTGATCTAAAAGTACTATTATTCATAGAGTTATTGTAAGAAAATTCTACTTGTGGTAGAATCAAATCCCATCTCTTGAGCTTATCTCCTACTAAGCACCTCTACAAATTGCCTAGACTTCTATTCACTACTTTTTGTTTTCCATTAGTCTATGGATGATGTACAAAACTGAACTTCAATTCTATCTTCAAGTTCTTCCACTGTCCTCTAGAAATACCCAACAAATTTAGTATCTCTATTAGAGACAATACTTTTTGGGAGACCATGGAGCCTCACCACCTCTCTGAAAAACAAATTTGTAATATGCACTGCATCATGAGTCTTGTGGCATGAAATGAAATGTGTCATCTTGGAGAACCTATCAACCACCACAAATATTGATTCATTACCCCTTTGTGTCTTTGGTAGTCCAAGAACAAAATACATACTTATGTCCTCCAAAGGCTTCGTTGGAATAGGAAATGGCTGATAGAGTCTAGTATTTTAACTAAATTCTTTGGTTGTTTGACATACTCAACAACTCTATACAAACTTCTTTACATCATGTGGCAATTGAGGCCAAAAATAATGTTCACTAATAATGACAATAGTCTTATCTTGACCAAAGTGTCCTACCATCCCTCCACTCTATTTCTTCTTGATCAAGTTCTCCCTCATGGAACTCCTTGGAATACACAATTGACTACCCTTGAACAACATACCATCCTAAATCATGTAATCTAACCACCTAGTCATATCTAGAGTAATAGATTTTTTACAAGCCTTCCAAGCCTCCGCAAAGTCAAAATCCTTAGGGTATATATTATTGAGTTCATCAAACCCAACCACTTCAACCTACATTTATGTTAGCAAAAATTGTCTCCTACTTGATGCATCTGCAACCTCATTAGACCTTTTGCTTCTATGTTTCAATACAAATGTATAGCTTTGCATGAACTCTACCCATTTCAAATGTCTCTTATTCAATTTACCTTGGCTATTTAGGTACTGTAATGCCTAATGATCAGTATACAAGATAAATTCTTTTGGCAACAAATAATGCCTCCATTTCTTTAAGGCCTAAACTATTGCTTAGAACTCTTGATCATAAATAGAATACTTCTTCTTTGCATCATTCAATTTTTCATTAAAATAGGCAATAGGTTCATAGCCCCAATAGCACTACCACTAGCATTGCAATCTACCTGGAACACTTTGTTGAAATCTAGAAGTGCCAACACAGGTTGCTCTATCACCTTCTTCTTTAGCAATTCAAAACTCCTTGTAGCTCTTGTAGTCCACTTGAACTCTTTTATATCCCACCTCATTGTTTTAGTTAAGAGTGCACATATACTACTAAAATTTCTAATAAACTTCCTATAAAAACTAGCCAAACCATGGAATGACCTCACCTCAGTGGCAGACCTTGCACAAGGTCATTCCAAGATGACCTTCACCTTCTCTAGGTCCATTTTGAGACCTACAGCTGATACAACAAACCCAAAATAGACTAACTCTCTTTTGACAAAGCTACACTTCAAATTAATCAACAATTTCTTTCCCTAAACCTTTCAAGGATAATAAAAATTTGCAATAAATGTTCATCCATAGACTTACTGAAAATCAAAATATCATCCAAATTCACAATAACAAATTTTCCCAAAAATTTCTTTAGTACCTCATTCATAAACTGCATGAAGGTGCTTGGCGCATTGGTCAATCCAAAGGGCATGACTAACCACTCATATAGACCCTCCTTGGTCTTGAATGTAATCTTCCACTCATCTCCCTCTCGTATCTATATCTAGTGATAAACACTCTTGAGACCTATCATTGTGAAATACTGAGCTCCATTCAAGTAGTCCATAAGATCATCCATCCTTGGCAAAGGAAACCAATACTTGACAATTATTTTATTTATATCTTGAGAGTCTATATACATTCTCCACTCTTCATCCTTCTTTGGTGCACTACACATACTGCACATAGACTCAGGCTCTCTTGAATTAAACCTTTCTTCAATAGCTCCTGAACTTGTCTATTTAGCTCCTTAGTCTCAATAGGAGTTATCCAATGAGAAACCTTGTTTGGAAAACTAGCTCCAGGGACTAAATCTATTTGATGACTTATTTTCCTTGTTGGTAGCAATGCTTTTGGAACATTATTAGAGATGACATCTCCATACTCACTTAATAGACCTAAAACTTAAAGTGGAACTTCACTACTACTTTCCTTATCCTTTCTAGTAATTAAAGCATAACACATATGCTAATGTTTCATACCATCCATAAATTTTCTTCCATCAACAAGACATACGCTAGCACTACTACATACCCTTTCACCTTCCTTTATCAAGGGCTTCAATTTGTGGAAAAATCCATCCTTTGTTAGGGAGCATGTATTTGTATGACCATCATGCATAGCATTCTTATCAAACTAACATGGCCTTCCCAACAATAAATGGCAGACATCCATTGGAATGATGTCATAGAGAGCCTCGTCATGGTAACTCCCAATCTTGAACTTTTCCAAACATTGCTCACTAACTAGGAACTTATGATCATCGTGCACCCAAGAAATTTGATAGGGATGGGGATGTTTCTCCCTCTTGAGCTTTATCTTTGAGACCATTTCTTCTGACACCAAGTTCTCAGTGCTCCCACCATCAACAATCACATCATAAAATTTACCCTCACTTTTGTACCTAGTACAAAAAAACTCCTCCTTTGTCTAGGTTTAGTCTCACCACTCAATAAGACCTTTTAATTAACTAGAACCTCTCCTCTTTTTGCATCCTCTAAATGCAATAACTATGCATCATCATCCACATTAGCAACCCTTGCTTGACCATTAGCTCTCCTATCTGCCCTTCCTTGGCATTTAGGTCATTCGTAGGCATGATGACCTTCTTCATTGTAATGAAATTAGGTACCATGAAAGCATCCTCTTTCTAAACCTTGTCCACATCCTCTACCTCTTCCTCTTTGATCTCCAAAGTTTTGATCATAGGAGTGGTTGAAACCCTTGTTCCTCTAGTTTTGGCTAGTACCCACATCTTCATTTTTCTTCTAGTTCTCATTTCAGCCTCCAAATGACCTGCCACCACCCCTTCCTCCTTGATTGTGCCCTCTTTTCCTTCCATTAAACTTTCTATTTAACTTCTCCTTAACTCACAAGGAAAACTAGTATACCTCTTCAATGCTAGTCATTCTAACTAGACTTAACTCCTCCTGAATGCTAGGTCTTAAACCATTAAGGTAATGGGAAACCTTCTCCTTGTTTGCTTCTGTATGCCCTGCCCTAATAAGGATTTGAGAAAACTCCTTTATGTAGTCTTGGATATATTTTCCTTCTTGCTTTAACCTTTGCATCTTCTCAAACAAATCAAGCTCGTAATCAATAGGAATGAACTGCTTCTTTAGTTTGTCCAGCATGTGATCCCATCTTGAGATTTTATAATTTTTCTCTTCTATTTATTTCCAACTAAACCTATTGCTACCAAATTTTGGCATGGCCTTTCATTTTTTACTTCACAAACTTAACCCTATCAGGTTACTCGATATCCTCATACTCAAAATTTTCCTCTAGCTCATTAATCCAGTCGATCAACTCATCAGGGTTTAGATTTCCCAAAAACATGTTGACATCAATTGTAGGTATTTTTCCTAGCTTTTCAAAGGCCCTAAAGAGATTATCCTCCACCTAATTTAGGACTTCTCCATCTCCTTCCCTTTCTTGTACAATAATTCCTTCTTCATTTTCCTCCTTAGTTTCATCACCTTCTGCAATATTCATCCCTCTACGGATCTCCTCTTGCAATGCCTGAACTTGTCTCTAGAGGGCTCTAACCTTAGGAGGAAAACCTCCAACTCTTCCACCCTTCTCTCTTTATGGAAGCATCTTATCACTATATCAAAACCCATAACCATACAATCCTAGTGCAAACTGGCTCACCATTGACACTTTGTCTACACACTCAAGAAAACTTGCTCTAATACCACTTGATGAGGGCACAACCCAAGACAAAATGAAAACAACAAGAAAAGTGGAATATTATTATCAAAATTGATGTGCTATTACATTTAGTACAACAAAAAAAGACTCCACAACATGTCCAATGGGCTTACAATGTTATCAAATTCTAGAGAAAAACTCTTCTCATAGTACCTTCTCACAAACTCTACCAAAAACTATATTTACAATGCCAGAAATGACCTTAAGTAACATGAATTAGGTTTAGGGTTAGGAATAAATTTTATAATATGGCATTTCAAATCCACTACCAAAACAAAAAGTTCTAGAAAACATGTCAAAAGTCAGTGCAAAATTAGAATAATCTAAAAATGGTAGTCCAACTTCTGGGAGGCATAACTTTTGATCTAAGACTCCAATTGAGGAACCGATTACATTTTTGGAAAGCTCTCTAAGTGCTCTATAGCCCTATGGACCAGCTTTTCGTTTCCTCCATTTTTCAAGCCTGTACAAGGCCATTTAGTGCCTCAAATCTAACTTTGAAGCACTCTTGGGGGTCTCTAGGCAACTTAAAACTGCAATAGCTTTCAAACTGTAAAGCATTTTGACCTAATTCTTTTTTTGAAGTGCCTTAAATTACAATTATAATCATCCCTTCAACTTACACCCTCTAACTCATTATAATTATGGCTCAATTACAAAATAACCTATTTTCTACATTGGCACATATCCCAAGGTGCTCAAAAACACTAACGTAGAAAACCAATGGTGGAACTATGAGAGTTGGAATCTCTATTTGACCCAAATGGGTATCCATAAATTTAAAAACATTAAAAAAAAACTAACACTCAGCATATTTTTGGGTGATACAGGATTACCCTTACACCACTGGATGCTCCTACATCAGAAACATGCTTGCAAGAGATCATACATTGGAAGCTCAAATCCAATCAAAATATTGTTTGAGGTGCAAGGTTGAGCTATAGTTGATGCATAAATTGTATGATTATTTTATGCAAATGTGATAACATTTAATGTTTATTGCTCCCCTATCTACACTAAAATGGTCCAATCTATCCATAATGCACCAACATGGTATAGTTCACTTGGATATGAAAAGATTTATACTACTATACTACATAAAGAAAAAAACTCGATTAGATGAAAAACCTACACCAATGAAAAGTGTGTAGGATATAGAGAGTTGTTATATTGTGATGGATGGGTGGATAGATTCTAGAAATCATACACTACTTAACATCATGATAACATGTATCAAACAATCTTATTTTTTGAAGGTAATAGACTATTCAGGGAAAGAAAAGGATATAGAATTTCTATATACCTAGTTATGCAAGGGCATTGAGAATGTGGGGGATACACATGTGGTCCAAGTTTATTTTTCTCTTGTTTATAAAGTAACAAGTATATTGGTGCAAAACAATTACAAGCATATATTTTGGACAACCTATTCTATGCATTTAGTAAATAATGCACTCAAAGACATTGTCAAGTTTTGATGGATTATAAATATAATAGAGAGGAAAAATAGGTGTTTATATGAAATCTCCACCACACACAATTCATCTCTCATAAATTTTTCAAGATGGATATACACAAATGTTTCGATACATATTTGGCTTCTAACTTCATTGTTCTTGACAACCTTTGTAAAGTCAAATGAGCTTTATGTTCCATAGTTGTTGGTGATGTGTGGAAAACTTGGAGAAAATTTACATCAAATACTATAATTGAGGTGAGAGGTATGGTTCTTTATGTACATTTTGGGCTGATGCAAATTTTTTTGTGGAGTTTATTAATCCTATATGTGAGTTGATCATATTTTCATATTTGGATAAGGAATTTTTAGAGAGATTTTTGAAGCAATATATTACATGTGTGAAAATTTTAAGACGATAAGTGATATAAAAGATCCTTGTCTATGTCCTTTGATAGAGGAGAAGTTACATAAAAGATGAAATAATCTTAACACACCTCTTCATTGTGCTACATATTCTCTTAATCCTAAATGAGATAATATACATGTGACTAGGAAGAGGGCTCCATATTAGGATAGAGAGGTAATCAAAGTATTTTGGTCTACAATAAAAATATATTTATGACCAAGGTGAGGGTGTTTCAATTTTGTGGAGTTAATGGAATAATTTTTCAGCTAGGAAAAGTGAGTTAAGTTCTATGGAAGGGTAAAAGCACAAACCTGTGTCACCATTTTGTAAAGGAAAAGGCTAACAAAAGTATAATTGTTCAACTTCAATGACATAAAACTAGTATTATTATTTAAAATTCAGAAATGAAGTAAACTAATGAACTATGTAGAAATGGATGAAGTTTAGGATTATAATTCATAATAATTATTTGGAATAAGAATGGATATATTTTCCTAATTTTTATAGATAAATTTTTGTGTTGCTAAAAAATGTTGAAAATTAAGGGTCTAGTTCCCACCACAAAACTATATGGAAATAATATTATTTCCCTTTAATCTCAGAATTTGTTATAGATAATATATATAGCTAGAACAATCAAAAACAAAAATTGGCTTTAGACCTATATTTTCTCTTTTATAATGATTCAAATTTCAACTCACCTAAAATCAATAGTTTTCATCTACCACCACATTTTTCAAAAAAAAAAAATTCTAACCAAAATAAAAATTATGCATTCTAGAAGAGGACTCTCTCCTCTAGAATGTCATTTTTTTTTAAAAGATATGATTTAGCATTTTTTTCGTTCTCATAATTGACATCTTTTCGAGTGTTAAAATACGTGCTTATAGAATTTTTTAATTAAAATATACTATATCTAATTAAAACACTATAAACTATATATAAGAATATTTTTGACTCTAAGCTCTATAAAATGGTGTTTATATGTTATTAAAAATATATAATAAAAAGAATACAAACAATTATTGAAACATTAGTTTTATGAAATAATTTTATATCTTTAGTAATTGGATACAAACTAGTATAAAGCATGCACTTAATACACATTTCCAATTGGAAAAGTATGAGATCATATATAACTTAGCTAGAATAAATTTATCTAGATGATATGTTTGAACAAAATTAATTTTTTAGATGGAAATATTCAAATTCAGTTGTTCTGATAAGTCAACTTGAAAGGTGACACAACTTTGTACTTTTACCCGAAAGCATTATATTGATATGAAGTTAAAGATAGACCTTATAGAGTTTGGTGGGACCATGAAGGTCAAGCTCCTAAATCTCAATCATTTACAATAATATTGCTCTCACAAGTAGCTAGTTGTTCATCTTGTGAGATAAATTGGAGTACTTATGATTTTATTAATTCACTTTTGAGGAATCTGTTGGAGTCAAAGAAAGAAAACAAATTAGTGTACATTCATAGCTCACTTCCTCTCCTCTCTTATCTAGATCTTGAATACAATGAGGTTCCTTCATCAAAATAGAATTGAATCCCACCTGATGGAGAACTTGCTTCCCTCATTGATGGGGAGGTTGAAGTAGATTCCTTATTGACTCACCCACTATTATTCTACCAATAGAATAACTTGATCTTGATAGTGATAACTATTTGGATAAAATCATAAGTGAGGACCTTGATATGGACAATCAAGGCATAAAAGACTAGAGAACAGATTAATATATCTAATTTTGGTTTTGGTTTTTGTTTACATATCAGTCTATTGTTTATCAAGCCTAATTCAATATGTAATTAATTTTAAACTTTGGTACAATACATATTAATGATAAACTATAAAGTTTTCCTAATTTTCATTGTTCAAGTTAGAACTAGAAGTTTATTATTTGCAATATTTCGTTGTATGATTTATGATCTTATTGTTCATATTTAAATTTTTTTGTCTTTGTTAAGCATCTAAAGCATAAGCGTTCTACACACACACAATACAACTTATGAATCATATTTCAAATTTACTATTTTGAATGCTTAATCATGACTCATGATTGATATTTTGGTTTTTAAGTTTTCTATAAAATATTAAAATTATATAGAATAGTTAGGCATACACATGTACCTACATCCCCTATTTTGGTAAATATTTGTACTTATTCCTATACCTATACATGTACTTGTACCTACATACCTATACAACCTTGTTATTTACATCTATATTTCCCAACTTACATCCTATTTCATCATTTAGAATCAAAGAATAATAATCATATGTTGTCAAATAACCACATGGAACTCCATACACCAAATTGGTTTCTATGTTCATTGTTGTCAAAAAAGGCTTGATATAAGGTCTTAGGTTCTTTGTCCCTTAACATGTAACTCTTATTTTTATCAAAGGCATCCAAATAAATAACCAAAAAAACTCATCATCTAGTCTATACTTTGTAGGAATACTTCCTTAAGTCTTAGAGAATTTGAGATTAGAATATGGAACTAATTCATTTCTTTCCTTTTGTATTTATATGAAACTAGTGAAAAATGCACTTGGACCAATTCTCTTACCAAAGTGCTCTCTGAATGTTATACATAATTCCTCCCATGAAGATATAGAATATTTTAACAAATAGTAAAACCAATATTTGTGATGAAGGGTTCTGCTCTTAATACCATTAGCTCATAATAGAAACTATGAAGTAACAACAATTTGCAAGAACAAAATATGGTCTTCTTATTATCACCACAAATACAAAATTATAGAATTCGAGATTACAATATGATAATTTACATGGGCTCCTTCATTATAGTAATCTGTAAGACAAACCTGTGAACTATCACCCAGAGTTGTCCTAGATAATGTACGAGCATTTCTTAAATAGGCAATTATATGTCACCCAAGAAGGTTATAGACACTCAAACTTAATACCAAGGGCTGATAGGCCTAACAATAGATATAAAGTTAAACAAATACATTTTTGACATTTATTTTAGAAGTTTTGGTTAGTCCAACTTTGGAAGACTATAACTCTCAAACCATTGCTCTGATTGGCTATTATAGCCACTTTTCAAAATCCTCAGCTTCTGATCTATAGGCTCAAATCTACACAAGTACCCATCCATCAAGTTTTTGGGCCTCATTCAAAAAAATTTAAGCCTTCAATGGTGAGATTACATTTATTATATCAAAATTTCACACCAAAAATCTGCAATAAATCCATGAATACTCATGATATGGTACTATGCCTCAACTAGTAGGTTGATATATCCAAGATGAAAATCCACCTCTACTATTAGGACATTCTGAGCTTTATGACTAACTTACTAAGTAGAAATCCTCCAAAAACAACAACTCTACACTAAGATAACCTTTATTCAAGAAGAAAGAAGAAAATTTTTTTGGGTGATGCAAGGTTGCTCTTACACCTAGAATGCTCCCACATCAGACACTCGAGGTAATTTGAGAAGTGACCCCGTCACATCTCAAGTGTTCAAAGTAAAATAAGAATGGTTAACCTCCTCCCTTTCTATCCATGATGAATCTTCTACTAGCCTCCCTTTCCATTTCACTAGGTATTCTTTATAATTTTCCTTGTACTTTTTTCCAACACAATTGTCTAGTATCTTGTCAATCTCCTTTGTAGCCGAGCTAGTTGCTGGAATAATCCACTATACTTTACAAATTCATCTCCATCACCTCCTTCATAATTCTCTATGAAATCTAAAATGTTAAATATTGGTGAAATATTCATTTTAGCAGGCAACACCACTCCATAGGCATTTCTAGAATCATGCCTTTTCACTATGTTGCACGATCCAAACTTCTTCATTTTCAACTTATTATAGGTAGCTAGTAGAAAATGCCCCTTTCTCAAATGAACCATGGCTTCATCTCCAATATGAAATTTATTATACCTCATATTCACATCTATCTTAGCCCTGTATTGTGTATTCATCTTAATAATGTGATTTCTCACCTACTCAAGGATATTCTTCAAATGTTCAGCAAATTCTTCTGCTTCAGCACTACTTATTTCTACTTTATCCAATTGCCTCAATTCATAACTATTTCAGGATTACTCCCATATATAATCTAGAATGGTGATTTAATAGTACTCATATTAATATAATTATTATATGCAAATTCTTCTTGTGGTAAAATAAAATCCCATCCCTTCAGTTTATCTCCAACCAAGCATCTTAGTAAAATTCCCAAACTCCTATTCACCACCTCTATTTTTTTATCAATCATTGGGTGATGTGATGAAATGAACTTCAATTTGTCTTCAATTTCTTCCACAATGTACCCCATAAATATACAATAAATTTGGTATCTCAATCTAAAACTATACTCTTTGGTAGACCATGTAGTCCCACAACTTCTGTGGAAAATAACTCTACCACATGAACAACATCACTAGTCTTCTTGCAAGGAATGCAATGTATCATCTTTGAAAACCTATCAACCACTACAAAAATAGAATCATTCCCTTATTGAGTCCTTGGTAATCCAAGAAAAAAATTCATGCAAACATCCTCTTGAGGCTTCTCTGATACAGGTAATGGTTGATAGAACCTCATGTTCTACTTTACTTCTTTTTTCATCTAGCATATTCTACAACTTTGTACAAAATTCTTTACATCTTGCTACAAATGTGGTCAGTAATAATTCTCAATGACCAAAACAATGGTCTTATCTCTCCCAAAGTGTCCAGCCGATCCTCTACTATGCTTATCCTTGATGAGATTCTCTCTCATAGAACTTTTGAGAATATGCAATTGACTTTATTTGAACATCATACAATATTAGATTATGAAATCTGACCACTTTTTCATGTCAAATATAATGTTTTCTGTACAAGCCTTCCAAACTTCACCAAAATTAGGATCCTCTAGAAACAAATTACTAAGTTCCTTGAACCCAAGCACCTTAATCTACATCTCTATCAACAAAAGTTGTCTTCTACTAAGAACATATGTAACTCGGTTAGACTTCCCACTCTTGCATTTCAAAAAATATGTATACCTATGCAAAAGCTCAACCCAAAAGGAATGACTAACTAGTCTTAAAGTCATCCCCTTGTCTTGAAAGTAGTCTTCCATTTATCACCTTCTCTTATTCAAATCTAATGGTATCCACTCTTGAGATCTATCTTTGTGAAATACACAGCTCCACTCAAACAATCCATAATATCATCCAACCTTGGAAATGGAAATATTTACTTTATTATGATCTTATTGATAGCACAAGAATCTATGCACATCCTCCATTCATTATTTTTCATTGGTGCTAATATTGTTGATACATCACATGGACTCAAACTCTCTCAAATCAACCCCTTCTTCAACAACTCATGTACATGTATGTTTCAACTCTTCACTTTTTATTGGTGTCATTCAATGCACTACCTTGTTTTGAAAAATGGATCCTAGAATCAAATCCACCTAGTAACTAATCCTCACTAGGGGTAATCCATCAAGTACATTATCTAACATAATATTAGGAAACTCTCCCAAAAAATATGCAACTTGTACTAGTACATCCTCTACTTTTTCTTTGCCATAATTTGGGAATTACATCAAAACAAATATGTTCATGCTTCATACCTTGGAGAAACGCCTTTCCATCAAAAAAACATATTCTGGTAATAGTATATACCTTTTCTTCTTTCTCCTTCAATGGCTTCAACTTATGTTTCACTCCATCCTTTGTCAGGGTGTAGGTACCCATCATGTACAATATACCTATCAAACTACCACAACCTACCCAACAACATATGACATATGTCCTTAGGTATGATATCATACAACACCTCATCATGGTATCTTCTGATCTTGAACCTCACTAAGAATTACTCACTGACCATGACCTTGTGATCTCTTGCACCTAGGCAATACAATATGGATGTGGGTGTTTCTACTTGTTTAGCTTCAACTTTGTAACCATCTTTTCTAACACTAGATTTTGGATCTTCCACCATCAATGATCATATCACAACACTTATCTTCACAATTGCACTTGGTGCCAAACAAACTCTTCCTTTGATCAGGTTTATTCTCACCACTCAGCAAGACTCTTTGACTGACTAGGACTTCTCCTCTTTTAACATCTTCAAAATGGGTTGATTTGGCATCTTTGTCAACATACAAAACTTTTTCCTAACCTTCTATTCTTTGACCTATGCTTCCTTGGTGTTGGGAACATTCAAATACTATATGCCCTTCTTTTTTGATGTGAAAACATTTTCCATGGAAACCCCCTCTTCTAGATCATATTCCTCTTCCTCTCCCTCTCTGGTCTCTATTGTTTTGATCTTGGAAATGATTGGAATTTTTTTCCCCTTTAGTTCTCACTACTACTTCAAGCCTCACCCTTGCTCTTTTGATCATCATTTTGGCCTCCATAAGATCATCCACTAGATCTTCCACCATGACCTCAACCACTATTTTTGTTATCAAAATTTTTTCTTAGCTTCTCATCTACTCTTAGGAAAAATTAGTATGCCTCCTCAATATTGGTCATTCAAACCAAGCTCAACTCCTCTTGAATGCTTGTCCTTAACCCATTAAGATAATAGAAAACTTTCTCCTTATCATCTTTTTGTCATGCCCAAACTACGAGGGCAAAAAAAACACAAAAACAAAATTTTTTAAGTATAAAAAATTAACAAACTATAAGTTTGATATATATATGTACAAGATTAAAGTATAGGTACTCTACATAACGTCTTAAGTTTATATTCTTAAGGAGGAATTGAATCGCTGAATATGAACTCTCGAAACAAATCTGATATCGACAAAAGCTACATTATTATTTTAATTTAAGAGCAATCTATTATAACTTAGAATGATTAAATCAAATTTTCAAATCTCACAATACAAAACAATTCTCTAGATGAATAATTAACATTAAAATTTAATCTAATAATCTCACTTAATTTTACAACCTTTACTAACCTAAAGCATTTCAAGGTAAAATAATATGAACTTTTGATATAAGAACGATATGACATTTATAATAAATCTCAAGCAATTTTAAGGCGAATTAAGTATGCTAACTACTCAACTTTAACAACATATTAAAATAATGCCTAACATACAATTAAATGCACTTCATTTTAATAACAATTTATTTAAAACTATAATCTATTAAAATAAAACATTCTAAATATTTACGTTCAAACAAGAATATACCAAAAACTAAAAAACTTAAACTTTCTAACTAATCTAATCTATAATTAATAAATTTAACTAACAACTAAATGAACTTAAAACAATACTAACTTAATTACATTAAATACTAACTAATTACAAGAATTATAAAATAACAAAAGTAACTATATATAACAATTTATTAAACTAAACTAATTTACAATAACTAACTTAAAAACTAAAAAAAGAATAACACAATTCTAAATTTAATATTTTAATCACCAACTTAAATTAAACTAACTACTAAAATAAACTAACCTAACACTAACCTAACTAACCCCTAACACCTATTACTAACTTCCTATACTAACCCTTTTTCCCCCTATACCCTACTCTCCCCACATGACATGACAACCCCACCCCTCCAAACCCCCAAACCTTGCGCATTCCCATGCGCTGGTATAGAGTACAGCGCTCTGTCCAATGGAACAAGCGCAGACCAAGGCTTAAATACTTGCGCAAGCCAAAGCTTAAAAGGGAAGGTGACCATCATGCAAAGATCTAAACAAACTTTAATCTTTTTCAAGGTTAGCCAACATTGATGGAGGGGACAGAGGGTGATGTCATCCATGTGATGACCAAGACTTGCAACAAACAAACCTTTTTTAAAAAGCATTTTAAAATTGTCGTGCATGGAGAGGATATAGAGCATTGATGTGATAAAGTTAATTAGGTAGTTAGGATATTTAAGGTATTAGTATAATATCTATTTAGTTATTCATAATATTTTTTATTGATTATTAATTTTGAAATTAAATTTGAAACAAGGAATCAAAAGGGAATATTCTCTGTTCAACAAGAGAATAAATTATTTCTCCATACAATTTCCAGCATCCTGTAGGTGGGTGTTTTGGAAATTTTCTCTTAGGGATGGTATGTAAAGTTAATTTAATCTTCTTTAAGTTGGATCAAAAATTGAAAAGCTAACATATTGCTAATATTATCCCAAGTTTTAATTCTTAAAGTTTCTTATGGCTTACAAAACTAATAGTGCATCTCTTAAATCTATAGAATGATTAAGGAAGGATTCAATACAATTTTCTATCACATCTAAAATAGATTAAACCAAGGACTAAATTCATTATTCCATTCACACTTGAACTCATGTAGGAGCATACACAAATCATACTTTGAGCAATATCCTTCCATAATTTATACAAGGGAGTAGAATTGAATGGATTTAAACATGAAGTTAATGATCGTTTCACAACAATGCATGATTAAATTGATTTTCTAGACAAACTTGAATTAAATTATATCAAACATATCCATTATTTTCTTTTTCTTAACATACTTAAAACTCAAAATTTGCATAATTGAATGCCATCATTTTCATCCTATTTTGATATGCATCCATCCAATTTAAAATTTACGATTAAATCATATGACAAGCAATTTTACTCAACACCAATTTTATTGGCCAACCTGATTCAAAGGCTCAGCCGAGAAAGAACTAGGAAGAAAACCTGGCTTCGTTGCCAATTACAACAAGGTTTAAAAATACAATTTACAATAAGATATCAATCCCAATTTCAACAATTTAACTGAGTTTTCTTCATGACCCTAATCAAGGGATTTATAATGTTTTCTGCAACACATTTCTGGAACCATGGAGGGAATAAAATCTGATCAGGTGACCACAAGCATAACCAAGGGACAATCAAGCAAGCATAATCATACATGGTTTACACAATAGGATTCATAATGAATCAAAACTAGGGAAAGGTGGATTCTTCCAGCCAGGAGAAGTCAAGCACAACACCAAACAGTTGCCCAATTAGGGCTATAAACCAAGAACTTTCGTTCTTCCATTTCAACATACCATAATCATACAAGGTTTGTGCTGACAGGTAGGGGCCCATAACACCCTACCCTTTCTCCCTCTTCTCATCCTGAGAAGAGACTCTACACTAGTTGGAGTCTGACTAAACAGACCTTTCCCAAAATTGGTCACTTCTGCCCTATCCAAGGGTGAGTAATACCAAAACACCCATGCAAGAAAAAATCTCAAAATTGCAAACATAAACATGAAAGAAAATCACCCAAAATAACATGATTTTCAAAACTTCCCAACATACCCACAACCATACAACCATTCAAACAACAACAAGGTATCATAAGCATGAAACAAGAATGAAATCTAAACAAGGGAGATGGCAATTCCTACCTGCACAAGAGGTAATGGAAAATGAACCAGTTTGAGTAGAGTCTCCCTTTCCTTCCTTCAACCTTCAAGAACTCCTTTCTAAATGTAGAGATTGGGTAACACCTCCACTAGTCCAAGAAAGGCCTCTAAATCAACCTCAAACTCAACCACCCAAAAGGACCAATAACTTCTCCCACCCACTTGCCATTCTAGAAACTCCTAACTCAACCCACACTATGGTTAAACCCTAAATGGAGGTGAGGTGAGGTAACTCAAGATAACCATGGTCAATTTTCGCACAAAGGTAAAATGAGACTTTTTGAGTGATCTCCAAAGTCAACAAAAGGGGCTTAGGGGTTGGAAAAGACCTCCAACCCATACCCATACCCCTTGGGTATAATTATTCCATGTTTTAAAGCCTTAGGAATAGGTTTAGAGCCAAACAAAAGCTAGGAAATAAAATAGAACCATCTAACAACTCTAATATGCAGATTAAGCATTAATCCAAATTAGGGATGACTAAACTTGATTAAGAACCCAATTAGCAAACCAACACTAACTTAAACCAACTTAGGTCCATGGGTTACACAGCTAACCCTAACTAGCACGCTAAGGAGCACAAACAATTTATGAGTGTCAAGCGACACTAACAAAACATAGTTACGAACATTAACATTTACTGAACACAGAAATAAAATACATACATCTCACAATACAATACTTGAATTATGAACAACAAAGTTTCCAAAATTAACACATAGAGATCAGTTCTGTTCCTCCATCAGTTTCCTTGGCTAAAAATATCTGCACACTCATTACATGCATCAGTAGTCCCAAAAATCACATGTACATATATACGTATCAGCAATTCACATAAATTGAAACACACATAAATCAGGGTTTCTTGCATCCTACTTATATCCTTAATCATAAAGATTCCAAAAATCAATGTGTTAATCCTACATTTTACTTAATTCATCAACATACATGTATATAAAGCATTAAATGACGGACATCAAATATCTAAAAATAACATTACACAACATGAAATAATATGATATGTTCAAGTATTTGATAATGTCTCGACATCTCGAGTCGTGAGTATCAAAATGATAAAGTAACAACTAAGGCTACGAAGGGTCGGGGCAAGGCCTCACATCCTCCCCCACTAGGCATGAACTTCCTCCTGGAGTTCATCAAAAGACAAGGGTATTGAGATCGCATTCGTGCTACATCCTCCCAAGAAATCATGACCTCATCACAACATTCCCCCTAGACCCTAACTTGGTCCAGCTCTCGACCTCAAGGAGCTAGGGTCTGTCAGGTGATAATATGAATAGTCTCTAGCGCTAATTGGCCAACCAACTCCACCTGTAGCCTCAATAACTGTAGCCTAATGCTTAATCTGGCAGTTTTCAACTACTGCAAAAACTCTATGGGACCTGCCCATGTCTCCAACTATCGGCTCTGAAAAAGCCCCTCTCTAACCACTGGATGACTGTCCCTGCGGACACTCTCTAGCTATATGACCCATGCCACCACAAGTATAGCATGGCCCTCGGGTATAAGATCATGCATTCTGTGATCCTGATTGTTGTGAGCCTCCTAACCTGCTAGACCCACTGTAACCACTCGTGGAAGACTTTTGAGTCTGCACTGACTGTGACTGTGGGGTATGTACTTCCTGATCCTGCTGTGACTGCCACTGCTTGGGCTTAGAGCCCTGATAACCCTATGATGGTCCCTGCTATTTTTGCTGAGACTGTTGGCCCTTAGAGGACCCTAGTGTATAATTTTGATTCCCTTTCCAAGGGGGTTTCTTCCGGGTAGAGTTTCAGTTCTGAGACCGATCCATGATTCCTGTCTACCCCAAGTATCCTCTGCCACTAGTGCTATCTCCACTACCTGTCTGAAAGTGGTAGGGAAGGCCATCCGAACTAGACCCTAAAGTGAGAAATTTAGCCCCATGATAAAGTGATGTACCCGTAGTTTCTCATCCTTCATGTATTCCACATAAGGAAGGAGCTCGAGAAACCTGCTCTCATACTGTGACACTGTAAGACCTCTCTGATAAAGAGAATGGAACTCCTCTATTTGTTTCTGCCAAAAATGCTCTGACAAGTACCTCTCCCAGAATCTTTCTAGGAAAGATTCCCATGTGAGGGTGTCTATCCTCACTCCACCTATGATCTCCTCCTGATGCCACCAATTGGAGGCATCCCCTCTCAACTGATGAACTACTAGGTGTGCCTTTAGATTACTCCCATAGGGTCATAATCCAAAGCACCACTGTAGGCTCTGCAACCATGCCTCTTCTACTGTTCCCTCAGTGGTACCGATAAACAATGGTGGTCCGAGTCGAATCAATTCCCTGATGTCATCTCCTACATGTCTAGGAGGTCTGTCAAATGGGGGTCCTCTCTAGTGTATGGACTCTTCCTCGTGTTCACCCTGACCATCTAACTACCTCGGTGGGGGACTCCTAGTCCTCTCTCTGACTCTGGGCCTGCCTCCTCCGAGTCCCTCTGCTTCCACTACTGGAATCTGCTGAACTGGCTGAACTATAGGTACTACTCTCTGTTGAACTACACCGATCAAAGTCTGAAGACCATCTATAATGTCCTAGTTCAGGTTTGGTGGTGGAGGTGGAGGTGGTGGTGGTGGAGGTGGTCCATCCTCCTATCCCGCTCTACCACCCCTAGCCCTACGACCCCTACCTCGCTAGCTATGAGTAACAGGCGGCATCTAGACAATTTAATGTTTAGTTTTAAGTTTCAAAAGCGTAAGGGTTTTAAGGTTCCTAGTGTTGAAACACAAGCTCTGATACCAAAATGTCATGCCCAAACTACGAGGGCAAAAAAAACACAAAAATAAAATTTTTTAAGTATAAAAAGTTAACAAACTATAAGTGTGATATATATATGTGCAAGATTAAACTATAGGTACTCTACATAACGTCTTAAGTTTATAGTCTTAAGGAGGAATTGAATCGCTAAATATGAACTCTCGATACAAGTCCGATATCGACAAAAACTACATTGTTATTTTAATTTAAGAGCAATCTATTATAACTTAGAATGATTAAATCAAATTTTCAAATCTCATAATACAAAATAATTCTCTAGATGAATAATTAACATTAAAATTTAATCTAATAATCTCACTTAATTTTACAACCTTTACTAACCTAAAGCATTTCAAGGTAAAATAATACAAACTTTTGATTTAAGAACGATATAACCATTTATAATAAATCTCAAGCAATTTTAAGGCGAATTAAGTATGCTAACTACTCAACTTTAACAACATATTAAAATAATGCCTAACATACAATTAAATGCACTTCATTTTAATAACAATTTATTTAAAACTATAATCTATTAAAATAAAACATTCTAAATATTTACGTTCAAACAAGAATATACCAAAAACTAAAAAACTTAAACTTTCTAACTAATCTAATCTATAATTAATAAATTTAACTAACAACTAAATGAACTTAAAACAATACTAACAACTTAATTACATTAAATACTAACTAATTACAAGCATTATCAAATAACAAAAGTAACTACATATAACAATTTATTAAACTAAACTAATTTACAATAACTAACTTAAAAACTAAAAAAAGAATAACACAATTCTAAATTTAATATTTTAATCACCAACTTAAATTAAACTAACTACTAAAATAAACTAACCTAACACTAACCTAACTAACCCCTAACACCTATTACTAACTTCCTATACTAACCCTTTTTCCCCCTATACCCTACTCTCCCCACATGACATGATGACCCCACCCCTCCAAACCCCCAAACCCTACGCATTCCCATGCATTGGTACAAAGTACAGTGCTCTGTCCAATGGAACAAGCACAGACCAAGGCTTAAATACTTGCGCAGGCCAAAACTTAAAAGGGAAGGTGACCATCATGAAAAGATCTAAACAAACTTTAATCTTTTTCAAGGTTAGCCAACATTGATGGAGGGGACAGAGGGTGATGTCATCCATGTGATGACCAAGACTTGCAACAAGCAAACCTTTTTTTTAAAAGCATTTTAAAATTGTCGTGCATGGAGAGGATATAGAGCATTGATGTGATAAAGTTAATTAGGTAGTTAGGATATTTAAGGTATTAGTATAATATCTATTTAGTTATTCATAATATTTTTTATTGATTATTAATTTTGAAATTAAATTTGAAACAAGGAATCAAAAGGGAATATTCTCTATTCAACAAGAGAATAAATTATTTCTCCATACAATTTCCAGCATCCTGTAGGTGGGTGTTTTGGAAATTTTCTCTTAGGGATGGTATGTAAAGTTAATTTAATCTTCTTTAAGTTGGATCAAAAATTGAAAAGCTAACATATTGCTAATATTATCCCAAGTTTTAATTCTTAAAGTTTCTTATGGCTTACAAAACTAATAGTGCATCTCTTAAATCTATAAAATGATTAAGGAAGGATTCGATACAATTTTCTATAACAACTAAAATAGATTAAACCAAGGACTAAATTCGTTATTCCATTCACACCTAAACTCATGTAGGAGCATACACAAATCATACTTTGAGAAATATCCTTCCATCATTTATACAAGGGAGTAGAATTGAATGGATTTAAACATGAAGTTAATGATCGTGTCACAACAATGCATGATTAAATTGATTTCCTAGACAAACTTGAATTAAATTATATCAACCATATCCATTATTTTCTTTTTCTTAACATACTTAAAACTCAAAATTTGCATAATTGAATGCCATCATTTTCATCCTATTTTGATATGCATCCATCCAATTTAAAATTTACGATTAAATCATATGACAAGCAATTTTACTCAACACCAATTTTATTGGCCAACCTGATTCAAAGGCTCAGCCAGGAAAGAACCAAGAAGAAAACCTGGCTTCATTGCCAATTACAACAAGGTTTAAAAATACAATTTACAATAAGATATCAATCCCAATTTCAACAATTTAACTGAGTTTTCTCCATGACCCTAATAAAGGGATTTATAATGTTTTCTGCAACACATTTCTGGAACCATGGAGGGAATAAAATCTGATCAGGTGACCACAAGCATAACCAAGGGACAATCAAGCAAGCATAACCATACATGGTTTACACAATAGGATTCACAATGAATCAAAACTAGGGAAGGTGGATTCTTCCAGCCAGGAGAAGTCAAGCACAACACCAAACAGTTGCCCAATCAGGGCTATAAACCAAGAACTTCTGTTCTTCCATTTCAACATACCATAATCATACAATCCTAGTACGAATTGCCTCACAGTCAGTGATTTATCCACACATCTAGGAACTCCAACTTTGATACCACTTGATGAAGGGTTCTCCCCTTAGTACCATAAACTCATAACAAAAACAAAGAAATGACAACAACTTGCGAGGACAAAATATGGGCCTCTTATTGTCATCACAAATGCATAATTACAAAATTTAGGATTACAATATGCTAACCCACATGGATGCCTTCATTATAGTAATCTACAAGACAAAGCTAAAAAATATCACCTAGATTTTTCTTACACAATGTATGGGTGTTTCTTAAATAGGCAATTCTTTGTTGCCCAAGAAGTTTCTACACACTCAAACTTAATACCTAGGTTTGACAGACCATAACAATACATATAGAATTAGCCAAATACTTTTTTGAAATTTATTTTGGAAGTTTTGATCAACCTAACTTTAGAAGGCCATAACTCTTGAACCATTGCTTTGATTGGCTATTTTGATCTACAAGCTTGGATATGCGTAAGTGCCCAACCATTGAGTTTTTAGGCCTCATCCAAAAATGTTTAGGCCTTCAACTATGAGCCTGAAGTTTTTATACCAAAATTGAACACCAAAATCCATAATAAATTCATGAATACTAATGATATGGCATTGTGCCTCAACTAGTAGGTTAATATATCCAAGATGAACATCCACCTCTAAAATTATGATATTCTAAGCTCATACAACTTCATAAGTAGCAAGCCTCTAGAAACAAGATCTTTGCACTAAGACAACCCTTATTCAAGAAATAAGAAGGAAATATTTTTGGGTATTGCAAGATTCTCTTACAGTAGGATGCTCTTGCACCAATTTGGCTTCCTCCTTCATTAGTTGGGAAAATAATTTTATACATAAATCTTCATGGAAAAACTCAAAATCTCGCATTAGATTTGAAAATTCCTACAATTATTTTCCAATATACTCACAATATGAACCACTAAACTTTCAAAGCTCACATCTAATCTTTAAAGGCATCACATTTGGGAACCATATACATGGTTGAATTCTAAAGCCAAATTCCTTTAAGCACCAAAACCACCTCTATTATATGTTTTACATAAACCAGAGGATTTTAGTCACACTATAATCCATTTGTACATGTGAAAATTCCAACACCCTTGACATGATTTATAACACAATTATTTAAAACATAAAAGATATTTAAAAAATTTCAATATGATTTTTCTCATAAAATTTTGTGATCTTAAAATATTATAATAGAAATTCTTCGGCCAGATATTAGAATGACAATTAGAAGTATGAAAAGAATTATTTTGTATTTTCCCTAGTCATTTTTGAATTCACATGAAGGGAAAATTTGATAACTTTAGAAAACATCTTTTGAAGAATATTTGGAAAATTTGCAACAACTTCTTACTTCTTCAATTGAGAGTTTGAAATATCACTATCAATCCTTTAAGTCTTTAACACTAATCTTTTACATGAATTTGCCACCTCATTGGAGGGAAATTTTCAATTAGCAGGATACCACATTGAAACATATATTTACTTTTTGGTCACTTCAGTAATAGAGTTACCACTATGTTTAAAATTCAAATGCAAATAAATTTCCATAATTCTAAGCCTCCTTAACTCTTTATTTCAAAGGAAAATCATACTAAACCTAAGTATCTTAATACATACTAATTTTAATTTCTATTTAGATTTTGGGGTAGAATTAACAATGGGAACATAATTTCTCAACAAGTCAAGGAGAAAGCTCAATTATCAATCTTGTTAAATATGCAAGTTATAATTCTTTCCTTTCAAAAAAGAAAGGTGATACTCACTATCAACTTTGTTGCACAATTTTTTCCATGTCTCCTTATTAGAGTCACCTCTTTATTGGTTCCTTGTTTGATAGGGTTTACACTAAGAAAATGGATAGCAATACTCTCCAAAAAATATTATGGATAAGCCATCTCCAAATAGAAAACCTATAAGAGAAATAAACCAACTGACAAGGATAATAATATCCTCCTACACTTCAAGCTCTACAAGACCTAGGTGGGTGTGCCCCAATGCCATTTAATACACATAATTACAGCAATACTACTATTGTAATAATAGAAAGGCATTAACTCAATTAGGGAGATATTAGGAAATGGATAGTTTCTCATTGAACATCAACTTGAGAGGAGCATAAGGAAAAGAAGGATCCAAAAATTAAGAAAAATTAAATAATTATGTAATTTATATACATAAAAAGAGAAACCTAGAATATGAGAAAAAAACACATGTAAAACCACATAACTAGTTGCAATCAATGCCTCATCATGTTTGCCATGGAGTGATTAGAGACACAAAATTGTATAATAAATTTTATCAATAGAAGATGATCTAAGTAATGCTACCTTACAACACCTTAACCAATAATCCTAACCCAACCTACTTATCAAATCCTTGCACATAACTAGTAAATCTACAAATTTTAACAATCATTGCAATTGATCCATTGGATCAAATCTTGAAAGATAAGTATCTCACAATAAGGCACTGAATGAGAATAATGCTTTGTTTTATTTCATTCATAACTTCATTGATTTTCACAATAGAGAAAATTGAATCAACGCTATATTTCATTGACAAGACTACTATTATTTTTATTATACAACATAAATACAACTAAAAATAAATACAACCAATAATAGAACTTAACCCAGATTCATGAAAATTCTTTATGGAATAATTTCAAAATTATGTACAATGAGATTTTTTTATAGAATTCCAACAAGTTTTAGATCCAGAAAAAGTCTACCAAGACAATGAATGGAACTCTCATCTTTGGTCTTGATTATCCTTTTATAGGAACAATGGAAATAACAAGTTGCAGACTAATAGATGAACACACACCAAGATATTACAAGAGATCACAAAAGTGTAATGACATGAATAATAATTGCAACTACTCTAAAAAAAAATCTTTTACTTTCTCAATCATGTTCCTCTCAATGTGGAATTGGTAAAGGACCCATGGTCACCTTCTCTTTTATATGTCATTTGTATTGGGATTCCCTTTTGTTGGCTCCAAATTTGATAGGATTTCAAATACCTTTTGAGAATGTAGAAAATACATAGGAATTAGCTAAAGATAATGCTAGTTATTCCCATACAAGACAATAGGACCAACTAAAAAGACTTTAGAGTCTTCTTCCCTTTGAGTTCTATAGGATTCAAGTGGGTATACCTTGGACTTTACTATTATCTTCCCTAATGATAAAATTTATCACAATTTCCATTATAGAAGATGTATGCTTCTAATTCTTCTAATCCAAAGACAACAAATAGGATGGAAGATAGTTAATCCTCCATACCCTAAAGATCTCTAAATCAAGTACATGCTAACCTTTCATATGTACTTAACAAAACACAAGATATTTTTAATTTTTGATTTAATGTTCAAATACTTCATAGCATTGAATCTACTTATTCAACAACCACTTCTAGCCATTTCTTTATCTATTGGGCTATATATTCAAAAAATTGACATACCATAGTACATTGATTCTCCCACTTCATGAAAAGAAAATTGATACTCAACTTCAAATCTCATTCTTATCAAAATCTCCCTATGATACCTTTAATTCTCTTAGATCACATCAAGAATTTATATAATCCATTTGACTATTAGAAGAACATGAAATAATATATAATTTCATTGAATTACAACTGAAACTCAATAGATTTTTTCATCAAAGCTCAGGAAATTAAAAGTAACAAAAGCAAAGACAAGATCCAAATTGGGAAACTTTGAATACTCCTTCATTTGTATTAATTAACTTGAAATAATACAATAGAATGTCAATCCCTATGAAAAATAACTCAAGACAAACTTAATGCAATGTGATCCTGCACTTTCTTCTATGAATAGGAAACAAATAACAATTCTACATAGTATTCTTGGCCCAACTCAAAATATGATGATTCAATTTCATTCTACCAAAATTCAAACCCTTCTCTAGCCTTGGGAACTCACTTATATAGATGAGTTGTAAAAAGCTTTAAGCATAGAGATTAAGACACATGTCATCATTTGATGTAACATTTCAGTTTTTTTAAACTATTAAGAAAATTTAATTCACTAACAAGTTGATGTGATAGACTAAAATCATGTGACCAACTATCTCCTTTTATCTCTTGCACTTTGTCTTTTTCAAAATATTACTTTATTATTGTCCTTGCGATGGTGAATCCTCATGATTTGAGTTATCATTTGGAATATACCTTCTAACTTTTTGGCGCTCAAAATTGAAGGCCTGATTTTGAGCACCGTTGAGAAAATCAAGCCCTTTAAACACTTTTTAATGCATTTGTACCTGGCTATCCTTTTGAGCCCTATGAGATGTTCAATGTTTCTAACACCTTTAATTCAATGTGTCTACATGTTCCATAATGATAAACTATCATTATGAGCCATTTTGTGAAGTCCCATTTTGAGTGTTTCTCAAATTTGTATTTTCACCTGTGTCAAACAGCAATAGGAGGTTGTGTTTGCAAGTGAATATCTCACACCCAGAAATGTTTCATGACTTGCCATTTTGGAAATGTTTAGTGTTCATACCAAAGAGCCTATTTTTCAAATTTTGAGTCATTTTGAATCTGTTTGACTAGGTTTTGAACCCCTCAAAGTTGGTAGTTTACTGTTTTCATGTTGATGCACATTGCACATAATTCTAGGAGGCCCTATTTGATGAGTTATAACTTTTAACCAATTGACCAAAATGCTAAAATTCATTTTGCATTGCATTTTATAGGTTAGAGATTTGTTATGTTTCAAGTTTTAGCTCATGAAGAATCCATTTGATCAATTTTCGAACATGATTCCAGACACAATTTCTAAAGTTTTACTAAAGTCAGCAAGTGTAGATTGATTAGTACCCTTGTTTGTGATGCTATATCTTGAGATCTATGATAGGTGAGATAAAATGGATTGTGCCACTATGTTGTACTCTAAAAATACTCCAAGTGTACCAATTTTTAAACCTTGACGAATCCATTTGCACACTTTTTCAAGTCAATTCCATTTGTAAAAAACACTTTTATGTCATTGTTTCCAGTCTGCAAAATTTGAGTAGCCCACTTTGACCTCTCGCCATTTACATCTAGTTATTTTTCATGAGCCCAAATCATAGATATATACTTTCCTCATGACAATGAACCAATGCCCAAATTTTTGTTCTCCTAGGTGTCAGTTTGCCCAGTTTTCAAAGCCAAATCTGAATGTGATTTACTATTTTCTGACGTGTTTACTTGTAGGTAATTCTAAAAGGTCAAATTTGATGGTCAATATCTTTTAACCCCAAGTTTTTCATGTAATGAGTGTTGACGGGGTAAAAGTGTGCAGAACAAAGACTCGATATGTTTGATTTTAGAGCCCAGTCAGAGGTTTGGATCAGTTTTTAAAGCGAGGCAACATGCCCTATTATCAAAAAATCATAGTTTGCATAGAATAGGTGTGAAATGAGTTTTAAATTATCAGTCAATGATCAAATTTAATTTCAATCAATCAGATGATGAGTAGATCAATTTGAGATCATCAAATGAAATTTATTTTTAGCCGGACCCACTTTGGGGCCTGACTAATTTGCACCAGATTAATAAGATGAGAAGTGAATTACTCAATAATGAATTTTGAGGAAATGAGGGATTCCTAGTGGTGTAATGAATCTAATAAATACTTGATCGGAGGCCCATAGAGAAGTATGTTCAGATCAGTGCAGATATTATTGAGGAAGTCCAAGAAGGCTTGCTTTGTTTTAAGGACATAGGGCATCATGTAGCAAGATAGTTCTTTAGTTGTGGCCAAATTATACTAACATCTTTGGGCAGGGCTTCAGTCTTTGTAACTCATGTCAGCCAAGGTAAGATAAATAGAAGGTAGCATTAGCCTTGTTCAATATGACAAGCATGAGCACTCCTGCAACTTTTAGTAACATTACAAGAGAGGAAATGAGTGCAACTTCTAGTAAAATTATACATTTTCCTCTATACCTACTTTTGCTTCTAGTTCTCTGAAGGACTTAAACAAGAGGTAGACTTTGAGACCACAAAGAAAGGATGGGGCACCTAATGGCTAAACTTTTTGCAAAAGCATGTACCATCTAGTTCAAACAACAGAGCACAAAAAGATTCTAAGATTTTCTATGGAAATGATTCATATTATGTGCTCTTCAGGCTACATTAGACATTATATGAGTGAATTCTTTCAGCAAAGGCCAAATCCTCCATGCTTCACATAATGATAAGGTAGGTGTCCAATCTTCTTCCTCTTCCATTTTTGGAGATAATGGTAGCCAGAAGTCAAAAGAAGTTGTTGCTAGTGTTCAACTGCAATTGAATTCTGAGAAACTTATACGAATGGAAATGAACAAATCACTAGTGAGAGCCAAGCATACATGCAAGATTTGTGAAGAGAGAGTTGCATATGCCAAGGCAAAAGGAATGCCTTTTCCAAAGCTAGAAAATCTTATTATTGAAGAGTCCTAGTTGGATGCACTTCCAAGTGAATTTCAAAAAATCGTATATGCAAAAGCTTTCAGAATTTGTGACATAGGAATATAGAGGAAGTATTCCTATTTATCTATCTCTTGCTCTTGTATTCAATGCCTTGAAATCATGCCCATTTGACAAAGTGAAGGTTGTCATTATTGGTCAAGCGGCTCCAAACTTGGGGAGATTATGCAAAGGAGGAGGTAGGGGATCCACCTTGGAAGCTACCCATGCTAAGAATAGTCAACACCTACAGCAAGACCACACCCACGTTATAATAAAGGAAGTCTACACCAAGAAAAAGAGGATCAGAAATGGAAAAAAGAGGCAACATCTTGAGCAAAACAAGCTCACAACTACAGTCCATGCGTGAAGGGGGGACTTCCTAGTTTCACGCCCACAAGAAATGGGCACCCCACACCAAGCCGTGACATTGAAGGATGTAACACAACCCACACCACATGTAGTAGGGAAGGTAAAGGAGAAGCCCATGAACTTGAATGAGAGCAGGGCATAACCATTAAAGCCACAACCAAGAAATTAAAATCTGCCATCCATAAAAACTCACGGCATGAATGCTTGAAGGCAAAGCATGAAGCAGTAGTTAAGAGGGACAGTCAAGAGTGGAGTGAAGCAAAAGTTGCAAGGAACCCATTTGGGAGTCAACTCCACAATAGTGAGAGGAGAAGAACGTGTGCTAAGGAAGCTGCAATAAAAGAAGAGAGCCTACGTTGAAGCATGAAGGCACGGCATAAAAAGGGAAGACATCTAAGCATTACAAGGAGCATTCACGCCAAGCAAAAGAGGCGCCCACATAGTAAGCCAAGCCTCATGCAAGGTAAAAAGGGAAACAAATACAAGTAGATAAGAAGAAGGTTCTTTAAAACAACTTATCCCACATTGGCCAAGCGGCAAGATTTTTAAAGTTTAAATAAAATCGCATATACCCATATAGTGTCAACAAGGCAAGTGATTTTTGTGAAAGCCAAAACTTGCGAGGTGGATCCAAGCTGTGACAAAAAAGCACATATTTTGAAGGAATATTCACTAGAAAAGTAGTGATGTCAGCATTCAAACTCATCGAGAAACTTGAGAATCAAGCAAGTCACTATGTCACTTGTCAAAAAATCCAAGGCTTTCTAGTAGCGACATAGCGAATCACCAAAAAACCTAAAAATTTGGCAAGATAGTGATGGGTCCCATGTGGCGATGATGTGGTAGCATCAGCAAGTTATTGAATAAAAATTGGTAGCCTAAGGATAGATCAGAAGAGGACATGTGGCGAGTTCAAATAATGATGCACGAGATCGCGACATGTGGTTGATCATGTGGTTCTCGCTATGTCGTTAAGGGAAAGATGCACAATGGTTACTATAGCAACATAGTGAGTATGATGTGGCATCTAGGTGACATGCTAATGTGGCAATGACAAGGATGAATCTGACAATGACACATGGTGTCCAATCGAAGAGGATTGACAGCTGTGCAAAAAAAAGAACGAATCACAGTGTGACATGTGTCACCAGGGTTGGTCAATAGGTTTGACCTAGAGGAGATTGGTGGGGAATTTTGGAAATTCCAAATTTTAATATTTTAATATTTTTTCTTGAATTCACGTGAAAGGCAAATTTTAAATAAATGTTTGAACTTTTATTTGTAAAAGTTTAAATTTTTGCAAAATGTGTGCAAAGCCATGAGATGAAGATCTTATTTTCAAATGGCCATAACTGGAGCAATTTTTATCCAAAATGGGTGCTCCAATACACCACCAAAACCAGAACGATCTGAATTTTCCATTTCTGAAGTCAATTTTTACACAAGTGCTCACCAGTTCATGCTATAAGTCAATTTGTAAATTTTGGGACATTTTTAGTAGAATGGGTGTTTTTCATCATTGATCATCAAAATTGGTGAGAAGATAGATATAAAGGCTTGTTGAGGTGTTAATGTGAGGAAAATTGATTCTAAGAGGTTTTCTTGGTTTCTAAAGGTCTTATTCAACTAATTTTTCACTTTTACTCTGAGTTCACTTTGATATCAAAATCAGTTATGATTCTCATCAATTTTTTGAGATATTTGATGCCTTTGAGAGGTAAAATGATCAAGGATTTGATTCACCCATTGAAGAGAGAGATTAGAGAGAGTATTTTCATGGCAAAGAGAGGGAATTTTAAGTGGACACATGTCAACTATAGACTAGATTTGGGAATCCCTTCTCCTATATGATTCTCATTCTTTCTCATTGTACAGGTTCTAGTTTGTTGGAAAAAAAATTGCTCATGGCTATGATACCAGGTTTTGGTTCCAGTCTTGATGTATTCCCAATGCTAAGACACCATTCTTCAACATAATTCTCTTATATGAATAGCAGCGGTGTAAATTATAGCATAAGTTCAGATATGTTAGGTACAGCAGGTTGAGTTTCATCTTGAATCTTGTCTCCTTTATCAGTAATCTTTAGTGTTCTATGATCTTTGAACAAAGAGCCTAGGTCATAGTTGCAATCCCTTAAGGTTGTATTTTATTTCATTATTGCTTATAACTCAAGGGGTTATGTAAATGCTTCAAGAAAATCAATAGGGTTGCAAGTTTACTGATGGGGATATCATGTAAGAGTGGGATTTAAATTGAACATGGATGTCTATTCATAAGGTGAATGGATAGATCAAATATCTGAATATATAAATAAGTATCAAATATCCATATGTATGTATTTGATTCATGGAATTTCCTAATGGCTAAGGCACTAATAAGTTATAGGATCACTTGTTTATGTTGCTGTGTACTGAGGTTTTTTTGAATCAACATCATTAATCATTTGTATTTCCCTTTCATGTTGAAGAACCTAAATGTGATGCCCTCACTTAGCTTATGAACTTCATAGTTTTGTAGTTAGCTACTGCAGATTTATGTCATTTCATAAGTCATTAGGAGATATAAGGGCTTTCATCTAGTTTGTTAGATTCACAAATATGTTTTTGCACTGGTACCATATCGATTGAATATGAGGTCCACCCACCTAGGTCTTGCAGAGCCTAAAGTAGAAGAAGGGTCTAGCCTTATAGTTGGCCCGGTGTCTAAAGTGATATGTTGAAGATGGAAGTTAGCTGCCCCTAGATGTGTCATATTCTCATTGGGGTAATTGGAAACTAGTAACATTTTCAAACACCAACATAACTCAATTTTCAAATACATCATATGTTGGCCATCTATGATCTAAGATTTGATCTACTGCTTGTCTATATGGGTTGTACTTAACCATGGACTAGGTAACCTCTTTCTCAAAATTCTCATAGAATATCCCAATGTTAACCAATTTGGGTATATATTCCTAGAAAAGTGTCAGTTATATTTTTTGCTATCTTTTTTACATATCATTCACTGTGGTGGTGGCCTTTGTTCTCCAAGTAGAAAAATATTTGATATTCTTGTTCTCATCCAAAATAGGTGGTACTAGAGTATCTTGGAAACCCTTTATTAAATCCTTTAATTCCACCATTTTACTTTAAATGTAATCTAGTAATATAGAGAAGTTTCTAAGTGACTTTAAAAAAATTATTGTTGTTATAGCATTTGGGGGAAGCTTAAATTCTATTCTTATACATAACTCAATTTTCCTTATTTTCTCAATCCTCCCTACTCATTTCTGATATGTTGACTTAGCCAAGTTCCTTTCATCCTCTATCTTATTAATATCTAGATAGAGTATTTTAAACACTTCATGGTTCCTAAACAACTTAGAATTTATCTTCTCATATAAAAACATTAATGTAGTCCTAACAATAATTTATTTGTTATAATACAAATAACTCTATTTATTCTCTAACTACATTTGCAAATCTACAACTTTCTTTATCAAAGCATCATCACTTTTTCTTTTCTTTGTAAGAATCTCCTTGGGATATGCTGGTTTTAACTACAAAGGAAAAAGGTACTATTCTTAATTTTTTCTATGAGGTGACTTATCCTTTGTTTAATTATTGACCCATACTAGAATTATTTTCTATCTCAAGATTAGCTATCCTATTTTCTAACATGTTTATTGCAGATTATTATTTTCTTTTATCCTTTGTTCATATGTTGTAAATATATGATTGTATCTTTTCTATAACTAATCATATTTATTTTTTGTCCCTTATACAACATCATGAACATAGGCAACATGCTCCTACATATTCTTTATGGAATGGGAAAGTTTATCATCTTCTACCTTTTGTAAAACCACATTTCCTCTAACTTCTTTGTCCTCATCAATACCTTGACTAGAAGAAGAGAATAAGAAATATAGAGTAGCTAAAGAAAATAAATATTTATTGTAATACATCCAAGAGGTAGACCTCTCAATTTCCTTTCTAGGCCTCATTAACCTCATATCTTTCATGATCAGATCAAACGAAATTGAATCAACAATATTAAGATTTGGCAATAATTGGATTCCTAATTAGTTAACAATTTTTTTCCCTTCCTCTAGGATAATAGCATCAAATTTAATCATCATCTCATGATCCACTTCTTTAGAAAGGTCATCAAGATTAGCATTTTTCCTTTGCATTATTTTCTATTCAACCATTTTGAGGGATTCATACCTATAGTATTGCCATAGAAATTACTTGAAGGGGACTGATTTAACAAAGTCATCATCAGGTACATCCACCTTGTGACACTTTGTTCTCAACTCCTTTGGGAAGAGTATTTTTATCTCATGTGGTAATATCAAATATTGGTACTCTAGGAACTTGGAGATCTCTTCTTGGTATCAATTTTTTAGGGATATAGATGTGTTCTTCTTCTTCACCATCATCTCCATAAGGAAGATTTAGTTTCTTGAATTATTCTTCACCATGAATGTTTTTTGTATCCCTTGTGGCCTCTCTTTCACCAACTTCTCTTTCTTTGGGTATATCATCATGATTTCCTTCATGTGGTGAGGCTATAGTATATGGTCTTGGATATTATAGAGAAGGAGATCATCTTGTTGGGTCTTTTGGTTCTATTTATTATAGACTTACTATCTCTACTATCCTTAGATCAGTGGGTCTTCCTCCCAATCTCCACCTCTAATACATTCTTAAACCCTATGGATTTTCAATATTCTTCTCTAATTCATCACCATGAGTTTGTGACTCCTCTATTATCCTCTTCCATCCTCTTCCTTCTTTAGATACTATATCAGCAGATTGCAATAACACAATTAAACTTTATGCATCATCAACAAAGGTTACCTTTGCCTTCTTCTTTTTTCCCAACTTTTTCACTCATAGTATCATATATGCCTAAGAAATTACCAAAAATTACCCTCATCTTCTGATCCAAGCTCTTACAACTTGAAATTAGATCATAACTTGGATCCTCCTCTTGAATTCCCCTAGTATCTCCTAGTATGTATGCCAATATGATTTCTTTCTTTTCTTAGATTTCAAGCCTTCATCATTTATGATGATGTCCTCTAAATAATAAAATACATGCTTACCCCTAGGTTCCTTGTTTATTTTCTACATTAATCTTTCATAGAAACCCTCTATGTCATTCATACTTTTTGAACAAACTTCCAACTTGTAGGCTCTAAGCAATTGAACCAAATTATCCTTTCCATATTCAATGATAGAAAAGTGGTGAAAAATTGTAAGATAAAGAAAGAAGGTTCTTTTTAGGGCCTTGTCTGGTGGGAAGTCAGTATCCTGAAGCATGGAAATTTGCCTCACAAATTCAAGAAAAATAATCCTCAATGGAACATATTTCAATAGCACAAAAGGTTTTTGAGCTATCGTTATGCACAATGCTAAATAGTAGGAATTCTTCCAAACTCCTCTCTTGAAAATTTGATTTTGTGAATCAACTCCAAGATTTTGGGTTGATCTAGTGACCTACTAGAATCCGTTAAGTTGAAGATAAATGTGATTTTTCACAAGGAGGCCTTTGCTGGTTCATTTTGATTTTGGATGAGATGAAGAATCTACACGTTGCTTCAAAATAAAACACGCAAAAGAACTATGTTTTTGTATCATTATGTTTTTTTATGAATGCAATCTAAAAATGTAGCTAGTCTGAAGTCCTATTCTAACAAGGGGTTTAGTAAAGCAAATAATAAGAACTTTAAAGAAAATAACATGAAATTGAAATCCTAATGGACATAAACTATGGAAAATGACATGTTTGTGAGTAAAGCTTTCAAAGAAATTGATAGGTAACCAATGAAAGGAGCAGCACTTCCTTGATTCTACTGATGCAATCATCAGTGAGAAACTTAGTGATTGTATGATGTTTCACCCTTCATCAAATTGCAAGGTCACAGAAAGTGCGCTCATGCGAGATGAAAAGTTATGCAGGCACAATTCAATGATTTCTTCTCAAGCTAGTTATGTCACTGGAATTCATCAAAACCATAGCAAACACTAGAACTAATGAATTGCACAACCAAAAATAGAGCAATAAAATTTTTGCTCAATCATAATTCCATGAACATAAATTCATGAAATAATGACACATTTAGGTAAGAATTACTACACTCCAAATGTGAGCACCAAAAGCATAATTTTATTGCAAAATAATGGCGGCCCCAATTACATATTAAAATGGAGTATTTATAAGAAATCATCTCCTTAATTTGTGTTGAGAGTGACAGATATCTTCATGCAATAAAATGCTTTTAATTTAATTAAACAAGCTAATTATATACAAACTAACAATCTAACTAGTGCTAAGCAGGACTCCATCCATTTTTTATTCATTAATTGGATGTGTGGGTCTTTACATGTTAAAAAAAAAGAATTCATGAGAGAAGAAAGAATGAGAAAGCTTTCAGTAGAAGTGAAAGTGTCTAGAAGAGCCAAAAATGGAAGTTGATCCTTCATTGGGCATTTGTCAGAGTTAAATTGTCATCAAAATGCATTTCCAATGCATGGAAAGCTTTATTTTTGCAACTAGTAGTTAACTATCAATGCACCTCTAGAAAAGTGGACCTGTAGAGCTACACACCTCAAAAGGGTCCAAAATCTCAAAATTTTATTGAGTGTCAAAATTGAAATTCTAGCTTCTAGGTTTTGTTCCCCTTCATCCCAAAGTTATGTCCGGATGTTTGCCCTTGAATTTATCTATAATCTCAATAATTTTAGGCACATCTAGAAAATCTAAAGCCTCATACTTATCTTTGACCTTCTGTCTATAGTTGTCTACCTCAATTCAAGTCTCAGAAAAATCCTCAAGTTTGCTATCCAACTCTAATAGGGATTCCTCTATTCTGAAAGCCTGTCAGATGTCTTCATCATTAGTAGCTTCCTCAAAAATCTTCTTGAAACTCCCTACTACTACCTCTACAGGCAATAACTTTTCGTATTCCTCATCTTCAAAAATTTCTAAACATGCATCACTATAATGCCTCTCTTCTTCCAAAATTTACTCTCAATCTTGGTCCTTGAGGTAATGGATCTCTATGTGTAATGTTTCCATTACTTTATTACTATCCACAATTTTCTCTATCCAATAGTTAATAAAATGCAACTCTTCCATTATATACACATCTACCAAAATCCTATACCTTTTCCCCTTTATGGCTTGAAAAACTTGTAATTCCTTACTCTAGGCCCTTACTTCATCCATTATGCTAATATCTTGCTTCAAAATTACTACCATCTTATTCACATTCTCCTGTGTAGCGTACAATAACTTCAGGTTCCCTTGGATGATCAAAATTATCTTCTCTTCAAAACTTTCCTTCCACTATTGATAGGCTTTCAAAAATGGATCTAAATGCACACCTCCACCTTCTCTGAGTATAGTGTTCAAGGTCTCCTTGGAATGCTCAGGGTCTAGAGGACCAATAACTTTAGCTAAATATCCTCTTAGGATTTCATTTTTCCTTCGAAGTGTTTAGAGTTCAACTTCTTCCTGTTCCATATTCCTGAAAACTTCTTTTATTCCCAAGCTCACCATTAATTTAGTCATATCCAAGGTGGGCCTCCCAAGCATGACCTCTTTGATTTGATAATCTTATGAACCAAGGCTTTTTGTATCTATATCAATACGAGGAATGACCACTTGTGTGAATAAATCCTAATCCCAAGTATTGTTGACAAATGCCAATGGTCTTGATTCATTTGATGGAGAGTTAGGTTTAATCAGGATCTCAGCCAACTCAAAAATATCCTCCTCATCAACATGGAATTGTGGTTTTGTGCTTCTCGTTATTTCTTTCCTTAACCACCTTGGAACCCATTCAGCTGAAGACCTACCTCTAGAGGATGAAGGAGTATGTTTGGCTACCTCATTTCCTTATCACTCCTCTTTAGAGTTTTTTCCCTTTGTGAGGGCTCTTCTTTTGTATTGTCTATCTCTGTAGACCCTATATTTTGCACCTTAGTGTCTTGGGAGGTAGGTTGAGAACATTCTACCATTTCTCCCTCCTTCGATACTTCATCAGTCACCATTTTTTGTGGATCCTTCTCTTATGAAGGTTCCTTTTGAACCTACCCTTCTTCAAAATTTAGAGGTAGAGGATTAACTAAGCCTTGATCTACCACCGTGACTTGTGGTGGAGATGGGGGAGTAAGATCAGAACCCTATGACTCTAGTGGCATCTACATCCAGTCTTCTTTTTGGGGTTCACCTGTAGGGGTATCCTTGATCTTGTCCCTAACCAATTCTATTCCCACAGACATAAAATCAAAATCTCACATTTTGAATATGTCATTACCCTCTTGACTCTACTCATCCACTCATTGTTGTACTTCATCTTCTAAAGAAGTTGCTTCCAATGGTTCCTCTTGGGTGGATGGCAATGTTACTATGGAACTTCTTCTCTTCTCCATATCTGTGGCTCTAAAAATATAGGTTCTTCTCTATATAGGCATGTCTTCCTTCTCATCTTCCTCTTCTCCCTCTTCTTCTCTCTTGGAAATAGTTTTGAGGACAAATGGGTAAGGAACCATTCTTTTAATAACCTTTTGCCTCTTCTTCATGTAGATCTTAATCCTTTTCTATTTCTTGGAGGTAGAAGAGGATGTTGTTCTACTTGTGGAGGAGGAACAGAGATCTATTGAATTTCTTCTTCTATTTGTCTTGGGGCAACTGGAGGTAATTGAGGATTTGGCTGGACTTGAGCAGTTGTGATATCATGTGACCCTTGCACATCTATTTCCTACTACTGAGAAGGTACTTGCACTTCACCTTCTTCTATTTTTTCCCTTTGAGAAGAGGTCCTCTTTCTTTTGCCCTTTCCTTTCCTCTTTAGAGGGTTATAGTATCCAACTGGGTGGTCAAGTTGGTATACTATTTTTGGCCTGATAGAGACTGGGCCGCAAAGGTAGGAATGGTAACTTTCTTTCCTCTACCTTTCTCTAGGTGGGTTTGTGCATAAAAAATCATGGTGTCAAGTATTGGATCAAGTTCAAATGGTTTCTTGATTGAATCCTTTGTCATCTTGATCACATGCCTTGCCCATTGATTAATATCATCACCCTCTTCCCTATCAATCTTAGTATTCATGATAGGTCTTTCTCCAATTTTGTCTGAGTTGAACAGAGAATCTAGTAGCTCCCTAGAATCTTGCTACAATATTTCCTCAGGAATGCTTATTTTAAGAGACTTCTCCGCCAAATACAAAGTCATCCTACAATAGTCCCTAATACAAACATCATAGTCATTTGTTCCATTCATCCAGTGGTCTTCAATGGCCTCTTCATGGTGGAATTCTCTACCTACCAGACTCTCAACTTTCCCAATATTATCAAAATATGGCCTGGGAGAATTGTACTCCTCAAGAGGATATTGCTCCCACTCCTATTTGAAAGATAGGAAATCCTATTTCTGTTTCACTTGATATGGTCCTATGACCAAGGCCCATGTCGAACATGGTCTTTGTTGCTTCTTGACCCTATCATATGCAGATTCAATCTGCCATACAATCTCCAACAAAACCAGTCTATCACAAGGATATCTAGGGAGCTTTTTTGGGTTGACAGTGGCACTAGCTACCCATAGATACATGAATGTTTTGAACTAGATGTAATCGACTCCAAGAGTTGTTATCTAAGCTATTGCATCATCAAATAATATTTTTGCATAGTCTCCCTCTATGAATTAGATGATCACAAATATGAATGCATCATTCACAATTATGTACTCTTTGCTTTGTCCCGAGAGCTTCTTCCTCTCTAACTGAGGGTAGATAATTTTTTGTCCTTGCCGTTAGTAGATATACCATGTATGAAGTCACTAAGAACTTCTTCTTTTCCTTGACTACCCCCAATTATTCACATAAGTTCTCACTCAATGTAGTGGCCCAGTTAAGTGGCATTCTTGTTGTCTTGATTGTCTCAAAGAAATTGAGCATGAAAATATTCAGGTGGTTAGCTACCAGTAGACCCATGACCCTACTAAGAAGTATAATAGAGTATCCAATATCTTCCTTCATGTAACCCCTTGTCATATCCACTTTCTCTATCACCTTTCCTAAAGGAGTCTTCTCAATGAGATAACATGATTGAATGTTGTATGTTGCCTCTTTTAGGTGCTCCCTATAACACCTTTTAGCCACCTCATATGTGAGTCTAATGAATTGATCAACCCTGGGGAGATGAAATACCCTCTCAATGTTGTTAGGTTAGAGGTATAGAACAACTTCTTCAGTTACACTCTTCACTACCCTTTCTTAACGAATAAAGTGTTGTGCCAGTGTCATGATTAACTCTAAGGATTGTGCTCATGTTAGGTGTGAATTTGCATTCACTAACCCTAATTGGATTAAATTAGACACCAAAGCCGATCTCTCCTTGGGCTTGTTGCAAATTCTTTAGAAGTTTCCTAGGTTAATGTGTCCCAATTTTGTATCTTTAATCTTGAAATAGTCATCCTAGAATCTTCACTTTGACAGCACACCTTAGAACTTAAAAACCACGAGGTTCGATGCCATTTTCTCACTAGATGATGATGCCATAATATTTGCATGACAACTGCAAGACATCTATTAGTTCAAAAATGACAAGATTTTAGTCTTAAAAATAAATAAATGCATTAAAATATCTTGATAACCTCTTTTTTCACAATAGAAAAGTAAAAAAAAAATAAGGTGCACACCTGCACACCAAATTAGGTGTGCACCTCATTTTTGGTGTTTCTAAATATATAGAGGTTATTGCATATAGGGGGTGCATGGTTGTGCACCAAACTAGGTGCGCTACATTTACTTTTTTACATGCATGGGTTTGTTTGGTTTCTTACATTTAAGGGGTGTGTAGGAGCACACCAAATCGGGTGCACTACCACACGCCCCTTTATTTTTTGCATTCGGGGTTTTGATTTTTGTTGGGAGGGATGTGAAGGTTGGGGGTACATAGGTGCAAACCTAGTCAAGTTTATGATTATGTACCTCTTTCATTTTTGTGGTTCAGGTTTTTTCTTGTAGGGTCTTGGAATATGCAAATGTGGGTGCAAAAAAAGACCACCTAAGGAGTCACAGATATGCGATGCTTGAAAGTTCCAAAGCTCGACGAGAGGCATAGAATCAAGAAATGAGTATGCAAAGGCAATATGGAAAATATGATGGAAAGCTTGGAGGGCGTGGGGATTTATATCACCTCCACCCACCTTTGGTGATGCACAGGTGTGTGCCTGCATAGCTGCGTAGGTCCTAATCAGTGCATCACCAAAGGTGAGTGCACTTGCACACCTGGACAGCTATGCAGGTGTTGAATCAAATTTAACTTTTTTAATCCTTTTTATTGACATTTTCAAAAAGGCATATCTTCTTCAAAATTTAACTCCTTAGCTCATACATGGAATGCAATTTTGGGGACTAGGTAGGGCCCCTTAATCTTCTTGGATCCCTAATTGTGAGTCCAGGATCTAGAAGAACAAAGTAGCGAGTCCCCATTCCTACTAGAGAATGGGGCATGTTTCATGTAACCACAAAAAATAGCCCTAAAAAAAGGAAGAAATGATAAAGGAATTTCTTCATTAGAAAACATCCCTTCAATGTGTTTCAAACACCAACTAAAACTCGAACATTCCAAGCAAATTTCAAGTGACTTTGCAGTTGAAACTTTAGGATCAAAAACCTTCAAGCTTAGTGTGTGATTCATGTATTCATTCCCTTTGACCTCTCAAGATGTAGTCTATCAGAGTTTATTAACAACTCAAAAATGATCTTCCACCCCTCCTAGCTCATTCATTAAAAAAGCATCACAAAGGTTACTTATCGATCACTTGCTTGACCAGATGAGAGAATTAGTTTGAGGGCTCTTAGCAAGGTGTCACTTTCTTTTAATTTTTTGGAAAATTTGAATAATCACTTCATGTAGTTCATCATGTCACTAATAGATGAAGCAATGTTTTAGTAAAAGATACTTCATTTTGAAAATGTATCCTTTGCCATTCTAGATCTTTTAGAATCCTTCAGTCTTAACATCTTTCTTTTCCTTTATTTTCTTTTTCTTTTTTTCTCTTTTTTTTCTTTATTTTGTATCCTAACTATGCTTAGACTATGTAGCCAAGACATTGGTGTCATTTCTTGGATTTGATCCTTCGTGAATATCCCTTGTGTTCCTCTTTCAAAACTTTTTAGAAATTCCTGTTAGAACCAATTAGGGTTTGGATCATCCCTTGTCATCTTCAACCTTAATTCAACAACACCTAAGACAATTGATTCTTAAGTTTCCAAGGTGCTAAGAACTTTTTGGTTTAGAACCTTGAGTTTAAGATTGAAAGTCTCCCTATTTTTGTAAGCAATGTCCATTGCTCAGGTTGTATAAGACATAGAATCATCCCAATGTTTTGACAAAGAAATGCCTCTTCCTAAAATCAAAACCAAAAAGTAGTTAGCAAAATATCTTGAGATAAAATCTCAAGTACACCTTACCCCCGGGACTAACATGACTTTGAAAGTAAACATGTGACAAAAAACAAACACAACTAAAAGCAAGCACACTTGCAAAAAATAAAGACACTTGTAGAAATAAAACCTAACTAAATGCAAAAATAAAATCTAGCTAACTGTATAAATAAAACTTAACTATTTTTTTTATTTGTGTTCTTTTAGGCCTCAAAATAATGTTTCAAAAATTGCCCATTTATTGGCAAGGGAAGAAATTCCCCTTGTAAGGAACTAAGCCTAAAAGTGTTTTCTCTAAGGATTTTCATGATCAAATAAGGACCAATCCACAAGCATTGAAACTTGGTATGGCTGCCCAATTTTTCTTTTGCCTTATCCCAAAGTAGAACAAGGTTGGAAATCCTGAAGGATTTTATCATGGTCCTCTTGTCAAACCATCTCTCCACACAGCTTGATATTTAGACATGTGCTCCAATCCAGCTATCTGTTTCTCAACCATCTACAAAAGATTCATCAATCTGATCTATACTTTGTCAACATCTTCAATGTATCCACTCATGAACTTCAAAATAGGAATTCTAAGGTTAAGCAAGAACAATAGTTCTTGTCCATAGACAAGAAAATACAGAGAAATCCACAAAGAATTTTTGACCCTCACTCAATTTTTCCATAGATCATATTTCAATTACATATGTCAATCTCTAGGGTTCTCCTTCAACAATCATCTTATTACTGTGATCAAGCCTTTGTTCATAGATTCTGCTAAACCCATTTCCTTGTAGGTAGTAATTTGAAGAGAACTTAATAATAACCTTATTCTCAAATGCCCATTGAGTCAAGAATACCAATGCAAAGGTTGATTCATTATCACACACTAAAATGAAGGGCATCCCAAATCTAGTAATAATGTGTTCCTCCAAGAAATCTGTCACCACCTTGGTAGTGCAATTTCTATAAGTTTATGCTTATGTCCATCTCATACAATAATCAGTGGCCATAAGAATGTAGGTGTGTCCAGTTGATGATGGTGGGTT